>CM046882.1:10159846-10830028 GCA_025667525.1 Glebionis coronaria
TTGAAAGTGGTTTGTGTAGAATGATGCAATCCTAATTTACCACTGTTGTCCTGTCTTAGTCATTGTATATTAGTGTACATGGAAACTAAAAGAGGGCTTTGTGTAATGTTTGGGTCATTTTGAAAAGATTGAGAGCAATGGTTTGTTTGAATGTTTTTGTGCAGCCAATATCGGTGATCGACCAAGAAATAGAATAGATTTTGTTATTTGAATGAGGGAAGTCCGTGTTCTAGAGGAAGAACTTGTTGTTCGAGCTTCTGACCTTGACATTGCATATGTTCTTGGGATGAGTAACCCTTCCCATGGCTACACCGCCTATATTAGCGCCTATCTATTTCACTTGCCCATCATAAACATCTATCATTGGTTTTTTACATTTTGCACAACAGGAATAACATATGTTTTCTAAGAGAATTTATGGAATACACTAGCACATGAAGACGCCAGTGGGTTTTCATTTGGTACATCCCAATCTTTGGCTACAAAATGAAGCGTATTTTCAGACCATCACTGTAGCGGTACACCTTCAACGTTGATCCAACGCATTCTTTTTTGTTCATTCCACTCCGGTGACCACTTTTTGATATCTACCACCCGTTCCGTTGGCCGATGATACTTATCGTTGCCACTGCCATGGCTGCTTTCTCTGCCAACATCTTCCATATTTTCAATAACATAACATCCTATACCTAACGTCCTTACCTACTAAACATGTTTTAAATACTACTCCTTCTCCAAGTTCATTTGAAAATGAGGATTGGATCGCTGTGAAATGTTATGTTGGTTGACGTTACTTCTATTTGATTTTGAAAAGTTTCCTACCCGTGTTTCTTTCATACTACAACCCAATCTTTCAACATCCATGCATTCCTTCTACCGTAGGAATCGGCCAAATTTGCCCCCGTTTCTTAACCTTTTGTTTGACATGTTGCTTCTAAACACCTCCCACGTCTTGAAAAACATCCCACCAAACAGGGAAATTGAAATACAAGAAACACACTGTATTAATGTTACCCCTTTTTGTTTTGTTGCCAATCCCTCCTTCTTCGTATGGATCTTTATTCCCTAACACCGATGAATTTACTCACCTCTTCTGTTAGGGATCAAAAGTAAAGTCAAAGTAGGGAGTCAAGTCCTGCATAAATCATTTCATACTTAGCTAATTATTTGTAAACAATCTTCTTTCTTATTTCTCTTGTAACAAACTATCCATTGTAACAGATTTCCTGTAACAATTCACCATTGAATCAAATAGATGCTTTGACAATGTGTTTCTTCGTTCTTGAACCTACTCATTTGAATTCCTTAATAGATATTTAGTGATCCTTATTGGTGTATATCATCTTCCTAGTCTGATGAAAACGCTTATCTAATATTACCTTCTTGTAACTGTAGTCCCATCCAGAACTCTCTGTGTTCAGTTAGTCACAAGTACCAAAAGACATTGACTGATTATTATTAAGCATTAGAAGTCTTTAAATATTTTTGTAAGTAAAAAAAACATGAAAAAGTTAACAAAGTGTACACATTACTCGTGTAATTGAAGATTTGGAGTAACAGCATTTCAATCTAATCTTTAACTTGACCAGGAACATAATACACCAATTTCAACATGAAAAACAACTGCATACCTCACTATATAAAGCAACAAATTTCTTCTCAGTTATCGATTGTGTATAAAATAAAAATCTTATAAATATCTAACAATAAAAATGTGAAAAAAACAAAAACGGATATAAAAAGTTAGCAATATGTAGAAATTCCTCGAGCCAGGATTGCTAGATGATACATGTACCATCTAAGCACTTATGCCTCGAGGAACATATTAACTTGATACATGGTGCACACCTCGTTATATAAAGTATCACATTTTCTTTTCATTTTTCTATATGGGATAAAAGCTAACTCTTCTTCTTTTACCGTTGTATTTTAAAAGGCGAATATATCAAAGATGGTACAGCACTTGAGGACGCGAATATACTAAACAACATATAACTTGATAGATTAAGTTCTAACTTCGATTGGGGCACAACCGTATAAGATGGTGTATTATTGTACATATCCTCATATCTTTAGCGGCCCCAAAACTTGCATCGCGTTATATATTTGAGTCTCAAAACTTACTTCCAATGCAATATATATAATCATTATTTATGTAGAATTTTGTTAAAACTGAAGTTAAATTTTAAGATACTATGTGTTGTGTTTTAATGATTGGTATAATATATCTTTGATCGTTGCGCTTAGTTAGTCCCATTACATAAGCTTCTGCACATGGTCTCTATTAGCTCGCGTACAACATGGATTTGGGATAGCGACAATCCTTCTCCTGCGAAAAATACATGTTGTTCTCAAGGCATGTGTACGTTGATGACAACAACTTCAACTCGCCTGTATTCCACTTTTTAATTGAAATTGACGAAATGGTAACTTTCATATTTTACATGCTTATTGTTGGTTTTTGCTATCTTTTGAAAACTGGTCCGTTTTTTACTTTTTTACATCACCCTCGTATTTCATGTAAACCGATGGAATTGATAAGGGTATCGCCTCTACGAAAAGGTGCTACTAATTATATAGGAGTCAAGTTAGCTAGCAAATCTCACGCAACAAAGGAACGTAACACGTTTCACTATAGATATATCATATATACTGAAAGTTTTTTGTCTACATAGAAACTAAAGATGGCTTTGTGTAATGTTTGGGCCATTTTGAAAACACAGAAAGCAATGTACTTGTTCGAATAATTTGGTGCAGCCAATATAAAAAACGTTCAGAAATTTAAAAATTACTTTCAAGCATCTTGTTTATGAGCTTCGTAGTTCTTCCGTTTGGGTGGCATCATCGTCTCGGCAGATTTAGTAGGAAGTAAACACCTATATACTACTTCACGAAACCAAGGCTTTTTAAACAAGCTTGTAGTTTTTGAGGTATCAAAAGGTCATCTTAATTTGCTTTTTTTCCCAGCATGCAACCTCAAAGGTAAACATATATATACTCGATAAAATTTACATCAAAGGTAACATACTCAATTCATAGTATACAACCTCAAAGGTAACATACTCTATAAAGTGTATAAAGCTTATAAGTTATCTCATTATATTCTTCATGCTCAACTTAGTTTTCGTCACCGATAGGTGCCTAACATTATTGGACTCACGCCAAGGGCTATAAAGAAACTTGTGTGTCATTACTGAAGGTTTAATGGGTTCCGAATAGCAACAACCATTATCGTGGGCACCTCTATCATATTTCTTTGCAAAAGTCTCCTTTCTTTTGATAAATTCAAAGGGGAATAGAAAATGTTATCAATTTACAAATTTTTTACAATTAGTAAGCCATAGGAAATAAAAACAAATATAAAAAGTTAGCAATATGTATCATTGAAGCACTTATGCCAAGAGGAACATATTATACTAGTCACAACTTGATACTTATGGCGCACCTGGCTCTATATAGTATCACATTTTCTTCTCAATTGTCTATATGGGATAACAGCTAGTATGTGCTTTAACCGTTGTTTTTTAGAGGGTAAAAATTATAAAATACCATCGTACTTATTGAGATATGCCGACTTGAAACACTTACTAATTAATCTCGTGACTTTACCATTATACATTTAAATTTGTTCTGATTACACCAATATAAGACTAAAATGACTGTATTACCCTTATCTTTTTTACATAATTACATTTATTGGCTAGTTGGGAAAAGAGTGAATGGTAGTGACTGTTGCCTTCAGCTATGCCATTTCCATACGTCCCATTCCATTAATTTTCGGACATGGTAACCACAAATTCATGATTTGAAGATCCTCACATCGAAACCCACCATTTTCTATATATCACAAATGATATCCACCACAATCTTTTCCGTTTATTGACTCGGATGACCACTTTTTGATATCCACCGCCCGTTACGTTAGCCGGTGACACTTAACTGCCATGACCGCTTTCTCTTTCGAGACCCCCTAGTAACTTGTACTCAAAATTTTCTAAGCGCTCTGCATCTTCCATATCTTCAAAAACTCAACAAGTTTTATCTAACGTCCTTACCCTCTAAACACGTTTTTAAATACTCCTCCACCTCCAAGTTCATTTAAAACTGAGGACCAAATCGCTATGAAATGTTATGTTAGCCAACGTTACTTCTATGTGACTGATATTAACCTTCATTTGCCAAAAACACCTTAATTTTCAGATTTTCTACCCATGTTCCGTTTAATAAATGTTACAGATATTGGTGGAGGTTTAATGGGTTCTCGAATATGTCTTTTAACATTGTGAATTAAGAATTAATCAATTTCATCCTCAGGAATTTCTAATCGATGCCTTACCTCTCGATCACATTTGGTTGCAAAATCTTATGCGGGTATTAAAAGTTAGAAAATTAATTAAAAATCTTTTACAATAAATAAGCAAGAGACGGAAAAACAAATACAAAAAGTTAGCAATGTGTACCAATTACTCGTAAGATTGTAAGCCGTCGGATATTTCATATCCGACATGCATTAAATCCGACGAGGAACATAATACACCAAACTCAACTTGTTCAATTAGGGCACGCCTTACCATATATTAAGTAACACATTTTAATCTCAATTATTCATGTGGGATAAAAGCACAAGAGGTAATTGAGGTTGTGAGACAGAAATTTATAACCAAGGGCCACTTCAAGTCTTCACCAAGCATGTCTTACGTACGAAGTTGATGAACACGCAACACGTCCTGGTGTTGGGAAGGTATGACAAAAGGGGCGAGTTTGGTAATGTGTCGTAAAAGGATATCTTAACTTGTACATGCTAACACGGGCCTGGTTGGGTGAAACACACCTCTGCCTTCTTTTTTGTTAATGCGGTGCACTTTTTAGACACTTCATACGCCTTCATCATGTAACTTTACAACATAATTTTCTTATTTTACCTCTGTTGACCCATTAAAGGCTAACTATTCATTGATAAGTGCTTTGGTGTGACACTAGAGTTATAATACGCTCTTTTCAATTTATCCAGGGAAAATGATTATTAGTTTGTGGTTCTTCATGCTCAACTTCTTTTTCTTCGTTCATAGGTGCCTAACGTTATTGATATTGACGGAGGGATAAAAATTAGCAATAAAGTTAGCAATGTAATCAAATTAGTCACGGTTTCGTACGTAGATGATATTGTATCTATAATAATAGAGGGGAATCACGTTCCATAGGAACAGTGCCCCCCTCACATCCTCAATTTTTAATGAAAAATCCCCCTCTCACATTGATACCTCTCATATTTTTCCCTCTCACATTTACTCCTTCATCTCACAGAATCTCAAACACTGCTGTTCCGTTTTCCCTCCTGTTGCAATTAATGATGAGTTGCCCCCTTGATCCCTTAATTAAGCCAGCTCTCACACACCTCTCACAAAAAACGCCCCTTCATGAAAACGCCCCTTCATCCCCTTTTGCCCCTTCCATTGACTTCTTTTTTTCTTCTTCTTCTTCTTCTTTACATTCTTTTTCAGACTTTTATTTTTATTATTAGGTTGTTTTTTTAAGGACACGATTAATGATGAACCAGTTGTCCCTGTACTAGATAAGGTGTTAGACGCCTTAATCTTAACTCCTTTATAAAGAGAAAATAAATTTGGTTGAATGTTGAAATATAGCTGGTTGAAAATAAACGCCAAAAAGAACCTTGGAAACCTTGGAAACCTTGGAAACCTTGGAAACCATGATCAGCCGATTTCTACCTGTACATCTTCCCCACGCTTTCTCCTTGGAAACCTGAAAATAATCCCCATGCCAAAAAGAACCTGGGAAACCCTCAAAACATTTATTACCCTGTCACAAGACTTTTCAAACGATGTACAATCAATCCATCTATATATACAAGACTTTTCATCAGCGGATGTACAATCAAACGAATCATAATACTTTTCAAACGAATCATAATACTTTTCAAACGAATCTTATCAAATGGATTCATCAGCGGATGTGAAACAAAATCTTATCAATTCTGAGGTTTGGTTTAATTTTCATAATCTTTATTTGTTTAATTCTGAGGTTTGGTTTAATTCTGAGGTTTGGTTTTCTTCTTTTTCTGGTTATAGATTGACTTGGAAATACAAAATGCTTTTGGGCCAATGGAGGCTGAGGTTGAGGAAGACCCTGCTGTAGTGGATCTTGAGGTTGAGGTACACATTGCTTATTAACAATGTTTCTATCTGCCTAATTGTGTTTGGAGTGTTTGTTGTTATCGGCTAAGGGGGGTGTTTGGGATTATTTATTGAAAAAGAGGCTTACCTTATGTAAGCTAAACCAAGCAACCCTTTAAATAACGAAACTGTATAGATTTTGAAATAGAGTTTTTTAAGTTAAATATAAGCCGAAAGAAATAAGATGTATAGATGCAGAATGTGTTTATTATAGATGCAGAATGTGCAGAATGTGTTTATTATAGATGCAGAATGTGCATTTTACTTGTTATTTTAATGAGGTACATGTTTAAAATTTCATCTGTATTATATGCTGCAAAATCTCTCAATGAGGTACATGTTTACCACCGTTGAAAGAGTATTTCTTTTTGTTTAAATTGACTGGTCCTGCTCATCTCTTAACTCATTAAATTATATTCTCTTTGGAAAGTGTAATATGGATCTAAAAGGAGAATAACATTTCCAGGATATTGCTTCTATAGAACTAAGAATCTGAACCTTATTTAAAAATATACAGCATCCTATGTTTGGAAATTGATGGCCATCTATATGAGCCGACAATATTTTTTGGAAGGGCCAAATAATCGCAGTTATTATGTCATGTATATCAGTTATAAAATATTATAAAAATTAAATATAAGAAAAGGACATCAACCTATATACATTTGCATCAGGGAGTTGCTAAGACCTGATTCATGTAGATTCTGCATCATCACATGAGTAATATTTGAATGAAAAAATTACACTTGTTTTATCTCGTATACGAACATTAAAGATACGTGGTCTAAATAATCGCAGCATTATCTAAAAAGAATAATCATAAGACTAATAGATGGCCCCTGAGATATGGATAGATGTTATAATATACCTAGAAGACAGAATTCAATAGAGGTTTATTTGCAGCCTGCACGTGCCCAATATAATGAAACCACCTGTTTACACAAATTTATCCATAAATGACAAGTTTAGATATTAAAATTTGATGCAAGATTTTCTGATGCTAATATTAAATGCAAACTTACATGTTTATAAGCATTGTATCTGAAATAGAAAGGGCAAACAATGGACTTTGTTTCTCTCCTACATTATCATCGTGCACAAGTTCATAGAACGTGAAGATAACTTGAATAACAATAAGAAATCTTTAAAACTAGATAACCTTTATAAGTTCATTATCAGTTTCAGATAGTTGCTTATCTTAGCCAGTATGAAAATTATAGTAATATGTAAGAAAGAAAACTTCCAAGGGTGTTTGGCATAGTGTTTAGAATGAGAAGTAAGAACCTTTAAGAGAGCCATGATCAGTTAGCCATTGCCAATCTTGGATCCTCTGAAAGTGGTAACCTGATAATTATTATACAAAGCACCAATCAGTTGGTTACAAATTTGTGATGACCTAAATACAAAACATTTAAAGGCAAAAAAAACATCATTTTCATTAGATTCTGTATGAACAATGAACATACTGAATTATTAAATACATGTGTTGTCAAATAATTTTACTTGTTATTTTAAAAGATCAGAAGAAGCAACGCAAACTCAAAAGATTTAAGGAGTCTATAACTAATTGCAGACTTGTAAAATGGTTCTAAGAACCCAATCCCAATGATATACTATGCCATGTAACTAAGAGTCTCCAAGAAAATGCATAACTAAACAGCACATCTTTTTTTGTTGCAGCTTGTATATAAACATGTAAGACAATGAGTTATTCTACCCGTTCGAGCATCTAGCGTATTTATAATGAGTGAATAATTATTCAAATTCACTATGATTCGTTATGATTCGAAGCACCTTAAACAACAACTGCTATGACATTCTCCTTTTCAACATCTCTCCATTGTTTATAATAGTTTAAGTTAATAAGAAAGGTCAAAGTTTGTAAACACAATTGAAATAGCAGCAAAGTGCAACTGCGCTCTCTCTGCAGTAACATCAGATCCCGATTTTTGAGCTGAAACTTTGTGGACAGTCCTTGGTGTGTAATTTTATATATTTTTGAGAAAAAGGAATATAGTTTACCTGGTCAAAGACACATTAAATATTCATTACCTGGTCAAAGACACATTCTTAGGCCGCCTTAGTATCCATAGCTTGTACAAACAAACATATATATATTAACAAATTACATATTTGTCGCAAGTTAAATACACTTGCATTTGTTTGCATAAGATGATAACTCAAACTCCTTCTTTAAACTAAACATTTGAATTATTTAAAGCATTAACAAAGATAAGGTAACCTTATACTGACGTCTACTTGCGTCTATGTAAATATCTTTTACTTGACTCGATTTAGTATTCCTTTTTTATAGCTTGGAACGGTGTTGGTCCTAGCTGTAGACAATCTTTAATATGTGTAGTTTGATATGATGGTAGGAATGCCTGCTGATATGACTACTTTGAATTTATACATGAGAGACGCGCAAGTAATTGTAATTAGGATTATATAACCATTTGACCTGACCATGAGACTGATAACACATTTAATAAACACTTATTCTCTAACCTTTAACTTGCTAAATGATTTTTAGTAGACATAATCTAACTACAGACCTGAAAACATGACGCCGACTGGCAGTGAGTGAGACCTTTTACCCCATTGCTCTCAGCATCGTTTTTTCCCTGCAATATGTGAAATAAGCAACCCTGTAAATCCATGTGACCTCTTAGCATTAGCTAACTCTGTAGTTTTCTTTAGAGTTGAGGACTTGTTGCCTTTTTGACAACAAAAAAGCAAAAGAATAGTTTCCTTTCTGCAAGGTGAAGTATACATACTAATATTACACACATGTTTAGATAAATAATAGAGTATACCATAATTAAGCTCAAATTATTCATTGCCAACATCTTTGATGCCGTCACCAAAATTCCCCTGAACCCAAAAAAAATTAGAATTGATAAACTTACATAACTGTTGTTCGTATGAATGGATTTGTTTTTTTTAATTGGGTGTGTTCGGATTCAATGAGACACATACCTCAGATTCTTTATTAAACCTACAAAACAATTAAAAAAACTCATGGATCTTCAATTAAGTAAAACTTGAAATTTGACCAAACTCATGGATCTTGAAATTTGACCAAGCTTGTATATAAACATGTAAGACCAAGCTTTTATGCGTTGGGTGATGGAAAATTTGAAGGATAAACTCTGGTCTCTTTTTCATGTAAGTTGTTTTTTTAAGTTTGCTTAAACACCTCATTGGTATGATTAGTATATATCAGGCTGTAAGTTAAGATCGATTAAGAACCATCCTTTTTAGGTGAAGTAAGAATGTAAGATCGATTAAGAACCATCCATTTTAGGTGGTGTAAGAATGTAAGATTACTTCTTTCATCATGACACGAAACAAAACGTCCTATATACACCTTAGTTTGGACTCTGTTAAGTAGATATGGTGTACATAAGATTTATAAATGTTGGAAACTTTTGGTTTTCTGAATCTGAGCATTGGGCATTTGGTCTTCAATCATATTACCTGTAAAAGAAGTTTTTTGTGTTGTAATAAGACTTTTTATAAAATTGAATATTACAGCGAGTTATTTCATTTTGTGGCACATTACAGTGCACACAGTAAAGGGGCTGTCACCATTAACTGCATGTTAGTGTGGCTTTATGTCACTGCACAAACTGAACCTCTTAAATATTTAGAAGCTGCATTGTCCTGCAAACAATGTGGTTAGCATGTATATTCACCCCCATTGTCTCTATTTTAAGTCGCTTCATCTAGAAAACTTGGCTCTGAGTACAACCAGGATTAGTTATGTATATGTAGGTCAAAGCGAACCTTACTTTCAAACTATCCATTTGCAAGTATACAACAGACTCCTGCAATGAACATAAATATCAGTAATTAGGGAAACACAGCAAAATGAGACTGATTGCTCAAAGGCACCAAGGCCAAAATGGGGGGTCAGGCAGCTTGGTAACAGGTTAAAATGCGTAAATTTTTGTCTGAAATGTTGAACTTTTCAATAGAACATTTCAATAATAAACTTTAATTTTAGATATAATGATTTATGAGTTTATATGCATTAAAAATTACACACTGGACGACAATTTAAGACCTGTAGACCTGTCTCCTTTTAAGTTGTTTCTTATTTAAAATGTTTGTCCCGGTATTTTTTTTTAAAAGGGTTACCCCAGTAAAGTATATTAAAACCGAAAAGATCAAGTACAAATGGAATGTTATAACATTGCCTGAATCAACCTATAGGTAAGTAAATGCTAAAAATTTATGCTCCTGGACTTCCCTTTGCAATATGTGGGTATCATTATCATCATTATTTCAATATAAAGCAAGGTGCTTATACTCTCGCATCTTTTTTCTTGTCTCACCATAAAAGTAGGACTCGCCAAAAAACACTTTGAATGTCCCAGAAAAACTTTAGCTCAATGCTATTTACATGCTTGAAACTTTTAAAAGGATTTGTACCTTAAGTTCCTGTAATTTCCAAGGGTTTGATGCCGTTGAACTAGGTATTGATACGAATGGTAGATCATCCGCTTGCACAATCATCATACAAGCCTTCTCGGAGTTTTCAAAAACAGAAGATTGCCTGTCCAATAGTAGAACAAGTTGACATTCCTATTATTAACAAAATGTTAAACCTATCTTTGTGTGTTAAACAAGATTCCTCCATTTGATTTAATTGATCAAATGAGTGTTGAGTGTATAGATCTGTGAGGCGATAATTAGTGTTAATGAAACAGAATTGCTTTAGCTGTGTGTGATTATGTGTCTTGTAGAGTTTAGAATTGACCTCTTATCATGTTTAGTTATGTGTTTTATGTTGACTTGACTGTTTTAAGTATATTTTTTATACATGACATTTTAGGACACGGATAACCCAATAGGGTAACACAAAGTGTGGTTTCAGTGTGATGAAAATTGGTGCAGGAAGGCTGCGGAAATCGTAGCTGATGTGGGTTTTGTGGAAACACTATTTTTTTAATCAGAAAATATTTACTTTGCTTCTAAGGTGATTTAAATGTTCTTGACAAATTCCTTTAGCTCTAATTTAGGTCTTTTCGCTAAGTTTGTAACAATAGGGATTTTGAACGATTGATTTGAGAGTTCCTTTTGCCAAGCACAAAAAGTCATTGTTTATAGATGTCAGATATCATGTGAATATATAGGTGATTAGTGCGTGTCACGGAAAGTATGTAAAAGTGGGAATCATCTTATGCCATGCTTCTTTTGCTCTATATATCTTACTAAGTTTTCCTTTTTTGAATATTTTATACTAAAAGCAGCAATTCTATCATTAACTTTAGTACATTTAAGATCAACGTATACACTTATATTTTCTTTAGCAGTGGGATCCATACTTCACAGTCGATACTTTTGATGCCCTCAACAACCCACATGCTTTTTATAAAATCGACAAAGTTCGTGTCCGAAATGTTTGGATGGATGAAAAGGCAAACAAACTCTACATTATCATGCACGACAAAAATGTAAGGATACATTAACGGAAAATACATTATCAAACTTTCTTCATATTTTCAAATATTTTTCGAGTTAATTATATTATATTCACTTTATACGTTCTGTTAGGGACTAAAGATGGCTGCTCAAGTGCCACATGACCTGCTAGACGTCTATAAAAATAGGGAATTGGCACAAACTTTTGTCTCTATACATCATTTCAAAATAGGTTATGTTGACCCTACCCAATACCCAAGGTTTGAAAATTACAGTTTTGCTCGCCATGATTGGATCATTCTGGTAGACGCGAAAACGCTCATCACCAAGATTCTGTCTCCTGATTTAAAAGAGTTTAGTGTGAATGGCTGGATACCTTCAATTCGTGCTCTTCTTGGTGATAAAACACCAAGGAAAATGCTCATCGGTACCAAAATTTTTCTTTGGCATATATATACTACATCATGAATAACTAATAATACGTACTTTGTCGATTGCCAAAATATAATAGTATTTAATGTAATTGTAGATACCGTTGGAAGAGTTATCAAAGGAGACATAAAACAATATTTTGGCTATAAAACATGTGAACTATGGTTGCGCGATTTGACGTAAGTCTCTTCATAAAAAACAATTTAACATTTATTATTTTCTGGAGCTTACTTGACAACTAATGACGTGTTATAGAGGAGCTGATATCAAGTTTCTCGCGTATTACACACTACACAAAGTACCAGCAAGGTTGTCACGAGTTATAGTAGAGAAGGGCACCATCTTCATAACTCGTGTTAAACTTGTCAAAAACAACACTGGTATTTCCAAATCCCAAATTATTCTTACCTTTTTTCCCTATTCTACGTGATTTTTTGACTTTTGGCTAAACTCTACCTCATACCCCTAATTTTAATAGGCAACTTTTTGAAAGACACGGAAGTATCAACTGTCGAGTTTGACCCAGATATGAAAGAAACTCAAGCCTTGAAAAAGATGAAGATATGATATCGCCTCAGTTCAGTTCTTTGTTTTGCATGATATAGATCATACATTTGGTCTTGCTTTTTCAATAATTTGGTCTTTTTTACAATCAGTTTGTCGTATGCGAACAGTTGAATTTATTTCTTATGTTTTTCCCTTAAATCATGTTGAATCTTGCTTTGGTTGTTTGGTGTTTATCAATTTGATATTGAATTTTCAGAGAACTATAAATGTTATGGGGGGTCTCAATAATAACTTATTACGCTATCACAACATAAATAATGGGTGTTTGCTGGAGCTTATACGTGGGCTTATTAGCTTACTTGAATAAGAGATTGCTTTGTTTGACAGTTGACTTATAAGTAAAAAAAAAGTTGACTTATTAGCTTACTTGAATAGGAGATTTCTTTAGCTTATTTAACTTGGCTTAAACAGTTGACTTATAAGTAGCTTGTACTTTTATTTCATTTTCTTTAAGCTGGAGCTTATATGTGGGCTTATTAGCTTACTTGATTTAGGATTATGGGATGTTTAGGCTTCTTCATTAAAACTGCTTATGGAGTTTCTATTTTACTCTAAAATCTAATGTGCCAAACCAATATCTGTTTTCAATGGCTTCTTATTATAACTGTTTGAGTGCTTTGGAATATTGATTTTGTAGAATAACTTTAATCAATGCAAATCATTGTCTACTAAAGATGTTCGTGCAACACTAAAGGGAAAAAAAGGCAAGACAAACTTTGCCTATTTTGAAGAACCTCCAAATAGGGTACCGTTTGGAACATTACACAATATCACGAAGACAATTGTCCCTCAAACCCGGAACATTCCATCACAAACACTTTCACCTCAAAACATGTCAAGAGACAAAGAAAATCTAACACCATCGCCTCAAATTTTGTCAACCAATAAAGAAAATATCACACTGTTGCAAACACCACGTTCCTATAGTTCACTCTCTATAGGCCCAAGTGTACCCGTAGACTGTGCCATTCTTAAAAGACGAGAATACCAAAGAAGTTATCGCCAACGACTTAAACAAAGAAAACTAGCGAAACAAATTCTAGCATTGAAACACAAAGAGACTTCAGACCTACACAATATCTTTCATGCTTCACACGTGAAAGCACATTAGGTAATATATTGTAATTATTGTTCTTCTTTACATTGATTTTTTTAACAATCAAACTAACGCATGATTTGAACTTCATAACAGATTATCAAAGGAGTAGTAACGTATTATTGCCCATATTTGATCAAGAGTGCAATCAAACGAATGGTAAGCTTCTTTAAAGATATCAAATACAGCTATTTACTACATGTATTTACGTTATATATCTGTGTAGGAACCAATCTTCATGTACCACCAGCCATTCGACCAAGCATTCGACAAAGGAAAGAATACCAGAAAAGTTATTATCAGCGTCGTAAAAAAACAATACAAGGGAGGCGAATGCTAACATAGGTAATATAACTTTCTATATTTTATACGTCTTTAAGGAATTTTGTATTATATTGCCAATAATTGTTTTAAATTTCTCACCAGATGGCCAAACTGAAGACAATCCGTACGATATTGTATTCAATGATCTTCCTACAGAGCATCGTCTACTAGAGCAACCACCGTGTGTTAATTCTGGAGCAAAGAAAATAAATTTTCCAGTAGTAACACCATCACCTCAAATTTTATCAACCAATAATGAACACATAACACCATTACAAGCACCAAGTTCCTGTAGTTCACTTTCTATAAGTCCAGGTGTACCCGTAGACCCATCCGATGTTAAAAGACGAGAATACCAAAGAAGTTATTACCAACGACGTAAAAAAAAAAGATAGCGGAAACAAATTCTTGCATGGAAACACAAACATCGGTCGGAGCTACACCATCTCTTTCTATTTTGCAACGTGAAAACACAATAATTACCATCGCAGATGATCACATTGAAGCACAAAGAGATTTCGGACCTACACAGTATCTGTCGTGCTTGGCACGTGAAAACACATTAGGTAATATATTGTACATATTGTTATTCTTTACATATATTTTTTAACGATCATACTAACACATGATTGAAATTCCATAACAGATGATCAAAGGAGTAGTAACGTATTGTTGCCCATATTTGATCAAGAGTGCAATCAAACATTGAATGGTAAGCTTCTTTAAGAGGGTTTCTCATATTGTTATTTACTACATGTATTTACCTTATATTTGTGTAGGAACCAATCTTCATGTACCACCAACCATTCGACCAACCACTCGACAGAGGAAAGAATACCAAAAAAGTTATTATCAACATCGTAAAGAAAACAATATAGGGCAGGCGAATGCTAACATAGGTAATATAACTCTATATGCTATATACATCTCTATTGAATTTTGTATTATATTACCAATAATGTTTTAAATTTCAAACCAGATAATCAAACTGAAGACGATCCGTACGATTTTGTATTCAATGATCTTCCTACAGAGCATCGTCTACTGGAGCAACGACCGTGTGTTCATTGTGGAGCAAAGAAAATACAGTACGAGTTCCCATCTTTTTGTTGCATGTCCGGTAGAACAACTTTGAAACCCTTAGACATACCTCCGGAACTCTACAACCTATTCACATCGCAATGCCAGTTAGGAAAAATGTTTAGAAAAAACATACGTGCCTACAACACAAACTTTTCCTTCGCATCTATGGGTGTAAACTTGGACAAACGATACAGCCCTAGGGGTTCTGGAGTGTATACTTTTCGTGTGCAAGGAGGGATCTATCATAAAATCAATCAATTGGTTCCTAGAGATGGCCAACCAAGGTATTTGCAGTTGTACTTTTATGACGGGGAATCTGATTTCGAACACAGGTTAAAGTGGCCTAATCTTGATAAAGAGATTGTTACAATATTATCTCGCGTTCTTGCACCAAACCCATATGTTCAGACCTTTCGATCACTTGGTAACCTTGGTACGCTCGACAAGTATAGGGTCGAACTAAATGCATCAGTTAAGGTCGACCACAGAGTTTACAATCGTCCTACAACATCTGAGGTATAAATATGATTATAAAAATCATATCTCTTATCTAAATATAAAATCATATATCTAACTTAAACGGTTTCATGTGTTATGTTATGTCGAAGGTCGCTGGAATTTGGGTGGAAGGTAATAACAACATCACTTCATACAAGAGAAGTATTATTGTGTATGGGAAGTCTGAATACCCTTCACAAATACAACCTTATTTTGCTTCCTATGATCCATTGGCTTATCCGATGTTTTTTCCAAACGGCGAGGCTGGATGGCATTCTCGAATACCAAGAAGAGGTGTAGACATAAGAGAGGTCTTTGATGATGACGATGATAAGGCCGTAGATGACGAAGGTACTAAATAAACTCGATGTATCTGATAATAAACTTTGTATTTGAAGCAGAAACATAAGAACTAATAATACTATACACAAGTATATTATATTCCCATGAATCGACTTAGGCATTTCGAGTATCAACTGCCCTGCTTTACGCTTAATTATTACTCGCTGCAATTATATATATAGGCATTTTGGTTAGTTAATTTCTTTATTCATCTGTGGTGATTGAATAGGAACCTTAGGATTATGATCCTTAGGAGTAAGTTAAAAGCTTAAATACAGGAAACAAAACAACCTGTGCATAGCATTATGTGGTTTAATGTTAGCCCTATATTTTATATAGTCGAACAAGAATGTAATAGGTCATCTTAGTCGTTAAAGGTCTTGTATTGTGATAGGTAAGTCGGGAAAACCGGGCTTGGACTATAAGCTAATATTGTATAAGTTAGGGGCGTAAGCCCAAAACAAAGCCAAGCCCGGCCCAAGATGAAGCCCACAAAGGCCTTAGAGCCGTGGGGTATATAACCCTCTTTCACATGTGAAAGAGGGTGTTGGTTACCATTTTATTTCTCTCTCTAAAAGTGTTTAACCTTCCAAATTCTCTCTTGTTTCTCTCTCTACTTTCTTCTCTTTCTCTCTCTAAATATCTCTTCTAAATCTTGTGTTATGGATTGAAATGGGAATAACATTTGGTATCAGAGCCTATAGTGGATAGGTGATTAAAGATTCGTGTGTAGTGTTCTTGAATTTTCGTGGCCTTTTTGATCCATATCTCACGTCCCATTTTTCTTTTTGTGTTTATATGGTCTTTTTCTTGATACATATCATCTACATACTAGTAGTAGTGATTTGGGTATCTTGGTTTTGGCTAAAACACAAATTTTTTGGATCAAAAGTTGCGAAATTTATTGTTTTTCTTCATTCCGAAATTCAAGCAACTGGTACCATCGGAAAGTACAATTGTGTGGGATTTGATCGCAATAATCTTAGGATTCTAATTTGCGATCACTGTATTGCGATACCTTATTCCGATCTGGATATTCCGATCGTGCATTGCGATCTGGGATTCCGACGGGTTTAAGGGTTTTGTTAAGTCGTTACTCTGTCCAATTTGTCTCAGCCACATTCCGATCTAACATTGCGACAACATATTGCGATCTGAACATTCCAACAGCCATATTCCGACAGGCTTTGCGATCTGAACATTGCGACAGTGCATTGTGATAGAACATTCCGATCTGAACATTGCGATAGAACATTCCGATGGACATTTCGATGGATATTTTGTTTGAGTAATTTTTAGAACATCCCTACTAGTTTTTGGCTATTTCTAACTTAAATTCAAAATTTGGCGATACAAAATTTTTCGGCTTACCGTTTTGTCAGACTGTGGAATTTATTGTCGGGCTGAGAAAAAATTTTTGAATTTTCGGAATTTCAATTTTAACCACACATCATCACAACAAATCCACTAAGATCTGCAATTCATCCACAAGTATTCACCATGTCTAACAACAACATCAACATTGCAACTGCTAATCAAATTCGTTTGGAACAAGGTGGCAACAGTAACCCACCTGTGCTCACTGCCGGTTGCTACGTTCAATGGAGATCTCGTTTTCTCAGATTTCAAGATGGAAAAGAAAACCGAACTGCTCTTCGTCACTGCCTTGAGAACCCACCTCCAGTTTTTGAATTCAAACCAATTACAACACAGGCAGAGGATGGTACTTCATAAACTATACGAGCTATGGAGGATTTTGACACATGTTCTGCTGAGAAAAAGAAACTCCTCCAAGCTGAAGCTGATGCTGTAAATTTCATACTCACTGGAATTGATAACGATATCTATTCCACAGTTGATGCATGTCCTAATGCTATGGAAATGTGGAATGCAATTCATCGATTGAAGCAAGGTGAGTCAATCAATGTTCAAGATCTCGAGACTAATCTACTTTGGGAGTTTGGAAAATTCACATCTGAAGATGGTGAATCCATTGACTCATATTACTCGAGATTCTACAAAATGATGAATGAGCTTGTAAGAAATCAGTGCACCATCTCCAATCATCATGCCAATGTTCAGTTTCTACTTCAACTCAAACCGGAATGGCAAAGGTTTGTGACTTTGGTCAAACAAAGGGAGGATATCAAGACTATATCTTACCACAAACTTTATTATATCTTGAAACAACATCAGAATGAAGTGAATGAACTAAGGGCTGAAAAGGCAGAACGGTCTGCTAATTCTATTGCTTTTGTGGCTGCTACTTCAACAAAACCCGTTCCTCGTCAACAACCACCTACTCATTCCTCAAAGTCATCAAGTTCATCCACCAAACCTCTAGCTGCTGCTAAACACAAAGCAAAAGCAATTGTCCCCACTCCACCTCCAAAGTATGACACCGAGTCAGATGGAGACAGTGATGATGAACAAACTTCAAGGGACAAGAAGATTGAAGAACTCATGTCTTTACTCACCACAACTTATAAGAAGATCTACAAACCTACCAACAACAACCTCAGATCATCATCCAATGCTAGATATAAGGAAGTTGATCATGCACCTAGGTATGATCGTGATGCTAGATATGATAATCAGAGGATGATGAATCAAGTTGGGGCTAGAGATACTGTAGGCACTCCGGTGGTGCAGAAGACTGGGATTCAATGCTTCAACTGCAAGGGATTTGGACACATGGCTAGGGAATGTAAGAAGCCAAAACGGGTTAAGGATTCGGGATATGACAAGGAAAAGATGTTGCTGTGCAAGAAAGAAGAAGCAGGAATTCCACTCACAGCAGATGAAGTTGACTGGCGTGATGACACTGATGATGAAGCCGATGATCAAGAGTTAGAGGCACATTATGTGTACATGGCAAAGATTCAAGAAGTGATCCCAGAGACTGATGATACCTCTGGACCCATATATGATTCTGAGCCACTTGAAAAGGTACCATCACATGATAACTATAATGTGTTTGCTAATGAACGACGGCATCCTGAGCAACCCGAAAGCATCAATGACACATATGTAATGGACACGGAGGATAGCAATATCTCTACGGATTCACAGCATATGTGTAATGATGACGGAAAAGTTGTTCAGGATACTGACTCGGATGAGGACCGTGATTTACTTGCGTCTATTATTAATTCTTTAAAACGTGAAATTGATGAAAACAAAGAAGCTAATAAACGTTTGAAGCAAGCAAACACATCCTTAGCCGAGGAGATAGACAGGCTTAAAGAGTGTGATTATGTAAAACAAGCTGATCGACGGGTTGCAATAGCTAATGGTTTGGTATATGAACGTAAGGTGCTCAACGAACAATATTGTTCTGAAGTAACACACGAAATTCATATGTCAAAACAGAAGATATCGAAACTTGAAGAACAACTGTTGCTACATAAACTCCAAATCACTGAATTAGAGTCGATTAACAAAGAACAAACTGAGCTTTATAAAACTCATGAAGAAAAGGATATTGAAAAAATTCTTGCTTTGGAAAAGAGAGTCGACACGTTAAACAACATTGTTTACAAAACGGGTCAGTCTATTCAAACTATGAATATGCTCAATAGAAATATGAAAACGAGTTTTGTCAAGCCTGAATATCTCAAGAAAGCTCAAAGTACCAAGCCTGCTCTTTATGATATCGGTTGTTATGTTGATAATCTTGCTCTTATGCTTTCCCCTGACTGCGACGAAATCATTCGTCAACAAGAAGAAAGTCGATCAAACTTAAGTGATTTAATAAACCTTTCTGATTCTAACAATCATATTAAGTTTGTCCCTCAAAAAGAACTTTCAAAAGAACAAAAGATGTATAATAGTGTTCCACCACCAAGTGATGAACCACAAAAGAAAGTTTCTTTAAAAAGGAGTTTCGAAAAGCAATCAATTTTGTTAGAAAAGCGAATTTTGGATGAAAAACGTAAATGGGATGAGAAAAGCAAAAGTGTTCAGCAATTTGAGTTTATAAAACAAGGGGTTTTAAATTTGTACAAAGGTGTCGTCGACTATGAAAAAGTTTCTACGGATACCATTTGGAATATTAAACCTAACCCACAAGTAGAAGTCGTCATTCAACAATGCATTGTTCCAACCATTGATGATCTTTCAAAAAATGTGGAAATGTTTTATAATGCTCTCACTGAGGAAATGTTAACTGATTTAAGCTATGTCAAATCTCTTGAAGATGAAGTTGATTTTCTTCAAATTAAATTAAAGACACAAGAACACCAACTTTCTAACGAAATTGATCGACTTTCTAAGGAATACTTTTATGCTGACCATATGAATGCTATACTTGGTGTGTATACCGATCTTGATCAATATTGTCATGTAGCATGTCTAGTGTCAGAATCAGACGAGAAATGTCGCAATCTTGAAGTAGAGCTTTCAAAACAAATTCAGTCATATAACAAACTTTCGAAAAGCTTTTCTCAACTTGAGAAACACTCCATTTCTCTTGAACTTGCTTTACAAAAAGGTGAAAAATCTCATAATCATAAAAAGTGTCAAGAAATGTCAGCTTCTTCGTTTCGTCTACTGAATGAAAAAGATTTCGAAATAAATGATTTGAAAGCTCAGCTAAAAGAAAGGGACATAGCCATAAGTGAGTTACAGAAACTCATTGAGAAAATCAAAGGAAAGTCTGTTTTGGGTCAACCATCCGCCGTTCGTCAACCGAATGCGGTTAAATGCCCTAAAACATCTATTTTGGGACAATACCCACAGACTTTGCCTAAGATAGGAAATGATAAGAGCACAAATGTGATAGCACCTGGAATGTATAAGATGAACACTAGGTCCACTCAAACTGGAACAACGCAGTTACCTCAGAATACTAGGAAAACTAATCAACGTGTGTCTTCTTCTACAGGAGTAAACCCCACTACTAGCGTTAGCGGACCACAGCTTAAGAGCACTAGAATTGAAGATAGAGTCATGCCTAACAATAGTCAAGGGAAGAAGAAGGAAGTAGAAGATCACCGTAGGAATTTTAAGTTTTCTAAGAATAAAACGTCTGTAACTGCATGTAATGACAGTTTAAATGCTAAGACATCGAATGTTGAAGTTGTTTGTGTTGAATGTGGAAAATGTGTTCGTACTTTCAATCATGATGCTTGTGCTCTTAATCATAATGGCGTGAATGCTAGAACTAGGAAGCCTATTCTTGTGCCCACTAGTACTAGAGAACCCACAAGAACTTTGAACCAATCCACTGATCAACCACTTAAGAAACTAAGTGCATTAGACTCCACTACTCTGCGTAAACAAAACAGATTAAGGAAGTTATATGAGAACATGATTAGGACATATACACGGGGGTATTCGAGATATACACCACCCGGATACAAATGGGTACCTAAGTTAACCACTTTAGTGATTGGGTCTAGGAATATCAGCTTGCCTGTAGACTTTGCATCTAGGCCCACTACTATTTTGGAACCCGTCTCTATCAAGGGATCCCATTTGTCAAATGCTACATTGTCTTCTAATTCTTCTGCAGCTCGTCGAACTCATCCTATTCATAATGGACTCCGGGTGCACAAAGCACATGACGGGCAATCTCAAGCTTCTCATTAACTTCGTGGAGAAGTTTCTGGGTACGGTACGGTTTGGAAATGATAAATTTGCACCGATACTCGGATATGGAGACTTGGTTCAAGGGAATATCACTATAAAACGGGTTTATTACGTCGAGGGACTGAATCACAATTTATTCTCGGTTGGTCAATTTTGTGATGCGGATTTGGAAGTGGCTTTTCGGAAATCTACTTGCTATGTTAGAGACTACGATGGGAATGACCTTCTTACAGGTTCTCGTGGTTCTGATCTCTACACAGTAACTCTTCAAGACACATCTTCAACAAATCCAATTTGCTTAATGGCTAAAGCTTCATCATCTCAAGCATGGTTATGGCATCAACGATTGTCACATCTCAACTTTGACACCATCAACTTGCTTTCGAAGAATGATATTGTGACCGGTCTTCCTAAGTTGAAATTCGTCAAAGACCATCTTTGTTCTTCTTGTGAGTTGGGGAAAGCAAAACGAAAGTCTTTTAAAACAAAGACTACCCCTAGCTCAAAAGGACGATTAGAACTTCTACACATGGATTTATGTGGTCCCATGCGTATAGAGAGTATTAACGGGAAAAAGTATATTCTAGTGATTGTTGATGATTATTCTTGATACACATGGACTTTCTTCTTAAGGTCCAAAGATGAAACACCAGAGGTTCTCAAAAACTTTCTCAAGATGATACAACGCAATCTTCAAGCTCAAGTCTTAACCGTAAGAACGGATAGGGGTACTGAATTTTTGAACAAGAACTTGCAATCTTACTTTCAAGAAGAAGGCATCGAACATCAAACGTCTATTGCTCGAACTCCTGAACAAAACGGCGTTGTCGAAAGACGGAACCGTACTTTGGTTGAGGCTGCTCGAACAATGCTTTCTGCTGCAAAATTACCGCTATTCTTCTGGGCAGAAGCAATTGCCACTGCCTGTTATACTCAGAATCGTTCTCTCGTCATCCCTAGACATGAAAAGACACCTTACCACATCATCAATGGCAGGAAACCTACTGTCAAATTCTTTCACGTATTTAGATCTTTATGCTACATTCTTAAAGACGGTGAGAATCTCGACAAGATGAAAGAAAAAGGTGATGCATGTATTTTTGTGGGGTATGCGACATTGTCGAAAGGATATCGGGTCTATAACAAGAGAACAAAGATCATTGTCGAAACAATTCATGTGAACTTTGACGAATTGCCACAAATGGTACTTGATCACAACAGCTCAAGTCCCGCACCTCAATGTCCAGCAATGGTACCTACTCACAACAGTGTACGTCCCGTGCAAGAATGTCAAGAAAATACTCCTACAGTAGACTCGACGGATACGACACAAATGAATGAGTTGGCTGATTTATATGATCCAATGTTTGATGACTATTACTATGGAAACAATCAAGTTGTGTCAAAGCCTTCCGCTGTCAATACTGCTGATGAACCCGAACCACGTTCACAAGACACAACTGCCTCTACTTCAGCAACCGTTGCTCAAGAGACTATTCCATTAGATACTCAACAAACTCTAGAAACCATCATACAACCAACATCACCAACCGTCAATGCTGAAGGAGGAAACAACAATCAAGCAGTCGATGCACAACCTGACGATGAAGAATTTATCAATCCGTTCGGTACACCGGTACACGAAGTCGGAGAGTCTTCTACTCAACATGTTGATCCGTCCAACATG
Organism: Glebionis coronaria; assembly: GCA_025667525.1. Lineage (NCBI taxonomy): Eukaryota > Viridiplantae > Streptophyta > Magnoliopsida > Asterales > Asteraceae > Glebionis > Glebionis coronaria. The sequence goes on from CM046882.1 coordinate 10,183,092, forward strand.
CATACATTCTACCAACCATATCCATCCACTCACCATTGGACACGTGATCATCCATTGGAGCAAGTCATTGGAAATCCTTCACAACCGGTTCGAACACGCAGACAACTCGAAACCGATGGCGATGTGTGTATGTATGCACTCACCGTGAGTTCTACTGTACCTACAAACATCAAACAAGCCATGACTGATCATCAGTTTGAACGCCTAAATGTTTGGGAACTTGTTGACCGACCCTATGGAATGTCAATTTTAGATTTCAAATGGATCTGGAAAAACAAACTGGATGAAGAACAAACCATCATCAAAAACAAATCCCGTCTTGTGGTTAAGGGATACCGTCAACAAGAAGGCATAGACTACGATGAATCATTCGCTCCAGTCGCTCGTTTGGAAGCAGTCAGGATATTCCTTGCTTATGCTGCACATAAGGGCTTCACGGTTTTTCAGATGGACGTCAAAACAGCTTTTCTCAATGGTCATTTGAAGGAAGAAGTGTATGTGAATCAGCCGGAAGGATTCGTCGATCCTCATCATCCTGACAAAGTCTATCGTCTCAAGAAGGCTGTATATGGACTTAAACAAGCTCCAAGGGCATGGTACGAAGAACTTTCAAACTTCTTGGTGTCCAAAGGATTCTCTAAAGGTTCTATTGATCCTACTCTCTTTACTAATAAATATGGGGATGACATAATGCTGGTGCAAGTTTATGTTGATGACATTATTTTTGGTTCTACGAACCCAAAACTTTCAAAACGTTTTGAAAAATTAATGCACAGCAGATTTGAAATGTCAATGATGAGGGAGCTAAAATTCTTTTTAGGCCTCCAGATTCATCAATCCCCACGTGGTATCTTCATTAACCAAGCTAAGTATGCTCAAGAGATACTTAAAAAGCATGGTATGACCTCATGTGCTCGCGTTGGTACACCATTGTCGACCACATCCCTAGACGCTGACTTGTACTCATATCCCGTAGATCAAACGCGATATCGCAGTATGATCGGGTCACTTATGTACCTTACAGCCAGCAGGCCTGATATTCATCATGCCACATGCTATTGTGCACGATATCAAGCCATACCTACTCAAAAGCACCTCAAAGAGGTTAAACGGATCTTTCGGTACCTTAAGAATACCATTCACATGAGACTCTGGTATCCGAGGGAAACCGGTTTTCATCTACCGGCTTTTTTAGATTCTGATCACGCAGGTTGTCTTGATAGTCGTAAAAGCACTTCTGGTAGCATACAATTTCTAGGGGAAGACAAGCTTGTCAGTTGGTCGTCAAAGAAGCAGGATTGCACTTCGCTCTCATCAGCTGAAGCAGAATATGTGGCTCTATCCGCGTGTTGTGCTCAAGTCATCTGGATGAGAACTCAACTCACGGATTATGGCTTCCACTTTGATAAAATACCTATGTATTGTGACTCAAAGTCGGCCATAGCTATATCTTGCAATCCGGTTCAGCACTCCCGCACCAAGCACATCGATGTCAGATATCACTTCATCAAGGAACAAGTGGAACATGGCATCGTGGAACTATACTTTGTCAGAATTGAGTACCAGCTGGCAGACTTGTTTACAAAAGCTCTATCGAAAGATAGGTTTGCGTATCTCGTTGGCCGTCTTGGTATGAAGTATATGACTCCAGAAGACTTGGAGGTTTTGGCAAATGAAGCTGTTTGATATTCTTTCATAATGACTTCTAGGCGCATCACAACTTAGAACTCGGACCTCATCTAAGGAAAGTTTATCTCAGACGATAACTTATCCTTCTCAACGAGAAATTCATATTTCTCGGTCATGAGCTTCTCATAAAAACATTCAAAGTTTTTAAGTTCATGAAAAACGATTTCTAAGTAAATGTCAGCTTACAACTCGAACTTCAACTTAAGGAAAGTTTATCACGGATGATAACTTATCCTTCATAACGGGAAATTTATTTTTCTCGGTCATGAGCTAGTCACAAAACAATCAAAGTTTTGAGCTCATGAAAAACGGACCCGAAAGGAGAGTGTACGTTTCAGTGCACTTTCCCTAATCAATAGAAGAGAAGTCTTCTATCCTGATTATTTTAAAACCGTTGAACACAAGTTTTCAAGAATTTCTTAAAAGGTTTTTCTAAATCTTTCAAAATTGTGTGTTCAACACTCCCTTCCTCATAAGTGTTTTTTTTATCTCAAAATTGTCATATGTTATTTTGATCAATTTTTGAGGGGGAGCGTTTTAAAATCAAGCCTTTTAATGTTGTTGGGTACATCTCTAAAATGTCATATTTTATGTATCCAACACATTCCAAAAATGATATGAAATTGTCAAATGTAATATATTATATCGGAAAAGGCATCTCAACTCCGTACCTCAACATATTTTGTGGTGTCGTTTTTCTAAAATTTTGTCAAATTTTGTCTCAAGACACACATATATTGTTGCGGGGGAGCGACCCGACTGAAAATGTTCCATGACTCATGCGTGCACACATGCTTCTCTCTCGTCAATTTTTCGGAAAATGTCATATTTTAGTCAATTGGTATCTCTAATATTATATTTTTATATTAGAGATAGGGGGAGAAAATGTGATTAAAATATAATATATCGCAACATGTGATCTTAAAGACTCAAGTGCAACTCTTTCCTTCACATGCCAAACTATTTCGTATATCGATGCATGTGTGTAAGGGGAGCTTTTCGGAAATGTAAAACTTTCAAAGTGTTAAAAAGTTTTGATTTTTATCAAGCACTTTGAATTGTTTTCAATGGTTTTATGGTTACGATCTTTACCCAAAACAACCTACTATCCACGACGGAACGATGGAGTCAAAAGGTGGTTTAGGATAGGAAACTAAGTCCTATGATCCAACCAGAACCGGAGGGATCTACCCAAGGACATTCCATAGCTAGAAATAGTTGTCCTTAGGAAAGATGGAGTGGAATGAAGCTGAATGCGGACCAAGTACTTAAATTAGCACTGGAACAATCACAACAAGGTGCTAATGATGACGTATTGGTAAGCATTGAAGGAGTTGAATATTCTATGCAACTTAGGCAGAAACCGGGTCAATACATCAATTGAAGACAAGTCATCATGGACCCAGTGATGCAATGCACAACCCTTCCCAGCCATTCGAGTTTCTCTCAAAAGAAACTTGTCTCATTGTCACGGAGATCAACACGTATCTATTGACTTTCTCACTCCGAGTCAGTTAATATTGAAAAGGTGGCAGTCTGCTCTAGCCTCCGATTACCAAAATGCACTTATTGAGTCTAGAGCCAATCGAGATCTATCTATCATCTCATTAGGACACAATCGAGTCCTACGCATTATCCTTGTGATATTGCCAGAACATCTGAGTGATACGATTCACAATGAAGATGGAAATCCTGCTTGAGCCAGCATTAAACAAGCTCATGGTAGGTAACTTGTGCGATTCTACACGAATCAAACTTGTGAGAACTGGAAAGCAACTAAGTTTCGATTCTTAATTGATTCAAACTTGATTCCAGGTTTCTTCGCAAAATCCATGTGATCTTGCCAGAACATTCAGAGTGACACTCATTAGTGTTCACAGTGACGAATGGAAATCCTTCCAGTGTCAACATCAAACAGCACTGCGGTAGGTAACTCGCAAGATTCTCTATGAATCAAGCTTGTGACAAACTGGAAAGCAACAATGGTGCGATTCTTTTAGAATCAAACTTGTTCCAGGAAATCTGAATTGACGACTCTAATCAGACGGATAATTTATCCTTATGATTCACTCTTTACGTTCGCAGTCTGCTTTGAGACGGTCGAGTAAAGAGAACTGGCTACTACCGCCGGGAAACCCTGTCAAGGAGGTTCTTAATCGAATCTACCTGATCACAGGTACGGTATTTTAATACCGTTAAACGGTCTTCACCGATCGGAGGTAAAACGCTACCGAGTTAGGATGAAATGTTCAAAGCCATTTTATCCGTGTCTATATGTGTTGCTGCATATCAAGAAGGTGGCGTAGCTGTGTAACCGATGTCGATTCAGAAGTCACAAGAGCACAAGATGGCGATAATCAAGATACCTAAGAATGTAAGAATGTAATAGGTCATCTTAGTCACAAGGAGTACAGATGAAGATCTCAAGCACTCAAAGTCAAATGACAAAGGCTCAAGATAAAGATCACGAAAGCATGAAGGAACAAAAGCTGTTACAAACAAGATCAAGACCAAGATACAAGACCAAAGCAGGAAGATCTCCTCTACAAGAATGTATTCACTCAATCATCTTATGCTTTTTAAGCTTTTTAAGATGACCGATACATTGGGGGATATTGTTAGCCCTATATTTTATATAGTCGAACAAGAATGTAATGGGTCATCTTAGTCGTTAAAGGTCTTGTATTGTGATAGGTTAGTCGGGAAAACTGGGCTTGGACTATAAGCTAATATTGTATAAGTTAGGGGCGTAAGCCCAAAACAAAGCCAAGCCCGACCCAAGATGAAGCCCACAAAGGCCTTAGAGCCGTGGGGTATATAACCCTCTTTCACATGTGAAAGAGGGTGTTGGTTACCATTTTATTTCTCTCTCTAAAAGTGTTTAACCTTCCAAATTCTCTCTTGTTTCTCTCTCTACTTTCTTCTCTTTCTCTCTCTAAATATCTCTTCTAAATCTTGTGTTATGGATTGAAATGGGAATAACATTTAAAAACTTTGAAAGACATAAGAAAAGGTTTGGTTTTTCATACTTTAAGGAGTGTTTGGGTGCATATCTAACGAATGTACTAAACATATTTTAATGTGCATATCCACTTGTCTTGTATAATGCCATCTAACGGTAATTTTGTATAATTCATTTTTGCCAAGCTAAACCGTTATATTTTATTAGTGGCCCATGTTAATAGATTATAACAATCGAACATGCTAATAACAAACATGAATATAAGAGACTGCTCCATATATACAAAATAGCCTATACAAACCTACCTTTAAAATTAGTTTATTTTGGCCACAATGCAAGTAATTAACATGTCGATCGATCTATAACAACTTGATAGAGTCCTCACACATCTTTTTAACATCACCGCACAGGCATTAACACAAACACTCGTAGAAAAACAGTTACTATGAGAGAGTATTACTGCTACAAATTTCAAATTCGGCCACATCATAATTTGATCTTGTTTGGAGGGTGATTGTTTCAGCAATTTGTGGTAGATACATACATAAAGATAGAGACTTCACGCTTACAATTTTGTGAAAAAAATCAATCCACAATTAGAGCCGATTTGTATCAAGGAATTGTTGATTCTATTATTTCCGGAGAGGTTCATTCAAATAGACTTGGCCAAGTTATTGTGTTGCCTGTCTCTTTTATCGGAGGACCTCGTGACATGCGCAGACGGTTTTTGGATGCCATGACGTTAGTACAAGATGCTGGTAAACCTGATGTATTTCTAACCATGACTTGCAATCCAAACTGGCCAGAAATTGTAGAAGAGCTTTATGAAGGACAAACGGCCCAAGATCGACCAGACTTGGTTACAAGAGTGTTCCGTGCAAAATTAGAGTCTCTCAAACACTGGCTGTTCACAAAACATATACTTGGCATTGTTTCATCATATATATATGTTATCGAGTTTCAGAAACGGGGTTTACCACATGCACATTTTCTTTTGATTATGAGATCAGCTGACAAATTGGCAAATCCCGATCATTACGATAAAGTTGTATGCGCTGAAATTCCAGACCTGGAGAAACATCCAGAATTGCACCAATTGGTTTTTAAACACATGATTCATGGTCCTTGTGGTCACTTAAATACTCAGTGTCCTTGTATGGAGGGTGAACCAAAGACATGTCGCTTTAATTATCCTAGGCAATTCCAAGAAACGACGCAACAAGGAGACGATTCGTACCTATTGTATCGACGAAGAGACAACGGTATTGAGGTAAACGTACGGAACAATGTCCTAGACAATAGATGGGTTGTTCCATATAACCCTAAATTGTTGATGATGTTCAATTGTCATATCAATGTGGAGGTGTGCTCGAGTATAAAATCTGTTAAATATGTCTTCAAGTACGTCTACAAGGGTCATGACAAACAAGTTGTAAATGTTGATCCAGAAGGAGAACAAGTCATTAACGAGATAAAGAGATTCCAGGATGCGCGTTATGTATCACCCCCCGAAGCTATGTGGCGAATTTATGGCTTCCCCCTATCTAATATTCATCCATGTGTTTTGGCACTGCAAGTTCATCTACCAAATAAGCAGCTGTTTCGGTTTACAGAAGACGATGTACTGACCGACATTCTTGAGAGAGAAAGGGATAAAAGATCAATGTTGACTGCCTTTTTTGAACTGAACACTACAGATGAAAACGCGCGCCAATATTTTTATAAAGACATCCCTAGGTACTATACATGGAGTAAGAGTACACGCAAGTGGAGCCCTAGAAAAAAAGGGAAAATGAGAGGGAGAATGGTTTCCGCTAATCCTGCTGAAGGAGAGCGATTCTATCTACGTGTATTGTTGCAACATGTTAAAGGCCCCACAGGATTTAAATATCTTTACACAGTCAACAACGTATTGTACAATACATTTCGTAGAGCGGCACTAGAAAGAGGATTAATAAAGAGTGATAATCACATAGATGCCTGTTTACGTGAGTCCTCTGCGTACGAGATGCCTGGACCTCTTAGAAGACTATTCGCAACTCTTTTAATCTTTTGTGAACCAGGAGATGTTAGAAAGTTATGGGATGACCATTATGGATCTCTGTCAGAAGACTACAATTTACATTGTACAAGTGTAGAGCGGGTTCAAAATATGGTTCTAACGGACATATCAGCAATTCTACAATCCATGGGTAAGAGTCTTTCTGATTTCGATCTTCCCAACATCAGTGCGGATGCACGTGCATATGCATATGGATGTCGTGAAGTACACGAGGAAAGCTCGATTGTTGTACAAGATGAAGATATACTTGCTCGACATTCGCTCAATACTGATAAAAAATTAGCATATGATACCATAATGAGACATGTTGATGACGATTTATCGGGCGTGGTTTTTATTGATGGACCTGGAGGAACTGGTAAAACGTTCTTGTATAAAGCTTTGCTTGCCACTGTTCGTTCTCGTGGACTTGTCGCACTTGCCACCGCTTCGTCAGGAGCTGCTGCAAGTAACATGACAGGGGGCAGAACTGCTCATTCGCGATTTAAGATTCCTATCAATCTTACTACAAACTCAATATGCACCGTCAAAAAACAAAGTGGCCTTGCTAAACTACTTTGTCAAGCAAAGTTAATAATATGGGATGAAGAATCAATGGCTAAAAAACAAGCCGTGGAGGCGGTAGATCGAACTATGCAAGATATTACCGAGGTAAAACTTCCTTTCGGTGGCAAGATAATGGTTTGGGGAGAGGACTTTAGATAGGTTTTACCGGTCGTAAGACGCGGAACACGAGCCCAGATTGTAGATTCAAGTCTACGAATGTCACCGTTTTGGTCTATAATTAAAAAAATGAGGTTAACCATAAACACGAGGGCTCGAACAGACCCATGGTTTTAAAACTTTCTATTACGAGTCGGTGACGGAGTTGAAGAGGTCATCGACGAAAACTACATACGTATACCCGATGACATGACAATTCCATACACTACCGAGGCTGCCTCAAAGGATGCATTGATCAATGAAATATTTCCTTCCTTTGCTAACAACGTTGATATAGTTTCAAGAGCAATATTCAACTAAAAATGAGCACGTTGACGGCATTAATGACATGTTGATAGATAGATTTCCTGGGGAAGAAAAGGTTTACTATAGTTTTGATGAAGCGGAAGACGACCCACAAAACTTCTATCCTCTTGAATTCTTAAGCTCTCTCAACGTGAGCGGATTGCCACCACATTACTTGCGTTTGAAAATTAGATGCCCGATTATCCTTTTAAGGAATCTCGATCCGGCAAATGGATTATGTAATGGTACGAGGTTGATATGCAAACGCTTTGATCCTAATGTTATCGATGCTGAAATTGCTGTCGGGCAGCATGCTGGAGTTAGAGTGCTCTTGCCAAGAATTCCTCTAGCTCCATCAGAAGAAGATATGTTCCCTTTCAAGCTAAAGAGGACTCAATTTCCTGTCCGCCTTTGCTTTGCGATGACAATCAATAAAGCTCAGGGGCAAACAATTCCAAATGTGGGTGTCTATTTGCCTGACTCTGTTTTCTCCCATGGCCAACTTTATGTAGCATTATCTAGAGGGATATCACGATCAACAACCAAAGTTTTAGTGAAGCCAGTTAAGCAGTTTGCCGAAGGAGTGTACACCTCAAATGTTGTATACCAAGAAGTTTTGCGCGATGATTAACAGTCGTTACATTTGATCATTTGTTGTTTGACGTTTAATTTTAATAACTGCTTTTTAAAAGTCGCTGATGCAGATGTCACTGGAAGGTTTATTTATTATTATTATAATTTCTTAATTGTGGGCAAATCAACACCTTATTATTGGTACAGGTATGCCAGGAAAATTTGTGATGCAATTGTGGCTAATTATCTTACGGATCACCCCACCAAGGCGTAAATTATGTTTATGCTTTGGGTCGAGTTGGAAGCTGTCGATGCAGTTCTGATATGTCATTTCTGATTTTTAAATCACCCCGTGTTAATAAATTATTCCAAACAACTTCTTATATTTCCAAAATCGCACTTCTTATCATTTCCTCAAACCTTACTGCCATCTCATTACTTCTTATGTATGTATCTTTACCTTTTAAACAAAGTCTCATACTAGATGATGATGGTCATGTTTTTGACAATATATGCATTGTATTTTAGTCTCACATTATACATGTTCGCTCAAACTGAAACTGTTTGTTGATAGGATGTTATGGAGAAAGCTATACAATACCAAGTTGCCAAAGCTATTCTTCTCGCACTAGATGTCATGTTCCTAGCTATAAGGTTTGTTATCAATTTTTGTTAGAGGGTGGTTAGGATTTCATATTTTAAGTGCTTATTACATGTGGGAAAACAAAGCAAAAAAAAACAACAACTTTGAATAGCTAAATGCATATTGGCTTATTTCCTTTATATGATAAGAGAAATTTAAGGCATTGGGAATAAGACCATATCATTTTTGCTTATTTTAGATTATCTTTTAACGATTTACAAATCTAGACATTTACTCCACGTTTAATCCAAGTAGATGATGCTTAGCTTATTCGACTATGACACGTCCGCTATTAATTGACCGTATTTTGGTTATGAATATAAAAACATGCACACCTTTTTTTGTTTTGGTTCAGGTTGAAACATATCATTTTCCTATGTGTTAAACCCGCAAGATTGACCAGCAATCAGTTTTCCATATATTCGAAAGAAAGTTTTAGCTAATAAACTATTAATAATGATTATAAAATCAATTTTGTAGCAGTAAAAATAATATCTTTGAATAACACAATCAATCTTCTTCTTAATAAAGAACGAGATAAGTAAGACCTCTTTACTCTTTCACTCTGCCAGACAGGTGTTCAGTAGTAGTCTGATAAAGTGTATACCCGCATATCAGAGTTGAACCCCTTGGGCCCATCCCATGCTCTTGAACTGCCAATTTACAGAATGAAAATGTACATTGTAAATATAAACAAGATACAATTAAATAAAATTAGGTACATAAAGAATTATAAAACGAGCAACTGCAAACACCAAGTCAACTACCTTTTAGGCAGCCTTTGTAACTGCTGGATGTGAACTTAGGCCTAAATAATCATTCCCAGAGAACAAAAGTAGCTTTCTGAATGGTTTAGGGGACAACTCCACTTCAGTGCCCGAAACTTCATTGTTAAATGCAAGGTCGTCACCTGTGAAAATTGAAAGTCTTGGTATATCTTTCTTAGCTGATCATTTATATATTACGTTATCCCTTAATCTTATTGGCGCGCGTCTCCACAGGTTAACATGTTACTTTTACCTACAGGGGTGTTTGGAACTCATTATTTTTTCTATATCATCCTTTCCGTGTAACATACTGAATCATTTTCCCGTACAAATTTCAGGCAAATGAATGCTCATGAGTGATACCTCCTCACATAAGATTCGTTTGGGATTGCCTAATTTCTGCTTATCCGCTTACTAAATAAAGGTATAGCTTTCGTGTTATACATCAACAACATTTGCACTTGAAAAAGTTTCTTACAGTAATGACATTAGCGTTTTTTTTTCCTATTTTGTTTATGCTATTTGGGTGGTGTTTTTATTCCGCTTATATGTGGGCTTATGCACTTCTTTTATTTCGGGTTATATTTTATAGGGCCTATTTTCCTTTCTTATTTAGGGATTTATGAAACCACTGTTAGAGGGTAACGCTATATAGGCGAACATGAATCTCAAAGATACGAATTACGACAATCCAAAACTACAACTCGCTCAGCTTACAAGATTTCAAACTTCGCCTGCGAACCGACAAGACATATCAGCAAACTGTCACCAGCAGCACATTTGGAAAATTCATTACATTTGAGAGCAAACTGTCACCATAAGCCGATTGTTTTGGAGAACTCGGAAGAGCCAAAAATGGTAGCTAACTGTCTTAAAAGCTGTAAGAAAATTAGAAAATTTCCTAATTTTGAATGTTTTCATTTTCTATCTCAGATTGCAGTATCCATGGCGAAGAAAGCAAGGTTCGGGTATTTGTTTTATGCAATAAAGATGCAATATTCTTGAAGTGGAAAATCATCGAGTTCGTGATGGTTTCATTAAAGGCGTTCCACGAGAGGAAAACGATATGGTATGCTTTAATGCATTGCATACATAACTGTAAAAATGATAGTAGTATTAATTAGGAAAAAAAATATGTAAAGACTTAGCTAAAAAGTACTACTAAGGACTTCTCTTGGTCTTTGAAAAGCTATTAGTTGTGACTTTACAAGACATAAAGTATCTTTTTCTTGAAGAAGTAGTTGGATAGCACATTTGTAAATCTAGATTAATGTTAGCATCTTGAACTGGGTTTCACATGATACTATACAATTTCTTAATATAGGTCTGCCATTGCCACACTTACTTGCATTTGACTAGGCTTGCGGTGGAGTGTTTGTTAATAAGAAAAGTGGATAACAAATGGTGCTATTTAATAATAGTCGGCCCGCTGATTTCGTGCAGGGGAATTTAATAGTAGCAAGAAACAGTTACCAATTATAATTCTTTAATTGATATCAGCGGGTTCAGGTGACACGAGTGAAAGTTACATGATTGATTCAAGCGTTATCCCTCAAACGTGTAACAAGTAAGTAACACTTTCGTTAACCTTGCCCAGAAAAAATAGACAATCCTAGAGGTGAGTATAGTAGTACTAATTTCTTTGGTTAAAATATGCGCCTATGCCTAAGCTATTTTCCAGCATTGGTATAATACTAATCTGCCCACCAAAGTTTCAATAAATAGTTCCAAACACACTCGATTTAGGTTCAATACCGAATCCCAGATAGCCATGTAATTGTTTAATAAGACACCTATAATTTCAATTTAAGAATAGTCACTTAGAAGTTTAGTCTATGCCACTTCATTTTGTGTAATATAGTAAGAGTATGTACATTACTAAACATATAACAAGTTTGACAACATTTCTTTACTTGAAGTACCTTATTGCACATATGACAGTGTACAACTACACATTTTATACTGTATAAATTAACTTCATTTATAGTAGAAGCTTTATTTTTCTTTCCAAAAGATTGCCCACCTATACTTTATGCTTTTCATTACCTAACTGAATTTCAATATTGAAAAATGGGAAATGATCACTGATGTCGGACACAACCAACTTACAGGCTGCATGTACGTATTAGTTCCATTTTACATACCCTTTCCCATTATGCAATCGCATGATGCTATCCTTAAATTCTTTTCATATCAGTTCGGTTAAAAATGTGTTTGCTGGTGATCAGTGGCGGACCTTGAGCATTTATTTTGGGAGGGCCGAGTTAGGCTATGTTTGGCACGGAGCGGTGGAGGAGCATTTTGAAGCGGTGAGCGGTGAGCAAGAGCATTTTGATTTTCATTTCATGTTTGGCAAAATGAGCGGTGAGGTTTTTCATTTTTAATGATCGTTTGGCAAACGAGCGGTTAGCGGTGAGATTTTTTAGGAATGCTACTTTTTCCAATGCTTATTTGTGAAGCTGTGGCAAATGAGCAGTGAGCTGTGCAACTACTGCTCTCTCCTACTTCTCACAATTACTGCTCACTGCTACTGCTCACAGCTACAGCTCACTGCTCCTGCTCACAGCTCACTGCTCCTGCTCACAGCTCACTGCTCCTGCTCACTGCTCCTGCTCATTTAACAAACACACCCTTAGTTTTTACATAACAAAATAAAAAAATGAACAATAACTTTTAGACAGAATGCATAACATTTATACTACTCGTCAAAAATTTTGGGAGGGCCGGAGCCCTCCCCAGTCTCCACAGAGATCCGCCCCTGCTGGTGATAAAAGGTGCTAGAACAATAAAAGGCGAGGATAGATGTGTATGTATACACCATGTCCACTCATTTTTTTTTAAATTAGTGGGTTTGGAATGATATGCAAATCCCACGCCTTTCCTAGTTGTATAATGTTGTTTTTTAGGTTTAATTAGTAGTGACTATGCCAGTATGAACATTAACAGTACATTTTTTACAGTTATATTTTGAAATTTTAAGTGATACTATATGAAAATCTATGCATAGATGATACAGTTGCTATTGGTTGACATTTGACCATTTCCTTTTAGGCTGAATATAATATTTTGACTCATTTTAGAAGCATAAACATTAATTGTGTATAAATTGTAGTGCACCAAAATGTTGTTCAATATAATGTACAACTGACCTATTTGTTTTCTAACAGGCTTACCTCCCTCCAAATATCAACCCTATTGGCATATCATGAACAGAAAATGAAGTCCGGAACAAATGCAAAGACAGAGGATGTATGGTCTAAAAAGATAAAAATTCCTGTATGTTAGTTGCATATTAACCAATATGTCAATTCTTCAAGCATATAAAGCTTTTTCAAAATGTAGAGAATCTTCTTTATAGTTATGCGATCATTGTGCAATATATTTCAATATTTACATGTTTATGGGATTAGTAGTATACAAACACCCCGCGGCAACGCGCGGGCTCAAACCCTAGTGCTATCATAATTCAATAAACTCAATACTTTAGTATAAAATAGATTTCAAACTATATATCAATTTATCATGTATCATACATGATAAATTTGTGCACTTGGTTAACTTTTTATCACGATTAATGACTTGGCTTTGTTAAATATTATTTTCACTAATAATGTAAAGAGAGTGTTTTGCATCTTCTAGTTGCTTACAAAGTCTATACATATAACGGCCAGAGAGAACATTCGTATGAAATGGGAGTTTAATCTCAACAGCTAGGTTCATTTGTAACTCTACACTATACTCTTGTCTCAACTTGTTTAACTTATATTTTTGTTGTCCATCGAGTGTTCAGTGGCAAGTGTTGTGGGTCTTTTGAGTTTATATGAACCCGAGAAGTTGATCTGAAAGAGTTCTTATCATTGCTAAGAAATTTACCGACAAAAGTTTGGGGTCGAAATTTTAAGGACGACATGTCGTCCTTAATAACCTAGGGACGACATTTCTTTACCTTCAGAGACGATATGCGTCCAAACTAAAAATTGAAATCCTTGTAGTGCATGTTTTCAGGTTGTCCATCGAGTTGTACCATCGGTTTGTAGTCCGTGCTTGGTTATGTGGTTGTAATGTCGTTATGGTCATATGATGTTGCTAAGGTTAGGTGGTTTCATTTTATTTCATAAGGTCGGCTCGATTTAGATTCAATGCGGTTCAAACTGGTCTGTTGTGGATTGTGCCGATGTACTCAAATGGGGTTGTATCTGTTGGTTATGTGGTCGAGATCATTTTTTGTCGTCTCAGAAGGGTCGGCTTGTTCCGTGAGGGTCATGAGTAGTTTTGACATGTGGTGGTCATACAATTATATATCTTCCTTAAATTATGCACGAGGAACATAACACACGAAATTTAACTTCGATGATTAGTGCATACATCTCACTATATAAAGTAGCGTATCGTCTTCTTTGATTAAAAAAAATGATACAAGTCAGCATATGCTTTAACCGTTCTTGTAAGGTGATTTGGTGAATACAACCAGATTTATAAAGATGGTCAAACACAATGTTTTCAGACCCGGGTTGACCCGGCCGGGTCAACCGGTTGAACCGGTTCCGGCCGAAAAACCGGGTCATATTGACCCGGGTTTCATATTTTCGAAACCCGGCTTGACCCGGCGGGTTTGAGGTGACCCGGGTCAACCCGGTTCTCAAGACCCGGCCGGGTTTCGAATTTTTCGGGATTTTTTTGAAAAAAAAAAATTTATTTTACGTATTTGCGACGAAATTTTATTTTTACATATTATATTGGTTGGTAAAAAATTTATATTTTCAATATACGTAAGTTTTTATGGTTTTTATAAGTATAATTTTGTTAATTATAAAAAATATAAAAAAAAATATTTTTTTTAGAAAACTGGGTCAACCCGGGTTGACCCGGACCCGGCGACTCGACCGAGTCGATCTAAGACCCGGGTTTTAAAACATTGGTCAAACATCAAGCTAAGGGAAGGTAAATCCCAGACACAAGGGAAGTTAGGTAAGTAGGTAACACTTCATTATAGATATATACCCAAATTTGTTTGTGTAGAATAACATATAATACAAATTTATGTTATTTGCTTATTAAATTAAATGGAAAAAAAGTAAACAATAAAAGGATGTAAAAGTATTTTTTATCAATTACTAATAAAACGAGTCATAAAAATTATTTATATTAACTTCTACGAGTAACTAATAGAGGGATAACTAAAAGTCTAAAAAGTAAGCAAACATAGGTAAAAGAATATGTAAAAGTCTTTACTTTTATATTCCTTGTTTTAATAAGGAATAATTATAATAACTTAAATGGTTACTTACTTTTTTAATAAGCAAAACTTTAATTAAGTAAAATAATTATTTTTTACTTTATAAAGATAATTCCAGTTTACCATTGTTGTCCCGTTTCCGAACCAAGATGCCTTCGTGTATGTTTAATCTATTATGTTAGCAAATTACAACTCTTTTACAATGAAAAGTGTGACGAAAAAACAAAAACAAACATAAAATTTAATAAATCATATAATGGAAAGCCAAAAAAGTTAGGCAATATGTACAAATTACTCATCGAGTGTTCTGTCAGACGATGGATGTATCATCAGACAATATACTTGATGTGGAACATGATACACTAAATTTTGATGTGGGATCAGTATATGAGCTAGTATGTGTTTTAACTGTTGTTGTAAGGCGAATAATATCATATAATATTTTAACCAAAAAAAGAAGAGATATAGGGTTTAAACTCTGCTGGTCCCCATTTTTACTGTGTAAAAGCTGTCTAAGCTGAACAAAAGTATTTAACTTTCACTCCATAAAATTATTAATTTCTCTCTCACACATATTTCTCTTTCACATCCAATATCACCATTCAAACTAAACCAAAGACCACCAGCATCCACATCCAAGATCCACGATCTAAAGTCGTAGCACAATTTTTACCTCTTGTTCTTTTATTAGGAAACAAGATTTAAGCTTGTATATTGTCCTATCATGTGTGAATGATGTTTTTGTTTATGATATTGATTTGAAAATAAAAGGATGCATGCAATCTCGGTTGATATAAGTCTTGGATTATGCCCATTTTCATCTCAGTCACCACATACGAGATCTATATACCATCTTGATTGATATGTTGGTGATAAAGGCGTCTACCCACTGCTCTAAAACCCAACAAAAAAAACTGCCATTAAATTAAGATCCGGCCATACCACCTGTCGTCTACAACCGTTTACCCACTCTCGCCCGAACACTATCTCCGGACAACCGCTGTCACCGTCATCCGACACCTTCACCACCACTTATCAAACCCAAAATCAATCTGGATCTAAATACAAACCAAACCCAAACAATTAGATCTGAGATTTAAAAAAAAATAGATCTAAGATTTAATTTTTAAAATTACATGTAAGGATATGATTCAAGATACAGTTTTTAAGATATTATATTTTCGAATTTGTAATTGGTTACAGTATTATTTTCAGATCTGTAGCTTTTTTTTATTTTCAGGAATGATTGAAGAAGAAGCCGCTTTATTAAAAAAAATGGTTATTTTGCAGTGCTTACTAAACTTTTTAAAAAAGCAATTATAAATCATCCAAAAGGAAGGAGACGAATGAAAGGAACGAGACCAATGAAACTGGAGTTAGGAAAAAGAAAATGACATAAGAAAATGATTGAGGTGTTTGTATAGAGGAGTCTAAACCCACAAACCCAAAAATAATACTACCATATATACTAAGGCTAGGGGGAGTGGTGCAAAAAAAACCCACCTCCACGTCAGCTCCACCTCAGCTTTCTCTTTCCTCTCACTAACTCACTCAAAACTCACTTTTCAAGGTTCTTAAGAAAAAAAAACCCCACCTCCACCTCATCTTTCCACTACCATTTCTTACTTTTTATTTATACATTTAATTAAAAACGATACACGCGGGTATATATAAATGATACACCGATTATTAAAAAACAAAAACTTTTATTAAAAACTTGTATTAAAACGATACATGAGAAATAAAAACATTACAAGGATACTAAAAATAACACATAAATAAGTAAAAACAATTCACGGATAATTTAAACATGAGGAAAAAAAGTGGAGAAGTTTTCACAACCTCCCAACAATGAAGATACTGAAACCGGACCCTGTGCTCAACTTCAAATTCACGGAGGACGTTATTCATAACCTCCTCATCAGTAGATTCGGGTCCCCGTGCAAGCCTTGCGTTGTTGTAACATTGAATAAACCTACGCAGGACACACGTGAGGCCTTTCCATTTCCATATTAGCCTATCGTGGGCTCGTTTCCTTAGATCATTTAAATGACCCTCAATCAGTTGCAAAACCGCAGCCCAAAAAGTACGAGTATTTGTCCGGTTTGTCACGGTGTTTTCAGCAACCCAAATTCAAGCTCGACACAAAGCTACTTCTTCCTCGTCTGTCCATAGTACAGGCGCCATTTGATTTGAGAAGTGAAAGCAGAAGTTGAATTATGTGTTTGAGAGGAAGAAGATGAATGATGATGAATTGTGAGAAAAAAAGAAGTAAAAAGGGAGATTATATAGGGATAAATGGGATAAGAGTTAAATTTTGTGGGTAAATGTGAAGGGTGAGTAACTCACCGTTGGTGGGTTTTTGACTGCATAGGTATCATAACCCACGCGTGGGTTTTTGAGGTGAGTTTGTGGGGTTCTTGACAACCCACGCGTGGGTTTTTGCCATGTCAACCCCACGGGTGGGTTTTTTCTACCACCCCCAGCCTAAGATCGTCTGACACATAAATGCGTCATAATATAATTCATTTGGTCCACCCCAATATTCGGCTACAGTGCGAAACGTATTTTTAGACCATTCACGTAACAGTATCACATCCAAGTTCATTTAAAAACTGAAACCGAGGATCGTGTCGTTGTAAAATGTTATGTGACGGATAGGGACCTCCATTTGCCAAAAATACCCATGTTTCGTTTATACCATAACCCAATATTTCACCAGTTGTGCATTCCTTGTACAGTAGCAACACGTAATTTTCCTCCATTTCTTAACCTTTTTTATGCCATGTATATCTCCATAAGACTGACGTATCTCCTTTGAAAATACTCTCTTTTATTTCCTTGTTGTAACTGTAGTCCATCCAGAGCTTTCCATGTGGGTGTTCAATTTGCGGAGTCAGAAGCACCAAAAGAAAATGACTATTATTATAAGAAGTTGTTAAAGATATTTGTAAATAAAAAAAGAATGAAAAAGTTAACAAAGTGTATAAATTACTCGTGAAAATGAAGTTGAGGAGCAATATGATTTCAATCCAATGTTTATTTTCATGAGGAACATAATACAACATTCTCAACTTTGAAAATAATTGCATACCTTAACATATAAAACAACATATTATATTCTCAATTATCGATGTGGGATAACACAAACTCTCCTTGTTTAATAAATTAAATTTTAACAAACGTTACAAATCTTTTACATGAACAAGAGACCAGAAAACAAAAAGTTGGTAATGTGTACAAATTTAGCGTGCAATACATTGATGTGACGAGAAACCTAATATACAAAACTCAAATTGTACATTTCATGCATACCTCTTTATATAAAGAAACACATTTTCTTCATGATATCCATGTGAGATAAAAACTAACTCGTTTTTTTGATGTAATTTGAATAGAATGTTATAATATGGATTTGATAAGACCACGCTAAGCTCGGTGGTAACTAATCATCTAATCAAAGAGGAAGGCCTCGTTTTTTTTTCAAAGGTTTTACCTTTTCATCTGGAAACCATATTTGCACAAGAAGAGATGCATCTAAAGTGTTCATTTACACGAGAAAGACCATTTGTTTTTTTTATAGTATTGAAGTGCTTTTTTCCTACTTTTTATCTCTTCATCTTTTTCACTAGTGGTTTTTACGTTTTCATCCGTTTATGTACGTTTTGATAATTTAAACGTATTCGTACAATTTTTTCCAAAGTTTACGATTTCGTGCGTTTTCATAGGTTCTTTTGTATTTTTAAGCTTGTTTTTTGTAGCAATGAAAACACATGATAACGTTAAAAACATATAAAAAATGTACAAGTGCGTAAAAATGAATGAAAATGTACGAAGTATAAAACTCAGAAAAACGTATGAACACATAAAAACGGACGAAAGTGTAAAAAACGCACGAAAACGTAAAAAACGTACAAAAAGGTACCAAATGGAGAAACACGTAAAAAACGCATATAAACGAATAAAAACTTGCAAAAAATACGAAGTGAATTACTTTCGTATAAAAGTATAAAAAAATAAAAATACAAAAAATATTAAACGTGGTGACGGTAGGTGAGTGTTGAAAAATTGAGAAGAAGACGGAAGAAGTGAAAAGAAAAGGGAAGAAGTGAAAATCAAGTTTTAAAGTTGAAGAAGTTAGAAGTGATTTTTATCACTTTTATCTGGAAAAAAAAAACCTCTTTCCGCTTCCGACAAAGAAAGTGAAAAGAGGTTAGAAGAGATTATTTGAAAAAAACAAACGAGACCGAGACCGAAGTCTAAAATTTAGAATAGCTTATCAGTTCATTTATATCTAATTTATCTACTACAATTGCTTATAAGTAAATTTAACATCATAAATATTTTTATAATAAAAGAGTATCAATGTCATATATCATTTTATGCTCTTGGGATGAAAATTAATCAGGCCAATTACATCAACTCCATACTAAGGGTGGCAATCGAGTCGTGTTCGTGTCGACCTGTTTGGGTTTACGGGTTGACGTGTTATTATAACTTTAACCTAAACACACGACCCATTTATTAATCGTGTCAAAAAAACTCAACCCTAACCCACACCTGCATAACACGTGTTACCCGTTTTTGACCTGTTTAACCTGTTTAAGTAAATATGTCAAGCGGTTAATAAGATTGATTATTTGTCAATCTGACTAATTTATATGCAAAAATGATATAAATATGTAAAATAGGATAAAATAACATACAAATAGTTATGTAACAATTTCAACGATATGTGAATTATAATGACAATTCACTCCTATTAACTACATAAAATATATTTAATCCGAATCTAACATAAAACTAAACTTATATATTAATTTTTAGATGCTTATATATACTTAAAAGGGTTCACATGTCGACCTGTTTAATATTTCCTCAACCCAAACACGACCCAATTATTAAACTGGTTATACGGGTTGACCTGTTTTTGATCCAAACCTGTTTATCCTCGACCTATACCTGTTTAATTTCGTGTCGGGTTCGTGTCGTTTATCGTGTCGTGTCAAAAATTGTCACCCCTACTCCATACTAGTTGAGACAAATGGTTAATGTAGAATTAAAAATTAATTACCCATTATTATAAGCTCCCCGTTGAAATTAAACTCCCATTGTACGTAACTAAAACCTGCCAATTTGTTGCATCTGACTATCATTATTTCTGTTCAAACATAATCTGTAAAATGTATATATCTTGTAAGTTATCTAATTATATTCTTCATGCACAACTTAGTTTTCCGTCACCGACAACCGACGGGTGCCTAAGGGTTACTAGACTACGCCGAACGCTATAAAGAAACTTGTGTGTCATAAGTGAAGGTTTAATGGGCTCCTAATAGAGAATGCATTACCTTACGTACATATGCCTTTTAACAACGTGAATAAAAAAATTATATATTTTCACTCCCAAGAATTTATAATCGATGCATTACCTCTCTATCCCATTTCTTGCAAAGTCTACTTTCTTTTGATAAATACGAAAAAATGTTAGTAAATTACAAATTTTTAACAATGAGAAAGCGAGTGACTTAAAAGTTAAAAACAAATATAAAAAGTTAGCAATATGTACAAATTCGTCATGACATAGTAGGCACAATGATACAAGACAATACATGTATCATTGTGCAATATATGCCACGAGGAACATATACGAACCCCAACTTAATACTTACTGCACATATGGCTATATAAAGTATCACATTTCTTCTTAAATATCTATGTGGGATAAAAACTAACTCGTGAAGATATAGTCCATAAAATTATTCATATTAATTATAGTCATGTATGTTTAATAGTTACATGTAAAATAATAAACTATAAGATGGTGTAGTATTGTACATATAGCCGCATATCGGCCCCAAAACTTGCATCGGGATATATATTTGAGTTTCATTCACTTTCAACAAAAAATGTACATGCTATATAAATATTAGTGATGTAAAATTTTGTTAAAAATGAATTTACATTTTAAAATTCTATATTTTGTGTTTTAATTATTGGTATAATATAATATAACTTTGATCGTTGCGTTTAGTTTCTGATCCGTATTACATAAGCTTATGCTATTAGATCACCTGCAACATGGATTTAGGATAGCGACAACCTTTCTCCTGCGAAATATACGTGTTGTTCTCAAGAGATATGCTTATTGATTGCCTTTTCAAGTCAAATGTAGTCGACCTTTTAATTGAAATGGACGAAATGGTAACTGTCATTTTTTACATGCTTATACGTTACTTTGTTGTTAACGGGTCCGTTGTTTACATCACACTCGTGTTATCACATCTTTGAAAAAGGTAGCAAGCCAAAGCCTAACCAATTGTCTAGTGCTACCAATTATAGAGGAGTCAAGAAAGCTACCAAATCTCATGCCACAAGGGAAGGTAAACACACTTCACTATTGATGTTTAATTGGTTCTCAGATTTCACTTTTAAGACCGCAAAGTAAGTAAATAATTGTTTTCATCCTTAAGAATTTCTAATCGAAGCCTTCTCCTAGATCACATTTTGTTGAAAACCTTTGTTTAGCGGCTATTAAAAGTTGTCAAATTCATCTATTTTATATAATAAAACAAAATATATTACAACCATATAAAGCACAAAAATTAAATGCAACAATTAAATTGGTTTCCATAAATAAACCTAAGTACAAGACCTTAATGCAACAAACAATTAAAAACATTACCATAATTATCTTTAAAAACAAACGTATTTTATTTTAACAGTTTTAAACGTATGGTATATTGGTCTTTAAAATATAATTAACTTGCCAATAATAAATATAGACATTTTTTTAGCAACAAATATTTTGAAAATTATCATAAAGCTGTTATGGACATATAAAAGCAAAAAAGACATATTATCTTTAGCAACATATATTTTAAAATCTAAGTAACGGACTGTATATAAAAAAATTTAATAAAGTTAAAAAAACTTTTTTTTAAATTTACTTTGTGTATAAAAAAAGTTGTATTCGTTTTTTATGTAAATTTATTTGTGTATATAAAAAAAACTTTTTTTGTTTTCGTATGTTATGTAAATTTATTTTGTGTCTATAAAAAAATTTCGTAACTTTTTTTGTAATGTACTGACATATGATTTTAATTTGTAACGTAATAAAGTTTTAAAATTTCATAACAGATGGTAAGTATAGAAACAAGATATTTTACAAAAGTATAGAAATAAGTGATTTTAACAAGTTTTAAAACAAAATATGTAAACGTTTTTTTATAAATAAATTGTAATCTTTAAAAAAAACATAATTTTTCTAAAGTGTTCTAAATAAAATAGATCTAAAAAACTAAGAATTTGTAATTTTAAACGGTACAAAGTTACACAAAAGTTTAAACTAAAGCTATTTTCTAAGAAATAACAAAGCTCATTTTTATTTAAAATAAATATGAAAATATATAATTATGGCAAGTCATAACAATTTTAAAAATTAAAAAAACAATTAAAACGTATACTTTAATGATATTGACTGATTTTTTGAATTGGCTATTAAGCCCATAATTAGTTACCGAGTGTTATTTGGTGTGGTTCTTCTACAAATTTCCTCCGTTCATTTAAACCGATGAGCTAGAAGATTGTTCAAGCTACATCAAAGTGTCAGAATCTGCTTAAGATACAGATATTGGTTTGGGGGGAAGCTGATTCAGAAACTTCGTCAAAAAGAAGTCCATGAAGAAAGTTTTTTAATACATGCTACATGAATTGGGGGAAAGTTAATCCAAATCATGCATATTACAATTGTTCCTCAATAAGCAAAGACAAAGAGGATTCAAGCTGAGGTACAAGTTATGAAGACAAGAAGACTTAGAAGACTTCCTCAACATTGGAAGCACCTTGGAAGACTTTATTTTGTTGTATTTTTACTTGTTAGGAACATTGTAAGTAATTCCGTATGTCTCTACATTGAGGGAAGATTGTTAGCCCTAATATGTGAGCGCCTTTTACGGAATTACATTATATTCAGATAGGCAAAACCTGGAGGGACTACTATTGACAAGTTGTCAATGTTACTCCTCGTTTAGCCTATATATACCCCTCCATACTTCCATGGAGGGGCGAGGATTCCTATTTGTTTATTTTCACTTCTCTCTCTAAATTAAACACACTCCTTTCACCTTGTTATCTTTCTCTCTCTAATATGTCTAAACACTTATTTTATCCTCACCGAGCTCCGGATCACCTCTTGTTAGCTTGAATCTTATGGTTAACAAAATTGCTACTTGCTTTTTCACTAGTATAGATACATTCAAAATGTTGTCTTAACTAATGGGAGCAATGCATTTTTTTAACCATATGACACACTTGTAAAGTTGTCTTATTAAGTGGGAGCTATGAGCTTATCACCTTGTAAGTGACCCACTTAATTTCTAGATTGTCTTGAAATAACATCATAGTTTTCTAAGCCTTATTGCATAAAAGATAACTAGTCGCTTTTCTGTTGTCGCTTCCCGAAATGTTTTCTAAAGATATCTATGCACGATTGCTTATTAAACGATGAAGTTCTATATAACCCTTCTATACAAGCTTGATTTGAGTATGACTTAAATCATATTATATCTGTGACACTTTTATATTATTTATATATGATGTTGTGCCATGCTCAAGAGGGAGAAATATTAGAGTGTTCAAGGTACAACACAATATGGCTAACAATATTATGCTAGGACGTATACATATTGATGTATGTTGTCTAATAGAGAACTAATGTGTGACAACCCATAAATTTGAACTCATTATTAATCCAAAGAATGAAATAATTGTCGCTACAAATTTTTTTATTTAGAAAACACTGTAAATTATAAACCGAAAGATATCTAAAAGCTAACAAATTATATTATCATTGATAATACGTGCGATGTAGTATTTGGAAATTCCATTGGTTACACATATATTTATATGTTACGTGTTTAAATTAATTATTGTAAAGCAGAAAATAATTACTGTGCTATTTGGAGACCGTTATTAACTCTAACTGGAGGCCATCAAACTAAAAGCATATAGGTTCTATATGTATGATGTGAAATGACTTATTTTAAGTCTTTAGGTCATATAAACATCAATAAAAGTTTATTTTAATACTTAACATAAATTATCGAAATTACCGTTAATTATTAATAGGAAGTTACCTAAACGTTTTCAACTCACGATTTCTTTAAAACTATATATGACGGGTATAAAAACTCTATAAATCATATATTCATCACTTTTAATTTATTACAAGGTTTCAGATAATTTACTGAGGTGATCATATTTTATTAATCATTTAATTATAAAATAGCGTTTTTATGCCTAAACGATCACGAAAACATCTAAATTAATTTTATCAACTTCAAAATAATAAAAGTAATTTTTAAACTTCATAATTAGTCATAGGAGCATAATTAAATTATTAAATGACTAGAAATAAGCCCGTAACTAATTTTAAAAGCCCGTAAGTAATTTTAAAGGCCCGTAAACCCTAAATAAACCCAGTTAATTATTCCTAAACCCAAGTTAGCCTATAATTAACATTACTTGATATAAATTTCGTGGGTTTGAGCCTAAGAATTAATTAAGCCGATTGAATTAAGTTAGAAATTAGGAAATAATTAGATTTATCACTAGTTTAAGTTATTTACAAGATATCTACTTGCCTAAATTGGTTCTCCTTGTTTCTAGCCCAAATAAAACATCCCATATCCCTCCCCTATACCCTACCCACGTTTATAATGCAATCTACAGCTATTGCATCCCTAAAAATCCTCAAAAACAATTGGTTTCTATCCAAAAGTTACTGTTTCTTCATCTCTAGCAATATTTTTCATTCTCAACCATGTCTCATGATTCTCTAACCATAATTGAAGTCGAAGGGCAGAATACAAGTTAGTATATGACAAGGGCCCTAGTACCAAGCTTTATTCATCATCAAGAATCCCAAAAATCAAACAAAACCTTTGTTCCTTCTTGTTTTCTACCGTGACCTAAGCAACACCATAAACCATCATCATCATCATTGTTACAACTGCCCAAGAACGCCTAAACACCTACCCTTAACACCATCTAAACAGCCCTTGAAAATCAAGACTTGAATCTCTTTAAAAACTAAAACCGTAAGCTTGAAAAACTAGGGTTTTCCCTAAACCCTAGCTTTGATTTTCTTGCTTTTTGTTTCTCCTAGTTTCCGTGCACTCTCCAGCAGCAAGAAGCCTTATTTCTAGTTTCCTAGGTGATCACAAGGTTGAGTTTTCAGTACCAATAGGGTTCGGGTTTTAGCTTTGGAGTTATAGTGAAACCGAGACCAAATTAGGGCATCCTAGGGCATAAACTTGATCAAAGCACCAATACATTGTAAGTAATGTGTTACCTAGTGATAAACAACTTATTATTCATGTTAAACCTCAACTTAGTGGTGCTTAGATTTTAAAAATAATTCGTAAGTAACAAGTTCGTTAAAAAGCCTCATTCGGTATATTATAGCTCTTGCACGTTTCCCGAGGTAGACACCTCCCCATGAATTTCTGTCATACAATAAAATATTAGACCTTATTACGATTCCATAGCCTCTTGAATCACTTAAAAAGGAGTTATAACGAACCGGGAAACTTAAAATGAAAATTTAAATAAAAACATTAAAATCTTTCAAAGCTGTGAAATATTCGAAGTCTGAAACTGTTTGGTCAGGCGAGTCATGTTTGGACATGATTTCTAGCCTCTTAGAGGCTGAATGGGTAAAGTTTTCTCAAGGACAATATTAACTATCACCTGACCTAGTTTCTAAAACAGCTATCCTTTTTACCTAAGAGTTAACGAGCTGTAAGATACACGTCTTTAAAGTTTTTGAAAAACCATCTTGTACAGAGTTAAACTGGCTGGAACCACGTTTTTGTAAGATAAATTTGACCCATTTAAAATGAAAATCATGGTTAGCTCATAAAGAACATTCTCGTAGCCTACCAGGTGGGCTATCTACAAGAACTTCGTTTGCGTCATAACTCTAAAGCATGCAAAAGTTACGGGCTCTCAAAGTAGGCTCGTTGGACACTTTTCAAATTTTGGAAAACGTTAAAAATTATCATTTTATGTAAGAATTCAACTACTAACATGTAGTGTAAAACGCCTAGTTAAATTCCGACTATGTAAACTTAATTATGAATGAATACACGTAAAAAAAAGACGTTATCGTAGAAAATCTAATTATACTAAAACCTAGTTACGCTAAAACTGTTTTAAAAGTTGTAAGCATAATAAAATGTCAAATTATAAATGATAGTCAAATAAAAGTGACACACGATAGTAGCTCTCAAAATAATGAAGAAAATGATTTTAATTGTAAACACTAGGTTCTCATATTCGTACTATTGTTGGAATTAAATAAAACTTATATCGTAATAATATTATCTGCAAAACCCGAATAACTACATTTTACTTGAATACATATCAACATGTAAATGATTTTATAATGCATAACATGAATATATAAAATATTAGTTATTTATGAAATTGTAGTATAAAAGAATGAAATCTAACCATAAAGAACTAAAAGAACTAAAACCGATTAATTACCGGAAACATTTATAAAACTTAAGTCGTTATTATTCAAGTCTAAGCACCAACTAAGAACGAGCTCGTACATGCATGTCATAATCATCAAGCATATAGTTAATATGTATTATCTTGTTTAGGTTATCACTAAAGTTCTACTTTATTTCTACAACTACTTTCGTCTATAAGGTGAGTTTTCTAGCCTGTTTATCTCAAACTATTTTATCAAACTATGAGTTTCTTAGCATATTTCTCAAATTGTTTATCAACTGTGAGTTTCCTAGCCCCTATCTCTAAAACTGTTTTATCATCTTTTGGGGTGAGAATATTGCTTGATTTATAAC
Organism: Glebionis coronaria; assembly: GCA_025667525.1. NCBI lineage: Eukaryota > Viridiplantae > Streptophyta > Magnoliopsida > Asterales > Asteraceae > Glebionis > Glebionis coronaria. The sequence goes on from CM046882.1 coordinate 10,209,908, forward strand.
ACGTGAACACAAGTGAATGATACTTAAATTTGCAATGGTTCTAATTTCTCTCGATATCCTCTCGAATTGATCTCGGTCTTAAGTGGAATGATTGTTCTTGGTTACTAAATAAGAGGGTTTGGTTTTCTAATCTAATAAAAAGTGGAAATGAAAATTTGAATCAAAGATAGTTACTTTAATGACAATTTAACTTGAATTAAAATTGAAATTAAGATTAAAATTAAACTTAAAGTTAAAGTTGAAGTATGAAAAGTAAAGAACAGATAAACAGTAAAACAGAGACACTATCAATAGATTGATTCGGAAGTTTTAACCTTCATTCGGAAGTTTTGACAAAGGGATTGATTCGGAACTTTAGCACTCATCCGGAACTTTGCCTTCATTCGGAAGTTGTAAACTCATTCGGAAGTCTCTGATTCGGAAGTTTTACACTCATCCGGAACTTACTGATTCGGACGTTTTGGACTTCCGAATGAAGCCCCTTGATTCGGAACTTACTGGTTCGGAAGTCTGAAAATTGGTTCGGAACATATGGATTGGTTCGGAAGTTATGGCTTGGTTCGGAACTTTTCAAAGTAAACTCATTCGGAACTTTTAATAGACAAACTCATTCGGAACATTTGCTTCGTTCGGAAGTTCAAGCTTCATTCGGAACTTTTGCTTGATTCGGAAGTTCTGGAAACCCAGATACAGTAAAAATACCCGAAGAACAAGGAAACTATTTTTAATCCAAAAATCACCAAGTTTTTCACCAATAATTTAAATAAATCAATCACAAAACTTCTACTAACCATAAACTACAAATCCCATCAACAAAAACACAAATCCCAACAACTTTTGAAGATCAAATCAAGAAAAATAAAAACTTAAGAACTTGAAGATAAAGATGAAGATGAACAAGATTAAATGGAAAGATTAAACAAGACTTTGTATCGAATGATTAATGTTTTAACAAGATCAAACAAGAATTAAAATAACAAGATTTGGAAAACAAAGATTAAAATCACCAATCACCCTAGTGGTGATGGTGATGAAACGGAACAGAGAGAAAGAGTAGGGAAGAAGAAAAAAACTAAAAAACTTTTCTAAATGTGTGAGGGGAGGGCTATTTATAGCCTTGTATTTTGGTTGGTGAGTGGGCTTTCTCCCGTTCTTCTTGTCTTTTCGTCTTTTCAGAAAAGTTTCCGTTTTCGATTCTGATTCGGGATTTGTCGTCGATTAAATTCAACTCGTCTTTTAATTTCTTCGTTTAATAGACTTGAGTTTCTTCGACTTATATAAATCTTCCATCTTTGGTCCTTTTCTTCGATAAATCTTCGAATAGGCCCAGTGACTTCAAATCTTTTGCATCTCTTGGACAATAGACTTTATCTCGAGTCTTTTTCTTCAGTAAAACCCGTGCAATCCCATGTTTTCTTCAATATTCACCCGGTTGGCTCTGAAAACACAATAAACAAAAAAACCACGCATAATTCCAAACAAATGATATTAAATACGTGTTTTGGTCTTGTTTTAGCCAGAATTAAGTGGTAAAAGGATGGGTGTTTACACACCTATCAAATCCCCTATACTTAACCATTGCCATGCCCTTATGCAATGCTTAGTGATAAAGCAATTTTACATTTTTCTCATAATCAATCAACCTTGGCCTTATTTAAATTCTACTAAACAAAAATCAAAGAAATAAAACTTCAAAGGTAACAAAGGGATAGAAAATCATTTTCAATTGAAAATAGCTACATGGAAATAACTTGCAAAGAAACCAATGACTTACATTAGGGCTTTTGTGCTGCGAAGATTTATCACCCTCAAGTTTCACGTTCCCCAAACTAAGCTTAAAAACGAGATCATTGTTATTATAAGTTAGCAATTCAAACACTTACACACATGGCTTAATTAAATGCTTAAACTCCCTTATTCCTAGGTGTATCTCTTATATTTTATTTTTGTCTTAGAATGATCATGAAGATGCATTTTTGGACTTATTTCGATAGTTTATTAGGGCTGAAAGCAAAGTAGGACGATTTGGTCAATAGTTAGCTAAAGGACAAAATCTCTTAAAACTGCTTCTCAGGATATCAAAAAGTTCATATCTTGGCATAACTTGGTTCACGATTTGAGACCTTTCTCGGGCCGATATTTGGCATGTACTTCATACTTCATATCTTCGAGAGACGTTCTTGATATAATGGTCTTCTCATCATAATAGAGTTTCTTCACTTGGAGACTTTTGAGGGGTACTCCAACTTTGTTGACCACGACTTCATGATTATTTCTTCAATCTCTAATTGGGATTTTGAGATACAACGATCCGCCTCCTTTTCGGACTTGGATCTATTTATCCTCATACCTTGTTAGGGTCTTTTCGGATAGACTTCTCCATGATCTTTATGGGAGTTGATTGCTTTTCGTCGTGAGTCTTGATCCTTCATATTGATTTTAGGAATAATGCTTTTCACATCACTTTGGATCTTTAGCAATAAAATGGAATCCTCATGCCTTGTTAGGGCCTTTTTGGACTCGCCAATCTTCGCGCCCCGCTTCATAAGTTATGCCTTGGCTATGAACTCTTATCATTACCGAGCAACTTTTAAACGATCTTGGGCTAGAAGCTAAGTAACTTTTCAAATCGTACGACCTTACTTATTGCAGATAAATTATTAGCAAGTGATGGGAGAATAGGCAAATAATTACACCAAGTGAGCTTGCGCAAGAATACCGACTTATAATTGACTCTATCATTTCTCGTCCTCCACAATTTAAAATCTCAAGTAATGAGACTCGTGGATACTTAGCCTAATAAACCTAATTAAGGTCTACATGGTTAAGGATACTAGCTAGAATAAACTTGGATAAGTCTATTCGGGTTGAGTCAAAATAAACGCAACGGGCCTAATATGTCAAAGATTTCTAAACTAGCTACACCACTTTATTAATATTTTTGATTTTATTGCGGGATATATACATATGAAAGCAACGAAAAAAATTTAAAAATTACAACTAAATGGCCAAAGTTAATAAAAAATTTGAAAAATGTTGAAAAATAGGATTTTCTGGTTAAATGAAGGCATTTTCATGGAAAAGTCCACTTAAAACTTCGATAGAAGTCCCCCTACACTTAAGATAAACATTGTCCTCAATGTTTAAGCATGTAGGAAAAGTCTCCCCTACACTTATGACATTGTGTACGTTGGTTAACTCAAGTTAAGGAAGAGACGACTAAAGTGATCAATTTCAAATGTGAGTATGAAGAAAATTGAATCACGATAGTTGAGAGATAGAACCGGATTTCGGATAACACGGGAGCACGGTTCTTCAAAGTTTCCAAGAGTGCACTAATCCCTGTAATCACATCACCACACAAATACAAACATTCTATAGAGGCTCCCCTACACTTAGGGGGTTAAAACATAAAAGGATAGATACTCGGGCTGCCTCCCGAGGAGCGCTTGTTTTTGATAACCGAGTCACGAGCCTGACTCGACCCAAAATTAGTTCATGGGGAACGTGGTGAGGGATGGAATCACCTCCTGAGAGGTGTACTCACCGAAGTACAACTTCACTCGTTGGCCATTCACCTTAAAATTTGGTCCATTAGGTTGAGCGAGCTCGAGAGTACCATATGGAAAAATTTGTGCAATGGTGAATGGGCCGGACCAACGAGATTTGAGCTTTCCTGAGAAGATTTTCAACCGAGAGTTAAAAAGTAAGACCTTGTCTCCAACATGGAACTCTCGGTTTTTGATCTTGGAGTCGTGAATGAGCTTAGTTCTTTCCTTATAGATCAATGAATTTTCATAAGCCTCATTACGGAGTTCATTCAGCTCATTGAGTTGGATCTTGCGTAGGTCACCGGCTTTGTTAATATCAAAATTAGCCCACTTCAAGGCCCAATAAGCCTTATGCTCCAACTCAATAGGGAGGTGGCACGCTTTCCCGTACACAAGACGATAAGGCGTACAGCCAATCGGGGTCTTGTAAGCAGTACGGAAAGCCCACAAAGCATCATCAAGTTTATCAGCCCATGAGGCACGATGCTCTCCCACGGTTCTTTCCAGAATTCGCTTAAGTCCTCGGTTGGATATTTCAGCCTGGCCATTAGTTTGTGGGTGGTAGGCTGTGGAAAGACGATGATTTACACCGTACTTAGCCATGACTCTAGCAAATTGGTCATTGCAGAAATGAGTCCCACGATCACTAAGAATGGCGCGAGGCACATCGAATCTAGCGAATAGAGCCTTCAAAAAGTTACAAACCACCCTTGCGTCATTAGTAGGTAAAGCTTTGGCTTCAACCCACTTTGAAACGTAGTCAACGGCTACAAGGATGTATTTGTTTCCTTTAGACGAAGGGAATGGCCCCATAAAGTCGATACCCCAAACATCAAAAATTTCACACTCTTGAATGAAATTCTGAGGCATCTCGTCTTTATGTGTGATTTTGCCTTGCTTTTGGCAAACATCACATCGTTTGACCATATCGTGAGCGTCACGGTATATGGAGGGCCAATAAAATCCCGCATCAAACACTTTTTTAGCGGTGTAGTTGGGACCAAAGTGACCACCGGTGGGTCCTTTGTGGCAAGCATTAAGGATTTCAGACGCTGCCGGTCCGCCAACACATCGGCGAATAATCAGGTCAGCACATTGTTTGAATAGGTAAGGGTCGTCCCAAAAGTAAGTCTTGATGTCGGTGAAGAACTTCTTCTTTTGCTGGGACGTCAACCCTTCCTTGAGAATTCCACTCGCCAAGTAGTTTGCAAAGTCCGCAAACCACGGGGTTTCATTCGGCTTCGAGTTTATAGACATTAAGGTCTCCAAGGGAAAAGAATCATTGATTTCTTTGGTCGGATGATCCCCTTGGTAAGGATCAACAAGTCTGCTGAGATGATCCGCGGCTAAGTTTTCAGCTCCTTTTTTATCGCGAATTTCGATTTTAAATTCCTGGAGCAGCAAAACCCAGCGAAGAAGTCTTGGTTTGGAATCTTGCTTTGTCAACAAGTACTTCAGCGCGGAATGATCGGTATACACAATGGTGGTAGAAAGGACAAGATAGGGGCGGAATTTTTCAAAAGCATAGACAACAGCTAAAAGCTCTTTTTCGGTTGTCGTATAATGCAATTGTGCCCCTGTCATTGTCTTGCTAGCGTAATGGATCGGTTGGAAGTGTTTGTTCACTCTTTGTCCAAGAACCGCTCCAATAGCAAAATCACTAGCATCGCACATCATCTCGAAAGGCAGCTCCCAATTAGGGGTAACCAAGACGGGTGCCTTAGTTAGCTTATCCTTAAGCGAGTTGAAGGCTTCAAGACATTCTTTGGAGAAGATAAAAAGAGTATCTTTTTCCAAGAGGTGGGTCATCGGGCGAGCGATTTGAGAAAAATCTTTGATGAATCGACGGTAGAAGCCCGCATGACCCAGAAAACTTCTCACACCCTTCACGGTTGAAGGTGGAGGCAACTTTGCGATAACATCGACTTTAGCACGGTCTACTTCAAGACCGGCTTTCGAGATCTTATGTCCAAGCACGACGCCTTCTTTTACCATAAAATAGCATTTTTCCCAATTCAGAACTAGGCGAGTGTCTTCGCACCGCTTGAGCATACGTTCCAAATTGGCAAGGCAAGAAGAGAACGAATCCCCGAAGACCGAGAAATCATCCATGAAGACTTCCATGGTTTGTTCAACCATGTCATGGAAGATAGCTAACATGCACCTTTGGAAAGTCCCGGGCGCATTACATAAGCCAAAAGGCATTCTTTTGTAAGCGAAAGTGCCATAGGGACAAGTGAATGTAGTCTTCTCTTGATCTTGGGGATCGATGGGTATTTGGAAATAACCCGAGAAACCATCAAGAAAGCAGTAATATTCATTACCGGCTAAACGTTCGAGCATTTGGTCCATAAAAGGTAAAGGGAAATGATCCTTTCTCGTGGCATCATTGAGTTTGCGGTAGTCTATACAAACTCTCCACCCAGTAACGAGACGAGTGGGAATCAACTCGTTGTGTTCATTGGGAACAACGGTTATTCCGCCCTTCTTGGGCACACAATGGATTGGACTAACCCATGGTGAATCCGAAATAGGGTAAATCATACCCGCATCAAGAAGTTTGATAACCTCTGTTTTGATGACTTCATGGATTTTTGGATTCACCCTTCGTTGGCTTTGAATTGTGGGCTTAAAGTCGTCCTCCATGAGAATTTTGTGTGTGCAGAAGTGAGTGTCAATTCCACGAATATCCGAAATATTCCAAGCAATAGCCTTCTTATGATCTTTCAATACAGCGACAAGTCGGGCTTTCTCTTCATCCTTCAAATCCTTAGCAATGATGACTGGCGACTTCTTCTCGTCTTCGAGGAATACATACTCAAGATGGGGCGGCAACTCCTTAAGTTCCAAATCCGGAGGATTTTCGACGGGAGGCGTTTTCAAATTCGGAGTATCGATAGCAATGGCCGTGGGAGATGGAGGCGAAGGATTGTCTTCGGTGAGAAGATTGTCAAAGAAATTCATGTCTTCATCCCCATCGATAGGAGAATCATTAGTAGCTAAATTCGCATCTCCCATGGTATCTTCAAGATTGTTCCAAAATAAATCACCATCTCCAAATAGAGACAGCGATGAATCAATGGAGGACACGGTCTCAACATTGGGAAGAGAAGTAGGCATACTTTTGCAAGCATCATTAAAGTGTTCTTCACAAGCCTCATCAAGAACGTCAATACAATTAACACTCTCATATGAATATGGCTGTTTAGACAACTTTCCCCGGCAGCGGCGCCATTTGATACTTAAATTTGCAATGGTTCTAATTTCTCTCGATATCCTCTCGAATTGATCTCGGTCTTAAGTGGAATGATTGTTTTTGGTTACTAAATAAGAGGGTTTGGTTTTCTAATCTACTAAAAAGTGGAAATGAAAATTTGAATCAAAGATAGTTACTTTAATGACAATTTAACTTGAATTAAAATTGAAATTAAGATTAAAATTAAACTTAAAGTTAAAGTTGAAGTATGAAAAGTAAAGAACAGATAAACAGTAAAACAGAGACACTATCAATAGATTGATTCGGAAGTTTTAACCTTCATTCGGAAGTTTTGACAAAGGGATTGATTCGGAACTTTAGCACTCATCCGGAACTTTGCCTTCATTCGGAAGTTGTAAACTCATTCGGAAGTCTCTGATTCGGAAGTTTTACACTCATCAGGAACTTACTGATTCGGACGTTTTGGACTTCCGAATGAAGCCCCTTGATTCGGAACTTACTGGTTCGGAAGTCTGAAAATTGGTTCGGAACTTATGGATTGGTTCGGAAGTTATGGCTTGGTTCGGAACTTTTCAAAGTAAACTCATTCAGAACTTTTAATAGACAAACTCATTCGGAACATTTGCTTCGTTCGGAAGTTCAAGCTTCATTCGGAACTTTTCCTTGATTCGGAAGTTCTGGAAACCCAGATACAGTAAAAATACCCGAAGAACAAGGAAACTATTTTTAATCCAAAAATCACCAAGTTTTTCACCAATAATTTAAATAAATCAATCACAAAACTTCTACTAACCATAAACTACAAATCCCATCAACAAAAACACAAATCCCAACAACTTTTGAAGATCAAATCAAGAAAAATAAAAACTTAAGAACTTGAAGATAAAGATGAAGATGAACAAGATTAAATGGAAAGATTAAACAAGACTTTGTATCGAATGATTAATGTTTTAACAAGATCAAACAAGAATTAAAATAACAAGATTTGGAAAACAAAGATTAAAATCACCAATCACCCTAGTGGTGATGGTGATGAAACGAAACAGAGAGAAAGAGTAGGGAAGAAGAAAAAAACTAAAAAACTTTTCTAAATGTGTGAGGGGAGGGCTATTTATAGCCTTGTATTTTGGTTGGTGAGTGGGCTTTCTCCCGTTCTTCTTGTCTTTTCGTCTTTTCAGAAAAGTTTCCGTTTTCGATTCTGATTCGGGATTTGTCGTCGATTAAATTCAACTCGTCTTTTAATTTCTTCGTTTAATAGACTTGAGTTTCTTCGACTTATATAAATCTTTTATCTTTGGTCCTTTTCTTCGATAAATCTTCGAATAGGCCTAGTGACTTCAAATCTTTTGCATCTCTTGGACAATAGACTTTATCTAGAGTCTTTTTCTTCAGTAAAACCCGTGCAATCCCATGTTTTCTTCAATATTCACCCGGTTGGCTCTGAAAACACAATAAACACAAAAACCACGCATAATTCCAAACAAATGATATTAAATACGTGTTTTGGTCTTGTTTTAGCCAGAATTAAGTGGTAAAAGGATGGGTGTTTACACACCTATCAGTGAACTATTCTTTACTAGTTGATTGATGTCTTGAAATAACACAAATGAAACAACCCACGAATAATGAACCGTTAGTCACCTAGCTGGGTTACAGCGAAATGAGCGTGAATGTTATGGATAGATCTATCAGAGTTGACACTCCTATTTACTTTGAATGGGTGCGTTCAAGTAAATACAATTTCATTTGAAGACGACTGGTGACTTGGGTTAGTCACCTGCATGGTCACACACACACGAAGTCAGTTAGACTCGTTAACGCATCGGTGTCATGATCTTAGATACTAGTAAAGATAAACTGTGTGACTTTGTATGTGTTATATTATCACAGGTTGATATGAAACTTGTGGTTCATTGCAATGATTTTTATTGTTTTCTTAAACTCAAACCTAGGAACTCACCAACTTTGTGTTCACACTTTAGCAATGTTTTTCTCAGGTATGCTATTATATGGAGTCTGCATTGTTGTTTTGGCATGTAGAGGTCGTTCTCTCGCATCAAGTCCTCTTCACGCCATAAAATCGCAACCCAAATTCAGTCTTCCGCTGCAGTGAAATTTGGGGGTGTCACAGAATGGTATCAGAGCCCTTGATTATAGAGAACTAGGTTGCATTAGTAAATCTAGACTATAATCAGCTTTAAATTGGATGATAAAATGACATACCAATTATCTAGTGTTAAATCTTTACTAAAAAAATGTTTGACATGTTATTTTCTTTTACTTAATTACTCAACGTTACATTGAAAAAAAATGTTTGTAGAACTATGCATGGTCACCCACGGGTGTGGGATGACTTAATCTATTAGGATACAATGTAGTATTTCAATAGTACACAACCTGTCATGCTCTATCTAGTTAATTGTTAATTAATGGTAAGATATAGTGAAAATATGATACAAATAAAAGAGGTGACGAAAAAGAGGATGCTATATGTTGTATCTGGAATATACATAGCTTGATCACTTATGTATAATTTAGATGGAACAATGGTATGCTCGTAGTAGTTACCACAAATACCAAAATGAATAAAACTCACATAAAATAAAATTAATCATTTTTTTCTACCATACACTAAACGTATGGAAGAAATCATCAATTCTAAAAGGTCTAAGATGCCACTAACCACTTTCGTCTTCTTCTCGACAAATATCTTAACGTATATGACGCCTTGATTTCTGGACGAAATCCTCTAAGGCGGGGTGAATGTGACAACCCGTAAATTTGAACTCATTATTAATCCAAAGAATGAAATAATTGTCGCTACAATTTTTTTTATAGAAAACACTTTAAATTATAAACCGAAAGATATCTAACAGCTAACAAATTATATTATCATTGATAATACGTGCGATGTACTATTTGGAAATTCTATTGGTTACACATATATTTATATGTTACGTGTTTAAATTAATTACTGTAAAGCAGAAAATAATTAATGTGCTATTTGGAGACCGTTATTAACTCTAACTGGAGGCCATCAAACTAAAAGCTTATAGGTTCTATATGTTTGATGTGAAATGACTTATTTTAAGTTTTTAGGTCATATAAACATCAATAATAGTTTATTTTAATACTTAACGTAAATTATCGAAATTACCGTTAATTATTAATAGGAAGTTACCGAAACGTTTTCAACTCACGATTTCTTTAAAAATATATATGACGGGCTATAAAAAGTCTATAAACCATATATTTATCACTTTTAACTTATTTTTAAGGTTTCAGATAATTTACTGAGGTGGTCATATTTTATTTAACATTTAATTATAAAATAGCGTTTTTATGCCTAAACGATCACGAAAACATCTAAATTAATTTTATCAACTTCAAAATAATAAAAGTAATTTTTAAACTTCATAATTAATCATAGGAGCATAATTAAATAATTAATTGACTAGAAATAAGCCCGTAGTTAATTTTAAAAGCCCGTAAGTAATTTTAAAGGCCCGTAAAACCTAAATAAACCCAATTAATTATTCCTAAACCCAAGTTAGCCCATAATTAACATTACTTGATATAAGTTTCATGGGTTTGAGCCTAAGAATTAATTAAGCCGATTGAATTAAGTTAGAAATTAGGAAATAATTAGATTTATCACTAGATTAAGTTATTTACAAGATATCTACTTGCCTAAATTGGTTCTCCTTGTTTCTAGCCGAAATAAAACGTCCCACATCCCTCCCCTATACTCTACCTACGTTCATAATGCAATTTACAGCTATTGCATCCCTAAAAATCCTCAAAAACAATTGGTTTCTATCCAAAAGTTACTGTTTCTTCATCTCTAGCAATAGTTTTTCATTCTCAGCCATGTCTCATGATTCTCTAACCATAATTGAAGTCCTAAGGGCAGAATACAAGTTAGTATATCACAAGGGCCCTAGTACCAAGCTTTATTCATCATCAAGAATCCCAAAAATCAAACAAAACCTTTGTTCCTTCTTGTTTTCTACCATGACCTAAGCAACATCATAAACCATCATCATCATTGTTACTACTGCCCAAGAACGCCTAAACTAAAAGTTTATGGACTTAAAATCGATAGTCATGTGATAGGATCGAACTCGAGATCACGGGATTACACATATTACGTGAAGGGTTAATTTATTTATTAAATATATTTATTATATTTATTAAATCAAACCGTAGCTAACGATCGTTAAGTAATTAAAAGTTAGGTATTAAACGACCGTTATAGAAAGTTATAGAAGCTAAAAGAAGGTGTCGGAAATGTTCCGGAAACCTCTTGGGGGCATGTGTATATCCGGCCTAAAACGGAGAGACAAAGGGAAGAGGAAAATATTTTGTTGCCTTATTTTGTTTAAACCTTGGAAGAGAAGTTTTCCAAGGTGTATATAAACAAACCAAAGGGCTTCATAATTTTGACCTCACATCTCTCTTTCTCTTACTCAAACCGCCGGCCATATACACCCAAAATTAGGGTTCTTCTTTAATTTTCATTAAGCTATTCTAGATCTAGTCCTAGCCCCTCTCTAGGGTTGTTGGGTAGATCTTCCATAGACTTGGAAGCTCGGTTTGTTCGTGCTAGACTCACGATTAACTCGTCGTATCACGTGTGTACAAGATCGTGGTGTAGTCTTGCTTTAGATTACATCCTGGTGGTGTTCGTGATCTATCTCTACCGGTGACCATTCCGTCAACTTGTAGATCTTGCTAGGATAAATTATGTAACCCTAGTCTTGATTAATTATAATTGTGTTAAATTAAAGATCTTGTTAATTTGCTTCCGCTGTGTGTTCTTTGATCCATATTAGGGTTTTAAACAACTGTTATGGTAAATATAAACCTTCAGTGGCATCGAGAGCCGTTTTAACATGATTATAATTATCGAGATCTAAAGATTATTTTTTAACTAATAATTGTTTTGAGTTAAAACTACATGTTTTTTTTGAAAAGAAAATTTAGGGTTTTGGTTTTGTTTGTTTTTTTCAAAAATCCGATTTAAAAAAAAAGGGGTCGGTTTGTTTTGTTTTTTTAGCCGATTATAAAATTAAAAAAAAGATAGTTTTTTGTGAAACCCTAAATTGCATGTTTTGATCTTTAGATAATTACATGATTAATTGTTATGTCATGTATTTAAGGTTACGGTCCGTAGTGATTTAATTAATTTGTTAAGTGATTTGGGTGGAACTTTGATGAATTCCATGATTAATTGTTATGTTATGTGAATTAATGTTTCGATCCATAGAGATTTAATTGTTAAGTTATGTGGGAGATCCGTGATGAACATGCATGTTTTTCATAGATCATATGTTTTATGTGGTAATTGTTACGTGTTTTGTTATATGCATTATTTGATTCAATAAATCTTAAATAATGAATATAAAAACCTAGATTTGATATTTTTTATTGAATAAATCATATGCATGTGGCTATTTGATTTATTTAGTGCACATATAAATTGTTATTATGTGTTTATGATTTAGTTTTTTTTTGTACCTACTTGGTTTCATACGTTTTGTTTTAATTGTATGTTGTAAACAAGAGTAATTTTTTTACAAGAAAATTAATATGGACTAATCATATAAAAATTAATGATTTTTTTTAGATCTAATTGACATATGATTTACGTTTATTGGAATTGCAATAATAACTTAACGGCCTACTCAACTTTGACAAACTATAAAGTGGGTATAACGCATTGCTGGTCATGTACCCGGTTAAGGAAGGAGGTGTTATGCTTCAAGCGCTGACCAAATTCCCGGCTTGCATGTGCGTCAAAGTTGAAATTACCTACGGTTATTATTTACATAATTCCTTAAGGTTGATTTAACCGCAAAAATTCACATCCGAAACACAATGAATAAGGTTATTGCTTTGTGCTTTAGCTTCGTTCTAGAAAAAGTAAGGTGTGAGTTTAGTTGTGTGTAAAATCTTTAATTGGTTTAACCAATACATCAACTTGCAAATATATGTTGAAATTTTAGTCTCGCCAAAAAGTTAACTAAACATTTTTATTAAACTTGTGTTATGAAGATGTATGCATGCTTCTCCATACATGATTTTGACACCAAAATCTAGACCCTAAAAATTTAAGTCATATGCCCTCTAATTGACGAACACTTTAAGTTACAATTGTCGTCATATAAGATATTGGACGATGTTGCAATGGAGAGAAAACTTCATGACTGAATAAGATTGCACATGAAGGTTTTACGTTCTTTAGATTAGTCAACATAATTGAGTTACTCAGTGAGAACTGGAAACTTAAGGCGTAAAGTAGGGATGAAACATGTTTACAATGCAAATGATTTTGGCAATGTAAATCCCTAACATATCTAGCAATTGCAAATTTGTTTGTCAATCATTGTTCGACAAGTTACCATCTTGAATACTTTCATTGCTAGCAGATCAACTGATGTGATGAAATTATGTCATTTTGGATTCTAGTTTTCAAGGAAAATACTATGGTTATTATTACCGGGGTAATTTTATTTTCTTGAATGGTATTACCAAAAATACTATAATTGAATTTTGTAAATTCTTTTACAAATGTATTAATGCAACGTTACACCGTAAACGTGGTTTATTCATTTATTGATCTAAAACCGTATGGTTGAGGATAGAGTCAATTTGCAAATGAAAGATAAACCTAAAACTATTTTCATGAGTAAAGAAGGAGTTATAAGGATTTTAGAAATGTCAAATTCAAATCCATAACTCATAGCAAACTTTAAAAGGTAAGAAAAATGCATATTTTGAGTTATTTAAAGTTACCGCTAATTGGTTATAAGGCAAACTAGCATATTTGTCTAGTAGTTGTGCTTTGACCATTTATAGGCACTACATACCATTGTGAGGTTGGTAGACCTATTAAGGAAGAAATTGCATGTCAAGTCTTTCAAGTTAAAAAGCATTTGATGGATAAGTCATCATTTACGAAGTAGAGTACACTCTTAAACACTATAAGTAATTGTTACGAATGTGTTTTTCAAAAGTGTAAGAAAGTAAACACAACACTAATTATTTTCACCGATTATGAAACATTTTCAATGTTGTCAAGTTCAGTGGGAGAATTGTGTTGTATTAACTGTTTTGAGTCTATTAAAACATTCTCTAAGTCGGTGGGAGTTACAAGCTTTGTTGTCTTGGTAATAACCCATGTTATCTTTAGTATGTCCTAAGATAATTACTTTCGAATTGTTGACACTAATATCTTCAAAGATAGTTATGTACTGATTCTTGTTGATTAAGTGATTCTACATCTACTTGTAAAAACTAATATATGTGGCACAATCATATTTTGTATAGACGAGCGTTAGACGTGATGTTTATCTAATATATAAGGTTGTTCCATGCACAAGTGGGAGAAATGAACATTGTGTGCAAGAAACAACTCGTAAATATATGATTCTCTTGTCTTCAAGATAAGATACTAACAATCTAATTAATATTAGATGAAAGTTAGATCATGTGTCAATATGATTAGAAGACTACTTAAAAGTATATATATCATTCACATTAAGAAACACTTGTTGTTTTGATTTAGTCATGTGAAAGGTTATACTAAATTGTAAACTCAAGGGTAAAATATCCACATGTCGTAAGATCGGACGTGGAATGTTTTGTAGTTTCTTAAAATGGACAAATTCCTGGAATGACATAAGATACATAGAGTAATCTTATACTACTAATGAAACCTAGTGGTGTTCAATCGTAGTATAGTAGTGAATTAACTTGAAAAGATTAATGAAACCTAGTGGTGTTCATGATTACTTTAGTTATACATGTTTATGATTTATTGAATAAAGTCACAAACATAAAGTCTTGAAAGACGTATAATATAAAGTAAGACGTTAATGTATTGTCTCTATTTCACTAAATACATATACATGAAAAGTGTAATGGACTTATAACTTTTATGAAGTGACTTTGTATTATAAGTACTTGAGTTATAAAGCATGCAAAATGGTTAGGAAATCTATATTACCATTAAGATGATTTATTTGGTATATAGGTAAGCCTAAAGATATATATTTATCTTAAATATTGTTAAGATTGACTTACAATATTTCCCTAAATGAAATACATCATTATTATGGTATGTTCATTAGGAGAATCAAAATTCTCAATATGAGGGTGATGTTTGATTCAATATAACTATATTTTCCTTTATTCCAAAATGATATCAAGGTTAGAAAGTTGAGTTTGACTTGAGCTAAGAAGATTAATAAGATACCATTATATATGGAATGTGATGAATCACGTTATATCTTAAATGAAGTTCGGATTTTGCTAAACTACTTATGAAGTGGATTGTTTAGAAAATAAAGAGTATGGAACTGTCATTGTGTTTTGTAATGTCCCATATAGATAACGTTGAAGTGTTGATCTATTTGCTATGTATTTAAAGAGTAATTTTAAGTTACTAAAAGCAAGTGGGAGTTTTGATCTTGAAAGATAAAATTACAAGATACATAATCTTCTGAAATACACTAGTAATTATCATAAGGAAGGCTTGTAAAAGCTAACTCTCAAGATAAAGGAATTTACGTCATAGGTCCGTAAGGATATCTCGGATATGCGATTTATATGCTGAGAATTATGAGTTAAAAATAAATGTTGTGATTTGTTACCAAATATTGTTTTGGGTAAACTACTCATACTATGATTGTTATAGATGTTGTCCAACAAGATAATCAAATTTCGCTTTTGTTTTATCTTAAATAGTTTGACTAGAAATTGGAGATGAGTTTCGTCAAAGGAAGAAAAACGCCAATTGTGGTGGTTTAATCTTTGTGTCGAAATTATATGGACAAAATTGTACACATATTTAATGTATGTATTATGAATAGATTATTAGTCACACTTAAGTAATTAATTGTGATTGAGTATTCTTTCCTAAACGCATTAAATATATAAAGATTTTGATGGTCATATTTTAATTGACAAAATTTGGATATGTATGAACTATTTCTTGAATGACTACTTGAGAAAGGACTTAAGTAATCGAAATGAGTTTATTACTTCAAAATAAATCTTTGGAAAAGTACAAAATGCAATTATCCATGAATGGATAAAAGCATGCATCTAGGAGATTATTCTTATGTTTAAATTGAAATCCAAGATTGGATTTAAATTTAAATTAGATGAATTCTGAGTATTCCTAAAAGCTAGTGGGAGTATCATGGTTATTTTCTTAAATTATATGTGTCAAATAGACATGTAAGAAAGTAAGTTTTCATTCAAATTAAATGTTGATTTGGCTTACATTTGAGATGAAACTTTGCTTTGGAGATTTAGAAAATAAGATATACATAACCTTGGAACAAATAAATTTAATTATTTATGCGGTGGAAATACACGTAATATGCCATGTAGTAAGTTTACATGGATATTTAGGACATGAAGAAATCTAAATCTGGTTTGAGAAATTTTCATGTGTGTCATGTTGTATTTATATCATACTTAAAATACATGATGATTTGAATATATTAATCTATTTAAGAAGTTATTAAATAACTTATGTAATAAATATTCTGAAGGAATATGTTTGGAAATAGAATAACATCCTAAATCTTGGATCGGCTTCCATATTCTATAGATGAATAATTTGTCAATCGTTGTGCAAATTATCATAGCCAACAAACTTAGAGGTTTTGGTTGGAATCAATCATTACATAATAGATATTAAAGGTAACGTATTTATATCCTTTATGACAAGTTGTAAAACTTGAAAAGATATAATTGAGGTAACACTCAATATTAGTCATGGGATCTTTGGAGATGACATGTTGATTAAAGTTGCATTATACATTAAAGAATTAGAATACTTTGAACTTCAAATATGTTTTGGAAGTTTAGGAAATTGGTGATCAAGGATATTTCACAATTTTGATACTATGTGGCAATATCAAACTATATGAATGCACATGTACAAGAATTTCAATTAATTGAATTCTTGAAGAAAGTATTCTCAAAGTTTCAATAGGTCAAGATTGGTTATTTTATGCTTTGCCAAACAAGTATGAATATCATTACTAGAGGCATGATGCATGTACCAGTTTTATGCGTTGATCTATTTTTAGTATTTGGATAAAGGATGTTAAGACATTATTATTTAACAAAATAAAGATTGAGTTTCGTTTATTCTTGTTATTTAATTGTGTATCATATTTTACATGTTTTAATCCATGAATATTATGATATATCTAAATGTCCGTTGTCGATTAATAATATGGGAATATTATTGAACTAAGACAATTCAAAATAGTGACAGAGTATACTTGAAAGTATATTGGTCAATTTTGGATGATATTTGATGAATCAAATATTGGACTTATCCCAACTATGTGATTTTACTTTACGGATCTTTGTCATCAAGTAAATCATAAATAGTTATCCTTAGCATGAGATACCATAAACTGCATTGAATGTAGTGCATTTCTGTGAAATAATCTAACGCTAAACGTAACTGGTAGCTATAAGGGTTATTTTCAGAAGTGTTGCAAAATTCATAAGTTTTGCTTGTAGTCAATATGGGATTTGTTTCCTTCAAAATTATTTTGAAGTATAATATAGTTGGGCCCCTCGGGGGAGTAGTAAGATATTTGTGCGGCCGCACCCAAATTTGTTTTGGTGATCTTGCTATATCCGTAAATGAGAAACAAAATAGTTAATGAAAGGAATGACTGAGATCCATATCCTTGTTAACGTTGTATTTGAAATGAAAGGATAATAATAATGATTATATATCATTAAAAGGTTTTGTCCAGGAAACCTTATTCGAGTTGTACTAGTGACATTGTTAGTGTAACTAGACGCTAATCTATGTGATCACGATATTCGAATTTTGTCCAAGTGGGAGCTGAAAGTTTATGGACTTAAAATCGATAGTCGTGTGATAGGATCGAACTCGAGATCACGGGATTGCACATATTACGTGAAGGGTTAATTTATTTATTAAATATATTTATTATATTTATTAAATCAAACCGTAGCTAACGATCGTTAAGTAATTCAAAGTTAGGTATTAAACGACCGTTATAGAAAGTTATAGAAGCTAAAAGAAGGTGTCGGAAATGTTCCGGAAACCTCTTGGGGGCATGTGTATATCCAGCCTAAAAGGGAGAGACGAAGGGAATAGGAAAATATTTTGTTGCCTTATTTTGTTTAAACCTTGGAAGAGAAGTTTTCCAAGGTGTATATAAACAAACCAAAGGGCTTCATAATTTTGACCTCACATCTCTCTTTCTCTTACTCAAACCGCCGGCCATATACACCCAAAATTAGGGTTATTCTTTAATTTTCATTAAGCTATTCTAGATCTAGTCCTAGCCCCTCTCTAGGGTTGTTGGGTAGATCTTCCATAGACTTGGAAGCTCGGTTTGTTCGTGCTAGACTCACGATTAACTCGCCGTATCACGTGTGTACAAGATCGTGGTGTAGTCTTGCTTTAGATTACATCCTGGTGGTGTTCGTGATCTATCTCTACCGGTGACCATTCTGTCAACTTGTAGATCTTGCTAGGATAAAGGTATGTAACCCTAGTCTTGATTAATTATAATTGTGTTAAATTAAAGATCTTGTTAATTTGCTATCGCTGTGTGTTCTTTGATCCATATTAGGGTTTTAAATAATTGTTATGGTAAATATAAACCTTCATAAACACCTACCATTAACACCCTCTAAACATCCCTTGAAAATCAAGCCTTGAATCTCTTTAAAAACTAAAACCGTAAGCTTGAAAAACTAGGGTTTTCCCTAAACCCTAGCTTTGATTTTCTTGATTTCTGTTTCTCCTAGTTTCCGTGCACTCTCCAGCAGCAAGAAGCCTTAATTCTAGTTTCCTAGGTGATCACAAGGTTGAGTTTTCGATACCAAGAGGGTTCGGGTTCTAGTTTTGGAGTTATACTGAAACCGAGACCAAATTAGGGCATCCTAGGGCATAAACTTGATCAAAGCACCAATACATGGTAAGTAATGTGTTACCTAGTGTTAAACAACTTAGTATTCATGTTAAACCTCAACTTAGTGGTGCTTAGAGTTTAGAAATAATTCGTAAGTAACAAGTTCGTTAAAAAGCCTTATTGGGTATATTATAGCTCTTGCACGTTTCCCGAGGTAGACACCTCCCCATGAATTTCTGTCATACAATAAAATATTAGACCTTATTATGATTCCATAGCCTCTTGAATCACTTAAAAAGGAGTTATAACGAACCGGGAAACTTAAAATGAAAATTTAAATAAAAACATTAAAATCTGTCAAAGCTGTGAAATATTCGAAGTCTGAAACTGTTTGGTCGGGCGAGTCATGTTTGGATGTGATTTCTAGCCTCTTAGAGGATGAATGGGTAAATTTTTCTCAAGGACAATATTAACATTCATGTGGCCTAGTTTCTAAAACAGTTATCCGTTTTACCTAAGAGTTAACGAGCTATAAGATACACGTCTTTAAAGTTTTTGAAAAATCATCTTGTATAGAGTTAAACTGGCTGGAACCACGTTTTTGTAAGATAAATTTGACCCATTTAAATTGAAAATCATGAGTAGCTCATAGAGAACATTCTCGTAGCCAACCAGGTGGGCTATCTACACGAACTTCGTTTGCGTCATAACTCTAAAGCATGCAAAAGTTACGGGCTCTCAAAGTAGGCTCGTTGGACACTTTTCAAATTTTGGAAAACGTTAAAAATTATAATTTTATGTATGAATTCAACTACTAACATGTAGTGTAAAACGCCTAGTTAAATTCCGACTATGTAAACATAATTATGAATGAATACACGTAAAAAAAGACGTTATCGTAGAAAATCTAATTATACTAAAACCTAGTTACGCTAAAACTGTTTTAAAAGTTGTAAGCATAAGAAAATGTAAAATTATAAATGATAGTCAAATAAAAGTGACACACGATAGTAGCTCTCAAAATAATGAAGAAAATGATTTTAATTGTAAACACTAGGTTCTCATATTCGTACTATTGTTGGAATTAAATAAAACTTTTATCGTAATAACATTATCTGCAAAACCCGAATAACTATATTTTACTTGAATACATATCAACATGTAAATGATTTTATAATGCATAACATGAATATATAAAATATTCGTTATTTATGAAATTGTAGTTTAAAAGAATGAAACCTAACCATAAAGAACTAATAGAACTAAAACCGATTAATTACCAGAAACATTTATAAAACGTAAGTCGTTATTATTCCAGTTTAAGCACCAACTAAGAACGGGTTCGTACATGCATGTCATAATCATCAAGCATATAGTTAATATGTATTATCTTGTTTAGGTTATCACTAAAGTTCTACTTTATTTCTACAACTACTTCCGTCTACAAGGTGAGTTTTCTAGCCTGTTTATCTCAAACTATTTTATCAAACTATGAGTTTCTTAGCCTATTTCTCAAATTGTTTATCAACTATGAGTTTCCTAGCCCCTTACTCTGAAACTGTTTTATCATCTTATGGGGTGAGAACATTGCTTGATTTATAACACGTGAACACAAGTGAACTGTTCTTTACTAGTTGATCGATGTCTTGAAATAACACAAATGAAATTGCCCATGAATCATGAACCGTTAGTCACCTAGCTGGGTTACAACGAAGTGAGCGCGAATGTTATGGATAGATCTATCGGAGTTGACACTCCTATTTACTTTGAATGGGTGCGTTCAAGTATTCATTTGAAGACGACAGGTGACTTGGGTTAGTCACATGCATGGGCACACACACACGAAGTCAGTTAGACTCGTTAACGCATCGGTGTCATGAGCTTAGATACTAGTAAAGATAAACTGTGTGACTTTGTATGTGTTATATTGTCACAGGTGGATATGAATCTTGTGGTTCATTGAAATGATTTTTATTGTTTTCTTAAACTCAAACCTAGGAACTCACCAACTTTGTGTTGACACTTTATCAATGTTTTTCTCATGTATGCTACTATATGGAGTATGCATTGTTGTTTTGGCATTTAGAGGTCGTTCTCTCGCATCAAGTCCTCTTCACGCCATAAAATCGCAACCCAAATTCAGTCTTCCGCTGCAGTGAAATTTGGGGGTGTGACATAATGTCAAGAAATAATAAAAACTGCTTCATTACATTACCTAAATGATTTAGCTAATATGCATATATGTTCTTGTAAAGACATAAATATGAAGTATGTAAACTAAATTGAAAATACTATTGAAGCCAAAAGTAGGCATTCAATAATACTTTATTTATAATATGTTTATGTCTTCAAGTAAAGATATAAACGTGAACTTCCTTGAATTGTTCAAATACTTATAAAATAAAGTAAGTAATTGACTTGTTGTGTCTTCCTATTAAGGCATATAAAATGAAGTTATTGGATTGTTCAATACCTTATAAAGTAAATTTAGCGACTAAAATGTTATGTTTTCTTTATCAAAACATGAACATGAAGTTCTTTTACTGCTAAAACTATCATACTATATAGTATGCAATTGGCTTGAATCTATTGTTTATGCAATTTGGTTTGACCAAATTATAAAATATATGAGCCAAAGAGTATTAGGTTATCTAAAGAATTATGATAATGTCTCATAATCGCAACACTATGTCTCATGTGTAAAATCAAATACTATTGTTATTATTTGATCCTTGATAACACTAACTACTCTCTCTCTCTTATCTTATTAAGGTTAACAAAAAAATTTGAATGAGTCACATGATTATTCAGTGGGTGTTTGGATGTGCTTATTGAAAACAAATTATTCATTTTGAAAACTCCATTTTGAAAAATCATCATTTTGAAAACTCCATTTCAAAAAATAGTGTTTGGATTTGATATTCCAGTTTGAAATCGCAATAATCAACTAATCATTTTTTTGAGTGTTTAGCAAATTTGATTATTTGATAATAAACTCCATTTTGAAAGCTTACTTTTCCAAAACTCCATTTTGAAAATGAAATAAGTAGCTCCCCACTAACTTTTTCAAAACTCCATTTTGGAGCTTCTAAACGCAAATAATCACTTATCTCCATTTATTACCCAAACATTTTTTTTAACTTATCTCCGTTTTGAAACTGAGATTTGGAGATAATCTCTTCTTAACCGCACATCCAAACACCCCCTCAATATGGTTCCAGACAAGAAGGTAACTAAGAAACCATCAAGTCATGGAATGGGATGAATCCCATTAATTCTTAGTTGGAGTCTTGAATTTGTTGAAATCACGTTAGGCGTGTTATTAACAAACTAGAATCAAGAACACTTAATTTATTTTATACATCCCAAACGAGAACAATTCATTTTTTCTCGACATGCTACGTAGTTGGAGAAAGTCTCCTCTTACAAGAAGCAAGTGGGAGCCTTTGTGCATCTTTGCAAAAAGTAAGAAATAAAATACAACCTTCTGAATAGACTAGCGAACGACATAATGAGGCAGAGCATGTAAATGCAAAAGCCACAAAGTGTTATAACTCCCATTCACATATCTGCAAGGAAACCTCTAGCACCTGAAGATATAAATATCATGTCAATGTTGAGGAATATGAGTTAGATGATCATATTGAACCTCATAACTATCGAGACTCATTTTTAGATTTGGAATCTAATGAATGACTCAAAACTATGAATGGTAGATGTAGTCCATAAAAGAAAATCAATTTTGGAATTTGAAATTCTTTCACCAATCAGTAAGACTGATAGGTTATAAATGGTCTTCTATGAGAAGATAGATATGGACACAATTGTACATTTTTGTACACACTCTCTTTGAATAGAGTTTAAGGCATGCTCAAGCAATTGATCATGTTTAAAGCTTTATTTTCTTTACGAGTATTTGATTAATAAAGATATTAATTACCATACTTGATTTCATTTAGTATGAATTATGGAAATTGGATGTCAAAATCCTCATGAATGATTAAATTTGCGAGGACGTTGTGTAATCAAAAGGGTTTATAAATTCACATAATCTTTAGAAAGTATACAAGCTCTAGAAATCCAAGTGTGGATTAAGCATGCATCTCGGAGCTGAAATCTTATGTTTAAATCAAGGATATGATCATGATTAAAACAAAGATAACTCTTGGGTATACCTTTAAGCTAGTCGGAGCACGTTGTTTTGTTCGTTCTTAAATATCATTTGTTGTTAACATATTGGAAATATTATTCCATCTAAGCTAGATTTTAATCATTGGCTTGGAATATATTCTATTGAGAGATATAAGAAACAAATCATATAACCTTGGAACATATGCTTATTATGATAAGTCATATGCGGTTAATAAGTCTAAATATGATACATCATTGAGAAAGTCTCAAATTTCTATCTCACTTGATTAGATTGAACATGTACATGGAAACCATTAGTTTACCTAATGGATTCATTACATATGATATGTTATGTATTAGACTAATTTTAATACTTGCATGAATGCAAGATGAACTGATCAAAAAGTATCTAAGTGAAAGTCATTAGACTACTATAGACATGTTCATTGTTTATGGATTTTAGGTAAGGAGATTAGTGTTGAATTTATACACTAATTCTTACTCTGATTGAGATGGTACTCAATTATAGCAATAGTAGGATTTAATCTTAAATGATAATACTACTACCTAGACATGCTTGACGAAAGCACTATTGCACTACTTATTAGTAAAATAAGAATACTTTACAGTTTGAGAAGCTATTATGAAGATTGTATTAAATAGGTGTTCTACTTGCTTCAAACAACCTACATAATGTACTATGACGATGCAAGTATTATAATATTAGCACTTGAGTGCACATATACAAAATGACAATCATATATTATTCAAAATCTTCACTATTTGTGAGTTTTTGAAATAAGTATTCTCAAAGTTCACTCAGATGACAACTCAGCATGTCCTTTGTAAAATCAGTGGCGTAGGCAAGTGAAGGCAAAGGTGGGCCATGGCCCACCCACTAAATATTGATATTTCTGCTCTTGTTAAATGCAATTAAGGGCCAGTGTAATCAAGAATTTAAGTGTGTATTTCTACTCTTGGTAGACTCATAGCAATAAGAATCCCAATGGTTTTGCATGTGACCATAACTTGACGTGAAATCCTCTGTTAATTCCTCATCATAATTTTCAATTCTAAACCTTAATTAGTTTTTTTTTACGGTTTGCATTATAAGTCATTTTGATATGTCGAACGCATAATTCATTAAAAGAGATATAGCTAAATATTTTAGTTTTCATTCATTTTTGAATGATTTTAACGATGCGAGTGAGGAGCGTGTGCAACTAAAATGCTAGATAAACAAATTGGTTGCAACATTTTTACATAATTATATATTTTGATGTCTTTAAGATCTTACTAACGTCTTTAAATAATTTTTGGCCCACCCGTGAATAATTTCCTGGCTACGCCCCTGTGTAAAGTCAATGTCTTGTAATCAAACATGTTAATCATGATAGGAACATTGGACTTTGACCTTCGAGTAGTCTCATGTATATCTGTTTTTTTAAGTATTTGGATAATGGAACATTAATCAGTTTTACTAAATAATGAATTGATACTTGGTATGATCGTCTTCATTTGTACTACTGTGTTCTATATTAGCATGTTTAATCCATGAATAATTTATTTATTCTAAATCATCCATTGTTGGTTGTTGATACGAGGGTATCGATGAATTAAGACAAATATGAGTGTTTTGGTCATATTCATTTCGAATGAGTATTAATTGATGATGCCGCCAAACTCATATGTGTTCATTGGATGAACATTGGGTTGACCCAACCTACGAGAATTGACTGCATGGATCGGCGTCAATAGTGAATCTCGCAAGTAGTTGAATCTCTCATCCTTAGACTTGAGATGCAAGTAGGTTTAACGCTGTCCTAAATAAGGCTGCTATAAAGACCATTTTCAGGTATGATGTGAAACACATAAACGACACGTGAAGTCAAAATAAGACTTGTTCCTCCACATGTATTGGAGTTAGATACTACTGGGCCCCTCGATAAATTGTACAGATGTATGTGTGGCCACACCCAAATGTAATTAAGATGATACTTGATTTATTTGGTAATCTAGTTCAATATCAATATCGAGAAACATAATAGTTAAACTTAAGAATGACTATTGATCCATGTCTAGAGTTTAACAGGGTATCTGAAATAAAAGGATGACTAATATCTAAACCACTTAAAATGATATGTTTGAAAAACTATCCTCATATGTTTCTGGGGGCAGTGACGTGTTGCTAGACGCTAACCACTGCTTGTATAATTACATGATTATTATGACGTGCGCAAGTAGGAGTTGTTGGAGCATGCTCGTGTCATAATAAATTATTATACGGGTAGACACATGTGAGCCTATGGGGTCACACACATATACACAGAGGTAACACTTTATATAACGTGTCTATTGTATTTACGGTATATACATAGCCTACGTAACTCGAGATCAATAAGGGTCATTAATTACTAAGTTAAGACTTTGATAATTATATTAGAGTGGATGAGAGAAAGATAAAAAGAACAAGGTGGTCATGTGTAACATGTTTAGTAATTAATATAATTGATTTAGTTATAACAACTAATTAATTATCATAATTAAATAATCAATTACATACTAAATATATTTTGCTAGTTACGAAATTATGTATTCTTTATCTCTCCACATGGAGACCTATTGCAAAAAAAACACAAAGATGGAGTTCTTTTGTTTTTTCTATCTTAAGCCTTTTACTAATATAGTTTACACTCTGTTCCTGAGTTTAGCGAGGAAAGAATACAGAGTATTTGGGAGGATGGAAAATGGAGTGAAGAGGAAATGATTGAAATTTTTGTGTTCCCGAGCTGAGGATGAAGATAAAGAGTATATAAAGTTTTTGTGTTCCTGAGTTGGAAAGAAAAATGAAAAAAATAAAGAATTTCATATAAATTAGACAAGTCAACCACACTCTTCATTGCTTTCTTTCCAAATCATCCCAAATTGGGAAGAAGATTAGGAATGAAATTCTGGGTTAAATTACTCTCATTTACTTCCCTCTACTCTCTTAAAAAAATCTCAGGAACACAACTTATTTTTATTATCATCCCAAAACTTTCTCTTTCACTCCAAAATTAAACTCGGGAACATAGTGTTAAGGCTTGTCGAAGGGTTACGGGTTATCTGACAAGCATCGATTTGCTATACGATGATGTGTATTGTGTTTCTACATAGAGGTGATTTACTTTGGTCACTTGAGTTTCTTGGTTAGATCATGTGTTGGTGATAGTCTCCGTTCGATCCTACCGAATCACGCTACAAAGGTATACTTTTATCTCTTTCTTTATTGATTAATCATATGACTATATGGATCCGTTCATATTTCTGTTGCGTTAATTATTTATTCATATCATGTTTATATGAATAATCACCTATAGTAATATTATTTAAATTTAGATTAAAAAGATTAATATTATTTACATCTACTTAGAAATTTAGTCAAGCACCACCACTATTGAGTTAGAGCGTTATCTAGTTTTATTTGTATACAACATCTTAAAAAGGTTATTGAGTGTATAAGTTATCGATGACTAAATTTCATAGAAGACATACATTGCTTATTTTTTTTAGGATATTCTTTAGTCTCCTACGATAAACCATGCATTTAACATTCTACGTTATCAACTTTTCTACTAGACTACGATGCTAGGTTGTGGTGATATTTAACGAGAACTCCATAAAAGAGATGTTTTTCCCGTTAATGTACTTCTTCAATTTTTAGGATGATTATCATACTTATATTATGTTTGTTACTGAGTTTCCAAGCAATTTTGAGGTAGGTTAATAATTAGGTTTTTGCAATAATGTAAGTTTGTTTGGAAATGAGTTGATTGACGTTTCTCGCTCGCGATTTGAATAGGTCATAAAGAAAAGATCTCCTGACTTTTGATATATAGCACTGGTGTGCTGTTGAAGTTTTTTTACTAGTTCAAATGGTGGCCTTAGTAAAGATTCCATGGTTCATAATTAGTATTTATAATAATAGTTGCTTGGTGGTCGCATGTTTATGAAATGGGTTTGCATTGTTGTTTCTGGCCTTCCATTGATATGGATATGTAGTTTTTCGGTTCCTCTATAGTCCTGATGGATGATGAGTCAAATTTAACATGATTGTAGCTCATTTTGTTGCCTTGTTCATGAAACAGATGTTGGAACTATGCTTATGCACATAACCATCTCTATTTGTAATGAGTTAAATGTTGGAACTTACACTTATATATTTACTTTATTAAATTATGATGTTGTTTATGTATCTCTTGATAGATAATATATGTTCTTTATAGATTCAGTTGTAAAGAAACTGATTCACTTTTTACTATGACCCGTTCAATTTGTTGCATTTGACTATCAATTTTTTCCGTTCAAAACCACATGTGTAGTTTCTTGAATAAATCAAAACACACTCTCACACTTAATTCTAAAGGCTAATATAGTTCGTAATGTAACTAGACTATAATGGTTAGATTGTATACAAGTTCATATCTAGTAGATATATTGTTTGTATTTCACCTTTTTACCCATTATAGGTAAAATACACCGTATTAAACAGTGGCGGATCTAGGATTTTGAATTAGGGTATGCACAATTATAATAGACTTCTTAGTTATATTAGGATTCTCAGGTTTGTTTTGCGGGTCCGATTTCGGGTCGGGTTTTTTTCCATGTTTGCCGAAACTCAAATTATCTGGGGTTTTTTGTTTGTTTGCATCCGAGCTAACAGTTGATTTGGCTTATCAAAACCAAACTGTAATCGTTATTCAGATTTAGCTAAAAATGATTTGTTTTGATATTAATTTACTAAAACTAAACGATACGTCACCTATTATTTGCAATAACATACAATGTTAAATTCTTATGTTTTAGTTACTATGATCAATTTAAAACTAAATAATAATCTTAGTGAAACTAAATTACAGTATAACAAGATTACAATATATAACATAAGCGACAAAAAAAATACGGACCTTTTTTATCATAACAATAGCACAGTTACATGTGACAAAAAGTATCAAATTAACATGTGTTAAGTTTATAACTTTGTCTGGGTTGGGCTCATGAGAAAAATGAGTGGGCTTAAGAGTTCTAGGTAATTAACTTTATTAATTGCATAGTCAAGTATTAAAGATATAACCCCTATTGACCTTTGACTCCTCTCTTCTTCCTCAACATCCATCCGTTCTCAAAATATCAGTCAAGTTTTTTTTTTCTCTTTCATTTTTTTTTCTTTTCTCAATCTAGGGTATGCACTGATAAATTTTAAGCATTTTAAAGGGTGTGCACTGGACAAATTTGTAGTGTAATTTATACTATCTTATATAGATTCAAAAAAAATTTACACTACTGAATTTTTTTACAAGGTATGCACGTGCATACCCTCTCTACACTGTAGATCGGCCCCTGGTATTAGATAAGGGAAAAAGGTTAGCAACGTGTATCAATTACTCGCAAACAAATATTCACATGAGTCCATTATATATTCATATCATATGGTATTATACCCCACGAGAAATACAATGCGCTAAACTCATCTTGAACAACTATTGTATACCTTAGTATACAAAGTAACTCCTATTTTTCGTAATCATCGATGTAGGTAAAAGATAACTCTTCTTCTTTATGAAACCACAAGACCCGCATGAACAACAAACAGATCAAAATCATATCAAACCACAAAACGAGCAAACCACAACCCGATCTAAACCAAATAACCCATCCCCAACTACAAACCGACTTGTACATCTCGACCCACAACCTTAGAACCACGATTCGCAACACTCGAACCTCGATCCACACAGCTTCTGCAACAGCCATTCACCGCAACATCAAGCAAGACCTATAACACTTTTTGTTGGAAATATAGTTCAATTGTGGGTCAGTTCATACTGGTGAATGGGTAAGGAGATAAGGAGTGTACACCCATAAGTCATACACCCAGACTCAATTGTGGTTAAAGTTTGTTCAGCATCACTGATGATCTTCAGAGAGTGCAACTCTGGACTGAAGGTATTCATCAGGGAGTAACTTCACTGAAGACTTGTCTTCAGTGTTTACTCATCAGCATGTCTTCTTCAGTACTGAAGGCTTCAGCGGGAACACCCTTCAGGGGTAGCTGATGCTTCAGTGGGACTGAAGAATAGACAAACGCTGGAGCTGAACTTGTACACTTGTAACAGTCTTTGACCCATTCAAGTGAAGTTAATGACCACGTTTAATTGGTCGTGTAACCACTTTCCTGGTATTATGGAGCACAATTAAGAGGAGATTAATTGGCCGTTAAATCCTCTTAATTCCATTGACTAGGGTTTGAGTGCTACACCTATAAAAAGGTGATCATGACTTGCATGAAGGAGATACTGAAACAAAAACACATAACAGCAAAAGGGTTAGTGATTTGTGCCTAAATCATTAACAGCATTTGGTCTTATCCCAAGTAGGTATTCGTGATACCCAGGCATTAAGGTCGAATAATTTACTTTGGAAAGTGATTACACGATTCCAAGTGGTATCCGGTAACCATTATTTTGGTACGTAGCTAGGATTGATTATCTATACCCTGGTTGGGACGAATTAAACACCAACAATCAAAGTAAATTATTTGTGATAATCAATGGCGGCTGCTATGAAGCATATGGTGGCTAACTTCTCCAAGCTGGATAAGTTTGAAGGGGTGGATTTCAGAAGATGGCAAAAGAAGATGCACTTTCTTCTTTCTACCATGAACGTGGTATATGTGCTGACAACTCCCATTCCTGATGGTGGTGATGATGCTACTTTGTAGGAACTGAGGAAAAGGAGCAAATGGGAGAATGACGACTATGTGTGTCGTGGTATTATTCTCAATGGTATGTCTGATTCCTTATTTGATATATACCAAAATTCTAAATCTGGTAAAGAACTATGGGATTCCTTGGAAGCCAAATATATGGCTGAGGATGCATCAAGTAAGAAGTTCCTTGTGAGTGATTTCACAAATTACAAAATGACTGATTCAAGACCAGTCATGGAACAATACAATGAACTTCTTGGAATACTTGGTAGATTTACACAACATAAAATGAACATGGATGAGACCATTCAGGTCTCTTGTGTCATTGACAAATTACCTCCTTCTTGGAAAGATTTCAAGCATACCTTGAAACATAGGAAGGAGGAATTAACTCTTGTTGAGTTGGGCAGTCATTTGCACATTGAGGAATCCCTCAGGGTGCATGAAAGTGACAAGCCAAAGAGCAACAATGTTGTTGGTTCATCAGTTGTCAATATGATGGAGCATAACAACTCCATCAGGTACAATGACAACAAGGGCAAACGTATGCATCAGGATAACACCAAAGCAAATCCTAACAAGAAGTCATCAGTGGCTTGTTGGAAGTGTGGGAAACCTGGACACTTCAAAAGGGATTGAAAAGGTGTTGATACTTGCAGCAAAGCTAGTAGATCAGGCACAAAAGGTTCAATGATTGGTTCTAACAACACAACACTGAAAGGTCATAATATGTTTAATGAATCTCTCCAGATTTATTATGTTACATATGTATCTGAAGCTTATTTTGTGCAGGATGATGATGTTGCGTGGTGGGTTGATTCTAGAGCAACTGTTCATGTGTGTAAAGATAGATGCTGGTTCAAGACTTATGAGTCACTGAATGATGGATCTATTCTTCACATGGGAAATGAATCAACAGCCCTAGTGCATGGATGTGGTTGTGTAGATCTTAAGTTTAGTTCTGGAAAGATTGTTAGCTTGTTTAATGTTTTGCATGTTTCTAATATTAGGAAGAATTTGGTTTCTAGTAGTGTTTTGAATAATTATGGTTATAAACAAGTGATTGAATCTAATAAATTTGTTTTATCCAAACATGGTGTGTTTATTGGTTTTGGTTATTTGAGCAATCAAATGTTCAGGCTTAATATTGAAACAACCACCAGCATTGACTCAGTGAGTGCTGGTAGTGTAAATATTTGTTCAGCCTCTGTACCCTCCAGTAAACTGAAGGATTCTTCACTATGGCATGCTAGGCTGGGCCATGTCCACTTTAAGAGGATGCAAGATATGTCTAAGGATGGGTTAATCCTAGCATTTGACATGGACACTGAAAAGTGTCAAACTTGCATGCTGAACAAAATAACTAAGAAACCATTTCAAGATGTAAAACGTGAAACTAAAGTTTTGGAGCTAATCCATAGTGACCTATGTGATTTGCATGCTACTCCCTCATTAGGGAATAAGAAATACTTGGTAACATTTATTGATGATGCTTCTAGGTTTTGCTATGTTTACTTGTTACATACTAAGGATGAAGCATTAGATAAATTTAAAGTATTTAAAACTGAAGTTAATTACAACAAGGAGTCCAAATCAAAAGATTAAGGACTGATACGGGAGGTGAGTACATGGATGCTCAGTATTTTCAGTCTGTTGGTATTATCCATGAAACAACTGCTCCCTATACCCCTCAGCAAAATGGTATATCTGAAAGGAAAAATAGAGTACTGAAAGAAATGGTTAACTATATGTTATCCTATTCAGGATTGAGTCAAGGGTTTTGGGGTGAAGCTATGTTAACAGCTTGCTATTTATTAAATAGGGTTCCAAACAAAAGGAACAGAATTACCCCTTATGAACTCTGGACTAAAAGAAAACCAAACTTGAACTATCTCAAGGTTTGGGGTTGTAGGGCAGTTGTAAGACTCCCTGATCCAAAGGTGAAAACCTTAGGTGAAAGAGGTATTGAATGCATCTTTGTTGGATATGCTGAGCATTCCAAGGCTTATAGGTTCTATTTTATTGAACGTAATGATTCAGTTTCAATAAATTCAATCACTGAATCAAGGGATGCAAACTTTGATGAGACTAGGTTCTCATTAGTCCCTAAACCAAGCCTCAAGACTCTTGCTGGAGCTGAGGACATTGGTGCTTCAGTGGAATCTGAAAGGGTCACTAATGAGGTTGTGGTTCAGCAACCTGAGCCTGAGCTTAGAAGAAGCACAAGGAATAGGACTCCAAGGAATTTTGGGCCTAAGTTTCAACTATAAATGGTTGAAGGAACAAGGGATGAGGTCTCTGATCAATATTCCTATTGCTTTAATGTTGAGGATGATCCCAAAACATTTGATGAAGCAATGAAGTCCCAGGATGTTGCTTTCTGGAAAGAAGCAATAAATGATGATATGGATTCCATCATGGGCAACAACACTTGGGTGTTGGTTGATATACCTCCAGGTTGTAATCCACTTGGTAACAAATGGATTTTCAAAAGGAAAATGAAGGTAGATGGAACTGTTGAAAAGTTCAAGGCAAAGCTAGTCATTCAAGGCTTTAAACAAAAGTCTGGGATAGACTATTTTGATACTTATGCTCCAGTAGCATGTATCAGTACCATAAGAATGTTGATTGCTCTAGCAAGTATTCACAATCTGATTATTCATCAGATGGATGTGAAGACAGCATTCTTGAATGGTGATTTGGATGAGGAGGTATATATGAACCAACCTCTTGGCTTCATCATGCCTGGTCATGAAGGCAAGGCGTGTAAACTTATTAAGTCCTTATATGGACTGAAGCAGGCACCTAAGCAATGGCACCAAAATTTTGATGAAGTAGTTTTGTCTAATGGTTATTCACTTAACCAAGCTGACAAATGTGTATATAGCAAATTTGATGAATCTGGTAAAGGAGTCATCATTTGCCTATATGTTGATGATATGTTAATATTTGGTACTGACCAAGCTAAGGTTGACCAGACAAAGGAATTTTTGTCATCAAAGTTCTCCATGAAAGACATGGGGGAGGCTCATGTTATCCTTGGCATAAGGATCAAACATGAAAGTGATGGTATTGTAATTTCTCAGTCTCATTATATCGAGAAGGTACTGAAGAAATTCAATCACTTTGATTGTACTCCAGTGAGTACACCTATGGATACAAGTGAGAAACTGATGCCTAACAATGGTCATGCTGTCTCCCAGCTTGAGTATTCAAGGGTGATTGGTTGCTTGATGTATGCCATGACAAGTACTAGGCCTGACATTGCATTCGTTGTGGGTAAACTGAGTAGGTACACTAGTAATCCTAGTAATCAGCATTGGCAAGCAATTCAGAGGGTACCGAAGTATTTGAAAGGAACAATAGATTATTGTTTGTCATATACTGGATATCCTTCAGTGTTGGAAGGTTACACTGATGCAAGTTGGATCAGCAATACTGAGGATAATTCATCCACCAGTGGCTGGGTATTTCTACTTGGTGAGGGTGCAATTTCTTGGGCATCCAAGAAGCAAACTTGCATTACTGGTTCTACCATGGAATTTGAGTTTGTGGCTCTAGCAGCTGCTGGCAAAGAAGCTGAATGGTTGAGAAACTTACTTTTTGAGATTCCATTGTGGGTCAAACCTATGGCACCCATTTTTATCCGTTGTGATTGTGCAGCTACATTGGCTAAGGCATATAGCCAGATGTACAATGGTAAGTCTAGAAACTTAGGTGTTAGACATAGCATGATTCGTGAACTGATCACGAATGGGGTGATTTCAATAGAGTTTGTGAGGTCTCAACAAAATTTAGCTGATCACTTGACGAAGGGATTGGCTAGAGACTTTGTTATAAAGTCTGGTAAAGGGATGGGTTTAAAAGTCCACTCTAGTCACTAAATGCTAGGACACCCAACTCCCTCCTGAGGAAACTTGGGAGCTGAGTTCAATGTGGAAAGCTGAACATTCAGGGGACTGAAGCACATGTATATCATCCCAAGGATGTGCTTGTACTTGCTGAAGGAGGATGAAGTTATAAACTTCTCAATGGTTAATGTCTTTGAAAAAGTGATGAAGCAAGAGCATGATCTAAAGAGGAACCACCTATGTAAATGTTGAGGTTTCGCCGCCTCAGGGAGCATGGACTTGGCTCTTACAACATTTATGAATTTAGATATGGACACATGGCTAGGAGTGTCAGGAGTTGTTATGTATTTGAAAACTTGTGTGTATTTTATCTTCAGGTATTCAAAGTAGTTGAAGGGTTCAATTCTTAGAACACCTTGATTCTCGAATGTTTGAAGTATTGTACTAAGATGAAATTCAATCCTTAGGATATTTTCATTTATGCACTGGTATTGTTAATGTTAATTTTCATGCAAAAGGAATTGTACTATATTGGGGAGGATTGTTGGAAATATAGTTCAATTGTGGGTCAGTTCATACTGGTGAATGGGTAAGGAAGTATGGAGTGTACACCCATAAGTCCCTGAACACCCAGACTCAATTGTGGTTAAACTTTGTTCAGCATCGCTGAGTTTGTTCAGCATCGTTGATGATCTTCAGAGAGTGTAACTCTGGACTGAAGGTATTCATCGGGGAGTAACTTCACTGAAGACTTGTCTTCAGTGTTTACTCATCAACATGTCTTCTTCAGTACTGAAGGCTTCAGCGGGAACACCCTTCAGGGGTAGCTGATGCTTCAGTGGGACTGAAGAATAGACAAACGTTGGAGCTGAACTTGTACACTTGTAACAGTCTTTGACCCATTCAAGTGAAGTTAATGACCACGTTTAATTGGTCGTGTAACCACTTTCCTGGTATTATGGAGCACAATTAAGAGGAGATTAATTGGCCGTTAAATCCTCTTAATTCCATTGACTAGGGTTTGAGTGCTACACCTATAAAAAAGTGATCATAACTTGCATGATGGAGATACAGAAACAAAAACACATAATAGCAAAAGGGTTAGTGATTTGTGCCTAAATCATTAACAGCATTTGGTCTTATCCCAAGTAGGTATTCGTGATACCTAGGCATTAGGGTCGAATAATTGACTTTGGAAAGTGATTACACAATTCCAAGTGATATCCGGTAACCATTGTTTTGGTACGTAGCTAGGATTGATTACCTATACCCTGATTGGGACGAAGTAAACACCAACACTTTCCAGTAAACAGTCGATGGACGACAAACGCGGCCCTCCAACAACACAAAATAAGTTATGAAATAAGAGGTGAAAAGATGTATATATAGAGGAGTATATATGACGGGATGGAAGGCCTCTAGCCTCCAGGCCTTTGGTGTTCCGTTTCTTTAATAATTTTATAGACAAAATGTTAATCTGGAGTTACAAATTACTGTTGTTAAGACTAAACTCCCATTGGCCATTGCATAAAAATGTTCTTTCTATTATTGACTATAAAAAATTTAAAAGTTAACAAAGATACGTATTTATCATTTTTGCTTGGTCATTTTACAATGGATGCATACCTCATTCTATTTAAAGTAGCACATTTTCCATTTCAAGTACCGATCATGTTAACTCTTCTTAGTATATGCTTTAACCGTTTTTGTAAGGCGAATACCAATCAAACGTCCATATATAACTCCAAAATGATGCCAAAACAACTTCCACCACACTAAACAACTACCTTGACCTATCAAAATAATCCTTTAGGCTAGGCCCAACGCAGCCTGAATTTGTCGGTCGTGAGTCGGTCGCGACCGAGTCGCCCCGTTGCGGCGATTCGGTCGCCGGACTCGGTCACAGGGAAATCGACCTTACACACGACTGATTTGAAAAACTCGGTCTCCATTTGTGTTGTGTTTGTGTGTTTTATAGAAAAAAAAAAATTCTAAATTTAACATGTTTTAATCGTATTTTAATTGTATAAACTTTATAAAAAAATTCCAAATTTTAATATATTGAGTTTTGTTTAATTCCTCACAACATATTAATTTGACAATTTTTGGAGTTAATTTTAGCTAATGCATTATACCCTCTTTACTTCTAATGTTTCATAATATTTTTTTAGTTTATGTAATGTTTTTTTAGTGTAATGTGTGTTGTATAGAATAAAATGTTTTTTTTTTTGGAATAAATTGTTATTTTTATTGAATATAAAATGTTATTTTTATTGAATATAAAATGTTATTTTTATTGAAAAAAAAATTGAATTAGGTCGCACTAGGTCGCCGGGTTGTGGCAAATAGGTCGCACTAGGTCATCGAAGGAAAAAAAATAGGTCGCGACTGAATAGCGTTGTGCCTAGCCTTACATCACTATATGGAAGATCGAATCCATCAAAGGATGAACATTTGCTAACCGAACGCAAGCATACCACCTAACCACATATGGGCCTCACCTAATTCATAGCGAGGGACGGAACTAGAGTGAGACCCGAGGGGTCTCGAGACACTTATAAATTTTTATTGCGTAGTGTTATTATAAGTACACATGATCGTTTTGCCTCCTGATTCGATCCCTGTTCATAGCATACAACCTCAAAGGTAACATACTCTATAAAATGTACATATCTTATAAGTGATTAAATTATATTTTTCATACTCAATTTAGTTTTCGTCACCGATAGGTGCTTAACCTTACTGGACTCACGTCGAGCGTTATAATAAAGAAACTTTTGTGTCATTAGTCAAAGTTTAATGGGATCTGAATAGCGATAACAATTATCCTGCGTACATATGTATTTTAACACTGTGAAACAAAAATTATATATTTCCACTCCTAAGAATTTAAAATCGTCGCTTTACCTCTCTATCACGTTTCTTTGCAAAGTTTCATTTCTTTTGATAAATGCGAAAGAGAATACAAAATGTTAGAAAATTACACACTTTTAACAATGATAAAGGGGGAGACAAGAAAAAACATAATCGAAAAATAAAAAGTTAGCAATATGTACAAATTCTTCGAGGAACATGTTATACCAATCCCAACTTAAAGTATCAAATTTTCTTCTTATTATTCATGTGGGAGAAAAGCCAGCTATATATCAAAGATCGTATAGCACATGAAGATGTCTTAATATTGTTTATAAAATTATTCATATAAATTAGCGTCATGCATGTTAAATATACAAATAACATATACGTTGATGCCAAAGGAGTTAAAACAATGGTTTGTAAGAAACGGTGTATACTTTTATTAAATAATAATAATAAAATTAACACAAACAAAGAACATAATTAAATAATAAATAAAAATGAGAGTAGTAAGATTCTAGAGACGATGCACGTGTTTAACAGGGTTCCCTTAAAACAGGTTCGCCATCTGTTTCCCAGGGTACAACGTCCAAAGTTGTTGTACAGCCGGACTAGACAAACTTGCCTGAAAGATCACGGAAGCCTTCTGCGTTTCTGATCGATAACTGCTTGAAAAATCGTTTGGTAATGGAGTAGGAAAAATACTGCGTTTTTTCTATATCTTAAATGAATGAGAAGAGGTTATATTTATATTGAAAACTTGACTTGTTCTCAAAGAAAATATATACCAAAGTCAGGAAAATCTGTTATAACTAAAACAGATTTCCTGTCTTTTTAACACAAAAATATTACCGAAATCTGCCCGCACCCAAGCCAGTTTTTGGAGTTGCATTCGTGTCCGCAGGTCGCGCGCTCGTGCACAAGTAAAGTAGCTTCGAACCCTTTTTTTGGCCTAGAAATCTCACTTTCTGCAACCCCTGCGCGTAGGCGTGGGAGTAAAAACCCACAAATGAATATTGTAGGTTAGAAAGTAAGAGTTTCTTATAAACATGTATTCATTTCATGTTTTTGGCGATGTGGGACAAATATTTTTCCAAAATTTGTGTTTCACGTGACTCTCTTTAAGACACGATATCTCATTCATATTAACTCCATATTGGACATACTTTAGCTCGTTGCGAAGCTCTCTTCGAGGAGAACGCAAAGCTACTAAGTACTACAAATATATATAACATATACATATATAAAATTATGTCCAAAGTATTGCAAAAACTCATTTTTATAAACTTTTCCAACAATCCCCCACATGAATGGGAATCGGTCGAAAACACGAAAGTTTCGACAAAATTTACGCGGTTAAGTCATTCATAGGATAGGTAGGTGTAACCCTTTGAACCTTTCCTTGTGAGATGCACTTAGTCTCCTAGATCTGAGTAGACGCGATATCCTTGAACTCGGCCTCTGTTTACGTAGACGATAATACACGCTCACACAAGACTCTCCCTGACCTTGTCAAGTCCTCATAGTCGTGTTTGTTATGGTCAAGAACACTCTCCTGGTTCTGCAAGAGCTCTTAGAAATTGCGCCCTCACAATTTCATTCGAAGCGACCCCACTTCTCTCTCACATAGGTGATTTCATCTTGAATCATTAAAAACATATGTTTTATGATTTCATCTTGAATCATTGTGCTTTATGATTTCATCCTGAATCATTAAGCCGTATTTTAACCTCTCAACAAGTCACATTGTTCTAGGAATGGACTTAAAAAGTTATTGTATTAAGTAACTCCCCCACATTGACGTGGAGTAACTCCCCTAAATTGACGCGACTTCCCCCACATTTCTATGATTAGGTTGTCCTATTGAACCCAAATCTTGGGATCTCCAGTCAACTAGGTTAGGTTTTCCTTTATAGAAACTCATTCCTTAAAGGGCTTTAGTCCCATTCCTTTAGACGACTTACTAACTAACTCTCTGCTTAAGCCTTTCGTAAGCGGATCCGCGATGTTATCCTTTAACTTCATATAGTCAATTGAGATAACTCCTATTGAGAGTAGTTGTCGTACCAAATTATGTCGACGACGGATATGTCTAGACTTTTTATTATACATTGTGCTATGAGCTCTTAAAACTGCTGATTGACTATCACAGTGTATACTAATGGCCGTTACCGGTTTAGGCCACCTGGGTATGTCCTATACGAATTGACGTAGCCAATCTGCCTCTTCTCCGCATTTATCCAACGAGATAAATTCTGATTCCATCGTGGACTTAGCTATTATACTTTTTTGGAAGACTTCCAAGATATAGCGGCCCCTCCCAGTGTAAACACATATCCATTGGTCGATCTAGAATCTTTTATGTCAGATATCTAATTTGCATCACTGTATCCTTCAATAACCGCTGGATATCTAGCATAATTCACTCCATAATCACGATTGTATCTCAAATAATGAAGTACCCTAGTCATAGCTTTCCAATGTGCTTCACTTGGATTACTAGTATACCTACTCAGCCTGCTAACAACATATGCTAAGTAAGGTCTGGTACATGTCATCAAATAAATTAACATGCCGATAATTCTTGAATACTCTAATTGGGCAACACCTGCGCCTATATTTTTAGATAGATGCAAACTGGTGTCAATTAGATTTCTAGCTAGGCCGGAATCCACCGCATTATGAGTATTAAGAATTTTGTCCACGTAATGTGCTTGACTTAATGCAAGTCCACTCTGAGTTCGTATGATCTTTATTCTAAGGATCACATCAGTCAAACCCATATCTTTCATGTCAAACTTTGATTTCAACATGTCTTTAGTAGACTTGATCATCTTGTCGTTACTGCCAATGATAAGCATATCATCGACATAAAGACAGAAGATTACATATCCACTATTCGTGTCTTTGACATAAACACACTTGTCGCATTCATTAATTTTGAATTCACCCTCTAGCATGGCGTGATCAAACTTTTGATGCCATTGTTTTGGTGCTTGCTTTAAGCCATACAATGACTTAACAAGCCTACAAACTTTGCTCTATTGTCCATGAGTCATGAAACCTTTGGGTTGGTTCATGTATTTTTCTTCTTCTAAATCTCCATTTAGTAAAGCCGTTTTCACACCCATTTGGTGAACTTCTAAATTTCTTAATGAGGCAATAGAAAGAATCATCCTAATAGAAGTTATTCACGTAACAGGCGAATAAGTATCAAAGTAATCTAGACCTTCGCGTTGTCTAAAACCTTGGATCACCAATCTTGCTTTGTACTTATGAATGGTGCCATCAGCTTTCATCTTCTTTTTGAAGATCCATTTATAGGCTAGTGGTTTACAACCAGGAGGTGAATCCACAAGCTCCCAAGTATGATTTTGTAAAATAGACTCTATTTTACTGTTAATCGCTTCTTTCCATCGAGGCCCTTCCGAGGAATTTACAGCTTCTTGATAAGAAGTGTGTTCATATTCTACCATAAAAGAGACAAAATCGGGTCCAAATGATTTCTTGGTTCTTTCCCGTTTGCTTCTTCTAGGTTCAACCTCTTCTCCCTCTGGTTGATCTTGACTCTCACCTTGGAGATCATTATCATCTCGTTGTCTCTTATCTTGGACAACTGCATCATCTATTCTAGATGTGCTTCCATTTTCCTTATTTAAACAAGGAAATATGTTTTCAAAGAAGGATGCATTCCTTGATTCCATAACTGTGTTCTTGTGTATATGTGAATTTTTCGAATCATGTACAATGAAACGATACGCACTGCTATTCTTAGCATATCCAATAAATATACAATCTACAGATTTAGGTCCAATTGTTTGGGCCTTGGGTGTCGGCACAGCTACCTTGACTAGACACTCGCACACTCGTAAGTACTGGTATGATGGGTTTTCTTCCCATCCAGAGTTCATATGGGGTTTCCTCTTTATCCTTACAAGGTATATTGTTTAAAAGATAAGTAGCTGTTAGAATGGCTTCCCCCCAAATGTCCCGGCTTAAACCAGAACTTAACAACATGGCATTAACCATTTCTTTCAAGGCACGGTTCTTCCTTTTGGTAATACCGTTTTACTGAGGTGAATAAGGAGCAGTAAACTCGTGTCTAATTCCATGTTTTGCACATAGATCAACAAAAGGAGACACATATTCACCTCCTTTATCAGTTCGTACAACCTTAATTTTCCTACCAAGTTGATTCTCAACTTTGGTTTTGTATATAACAAACTTTTCTATAGCTTCATCTTTACTTTTCAACAAGTAAACGTAGCAGTACTTTGTGCAATCATCAATAAACGTCATGAAGTATTTATTGCCACCTTTTGTGGGCAGTGATTTCAAATCACATATATCTGTGTGTATATATCAAGTGGTTCGGTTTTTAGTTCAACCGATTTGAAAGATGATCTTGTAAGTTTGGCTTCGACACAAGTTTCACACTTATAATTTGAATCAATATGAAAATTTGGTATGCCATTAAATTTAATCAAACGACGCATTGAATTAAAATTAACATGTCCAAGACGGCCATGCCACACATTAGAAGATTCAAACAAGTAGGCAGAAGAATTCATTTTATTGATAGCATTCTTAATAACTATTACATTGAGCTTAAACATACCATTCAGGGCATACCCCTTACCAACATACATTTGATTCTTAGAAAGTACAACTTTATCAGACTAAAAAACAAGACGAAAACCAAACTTATTCAAAAGCCATCCGGGCACAAGATTCTTGCGAATCTCCAGAACATACAAGACTTTAGTCAACTTGAGCTCTTTCTCGGATGTCATCTTCAAAATAACATCTCATTCGCCCTTGATATCAGCAGTTGCAGAATTGCCCATGTACAACTTCTCTCCATTGTCAACCGCTCTGAAAGAGTGAAACATACTCTTGTCAGCACACACATGACGGGTTGCCCCAGTATCAACCCAACAATCATTATTATTAGAACCTACCATGTTAACTTCAGAGATCATGGTAACGACATCAGACACCATAGCAATCATGTCCACATTATCATTCATCATATTAGCCTCGCGTGGATTCACCCGCTTCGGCATTTCGCAATTAGCAGCACGATGACCTGGCTTGTCACAGTTGAAACAATTTCCTTGGAACTTCTGCTTTGCAATTCCAGCTTTAGGAGTAAGGTACTCAGACTTCCCTTTGCTCTTCTTGTCATTCTTCCCTTTGCCAAAGCTCTTGCCATTAGACTTTGAAGAAAACGAACCATGCTCAACCATATTTGCCTTGGCAAAATCAGGTGTATAAGTGTTCTTCTGAGCTAGCTTGTTGCCCTCTTCAATATGAAGACGAACAACCAAGTCTTCAACAGTCATCCCCTTTGGCTTATGCTTCAAGCAGTTTTTAAATTCTACCCAGCTTGGAGGTAACTTTTCAATGATAGTAGCAACTTGAAAAGTTTCACTCAAAGTCATACCCTCAGCATGAATGTCGTGTAGCGAAACCTGCAAATCTTGAACTTGAGTTATCACACTCTTTGATTCAACCATCTTGTAATCCAAAAAACGAGCTACCACGAACTTCTTTGTACCAGCATCCTCAGTTTTGTACTTGCGTTCCAACGACTCACATAATTCTTTGGCAGTCGTAGTCTTGCAGTACACATTATACAAAGAGTCCACCAAACCATTCAGAATATAGTTGCGACACAAGAAGTCTAAATGTTTCCATGCTTCAACAGCTTACACAACTTGTTGATTAGCGGGGACACCTTCTTTAGGAGGTTCCACCTAAGGTACAGTCTCCTTTAAGAACTTCGCAAGGTTCAAAGTAGCGAGATAGAAGAACATCTTCTGCTGCCACCTCTTAAACTTCTGCCCATTGAATTTTTCTGGTTTTTCAACATGATTAGCAACTGTGTGGGTAACTGGCGCACCGGTTACATTCACAGTAGTAGTTGTAGGAGTTTCAGGAGTGCTGGTAGATATTCTGAAAGATGAAACAAGATCAAAACATAAAGAGTTAGACAACTGTTATAAAACTGTATATAAGAAATTCAATTGTGATTATATATACTTATAGTGGATCTGCTTCAAAGAAACTCAATCTTGATTTTAATGAATCAGATGTAACTATCAAATATATCAGTTTCACAGAAACACAATCTTGGTTTCTATATAAACCGATAAGAACAACTGCTTAAAGAAAAACGTTAGAGATCTGTTAATTAAAATCTGTAAATTAAAACTGATTTCCAGTGAAACTCAATCCTGGTTTCGGCAGAGACAGTTTATAAATAAATCTGATAAAATTATTAATCCGATTTAATAAAATTTTAATTCTGTTAAACAAAATCTGTTTTAAGATTGTAGGAAACGGTGTATACTTTTATTAAATAACAATAATAAAATTAACAGAAACAAAGAACAGAATTAAGTAACAAATAAAATTGAAAGCAGTAAGAATCTAGAGACGAGGCACGTGTTTAACACGCTTCCCTTAAAACAGATTCGCCGTCTGTTTCCAGTATACAACGTCCAAAGTTGTTGTACAAGCAGACTAGACAAACTTGCCTGAAAGATCACGGAAGCCTTCTGCGTTTCTGATCGATAACTGCTGAAAAAATCGTTTGGTAATGGAGTAGGAAAAATACTGCGTTTTTTCTATATCTTAACTGAATGAGAAGAGGTTATATTTATATTGAAAACTTGACTTGTTCTCAAAGAAAAATATATCAAAGTCGGGAAAATCTATTATAACTAAAACAGATTTCCTGTCTTTTTAACACACAAAAATATTCTGAGAATAACTTCTGTATCTATTCCTAAAATAGATGTACATAATTTTTTAGAAAAAAAAATGAATTTGCAGCAAAAAAGATACCGAAATCTGCCCGCACCCAAGCCAGTTTAGGAGTCTGCATTCGTGTCCGCAGGTCACGCGCTTGTGCACAAGTTCA
The DNA here is from genome assembly GCA_025667525.1 of Glebionis coronaria. NCBI lineage: Eukaryota > Viridiplantae > Streptophyta > Magnoliopsida > Asterales > Asteraceae > Glebionis > Glebionis coronaria. The sequence continues at coordinate 10,253,120 of CM046882.1, forward strand.
GTAGCTTCGAACCCGTTTTTACCCTAGAAATCTCACTTTCTACACCCCCTGCGCGTGCGTAGGCGTGGGAGTAAAAACCCACAAATGAATATTGTAGGGTAGAAAGTAAGAGTTCCTTATAAACATGTATTCATTTCATGTTTTTGGCGATGTGGGACACATATTTTTCCAAAATTTGTGTTTCACGTGACTCTTTTTAAAACACAATATCTCATTCATATTAACTCTATATAGGACATACTTTAGCTCGTTACGAAGCTCTCTTCGAGGAGAGCGCAAAGCTACTAAGTACTACAAATATATATAACATATACATATATAAAATTATGTCCAAAGTATTGCAACTTTTCCAACATGGTTTGTATCTATAATAAAGAAACTAGCATAATACCCGCGTAATGTAACGACGGGTATCTTATGATTATTTTTAAGATGAACAGATAGTAAATTCTTACCCATCAAATTCATATTGAAATTAAGGTTAAACATGTAAAATTTTAAATCAAAGTAAAATAAACCCAAAAGTGGATGTTGAATTAAATAACAAAAAATTTTAATTAGAAATTATGATAAAATTAGATTATAAAAAAACGATGTTTTAATTTATTGAGAAAGATGTTTTTTATTAAGCTGTTAGAAAGAGTTGTTACAATAAGAGATGGATAGTCAAAATTAAAAATATTGTTACAAAAAGAATATATTTTCATTAAAGTCAATTTTAAAAGTCTTATATTTAATGTTTTGGAAGTATAGAAATGTCCCAAATATTTTATAATATAGTAAAAACGATAAATAAATGAACCATTGACGTTAGCAAATAAATAAATTAACCGTTAACTAACAAACTATCGTAACATAGTTGCCTATTAAGGGTATCCGTCGAAGGTTGTTATCACATGCGAGAGGTCGCAAGTACTACCGTTTGGGTAAGTACTGTGACATCGAATAATTAGTTTAATAGTTGTACCTTCTAGGTAAGTACGTGGACAAATTGAAATTTACGACTCCTCTGATATTGCATATTTTTTAATCTTTCAATATCATGTTATGCAGTATAATGCATGTGTACATGATACGTTGTAGCTTGTTCACAGTATAAGCACGAGCCGATTGAGCTATAAGATGCCATCGGCCTTGGAGCACGCCAAATACTCTTGAGATGTATTTTCGAGCACTTTCTTGCCTACGTTTAAATACAACATTTTTTTGAATTTGCGACATAAAAAGACTTCACCAAGGATGGCCATTGGGGGTAAATCCCGTCAGCTAGCTAATACCCTTATTCGAATGTAACCCCGTTTACTTGAAACGGCACCGTTGGGGCGTTGCCTTCAAGTGGTTCGTCAACCAAGGGAGAATTATTCTAAACCGTTAGATCATTACTTGCACATGCTATCCCAAACAATGCATGCCAAATCCATAAATCCTATAATGTAACAGATTTAAGAATTCTAGTTGGGTATTTCTTCTCACATCTATGAAATTGTCCGTGCCATTCTTTGGAACATTTTTCCATTTCCACTGCATACAATCAATGCTTCCAAGCATACGCGAGAACCCATGATACGCGTTATTTTTTGTGTATAGCTTTTGAATGTCGGTAAGAGTCGGACTTCTTAAAAACTCAGGCATAAACAATTCAACAACACACATGGTAAAAATTCTAAACAATCTCGGGCACAATGCTCCCCCATTTGTAAATACTCATCCAATGCAGCAGGTTATGTGCCATATGCCAATTGCCATATGGTCGATGCGCACTTCATAAGAACGCTAAAACTTGGCAGACACATAGCATCAACACGTTTTTAAAAAAATCAAAATGTGCACGTAGAGGAGGAGACCTAGCGGGATTTTTGGTTTCAATACCCTTGACTATTTTGAAAATTAGTTTTCGGCTCATGCGATAACAACGTCTGAAATAGTATTCCGAGTATCTTGGGTTATCACCAAAAAAATCGGCACGTAAACATTCTTCAGCCCCAAGACGATCCCGATCAGTGTACTTACGTGAAAATGAACTTTCGGCCTCTTGCATAGAATTGTTGAGGTGCATAAACATATTAAAATCGTCGAGATCATCAAGATCGAAAAATCCACCTTCGCAAGATCAATCACTCATGTTTTGAGATTGGATTTTTAGATTATTTTGAATGTTTGAGATTAATGAAAAGGAAAATGGGTATTTATAAAAATAATTTTGTTTAAAAAAATTATAAAAACGGTAATATTATCGTTTATTAACGTTTGGAAATGTTTTGGGCCCCACCTCATTTTTGTATTACTCTCGCCGTGTAAGTAACAAATTGTTGTGTGGCGAGCGACTGGCGAAGAGACGTGGTGTGGTGGCGAGAAAGTGGTGAAGGCCACGTTGGACTGACGAGGTCCAGTCGGTGCCACCCTTGAGCTCTTAAGTCGAATTTATATTTTTAAAACCCGGTTAGACGTGTCAGGTTTAAAGCAAATCGTGTTAAGCCGGTTCTCGAGGCTCGATCGGGTTCTTTTTTACAAATAAGGCAAGTTAATTATATACGTTTGCGACGTAATTTTATTTTTATATGTTATACTTATAGTTGTCCGTATATGATTTTTAGGCTTAATATATGATATATTCATTATTTATATTTCTACTTTTTGTCGTATCTTTACAATTTTTGTTTTTTTGGATAATTTGAATAATCAAACTAGTTGAAGTGACAACTAAGTGACCCGTTGCTAAACTCAACATGTTAGAAGACATTTTTTTTCCTCTTCTCTTTAATGTATATCATTCACTTTGTCTTAAACCTTAGATGACTAATTTCTTCGAAATTCATAAAAAGTTAGTATGAAACATGACGAACAAAAAAAAAATACAATTCAACTACACACATAGAACTTTAAGAAATAAAATTCATCTACACAAACAATGAATACCAACAACCACATCCGTCTTTTTCACTATGTCAACAACCACTCTATTTCTTAAGTCGCGACGTGAAATAAGGCATGAAAAAGCGAAATAAGGCGCGTTTTAGCGTGAGATTTGAAGAGTGTTTTTATTGAAGTCTGATTGATATTTATTTTTTGCGAGAATGAAGAAAGTCACAGCCTCACAGGTAATGACAATTTTTTTAACATTATTTATTATGTATTAAACTTTTTGTTAACCCGATATATATTAAATATAATATAAATATATAAAAAAAAGTTATATCCTGTGCAGCGAAAAAACACGCTTTGAAAATATAATCATTTCGCGTAAACCGTGAAATTTTGAAGGTTGGTCATGCCGACACAACACCTATCTATATAACCTTGAAGTACCAGTAAAGTTTTAACTTCTCGTCATTTGGCTCTTTGTTTTCCCACGACCAAGTGAAGAGAGAGCAATTACAATTTTACCAACTATATTGTACAATAACTTTTAAGTACTATAACAGCAGTCCACATTTTCTTAAAACCATTCCACCTCTCTCTCGCCATGTTCTTGAAATTTGATTTGAGGAGAACCGAATTTTTTTGAAAAAAAAACTAAAACTTATTTGTGTTTTCGAGATTTTTTAACAAGAGACTAGAAAAGAAGAAAAATAAAATATAAGGGCGTGCTTGGTACGTAGAGAGGAATAGCAATAGGAGAAGCAAAGGAAATATAAAGGAATGTGATGGTCTATTATCATTGTGTTAGTAGTGCTTGGTTGGTATATAGAATGACATCCATATATAACACACGAAATAACATTGATATAAGAATTTAGGAAAGATAGAACAGATTGAAAAGTCACATTATGATTTGGAAAATTAATAATGAAGCTTAAAAAATGTATGTGTCAAAAAATGAATTGAATTAATTAAAGTTCTTGTTGCGTTACCAAAAGATCAAAAAAAAAAGAGGAAAAAACCACAGGATATTTCTTTGAATATAAGTTAAGTGCACTGTTATGCTTCCTTTCTAGTTTTGTTTTCTGTCAATGTCGTCGTCAATGTTGTTTTATATGAGAGATTAACTGAGGATGGGGTAAGAGAACGTGTGTAAGAATAAGATTAACTGTACCAAACTCGGGTTGAGAGACTTGTGCCTCGGTGGCACGCAAGATACTCCGCTGCACAAAACTGTCATTCAAAAAAAAAGATTAACTGTAAATTATAGGGTAATCAAATTCATTAGTTCCAATTTAGTGGGTAATGGGTAATGGCCTATAACCTAATTTTAGGTAATGGGTTATTGCATTATAAGAAAACAAACATGTTTATTTATTATCTTTCCCATTTTTTTTAGCCTAATATCTTTAACCAAGCATGCCCTAAGTCATTTTAGATATAAATCTTTTTCTCACTTTTATGATGATTGTTCTTGTTTTCTTTTCTCTGTTCTAATTTTTGCTTTTTTTTTCGTTTCAATAATAACTTGAAAACATAACATTTATGTTTTCATTAGTTTTGATTTCAAACTTCTTTTTCTGTAGGTTCCTATATTTGAGGAATGGGGAGTCATTGATCTAATAGTTTAAATTACTCTAAAATTTGAATAACTAGTAGATAACCCACACATATACATGGACGGAAAGAGAACCAAATATGAATGGATGCACAAAATATTTTAGTTGTAGTAATTGCAATAAATTTTGATGGATCAGGTGCATTTAACATTTATTTAATAAAAAATAATGTTCTTTTAAAAAATTAGCGTCATGTCGTGAAAATTCAGGAGATTTTCGAATACCCGCGATAGCCCTTTGTTGCATCCATGCACGTACCTTAATACTCTTATTGAGCAATTAACTACATCAACCACTTACAATTTAATGAATACCAACAACAACAACTCTACATAATTAACTCAAATTCATCTTTCAGTCGTAGTGATACTCACACAAACGCACATTGTATCATTTATTAAAGTATCTATTGTATACAAACTATACCTCAGTAAATACTCACCCACACTCACAAGCCAATATAATATATTATAAAAAGATAAAAGACTCACATAAGTGTAACTTACCCGAGATGAGCGACTCACCTTTCATCCAATAAGTCACGCGCAACTTACTTCACCGAACTAGAGAATAAACCGTGAGTCCACAAGCCTAGCTAGAACATAACCAATCAGGGTATCCGGTAACTATTTTATGCCAAACAAATGCATTTTCGGTGTAAAAGGATGCAATATTTATATTAAATGAGTTATTACAAAATTTATATTAAGTTGTTGCAAGTATTTATATTAACTATGCCACCCACATTAGATGAAGAGTAATATCTTAGGCTGTGTGCAATGGAGTATCGGTTGATCGAGTCGCATTCGGTCATCACCGTTGCGACGACCGGTTTACCTCGGTCAATCGACCCAATTTGATTCAACCCACGACCTATATATTAAATCAAAAAATCAAAATAAAATTAAAAAAGTAAGACGTGGCATACCTTTTGGTGTGTTTGACTACAATGGTGGAAGTGGTTGCGTTTTTCCTGAAGAAGAAGAAGCATAAAATGAAAAAAATGGATGAGGCAAAAGATCTTTTCCTTCGTTTATTTATTATTATTATTATTTTAAATTAGATTAGTTTTAAATTGTGTTTTAATTAGATAGAATTTGTAATAACTTCTCAAATTTTAATATATTCAGTTTTGTTTAATTTTTCACAATATATATTAATTTGACCATTTCTAAAGTTAGGTTTAGGTAATGTATTTTACCCCTGTACCTCTAATTAAGTCTTTTTTTAATTATTTCTTTAACACAATTTAAATATAAATATGATTGTAATGCTTTTTATGTTATTTAAATAATTATTTGAAAAAAATATATTAAAAAAATGAACTAAGTCGCCTTGTTGCGGAAAATAGGTCGTTGTAGGTCGCCAGAGAGAAAAATATGACGTGGCAAAAAAAATGAAGATTTTACTATGTCGCTGTTGTGGGTAGCCTTAACCTTGCAACCTTAATTTCTAAAACTTATGCTAGAATCTTTAGATGTACAAAACTTAATTTTAAATAATACAACTCATAAAACTTATCGTTAGCCGTAAAATGTGAGCGATTAACGAAATTACAATTGTTTAATATAGTCGGCACATGCAAAGACTAATATTGTCACATGTTAGTAGCTTTATTCTCGAGTTATATATAACTTCTATACTTCTATGAAAGGGTGAGAACTGTCACTTATTCTTTAGTTTAGCCTCTCTATAAATAGTTTACTATCTCTTTTTCTCTCTAAATATAGTTTACTCTCTCTTTTTCATTATTTAAAAATGGCTAAATACTAGTTAAATCTTTTTCGACTTCCAGATCATACCCGTAGATGAATCTTATTATTATCACTTATGTTACAAATATTTCATCTATTAAATGAATTTAATTTTTTATACTTAGTAAATACAGATCTTACTTTCTTATAAAGCAAGTTGCACCTTCTCTCTTATTAAATACAAAAAAAATTAAGATGTACCACTAAGTTAACACGGTGTACATCTTTTTAATACACAAACTAAAATATGATTTAAGTAATAAAATTTTACAAGCCAAATGTACAACATGATAGAAAGTATAATTAATACTTTTAATAAAACACCCCATTACATAAATATACAATACTATATACACATTGTACAAAACTTAATTTGCATGTATGCATCAAACAACTAGCTTTCGAAGTTGACTCATCATTGATCTTAGTATTTTTCATGTATTTCAATTACTAGATCCGAACCGATAGTCTTTTCTTAGTATCCAAATCAAAAAATAAAAACATAAACAGGAAAGGTTATTTCTTTTTTGTTTCGATTTGAGTAGACAAAAACAACACAACAATAACCCTACCTGAGACCTTGAATAAAAAGATTTTGATGATGGTTCTTGGTTAATTCGAGCATACAATTAAAGACAAGAATGTTTGTGGTTAATTAAAAGGGTTTATTTGTTTTGATTAGTTATTTGAGGATAGGGTCTTGATGTGAGATTAGATAAGATTACAAGAGTAGTGTGATTGCGGTGGAAGAAGTGTAGTAGGGTTAGGTTGTTTAATACTGATATTATGTGTTAGCATGTAAACTCAAATGGGCCAACTTCAAACTCATGATATAGTAGTATATTGTATGCAATGCTATTATCTTTTTAAGTTGGGCTGAGTAAAATTTTGGTTGGGCTAGCAATTTTCGTAACACGGTTTGGAATTCACGGAAGTTATGGGCTATTCACAAGTTCCTATTTTCTTTCAAATTCCTTAAATGTTTTGTTTGATTTTGTATTAAAACTTTGTAATTGAACCATTTTAAATGTATTGAATCATTTCAAGTAAGTTCGCAGATTCTTTACATATGTTGGTTGACAAACATGTATGAATCTCTTAAATTATTTCAGGTAAGTTTGCAAAAAATTGATTGATAATGAACGATTTTGATTAAGTTTTCCCTCCTTATATGATCGTGCATCGTACGGGCACAAACGCCTCGTATACATATATTACATATAATGTTAAAAGTAATAAAATGACTCGATTGAAATTACGTTTTTAAGACATGTTTTTAAATGAAAACTATTGATTCAGAAATTATAATTAAAAAATACGGATTATAACACCGGAGAATTTAGTCACAAGATACCCGCCGCCGCATCGCGCGGTTACCCTGCTAGTAAAACATAAGCTAAGAGTACAAACTTCTCTAACTTCACTAATTAATGTTATTATTATAACTAGCCTGCTGCGACGGGTACATGATTATTATTTCTTTACGAATAAACGTTACATTTTTACCCATTAACTTCATATTCAAATTAAAGTTAAAATTATAAAAAGTTAAATTTAAATAAATAAACTAACTAAAAATGAAAAAACTAAAATTTAATCAAAATATATGAAAATAGATATTGAATTAAAGAGAGTGAAATTTTAAAAAATATGGTAAAATTATATTATATAAATAACTAAATATATTAAAAGATATTTTAATTTAAATATAAAGTTTTTTTGAATAGTTGTTAAAAAATTTGTTAAAGAAGTTTGTAATAAAAGAGATGGATGGATAAAATTAATTTTCAATTAAGAAATGTTAAAGGCTGAATTTTTTTAAAGCTTCTAAAAATAAAAAAGGTTTAAATGTTTTATAAGGTAGTTTAGATAGGTTAAAATAAAAAAATATATGTTACTATAAATATAATACAAATTTTTGTACAATTTATATGTTAAATGTATTTGGATAGACCGATAAGAAACTGGAGTCGCTAGTCGTTATTTAAGTCTAAAAACTAATGTTTTGAAACCCGATGCAACTCGACCAGGTCAATCAGTTGACTTGGTTCTTCTTGAAAAACGGGTCATATTAAATCGGATTTTATATATTCAAAACCCAACTAAAATCATATGATTTGGGGTGACCCGGTTAACCCGGTTCTCGAAGGCCGACCGGGTTTTAATTTTTTGGTATTTATTACGAATAAAGCATAGAAATTCTGCGTATTAGTGACATAACTTTATTTTAACATATTATATTTGTTAGTAAATAGTTTATATGTTCAAATATGAAAAACTTCATGCTTTTTATATATAATTTTTTTGTTAATTATTGAAAATATACAATCTTTTAATTTCTTTTTGGAAAACCGAATTAATACTGATCGAACTTATGACCCGATTAAATTGATTTAAAACCTTATTTTCAAAACATTGTAAAAACCATCCGACTATTTTAACACGTATTTTGTTGAGTGTGAAAAACTAACACCGGTTACTGCCTAAGTTTTAACAAAAGAAACAAGCGCAGATGTTTCCCGCCATTTGTGTGTATTTTTTTCCCGCCAAATGAAGAGAGGGAAATTACTATTTTACCAACTAATACAGTTACTTTTAAGTATTAACGTATAAAGGGGTTTGTGATACGAACCAAGTACAGGATAAAAGATTTGAAAAGAAATATCAAAGACGTCATAAAACCAGGGGGTTCTGAGCAATTATTGAATAGTTGATGGGCTGGAGGTTCTTTTTATTATTGTTTCTTGTTCTTTAAGTTATGGATTCTTATTTATAGGATCGTAGGAATAAAGAGAGGTATCGAATTATTTGTCCAAGGTTTTGGTTTAGGGAGAATCCTGTATCTCGAAGCAGGCACTATCCAATTTGTTTTCTTTTGTTATTTATTTTTTTACTTGATTAATATTAATCGGACCGATTGAATCGCATCAGTTGGTATCAGAGCAGTTCGTATTCTGGTGATTACTTACTGTTCTTCGATTACTATTCATCCGCATCAAAAAAAAAAAAAAAAAAAAAAAAATTGCAATGACTAAGATCGCAGATGTAGAATTAGAACTTAAAGGGTATCAAGAAGTTGCTGAAAATCGATTTCAGGGCATGGAAGAACGATTTAATGGTGTGGATGAACGACTTAACGCTATGGACGGAAAACTTGCAGACTTGTTGACAGCTATACAGTTCTTGACTAATCAAGCGCAAGGTTCAACCAGCCAATCAGCAAATCCCAGTAAGATTATGGAACAACCTAAGGTAACAGTCTCTAACCTTAAGTATGATGAATTGGGTATTCCATACCCACCTTTTGTGGGTGAAACAAGTGCAGCAGGAAAAAAAAATGGAATTCCACAGCAGCAAGGGGTTAGAAACACGGAAGGAAGGATGTTTGGAACAGGATCTAATGGTCATGGGGATTATTTTCAAGTACACGACGGGTCACAGCCGGTAACCGGGATGCGTTCATACGGAGCCGAATACAGATTGAGAAAGTTAAAGATGCCTATTTTTGAAGGAGAAGATGCTTATGGGTGGATTTATCGCATGGAACGATATTTTCATATCCAAGGAATTGAGGCTGCGGATCAATTAACGGCAGCTGAGTTATGTTTAGAAGGACAGGCTCTTTCTTGGTACCGTTGGAGTGATGGACGAAATCCGTTTAAATCTTGGGAGAGTTTTAAATGGCGACTATTAGACAGATTCCAACAATCTCAAGAGGGCAGTTTGTACGAGCAATTTTTGGCGATTAGTCAAGATGGATCGGCCCGCGAATATGTTGCTTTGTTTGAAAAGCTAGCAGGTCAGTTGGTGGGAGTTCCTGAAACGATTCTGGAAGGTACTTTTATCAAGGGACTTAAGCCAGACCTTCGTGCTGCTGTTCGTGTCTTGAATCCAGAAGCCCTAAGTCATGCCATGAAGCTGGCGGTGTCCATCGAAGAAAATAAGCTCTTTGGAAGTGCTTCGCAAGGTGGGAGTTCTTATCGAACTAATTCAGCAACAAACTATTCTAATCGTAATACTGGATCAGGTTCGACTCGAACTTTGGTTTCCACAACACCAATAGAACGCAAAACAGGAAGTGTTTCTAGTGTGCCAACAATGCGTTCTAGTCAATTCAAAAGATTGACAGAATCCGAGATGGCAGACAAAAGATCCAAAGGATTGTGTTTCAAGTGCGATGAAAAATATGGGCCGGGACATCAATGTAAGAGTAAATCCTTGCAAGTTTTATGGGTGGACGAGGAAGACGCGTATCCGGAAGATGAACCTTTTGAACATGAACACCTTGATTCAGTAGAGGTATCTTTAAGTTCGGTGATTGGACTCACTTCCCCGCGTACCATGAAAATACGTGGGAACATTGGAGGTATTGAGGTGGTTATATTAATCGATTGTGGGGCCACCCACAACTTTGTATCATGGCATTTGATAGAGAAGGCTGGATTGGTCATTTCAGACAGTAACTCGGTTGGAGTAATATTAGGAAACGGAAAAGTAGAAAGGAGCCATGGAATATGTAAGGGAATTCATATCTCCTTACCAGAATTACAAGTGGTGGATGATTTCTTGCCGCTCGAGCTGGGTAGTACTGATGCTATCCTTGGAATGAAATGGTTACAAACTCTAGGAGAGATGACGGTTAACTGGAAAAATTTGACTATGGTGTTTAAGGATGGAAATAAGCGAGTAGCCATCAAGGGTGATCCTGGTTTGTGTCGAAAGCTGGTCTCGGTTAAGTCTATGGCACGGTGTTTAAGATACGAAAATTTTGGTTTTCTTGTGGAGATGAAGCAACTGGAAGAAGGGAAATTGATTGCACAGGACCCTTGTGAAATAATTATGAACTTGTTGACTGATTTTGACGAGATTTTTCACATGCCAAACGGGTTGCCTCCTCAACGGGATCATGAACACTCCATTGTACTTAAAGAGGGTACACCACCTATAAGTGTCCGTCCTTATCGATACCCACATGCTCAAAAAGATGAGATCGAACGATTGGTAAGTGAAATGCTTCAAGCAGGAGTTATTCAACCAAGTTCAAGTCCATTTTCAAGTCCGGTGTTATTGGTTAAAAAGAAAGAATTAAGGGGTTTCCTTGGTTTGACCGGGTATTATCGTAAGTTTGTGCATGGCTACGGAGAAATTGCATGGGCACTAACTCAACAACTAAAAAAGGACAACTTTAATTGGAACGAAGAGGCAACTAACGCGTTCAACGCTTTGAAATTGGCGATGTCTTCAGTACCGGTCCTAGCTTTACCGAATTTCAGTAAAGAATTTGTGGTGGAAACGGATGCCTCGGGTTATGGGATTGGAGCGGTGCTAATGCAGGAAGGAAGGCCAATCGCCTATTACAGTCAAACATTGGGAACGCGAGCTAGAATGAAGTCTGTTTATGAACGAGAGCTTATGGCAATTGTGTTAGCAATCCAAAAGTGGCGACCTTATTTACTAGGAAGAAGATTCATAGTTCGAACTGATCAACGAAGCCTAAAATACTTACTCGAACAACGACTCATATCAGAAGAATATCAAAAGTGGCTTACTAAGTTGTTGGGTTACGATTTTGATATCCAGTACAAAGCAGGTAACGAAAATAAGGCGGCTGATGCCTTATCTCGGCGAGGTGACACTCCAACCTGTCTGGTTCTGTCCGTTTCAAGGATTGCCAATTGGGAAGATATGCTTGAGGAATTGGAGAATGATTCAGAGTTGAATTCGATTAAAGAAGACATTATTAGTGGAAAAGCCAACATTGGTGAATATACTGTAGAAGGTAATAAACTATTTTACAAGAAACGCCTTGTGTTGCCCAGAACCTCAAATTGGATTCCTCGAATCTTTGATGAGTTTCATGGTGGGGCTATAGGAGGCCATGCAGGTGTCCTAAAAACCTACAAACGTATGGCCGCAGAGTTATATTGGGTTGGAATGAAGCAGGATGTGATTAAATTAGTTTCTGAATGTGAAATTTGTCAACGCAATAAATATTCCAATATGGTTCCTGGTGGTTTATTACAGCCCTTGGCGTTACCAGACAAGGTTTGGGATGAAGTCTCTATGGACTTTATTGAGGGGTTACCAAAATCTGATGGATTTGCTTCCATTTTAGTGGTAGTCGACCGATTGAGTAAATATAGTCATTTTATCCCGCTTCGACATCCATATACGGCTTCCATAGTAGCTGCTGCGTTTCTAAGGGAAATAGTACGATTACACGGGATTCCTATTGCTATTGTGTCGGACCGAGATAAGATATTTCTAAGCCATTTCTGGAAAGAATTATTTCGGTTACAAGGTACTAATCTGAAGTATAGCACTGCGTATCATCCGCAAACAGACGGTCAAACGGAGGTTGTCAACAGGAGCATTGAGACATATTTAAGGTGCTTTACTGCTGAGAAGCCAAAAAAATGGTCCAAGTGGCTCTCGTGGGCTGAATATTGGTATAACACATCGTTTCATTCATCGGCAAATACTACACCTTTCAAGATTCTCTATGGTCGGGATCCACCTCCTCTTTTACGTTATGGAAGTCAGCCGACGCCTATATTTGAGGTGGATCGTTATTTAGAAGAGAGGGATCAGGTCTTGATAGAGTTGAAAGAACATTTGTCAAAAGTGCAGGTCAACATGAAGAAGAAAGCAGATGGTCATAGAAGAGATGTTCAATTCGAAGTGGGTGACAAGGTGTTTCTCAAGTTACGACCACGTCGTCAACAATCAGTGGTTCGACGCAACAATGATAAACTTTCACCAAGGTATTATGGACCATATGAAATACTGGAACGCATTGGGAAGGTAGCTTACAAGCTCAAATTACCTTCGACAGCAACAATCCATTCTGTTTTTCATGTGTCACAATTGAAAAAATTCATTGGGAGTAACGTGGAAAAGAATGATCTACCTGATGGACTGACAGAAGAGATGGAAGTACTGCTTCAACCAGAAGATGTTCTTGCTGTTAGAAACAGTGGCACAAATGATGACAGCAAAGAGTTATTAATCCGTTGGAAGAACTTACCTGAACATGATGCTTCCTGGGAACTAATGAGTAACATTCAGAATCAGTTTCCAGATTTTCACCTTGAGGACAAGGTGGTTCCTGGGAACTAATATTAATCGGACCGATTGAATCGCATCAGTTTGCTAACCAATGCCTAGTGGGAAGATGTTAAAGTGTATTAAATGAATACAAACTTTCCAAATTAGCATTAAAATGTATTAAATACACATCAATTTTATTGAAAATCAGGTGCAAATATAGTAATTTATAAGTTTATTTAATTTGTATTTAATGCATTTTAATGCTAATTTGGAAAGTTTGTGTTCATTTTGTACACTTTAACCTCTACCATTGAGCATTGGTTAGCAAAACCCATGTATAAATGCACCCAAGTTTCCCGCCATTTTGTTGTCTCCAATTTCCCTCCAAGTCATTTAATGCAAGGTTGCAACAGGTACACAAAATAAATGCGTGTACCTAAAAAACCATTTTCACTAAATTCATTGTTTTGAAAACCGGTTTGTTTTGGCCGGGTCAACCAATTCAACTGGTTTCAGTAATAAGTTACGTTAAATCATGTTTTATGTTTTCGAACTCGATTATACCCGTCGGGTTTGAAGCAAACTAGGTAAATCCGATTTTCGAGACCGGTCGGGTTTTGATTTTCTTACAAATAAAGCAAATATATACTTGCAATGTAATGCATGAAAGGCGCGATAAGGAGCTATGACGTGAGCCATTGTGAATTTTTTTATTGAAGTCTGATCAAATTTATTTTTTTGTAAAAATGAAGAGGATATCATGCAATGCCAATTTCTTAATGTTATTCATTATGTATAAAACGTCTTGTTAATTCGATAAATAAATATGATATAATTATATAAATGTTTTCATATTTTGTAATGCTTTAAATTACGCCTTAAAAAAACAAAAAGATTTTGCGTTAACCGTTAACGCTTGAGGCTTGATTATGTCGACAAGACACGACTCTGCATATGCTTGAATTATTGCTGATGTTTCCCACTTGTTTCCCGCCATTTTGGCTTTTTGTTTTCCCGCCAATAAAAAGAATGCATTTACTATTTTACCAACTGTACTATAAAAGTAGCACTAGTCCACACTTTCTAAAAACCATCCCACTCCCATCTTTATGTTTTCAGATCTTGTTTCATTTCATTTGATGAGTTTTGGGAAATAGCTTCCAAAAGATAATGTATATTTTCAAGCATAAGCCCGGTCGAAACTCACACCGCACATACTCCAACAATGTCATACTTTCGCTTTTATTTTACGACACGCATTCGACAAACATTTATGTTATCGTTGAAATAGGTGGTCTCGGAAAACACTCGGGGGTTCACTCCGGTATGCATTATATAGTAGATTTTTTTAGTTCGGTTTATTTTTTCTCTAGATATGTTATCACCGGAGTATCTTCTGTTTATACAATCTATAACCAGTTTTAAACTTCTTTTGTAATTGTCCTCTCTGTCTACGAAGGCAGCAGGTTCAAACCCATCTTTCATCACATGAAGGATGCGTTTAATCAGCCTGCTAAACCATGGGTCGGTGAGATGGCCCGGTACTGGAAAAAGTTTTCCAAAGTAGCCCGAGAACACACTTGTCTTCGGTTCAATCCTAACGAGCAGTTGACTCTAGCCGTTCTCGAGGACAGAAAATCAAATGCTCGCTTACACACCAACTGGATTTTCTCAATGATCTCCGTGTTCCATGGAATCCGCGGTGACGGTCTGTATACAAATTACTTTTTGTTACTATATACTATTACAAATTTACTGTATTATGTTTTCTATTTTTCATTTTGGGGTTGTTTGTTCAGCGACACGTACTCCTCCTATGATTGAACGGATGAGGACAGCTCCGACCATTGATCTCAGTCGTTTCGAGGACTTTGATTCAAGTGAGTCCATTGTCTTTTTACAATAACATAGTTAAAAGTATGGCGTATAGTTAATGATTCACAGATCTCACTTATTTAGCTAAACTTAACTGTGTCCCCCTTGCAGTGTTAAGAGAAAACGAGATGTTGCTACCAGAACTAGTTGATGTCGACGTGTTTGATAGGGGAATGTTAGCAGTTGAGGCGAGCCCTAACTCCATAGATCTGGAGATGATTAACGAGGTGAGCCAAGGCGTAAGAAAGCGAGAAAAAATTGATGGTGGGATGAAGAAAATGACCGGGGAGTGTTTACATCTGCAACTGAATCATTGGCTGGTTAATATATGTCTGTAATCTTACATGGTTTTAGATTTCAGTATCATACTCCCTCCGTCCCAAAATTATTGTCCACCGACAAAAAACACACAGTTTAAGAAAAGTACCACCTTTTCAGCTTTCTATCTCTTACTTTTTGCAGAAAGACAGTTTTACCCTTAACCAATTAATTTAAAACTTTTTAAAAGTTTGTAATTATTATTTCAATTAAGGGTAATCTAGTAATCTCGATCTAAAATTCCTACCTATTTTTAGAAGTTTTAGAAGTGGACAATTAAATTGGGACAAACTAAAATGGAAAGGTGGACTATAATTTTGGGACGGAGGGAGTATCAAATACGAGAATGCTTTTATGTTTCCTTTGTGCATTTATTTGAACTTAGTTACAATACACAAAATTTGGTTGTTTTTCTATTTGCCATGTAAGATCTTGTTGAAAGTTGAAACTAGTGTTTTGCTTCATAAAGAAACTCGGTCCTTGCTCAATTTAGTTTGTATGATTTCTTCAACAGTTATGCCTTAGGTTTTTGGTATGATGGTGATCCTTATAGCATAGTTGTGAGAATATTCGAAATCACTTACATCAAGGCATGCTCAGTGTTGTGGCAATATTGTAATAGCCTTATCGATTACATCAAGGCATGCTAGGTGGGTGAGGTCCGCTTGGCTTGCAGCCTCGCAGCCTTAATCATCTCATGTACTTCTGATAGTGAGCCAATCTTGTCGATGTTGTGAAGGGACCGGAACCATGGTCTACGCTTTTCAGCAATATCTAATGCCCATTGACTTGGACCTAGCTTTTTCGCTTCTTCAGATAGTATAGGTTTAGATGTCTGCAGAAAGAAAAACTCCATGTATGTTTCTTTTGTAGGCCAAACCATATATCAATTAAGTGGTTGTGGCAATGGATCAATCAGGTAGATAGAAGAGATAACTTTTCCGGTTTGTTGAACACATTGATGTCAAATCCACCGGAAACCTTCCCATACAAAACTACGATCCAACAAAAAAACGTTGATGCTATTAATTTTATTTATGTAAGATTGTATTAAATATGAACTTATGCACAAGTACATATACACGTACACTGGTCGGAAGTCAGTCGAAAGCAGTTATTACTTTCGGGTTTATCCCAGAAGGAAAGATAGGATGTGTGTACATGACTATATTTCATTTCCTTCATTCATACCTTGTTTTGATGAGATCGGGTATGTTATTGTTGTTGTATTAGAATACTTTTTGAGTTTTAACGGTTGATATCATGTATCTTTGATCGTTGTGTTTAATTATTACATACGCTTTTGCATAGGGCCTCTGTAAAAGCTCTCGACTATAACATGGATTCGGGATAGCGACGACAACCGTTACCGTGCGTGATATATATAGGTTGATCGCACATTCAACTCACCGGGGTGCTTGGTTTAGGAACTTTCTTCTAAAGTTTGATGTTTTTGTAAGATGCCCCGTTCGATCCGAACCCATTCAAACTGAAGTATAAAATTTGCACCTTTCGGCCCGTTTTCGTGCCCACCCGACCTTTCCATTTTGACACCTCTACTTTTTACTAATCTTGATAAAACAAAACCATTCATTCCTAAAAACACAAACTCTTGATTCATGAAAAACATGCACCCCATTTATAGAAAAGACTCGTGAACTATCTAAAAAAAGAAAGACCACAAACAAGAAAATGTGACAATCTCAACCCGAAAAATCGATCAAATACTAGATTATTGTCATTAATCTAATCAAGGTTTCCATAGTTTTACATGCATTGTTTCATAAGTTTATGTCTCAAAATCTTCATGAAAAATAGGCTTGCATGATTCTTCTTGGAAAGCATTGAAGCGTTTTTACAAAAATGGCGGATAAAGAACAAACCTCGGCAATCCCTGAGGAGGAAACAATGCATATTGAACAATCTACAAGCGCTACGAGTAACATGTCAAATTCAGATACCAGTAAAAAACAACAAAAGCAGGAAAGTACCAAAGATAAGCCGAGAAGCGCAAAGGAAAAGCTTAGAGCGGGTGAGTTTTTTAACAACTTTTTTTTGGTACGTTATGTATGATTTCTTATATTAAGAAAGATATCGGGTTTTCTAGATTTGGAACAAATGAAGGAAAAGTATTCGAAGTTGTTATTAGGAGAAGATATGTCGGGTGGAGGGAAGGGTGTTGCATCAGCTTTGGCTCTATCAAATGCCATTACAAATCTTGCAGGTAAATTCACAAGCTTACGAATGGAAGCGTGTTTAATTTGTTGATTTGGTTAAACATGACGATTATAAGTTTATTTTTTTTCGGGCTTTTTGTAGCTTCGGTTTTTGGAGAACAGCATAAACTCGCCCCAATGAAAGAAGATTCAAAAAAGAGGTGGAGAAAAGAAGTTGATTGGCTTTTGTCTGTGACTGATCATATTGTTGAGTTTGTCCCTGTCCAACATACCGCTCGTGACGGGTCCAATATGGAGGTCATCTATCTGCCTTCGTGTTAGGATATGGTACCCAAACTGCTCAATATAGTTACAAAACTGCTCCGTGTCGGGGCTAATAAGAAACCGTTGCTTGACCCAAAATGAAAGCATAATGATCAGAAACCGTTGCTTGATACATTCTGTCATCGGTTATAAATGAGACTTTAAACTACTTTATAGCCGGGTTGGTTTATTAGTTTGTGCTTAAGTTCTTAGACCGGCATATTGACCTCTTTGGGTACCATGTTTTATGGTATTTGTGTGTACATTTTAGTACGGGTTCCTAATATATGATTCAGATATGCAGATTATGGTGACGAAACAAAGAAAAGATTTGCTCATGAACATCCCGGCGCTTAGAAAGCTTGACAAAATGCTCACAGTATGATTCCTAATGCTCATTTATTTAATATACGAAATAGCCAAATTGCCCCATTTAAGCTTAAATGAGAATATGCATTTGTTTCAGGATTGTCTTGACAACTTCAAGAATCAAACGGAGTTTTGGTATGTTTCAAAAGATGCCAACGAATCAGAAAAAGGATTCCAAAGAAGTGATAAATGGTGGCTACCAACGGTGAAGGTTCCTCCGGGAGGTTTATCAGAAGAATCAAGGAAATGGATGCAAAAGCAAAAAGATTGTGCAAATCAAGTTTTGAAAGCTTCAATGGCTATCAACGCAGAAGTACTTGCAGAAATGCATATCCCCGAGAGTTACATAGAGAATCTCCCCAAGGTATATACCTGTATATGCAACGCGTTTTATTAAGGATTTTAAATAGAAGTGGTCTAAAACTCAACCAAGTAACTTGTTCAGCCCATTTGACTAGCCATGACCCATTGATGAAAAATGGGTCGAAATTGTAACGTCTAATATTATACTTAAAAGTCGGCCTAAGTAGCTTAGTAAATGAACTACTCTAATATGCTACCTACATTGATTCTCGACAGAATGCTCGAGATAGCCTTGGAGAGCCAATCTATAAGAGCATTACAGTCGAGTTTTTCGACCCGGGGCAATTCCTATCATCCGCTGATTTATCATCAGAACACAAAATACTTGACTTAAAGAACAAGATCGAAGCTTCAATGATCATATGGAAAAGAAAGATGAATCAAAAGGAGTCGAGAGCTTCGTGGAATGCATCCTCTAAAATGGAAAGAAGAGAACTTTTTGAAGAGAGAGCCGAAACGATTTTACTACTAATCAAACAACGGTTCCCTGGTCTTCCTCAATCATTACTAGACATCAACAAAATCGAGTCTAACAATGTATGAACAGAAAAGGCCAAACTTTTTCCCTTTTCGTCTTGTTCAAATTACTAAAGATTTATCTTACCTCCAAATTATATGTAGGATGTTGGTCACGCAGTCTTGGAGAGCTACTCAAGGGTATTAGAGAGTTTGGCAAATACAGTAATGAACCGTATAGAGGATGTACTATCTGCAGACGAGTTGGCACATGAATCATCGGAGTCAAACAACGCGAAATCCCCATCATCTGGTCAAACACCTGAACGAGCACCTGCTTCAACAACAATATCGGATATCATGGGTTGGGAGTCTGATCAAGAAGATACATAGATAATGGATGACATCTACGTTAACAACGTAATAGAGGACATAGCCTATGATAAGGTTTGATCAAATCTATTAGCATTCTGACCAAACAAATATGAAGAAGCCAAAAATCAGGTGATTAACAAGTTTCTAACTACTGATAGGCGGCAACAGAAACGAGTATCAAGCAAAAGACAGAACACAAAGAGTAGGAAATAGGAATACAAAAGTACATTACCATCAAGCTTGTATGTACATATTTTTCGCCCGTACAGTCATGCAAAACATTTTTATATAGCTACACGAGAAAGATGAGTTATTTACCTCGTTAGTTAGATTCGAGTTGTTCACATATTAACTTAAGTTTTTTTGCCTTAATACAATGCAACGCAAGGGACAGTATTTAGATTGGCTTATGAGTCAAATAAGTTGTCGAAAACAGACAGCTTACTGCAACGTCTTACATACGGTGATAAGCCTAATCTGTATAGTTCTATCTAAACACTCAATAATGCTTATTATCTATATACAGAAGATGTTTACTTTCAAGGAAGAATCTATCCACAACTATCTGTGTATTTGTTTATTTTACATAAGATACTTGTTACATCACGAACTAGTTCATCAACAACTAAACTTGGGTCTGTCCCCAGGATGGACCTAAGGGGTTTTCACGGAAACCTGATGAATGTTTGTCGCCTAGTGAAAATTTTCGTTAAAAATTCCGTATCTATATGACAGCTTTTTGCTTTTAGAAGCTTTACTTCTTCATAGATGATCATGAGTCGATTTAACTGTTAATGACATAAAAGCTGATCCTTTTAATAACTAAGATAATACAATCTCCAATGTGAAGCTAATGAGAATGGGAATTTAGGTATTTGAAATAAAAGCTTAAAGATTGAAATGAGTTTGGTTCTATCCCACATAGGTGAATGAGGAAATATTGGTCAAATTTATAAGTAAGACCATTTAACGATTATATAGGGATGTGGTAAAATTTGTGAATGGTGTTGATAGTCATAAGCCACAACAGCCTTAGATCACATTTAGCTTTTTACGAGCGATACTTATCTCTATAAGCCTCTTCAACAGAATAATTACATTGTCTTGAGATTCGCAACCGGCCACCACGCCGAATTGCACCGATGTATCCTTATCAAAAAGTAAAAATTAAAACTTGGGATGATGCTTTAGGTTATAAAATCTACACACGCATCACATTGTCGAGTATGTATCAACTTATTCAAAACAGATTCACACCCATAAACTGTTAGACAATAAAATGGCCCAAGCCCGACTTGTGGGCTTAGGGTTTCTAGAAACCCTAAGCCCACAAGTCGGACTTAGGCTATTTTATTGTCTAACATAGTTTGAATCTTTGATATTGTGAAAGAGTTTTAAAACAAGGTATCTTATTTAGGGATTACAAATATAAATGTATCTTATATATAAATTGTACATAATTTCTTGTTTATGAGAAGGCTTGGCAAAGGTCATAATAAGATTGATACATGTGTAAGAAGAAAAATGTTCACTGATAACATGTATATATGATACTTATTAACACAACACGCAGTATCTTGCCGGTAGGTTAAGTATAGTCTGAAAATCAGACGGGATCAAGAATTGATTTCGTTCAAAACATGTTTGGTCCCGGTCCAATCGAATTCAACGAGACATAAAAACCGGTTATACGTAAGACTGTATGAGACCGAGAGAAAAACGCAAAGAAAGACCTGATCCAAAATATGCTTGGACTGGTATTGTTAAATCGATCAACACTCTCTTGCTCAACCATACCTACTGGTGGGCATACGAGACCACATTTCGAATATTTTTTTTCTTTTTTTTATCAGTTATCATCATCTTAATATTATCTTTTATTCCCACATCAAAGCATTCTTGATTTATCAAATAGTTAGAATGGAATATGTTGATAAAGTGTTTTTTAGAACCTTGCGCTATTATTTTGGTTCAGATTTTGGATTCACCGCTTGAAAGCGAAAGGCAATTTACGGTAGAGAAGGGCACATGGGAACAACTGTCGTCCAGTTCTCTAGCGATGCCATGAGGCTTGAAGATCTCTGTAAGAAACAGAAGCACGGGCGCACTTGGCGTGGTTTTATTTTAGAGTTTTGTTGTTTCTTGTGGCCTTATATGCTAAGAAATGTCCAATCTTAACACACGGATCGTAATGAACTAGTGTTGTCGAAAATGACTATCACATGTTCATTTCAAGCTGTTAATTTGACAGGCAGTAGCCTTTTGTTTGTTTTCTTAGTCTCCTTTAAAATTACAAAAGTACGATATGTTATTTTTGTTGTTGATTTTGTGCTTTGTCCAACATCGGTGGGTGTGTCAAGTGAATCTCAAGTTATTAGTGAATACATATTCAACTAAAATTACTTCATGTTGGAATAATCGTGATTAACAAAAAAACATTAACCGTGCGATAATAAAGTTAAGCGCGATGGTACCAGCATCTTTTTTTCGGGCCAATGTTTAAGAGAGACAGGATACGGACAATATCGTAATTCTTTTGTATGTCTAACTAGTTTTCTTTTAATTCTTGTTTGGTAAGCCAAATAATAGTATTTTTTAAATTGAACCAGTTCGATTAGATAATTGAATCGGCTGCTCAACCGGGCAAACTAAAAAACGAGTTTTTAAGCATTGCTTTTTTATGAGCTACTCATGAACAACTCGGCAAAAGTTCAAAACAAGCCATGCTTCAGCTTCCTTAGTGCTAGATGAGCCAAGCTTGAGCCTTGTGAAGCTCACGCCACTACAACAATACAGCCCTTCCCCATCGGGGTTTTCCCCAGCGACAGCGTGTCGCTGGGGAAACAACGCTAGACGATAAAATCAGTCTGACGTGGCAAACTTGCTCGTAGAAATTTTGACCAAAAAATAAAGAAAAGTTTCCCCAGCGACATGTCGCTGGGGAAACGTTGACTGAATTTTGACCAAACAGTTTCACAAAAATGTAAGCGGGAGATTATCCCGCCAAGTTCGCTGGGGAAACTTTCTTCCACGGACTAATCCAAGTGATTAGTGTTAATGTATTGTTTATTTATGGCCCAAAGTTTCCCCAGCGACATGTCGCCGGGGAAACTTTCAGGATTCCCTCCAAATGCTTTTCGTTAACACGCCTATTTAACAAAACGACGAACAAAAAGTTTCCCCAGCGACATGTCGCTGGGGAAACGTTGACTGCAATTTGACCAACGATTTTCACAAAAAGGTGTAATGTTTATTTAATATTTTAATAAATATAAACTATATATTAAAAAATAGAGTTCTTAAAATTTAAAATAGTATATGTATTTTTATGATAAAAAAAAAGTGAGACAAATGGTTAATTTTCCCGCTAATGTTTTCCCGCCAACATTTAGCCCGCCAAAAGTTAACATTCACTGATAATTGTTAACATTCATTGTTAATATTAATTAAAATTTGTTAACATTCATTGAGGCTTACAAACAGACACGCCTAAACCTAGCTTTATTCTACACGGACACTTAAACACGCGCTTAATTAAACATGGATATTAAACCGATAATAGACTCATAAACACGAAAAAAGATACATCATAAACTAGTTCAAACGAATGTTCCCCATGTCATCGTAAAGGTCGTGAAGTAGTGCAGTTGAATCCATTGTGTGCCTATCGCAATTTTTGTACAACTCTACTGTACTCTCAAGTACCCTTATCAATCCAGTCAAGCGCACACAGTTTGCACACGTTGAAGAGCTTGGAGAAGAAATTGGAATCGTTGAAGGTCTGGGAGAAGAGCTTGGAGGAGAAAAGCTCGTTGAAGGTCTCGAAGAAGAGCTTGGAGGAGAAAAGTTCATTGAACCTCCAAGAGAGTTGATTAGTAGTTGCACGCGTTCGTCTTTCCATAAATAAAATGCATCCATATGAAACTGGAAGT
Organism: Glebionis coronaria; assembly: GCA_025667525.1. Lineage (NCBI taxonomy): Eukaryota > Viridiplantae > Streptophyta > Magnoliopsida > Asterales > Asteraceae > Glebionis > Glebionis coronaria. The sequence goes on from CM046882.1 coordinate 10,276,570, forward strand.
TGAACCCGTGAACGTGGACAAGCATAGTACAGTCTACCAAAGGATTCAGTTTGCCACGATTCTCGAAGAACTACATCTCCATGTCCATACTTGCACGGAAAAGCTTCATGCTTCAACATATTCATAATAACAATGTGTTTGTGATAATAAGTGTGTGTGTGTGTATGTGTGTGTGATCTGCTGGTGGTTGTTATGATAAGGAGTGTGTGTGGTTGTCCTTTTATGGTAAAAAAGTGAGGGAAATGGTTATCATTTTCCCGCCAGTGTTTTCCCTCTAATTTTTTCCCGCCAATAATGTTGAACCCTATCTAATACATTGAACCTCTAATGTTGAACATTATCTAATACATTGAACCTCTAATGTTGAACCCTATCTAATACATTGAACCTCTAATGTTGAACCCTATCTAATACGTTGAACCTCTAATGTTGAATCCTATCTAATACGTTGAACCTCTAATGTTGAATCTTATCTAATACGTTGAACCTCTAATATTGAACCCTATCTAATACATTGAACCTCTAATGTTGAAACCTATCTAATACATTGAACCTCTAATATCTAACCCTATCTAATACATTGAACCTCTAATGTTAAACCCTATCTAATATTGTTGAACCTCTAATATTGAACCCTATCTAATACATTGAACCTCTAATGTTGAACCCTATCTTATACGTTGAACCTATAATGTTGAATCCTATCTAATACGTTGAAGCTCTAATGTTGAACCCTATCTAATACATTGAACCTCTAATGTTGAACCCTATCTAATACATTGAACCTCTAATGTTGAACCCTATCTAATACGTTGAACCTCTAATGTTGAACCCTATCTAATACGTTGAACCTCTAATGTTGAACCCTATCTAATACGTTGAACCTCTAATGTTGAACCCTATCTAATACGTTGAACCTCTAATGTTGAACCCTATCTAATACGTTGAACCTCTAATGTTGAATCCTATCTAATACGTTGAACCTCTAATGTTGAACCCTATCTAATACGTTGAACCTCTAATGTTAAGCCCTATCTAATACGTTGAACCTCTAATGTTGAACCCTATCTAATATGTTGAACCTCTAATGTTGAACCCTATCTAATACGTTGAACCTCTAATGTTAAACCCCATCTAATAAGTTGAACCTCTAATGTTGAACCCTATCTAATACGTTTAACCTATAATGTTGAACCCTATCTAATACATTGAACCTCTAATGTTGAACCCTATCTAATACATTGAACCTCTAATGTTGAACCCTATCTAATACATTGAACTTCTAATTGTGAACCCTATCTAATACGTTGAACCTCTAATGTTGAATACTATCTAATACGTTGAACCTCTAATGTTGAATCCTATCTAATACGTTGAACCGACATGTCGCTGGAGAAACGTATCTCCATCTAAAAGTCGCTGGGAAAAGCCCAAAATATCGTTGGGGAAGGCCTCGAATGTTGTAGTGCGCACTCCTCAGCTCGTTCACATCCATGCATGCTCATTTAAGCTAAATTGGGATATTAAAATAAACAAAAGCCAACTTAAAGCATAAACTATAAGGCCAAATACAATTAAACCAAATCATGAAGCTAATAAGTACGACCAACATCATTTCTCAAGCTGAACCGAAAGAGATATGTGCATGTGTTTGAAAGATGACACATCTTTCATTAAAAGTGATCATCCGGATAAAATACATCGAACTGGACCGAGATTGATTTAGCTCAAAACTGTAGATCGAGGAGCTGAAGCCTGGTCTAGGTCAGTCCAGGCCGGTCTGGTTCTTAGTTCGGTTTGCAAAAGAATAATACTAGTGAATCTTTTGTTACATGCGAGCTGTTAGTCAAAATGGGAGTTGTTAAAAATAAACTTGGTTTAACATCATAAATGTTTATATAAAAGGAACATCATGATCAAAATTGCTTGACTCGAAGAAACAATTCAGCTCATGTTTTCATTTTTATAACGTTTTCTTTTAAATGGTGAAAGAAGGCCGAATCGAAGTACTGCCACTCCGCATGCTCAGTTTTGATCAATCTGCATTCTATTGCTCAACCTTAGTTACCGGTACAACAAATCCATTAGGGTTGAGCATCAAGTTAACACCACCAAACCGAACTAAACCCGATGTTGTGAAGAACATGAACCGAGGATCGAACCAAAGTGACTTGGTTTAGCTCTGTTTTGTTCGTTCGATTCGGTTTATACGATTTAGGTGTGCTTTCTTTGGTTTTTACTTTGACGGATGGTCAAAATTTTGACCATTATACATGACTTCTGTTTACATAACCTTATCACTACATAACTTAGACATCAAAATATCATAGATGGTCATGAGTAGCATATATGTTTACACTGACACAATAGACTTATTTTAGTATCTATATGACAACTTTTGGATTTTAGTAGCCTTACTATATATGATCATGAGTCGATTTAACTATGTGTAACATGAAGCTAATGAGAATGGGGATTTAGGCATTTGAAACAAAAGCTTAAAGGTGAAAGTGAGTTTGGTTCTATCCTACATAGGTAAATAAGGAAAGATCGGTGGAAGTTATAAGTAAGACTATGGAGACATTAAATATGGATGTGTTAGAATTACTGAATGGTGTTTATAGTTATATGTAAGGGTCGCCGACCATCACACCGATCGCACGTATCCGAATGTCATATTGTCGAGTACTCTATCCCTTTTTCTAGTGGCAAAGAAGATTGTTTTGGAAGAGAAGTACAAAACTAAGTTGTTCGTTAATTTGAACAGTAGTCATAATAAGATTGATGCACGTGTAAGAAAAAAATGTTCACTGACAATCGGTATACTTATTAACGCAACACGCAGTATCTCCCTGGTAGGATTGAGCATAATCCGAAAATCAGACGGGATCGAGAATTGATTTCTTCCAAACCACTGGGCGGACATGATCAATCCCGATCCAATCGAATTCAAGAAGACATAATAACCGCTTATACGTAAAACCGTATCAGACCACGCTTCTAATCAAACAACACGTGTTGTCATCCTCTTAATATTATCTTTTATTCTCACATTAAAATATTTGTATTCATCGTATAGTTAGGAATTTGAAATTGTTGACAGTATAATTTTTTAGAACCTTGGTTTATTATTCTCTTCAGATTTTGGATTCACCACTTGAAAGCCAAAGGCAATGTACGACAACTGTCGTCAAGTTTGCTAGTGATCCTTCTGGTTTAAAAGATGCCATGAGGCTTGCATATTTCTGTGAGAAACAGAAGCACGGGGTTTATGTGAGCGTGGTTTTATTTTAAAGTTTATTGCTTCTGGTGGCCTTATATGCTAGGACAGGCCCGATCTTAACACACGGAATGATAATGAACTAGTTTTGTTGAACATGATTATTGCATGTTCATTTCATAGTTGTTTAACTGATCAAAAGATTTTGATCGGCAGTAGCAATAGTACTAGTCTTTTGTCTATTTTTTGGGTTTCACGGACGGAGGTATGTATTGATGTGGGTTGGCCAAAACCCATCCCAAATTTTCACAGCATACAATAAATTATATAATGTTCAATAAAATTGATCCACTAAAGAATAAAATGGCCCAACCTAAATTCTGTAAACAATAAAGCATATTGAAAATTTAGCACAATAGAGTCCAATAATTTGTTTCAAAATGAAAAAATGGTATTGATTTTCTTGTTTTGAGTATTGAGTTAGCGTGCATTTCACATTTTGTGAGGAGCCATGCGTTTGAAGTAGAAAACTAGAACTAAGACATAGTAAGGTCATGATTTTATTACCGCTAATTAATATTTGGCCCACCCACACGTTAAATCCTGGCTTCATCACTGCTGGGTCTCCTTAAAAACTACAAAAGTACGATATATTATTTTTGTGTTGGTTTTGGACTTGTCCCACATTGGTAGTTGTGTCAAGTTGAAGAAATAATAGATAAGGGCAAAGTAGAAGATTTGAACACTGAATCAAACACTTCAATTAATAAAAACAAGTTCGAATAAAAAGATTAAACAGTCACCACAGCTACACTGGTGTGACTCTATTATGTAAATGATAATAGTCTTACAAGAACAAGAACAAAAAATAAATAAACATGATCTGGGTTACATGTTTTAGAGAGAGTATTTAGATCAAAAACACACACACATAAAAACCCAGATAGAAGACAAGAATGGGGAGCGTCCCATTTTTATTCCCAAGAGACAAATGGTCAAAGCTTCTAAGAGACGTTTGTCTCTAATATACATCCAAGGCCTCATCTTTCACAATAGCCAGCTTAAGCCCTCCACCTCATCAGTATCCTTCAAGACATGTCCAAAGTAACCCTGAAACATTCAAAGTAAACATAATAAGCCCCTCTATTTATAGTTTGGTATCTGATTAGGTCCAAACATTTTAACATCCCCCCTTAATCAGATACCCAATACAAATTACACATGCCAAGTTTTTTTAACAAGAGCATTGTGTTGTAATGTATCCAGTCCCTTTGTGAGGATATCTGCTATTTGATTAGCAGAATCCACCTTACAAGTTTTAACAACACCACTCAGAATTTTTTCCCTCACAAAATGTAAGTCAATTTCTAAGTGCTTGGTTCTTTCATGGAATACTGGATTAGCAGCTATCTTGATAGCTGAGTTACTGTCACAGTACAAGGTAACAGGTAAAAGATTTTCACATTTTAAGTCTTTCAAAATCTTTAAAATCCAAATGACTTCACTGGTTACTGAAGCAAGAGCTCTATACTCTGCTTCAGTAGAGGATTTGGAGAGAGTGTTTTGCTTTTTACTCTTCCAAGAAACAAGGTTGTTATTAACAAAAACACAATATCCAGTAACAGATCTCCTAGTAACAATACACTTAGCCCAATCAGCATCAGAATAAGCATTTAGAAACATACCAGAAGTCTTCTTAATGTGTATGCCCAAACCTGGAGAACCTTTAAGATATCTTAATATCTTGATGGCTGTTTTGAGATGAGACTTCAAAGGAGAGTGCATGAATTGACTCAAGCAGTGCACAACATAAGATATGTCAGGTTTGGTATTGGTTAAGTAAATAAGCTTACCCATCAGCTTTTGAAAATCAACAATATTATCAAGTAAAGGGTCATCAATGGTTGCCTCATTAGAAACAACAAGTTTAGAAACCAAAGGAGTGCTAGCAGGTTTGCAAGCCAGCATACCATACTCAGAAAGAAGGTCCAAAACATACTCCTTTGATTTAAGCAAATGCCACAATTAGTATCAATAACCTCAATACCCAAGAAATATTTCAACTTGCCTAAGTCCTTAATCATAAACTTAGTTTTCAGAAACATCTTAAATTTTTCAATCTCACCAACATTGTTTCCAGTAATAATGATATCATCAACATACACAAGCAAGGCAAGAAAAATGTTACCAATGGACTTAGTGTACAAAAATAATCAGATTTACTTTGAACAAAACCATTTTCACTTAACACAGCTGTAAGCTTAGCATTCCATTATCTAGGAGCTTGTTTAAGCCCATACAATGACTTTTTTAGTCTACAGACCATGTTATCACCACCAGCAAGATAGCCTTGAGGTGGTTTCATGTAAACAGTCTCATCAAGGTCACCATAAAGAAAAGCATTATTAATATCAAGTTGGAAAACAGGCCAAGAATGCACAATAGCAATGTTAAGTAAGCATCTAACAGTAACCATCTTAACAACAGGAGCAAAAGTTTCATCAAAGTCAATTCCTTCTTTTTGACCAAAGCCTTGGGCAACAACCCTAGCCTTGTATCTCTCAATTTCACCACTAGATTTAAACTTAAGTTTCCAAACCCATTTACTACCTAAGGCCTTTCTACCTTTTGGTAATTCAACAATGTCCCAAGTATCATTCTCAAGAAGGGCTGCAAGTTCAGTGTTCATAGCATTGACCCAATCAGGATTTTGAGAAGCTTCAAAAAAACTCTTTGGCTCACTGTTTTTGTTAAGTTGGGTGACAAAACATAAGTTTTCATGATTAAGTTTAGAATACCCTACAAATTTTTCAAGACCATATTTAACCTTGGAATTAACAACAAAATCATTATAGTTTTTTGGAAAAACAGAAGGTCTGGTAGACCTTCTAACACCCTGAGTAGAAGCACTTGGATTTTGATTCAAGTGACCTTCAGAATCATTATTTTCATCAAGTGTTGCAGCCTCCTCTCCCAACCTAGCTTCAATATCCTCACTGTTATGAGCATCATCTCCAATATTTGGAGAATCAACAGTGTCCATATTGTTCCCAAGGTTGGGAGAGTGACTACCCTCACTTTGTGACTCATGGTCACTATTATGACTACCTGCTACTCTCTCATCATCATTAGGTAGCTCAGGGTTATCTAAATCAAAGAAGTTTAACAAATTTTTATCTTGACCAAGACTAAGGACATTAGACTCATTATGCTTGTCTTTTGAGACAGAATCCTTAAAAGGAAATATAGACTCAAAAAAACTCACATCTCTAGAGACAAAAAACTGATTCCTATCAAGACTAAAAAGCCTGTAACCCTTCTGAGAATTAGAATAACCCATCATAACACATTTTTCAGACCTATTAGATAGATTATCATGACTATTCAAGATAGTAGCAAAGCATAAACAGCCAAACATTCTGATAAGAGAGAGATTAGGACAAGTATTGTAATCATTTCATAGGGGGACTTTCCATTTAACACAGAAGAGGGTAATCTGTTAATGAGAAAGGTAGCAGTTAGAATGCATTCAGACCAAAATTTTAAAGGAATTCCCCCCTGAAACATAAGACACCTAGCCACATTTAACAGGTGTCTATATTTCCTTTCAGCCACCCCATTTTGCTGTGGGGTATAGGCACATGAAGTTTGATGAAGTATGCCATTGTTATTACAAAACTTATTGAAAGTTTGGTTAACAAATTCAGTACCATTATCACTTCTAAAGATCTTAATGTTTCTTTTAAACTGATTTTTAATCATTTTATAAAACACATCAATAAAAGTGACAACTTCATCTTTAGACTTAATGAGATATACCCAAACAGCTCTAGTAAAGTCATCAACAATGGTCAGAAAGTATCTACGGCCAGTATGACTAGTCACCTTATAAGGACCCCATAAATCAAGGTGAACAATGTCCCCCAAACACTTGGTATTATGGTCACTTAAAGGAAAGGGCTTTCTGGACTGCTTAGCCCTTTGACAAACTTCACAATAGTCATACTTATCATGTTTATCAAGTTTCAAAGTGGCTTTTAAGATATCTAAAGCAGGGTCACCAGGATGGCCAAGTCTACAATGCCAATCATAATAAGATAGAGAACAAACAGGGACAGTTTGACTAGCATTACACTTAATACCTTTAGTATCTAAGTAGTATAAACCACCACATTGATTACCAATCCCTAGAATGTTTTTCAGATTCAAATCCTGATTCAAAAAAAGGCATTTATTTTCATCAAAAACCACAAATATCTTGTTATCCTTGGCTAATTTATGCACAGATATTAAAGTAACACAATACTCAGGAATAACCAACACATCAAACAAGACAAGACCATTTCCCAGTTTCAGATTTCCAATCTTAGATATGAAAGCTTCAGTCCCATTAGGATGACTGACTTTAATTTTTAAGTGAGAAATATCAAACACATTGTCTAGTTCTTTTTCATCATTAGTCATATGTTGGTTAGCCCCAGAGTCAACCACTTTCCCATGTTGAGTAACTTTAGAATGAATATTAGAACAAAAAAAGTTACTAAAGTTATCATTGAGGGATTTACTTGAATTTAGGTAAGTACCTGCCATATTGGCTTGCACACCCTTCTCACTCCCATTGTTCTCTTTGATAAGAGAGAGTAAAGAAGAAAGTTGTTCATAAAAAAAACAGAGTTGGGATTAGTCCCCACAGAATTGTTAGAAACATTTTTTTCCTTTAGAGTTTTGGCCAGGTCTCTTTTTTCCAAAATCAGCAGGGTACCCAATGAGTCTAAAACATCTATCAATAGTATGCCCATTGTACCCACAATTTTCACAAATCACTTCAGAATTCACATTAGGTCTGTAGGTGTTCCCATTGGGCCTATAGGTATTCCCATTGGGCACATTAGGTCTAGGGTTACTATTGTAGTTGGGGGTAGCATTGAAGTTAGGTCTAAAGCCACCAGAGTTATTACTCTGATTTCTTTGAACCACATTTTTGGTGGGCCCATTAGCAAAGAAAGCAGATGTCTGATTCCTTTGGGATGAACTAGACACATTGCCAGAGGCAACTCTGTGAGACTCCTCACTAGAGATAATAGCATAAGCCCCTTTGACATCAGGTAAAGACTCCCTAGAAAGAATAGAACTTCTAATAGTCATGTAAGAGTCATCAAGACCCATTAAGAATTGCATTAATTTCAACAGACTATTATGGTTCTTAAATTCACTAGTAGCAGAACACACACAATTAGGAAGCTCAACCATAACATCATACTATTTCCACAAAGCATTCAAGGTATGATAATAATCAGACAAATTTGAGCCATTTTGTTTCAAAGTGTTTATCTTATGATGCAAGTTAAATATCACAGACCCATCAACCTTATGATAGGTTTCTTTCAAATCATTACAAACATGCTCAGCTTTCTTAGAAAAAATTTGACCAAGAAATAATTCATCAGAAATAGAATTAGGAATCCGTCCTAACACAACAGCATTGACTCTGTCCCATTGTCTTCCTAACACATCATTAGTTAAGGATCTTTTACAAGATCCATTTATGAAACCAGTTTTATTTTTTCCTTCCAATGCCAAAAGCATAGCATTAGACCAGATTTGATAATTCTCAGTTCCTTTAAGTTTAATAGAAATCACAGTCAATGTGGCAGAGTCATTTGGGTGAAGATGCAAAGGGTCACTAATATCAAGCTTACTTATCAAGGTGACAACAGATTCTTCCCCAATCTGGTCATCTTGTTGTTCAGTGTCTGTGTCACCATGAACACTAGTCATAGTGAAGAGTCACAGAAACTAAACTCCCAAAAAAATGAACTTAATCAAAGTCAACAAAGTTCCCAGGCTTCCAAACCACTCAAGGGTGGCAGGTCAAGGGCAAGACAGTGATTAAGGATCAAAATAAACAAAATACCCCAACAATCAAAAGCAAGATCAGCAAAAAAAGAGAGTATCAAAATATGAGAGAGTATAAACACAGATAACACCCAAAGAACAAGTATGAACGAATAAATAAGCAAGTAACCAAATAATCAAATAAGAAGAGAGAGCAGAGGTGTTACAATGCATAAACCAAAAGCACAATCGATTTGTTTCTTCTAGATTCACTTAGTCTAGAGGAAACAGAACCTCCTCACCAAACCCTAATTTAAGAAAAATTAGGGAAAAGTGCAACCACCGACATATCTATGAAATAGATCTAATATATAACGTCCCTGCACCACGAACAAAGTTAAAACATATATAATATAAAAAACCCCCAAATATTTTGAAACCCTAAAATTAAAAAATCGATTTTAGGATGAATAAAAAACAATGAGAGCAAAATCTTTTTAAATCTGACTATCTCAATAGCAGATCTATCCAAAAAACGTTTTAATTTTAAAAACCCCCAAAAATATTTTGAAACCCTAAAAAATTTCCAACGATTTCAGAGAACCATGTCTCTGATACCATGAAGAAATAATAGATAAGGGCAAAGTAGAAGATTTGAACACTGAATCAAACACTTCAATTAATAAAAATAAGTTCGAATCAAAAGATTAAACAGTCACCACAGCTACACTGGTGTGACTCTATTGTCTAAATGATAATAGTCCTACAAGAACAAGAACAAAAAATAAATAAACATGATCTGGGTTACATGTTTTAGAGAGAGTATTTAGATCAAAAACACACACACATAAAAACCCAGATAGAAGACAAGAATTGGGAGCGTCCCATTTTTATTCCCAAGAGACAAATGGTCAAAGCTTCTGATAGGTGTGTAAACACCCATCCTTTTACCACTTAATTCTGGCTAAAACAAGACCAAAACACGTAATTAATATCATTTGTTTGGAATTATGCGTGTTTTTGTGTTTATTGTGTTTTCAGAGCTAACCGGATGAATATTAAAGAAAACATGGGATTGCACGGGTTTTATCAAGGAAAAAGACTCAAGATAAAGTCTATTGTCCAAGAGATGCAAAAGATTTGAAGTCACTAGGCCTATTCGAAGATTTATCGAAGAAAAGGACTAAAGACGGAAGATTTTCATAAGTCGAAGAAACTCAAGTCTATTTAACGAAGAAATTAAAAGACGAGTTGGATTTAATCGACAACAAATCCCGAATCAGAATCGAAAACGTCAACTTTTCTGAAAAGACGAGAAGACAAGAAGAAAGGGAGAAAGCCCACTCACCAACCAACCACTAGGAGTATAAATAGAAACTCCCTTCACATATTAGGGAGTTAGTTTTCATTTTTCCTTTTTCCCAGGCTTTGTAGTTCGTCCCTTCACCAACTCCATTAGGGAGTTTGGTGATTTTCATTTTTCTTTTTCAATCTTGTAATCATTGATCATTAACCTTGTTACTCTTTCATTAATCAATCCATTCCATCTTTTCATTAATCTTGTTCTTCATCATCTCTTTTTGCAAGTTCTTAAGTTTTTATTTGATTCAAGTTTGGTATTAAAAAGTTGTTGATTTAGTGTTTTTATTGGTGGGATTTATTTCTTATGGTATGTTAATGATTTGTGTTTAATTTGGTAAAGTTTTTTTTGAGTATTTAAGTCGTTTTGGATTAAAAACCGTGTCCCCTGTTTTACTTGCTGCTGTATCTGTTCTTCGTCCCAGATTTTCCGAATAGACATTTCAAGTTTGCTTTACTCGGAATATTTCAATTATTCCGAGTAGAGGTTTTATTTCCTCTTTATTCGGAATATCCCAGATATTCCGAATAGCTCTATTTTCCGCATAGAAGTTCATTATTCCGCATAGCCATTTTTTTTAGTTTTCTTATTCGGAACTTTTCAAACATTCCGAATTGTGTTTTTATTGTCCCTTATTCGGAATATTTTCCGCATAGCATATTTTTGTTTCATTACTCGGAATATTCCGACTAGCCATTTTTGAGTCTCCTTATTCGGAACAATTTTCCGCATAGCCCTGATTTTTCCGAATGGACTTTACTTTCCGAATGAAGCAGTTTTTCCGCATAACCATGTATTCCGCATAGGGAAGATTTTCCGCATAGAGCAATATATTCCGAATAGCTTATTTTTCCGAATAGACTGGATTTTCCGCATGGTGTAATCTTTCCGCATAAGCCTAGACTTTCCGAATGGCCATACTTTCCGCATAAGGGTATTTTCTCATAAGAGTATTTTCCCAGTTACTTGTTTTAAGTTTACTTCATTACTATTTTATTCACTTACCTGTTAGTAGAATAGAAAACCAAATCCACTTTTTGTCACCAAGAACAAATCATTCCACTTTTAACTGAGATCAATTCGAGAGGATTCCGAGAAATCTGAACCACATAAAAAGCGTGTATCAAATGGCGCCGCTGCCGGCTCCTCTCGTTAAGATCAAAAGTTTTTTGTGAGAATTTGGATTTTGGGATCCGTTCCCCGTGAACGTTACTTTTTCATAAAATTCTCAAAAACACTAAAAAATATAAAATTTTCAAAAATCCTAAAAAGTAAAAAAACAATAAAAACCAAAAATATTTTTGCTTTGTTTTTCTTTGTTCGTTCTTTTGCAGGTGTATGCGCACTCGATCCACGTCCTATCAAGAGCCCGAGCCTCTCGATAACTTAGACATGGCTGGTGTCCAAAACAACAATAACATACCACCTCCGAACAACAATAATAACAACAACAACCCGCCTTTCAACAACATGAATAACAACAACAATGAGCCACTTCCGGATAATCGCCCAATGATCGAATTGCTGCAAGCTCATGTTGATGGCAACACGGATCCAATTGTCATTCCTCCAATTGCCGCCAACAATTTCGAGCTCAAGTCAGGCTTTATCCAGATGGTCTCCGCTCAGCCATTCTTGGGACGCACCATTGATGACCCACATGACCATATCAAGAGATTTCTACAACTCACCAACACGGTCAAATTCAATGGAGTTCCACAGGAGGTCATAAGGTTACAACTTTTTCCCTTTTCTTTAGAGGGACAAGCCCGGCATTGGCTTGCTAAGGAACCGCCACAGAGTATTCTCTCGTGGACGGATTTGGAAACAAAGTTCATCAATTACTTTTTTCCACCCTCTCGTACTACTGCATTGCGGAATGAGATTATAAACTTTGAACAAAAGTACGATGAGTCATTCAGTGAATCTTGGGATCGTTTTAAAGATCTATTAAGAAAATGCCCACAACATGGTTTTACCAAAGTACATCAAATTAATACTTTTTACAATGGTTTAAGCATGAGTGACCAAGATTCACTGAATAGTGCCTCAGGGGGTAATTTATTGGCTAAGACTTCCAATGCTGCTTGGGATATCATTGAGAACAAGTCTCGTGTGCAAACCAAGAGCGTTAGGACCAATGTTGCTAGTGCTAGCACTACTGACAGCGACAAGAGATTAGACAAAATCACCACGCTTCTTGAATCGCTTGTCACACATACCGTCAGCAACAACAACAGCAACAACGCCAAAAACGCACAAGTGAACGCTGTCAGCCAACCTTGTGAGATATGCGGTGGTCCCCACTCCTATACAACTTGTACCGCCACCCAAGATTACCCTGCTGAGAATGTGAATGCGGCATATGGCACCTACCAACAACCCGCTTATCAAGCAAAACCCCAAGGTGACCGTAACTTGCTTAGCTACCGCAGCAACAACTATCTTTCACCACCTGGCTTTCCTCCTACCAACCCAAACCAACAACAAAACCTTAATCGCCCTCCTCAACAACAACAACAACCTCGACAACCATACATCCCACCTCACAAGCAACAACAACCACCTCAACGAAACAACCAAGTCTACCAACAACCTGCTTACCAACCACCTGTATACAATGCTCCTCCCAACCAACCCACCGCTCTTCACCAAGAAGTGGAAACTTATATGAGGACTAACGATGCGATAGTGGGAAATCTTCAGAGAGAAGTGCTCAACCTGAAAGCCGATTTGGTAAAGCAAGGAAATGATTTGAGAGCCGATATGCGAAACACGTTGGATAGTCAGACGAATGACTTGAGGAACATGATGGCTAGTTTCTTCCAAAGTAGTCAACCCTCTTCTTCGGGTACTCTTCCGAGTAACACCGTTGCGAACCCAAGAGGGGAGATGAAAGCAATCACTACTCGCAGTGGTAAAGGTACAAAGGAACCCGAGCTTCCTATACCCCCACCGGTGATTGTGACTCAGGAGAACGAGTCGCCTGCTCCTATTCCTCCTCCTTCTCCTTCCCCAATTTCTCCACCTCTTCTTTCTACCCCTCCTCCACCCGTGATTGTGAGTGACCCTATTCCCCTAAAGCCTTCCTCTTCTTCCAATATACCTTATCCTTCAAGGTTGAGGAAAGAGAAGCAAAAGAGCAAGGATGATATTCAGGTTTCTAACTTTCTTAAAATGTTTAAACAACTGAATTTCAATATCTCCTTCGCCGAGGCTCTCGCTCACATGCCCAAGTATGCTAAAATGTTTAAAGATCTTTTGAGCGACAAGGAAAAGCTCCTCGACATTGCCAACACCCAACTTAATGAGAACTGCTCTGCAGTGCTCTTAAGGAAATTGCCAACCAAGCTTGGTGATCCGGGTCGTTTTCTTATCCCTTGCAATTTCCCGGGAGTAGAGAATTGCATGGCCCTAGCCGATCTAGGTGCCAGTATTAATCTCATGCCTCTAAGTGTTTGGAAGCAATTATCTCTCCCAGAGCTAGTCCCCACCAAGATGACTTTGGAATTGGCCAACCGTACGGTTGCTTATCCAGTGGGGATAGCCGAAGATGTCATCGTAGGAGTCGACAAATTCACCTTCCCTGCTGATTTTGTTGTCGTCGACTACGAGATGGACCCCCGTGTGCCACTTATTGTTGGTCGTCCATTCTTACGGACCGGTCGCACTCTCATTGATGTTGAAGCCGGTGAGCTTATCATGAGAGTGGGTGACGACAAAGTAGTCTTCAACATGGGAAAGTTGTCTAAACAGCCTTATTCATATGAGAGCGTTAATTGTATTGACGTTCTCGATGAGGCTTGTGAAAAACACTTTAATGATGCTTGCAAAAGTATTCCTACCTCTCTTCCCAATGTTGAGACCGTGTCCTCTATTGATTCATCGTTGTCTCTATTTGGAGATAGTGATTTATTCTGGAACAATCTTGAAGATACCATGGGAGATGCGAATTTAGCCACTAATGATTCTCCCACCGAGGGGGATGAAGACATGAGTTTCTTTGACAATCTTCTCACTGAAGACAATCCTTCGCCTCCATCTCCCACGGTTATTGCTATCGATGCCACGACTTTGAAAACGCCTCCCGTCGAAAATCCTCCGGATTTGGAACTTAAGGAGTTGCCGCCACATCTCGAGTATGTGTTCCTGGACGACAACAAGAAGTCACCCGTCATTATTGCAAAGGATTTGAAAAATGAAGAGAAGACTCGCCTCGTTGCTGTGCTGAAGGATCATAAGAAGGCTATTGCTTGGAAGATTTCGGATATTCGTGGAATTGATCCTCACTTCTGCACACACAAAATTCTCATGGAGGACGACTTCAAGCCCACTATTCAAAGCCAACGAAGGGTGAATCCAAAAATCCATGAAGTCATCAAAACAGAGGTTATCAAACTTCTTGATGCGGGTATGATTTACCCTATTTCGGATTCCCCGTGGGTTAGTCCAATCCATTGTGTGCCCAAGAAGGGCGGAATAACCGTTGTTCCCAATGAACACAACGAGTTGATTCCAACTCGTCTCGTTACTGGGTGGAGAGTTTGTATAGACTACCGCAAACTCAATGATGCCACGAGAAAGGATCATTTCCCTCTACCTTTTATGGACCAAATGCTTGAACGCTTAGCCGGTAATGAATATTACTGCTTTTTGGATGGTTTCTCGGGTTATTTTCAAATACCCATCGATCCCCAAGATCAAGAGAAGACTACATTCACTTGTCCCTATGGCACTTTCGCTTACAAAAGAATGCCTTTTGGCTTATGTAATGCGCCAGGGACGTTCCAAAGGTGTATGTTAGCTATCTTCCATGACATGGTTGAACAAACCATGGAAGTCTTCATGGATGATTTCTCGGTCTTCGGGGATTCCTTCTCTTCTTGCCTTGCCAATTTAGAACGTATGCTAAAGCGGTGTGAAGACACTCGCCTTGTTCTAAATTGGGAAAAATGCCATTTTATGGTAAAAGAAGGCGTCGTGCTTGGACATAAGATCTCGAAAGCCGGTCTTGAAGTAGACCGTGCTAAAGTCGATGTTATAGCAAAGTTGCCTCCACCTTCCACCGTGAAGGGTGTGAGAAGTTTCTTGGGTCATGCGGGCTTCTATCGACGATTTATCAAAGACTTTTCTCAAATCGCTCGCCCGATGACCCACCTCTTGGAAAAAGATACTCCATTTATCTTCTCCAAAGAGTGCCTTGAAGCCTTTAACTCACTTAAGGATAAGCTAACTAAGGCACCCGTCTTGGTTACCCCTAATTGGGAGCTTCCCTTTGAGTTGATGTGCGATGCTAGTGATTTTGCTATTGGAGCGGTTCTTGGACAAAGAGTGAACAAACACTTCCAACCGATCCATTACGCTAGCAAGACAATGACTGGGGCACAATTGCATTATACAACAACCGAAAAAGAGCTTTTAGCTGTTGTCTATGCTTTTGAAAAATTCCGCCCCTATCTTGTCCTTTCTACCACCATTGTGTACACCGATCATTCCGCGCTGAAGTACTTGTTGACAAAGCAAGATTCCAAACCAAGACTTCTTCGCTGGGTTTTGCTGCTCCAGGAATTTAAAATCGACATCCGCGATAAAAAAGGAGCAGAAAACCTAGCCGCGGACCATCTTAGTAGACTTGAGGATCCATACCAAGGGGATCATCCGACCAAAGAAATCAATGATTCTTTTCCCTTGGAGACCTTAATGTCTATAAACTCGAAGCCGAATGAAACCCCGTGGTTTGCGGACTTTGCAAACTACTTGGCGGGTGGAATTCTCAAGGAAGGGTTGACGTCCCAGCAAAAGAAGAAGTTCTTTACCGACATCAAGACTTACTTTTGGGACGACCCTTACCTATTCAAACAATGTGCTGATCTGATAATTCGCCGCTGTGTTGATGGACCGGCAGCGTCGGACATCCTTGATGCTTGCCACAAAGGACCCACCGGTGGTCACTTTGGTCCCAACTACACCGCAAAGAAAGTGTTTGATTCGGGATTTTATTGGCCCTCCATATATCGTGATGCTCACAATATGGTTAAGCGATGTGATGTTTGCCAAAAGCAAGGCAAAATCACACATAAAGACGAGATGCCTCAGAATTTCATCCAAGAGTGTGAAATTTTTGATGTTTGGGGTATCGACTTTATGGGGCCATTCCCTTCATCTAAAGGAAACAAATACATCCTTGTAGCCGTTGACTACGTTTCAAAGTGGGTTGAAGCCAAAGCTTTGCCTACTAATGACGCAAGGGTGGTTTGTAACTTTTTGAAAGCTCTTTTCGCTCGCTTCGGTGTGCCTCGTGCCATTATTAGTGATCGTGGGACTCATTTCTGCAATGACCAATTTGCTCGAGTCATGGCTAAGTACGGTGTAAACCATCGTCTTTCCACAGCCTACCACCCACAAACTAATGGCCAGGCCGAAATATCCAACCGAGGACTGAAGCGAATTTTGGAAAGAACCGTGGGAGAGCATCGTGCCGCATGGGCTGATAAACTTGATGATGCTTTGTGGGCTTTCCGTACTGCTTACAAGACCCCGATCGGCTGTACGCCTTATCGTCTTGTGTACGGGAAAGCGTGCCACCTCCCCATTGAGTTGGAGCACAAGGCCTACTGGGCCTTGAAGTGGGCCAATTTTGATATCAACAAAGCCGGTGACCTACGCAAGATCCAACTCAATGAGCTGAATGAACTTCGGAATGAGGCTTATGAAAATTCTTTAATCTATAAGGAAAGGACTAAGCTCATTCACGACTCCAAGATCAAAAACCGAGAGTTCCATGTTGGAGACAAAGTCTTACTTTTTAACTCTCGGTTGAAAATCTTTTCGGGCAAGCTCAAATCTCGTTGGTCCGGCCCATTCACCATCGCCCAAATTTTTCCATATGGTACTCTCGAGCTCGCTCAACCTAATGGACCAAATTTTAAGGTGAATGGCCAACGAGTGAAGTTGTACTTTGGTGAGGACACCTCTCAGGAGGTGATTCCATCCCTCACCACGTTCCCCATAAACTGAATTTGGGTCGAGTCAGGCTCGTGACTCGGTTATCAAAAACAAGCGCTCCTCGGGAGGCAGCCCGAGTATCTATCCCTTTAACCCCCTAAGTGTAGGGGAGGACCTATTTTGGTCATTTGTGTTTGTGTGGTGATGTGCTTACAGGGATTACTGCAATCTTGGAAATCTTTGAAGAACCGTGCTCCCGTGTTATCCGCAACCCGGTTCTACCTCTCAACTATCGTGATTCAATTTTATTCATACTCACATTTGAAATTGATCACTTTAGTCGTCTCTTCCTTAACTTGAGTTAACCAACGTGCACAATGTCATAAGTGTAGGGGAGACTTTTCCCACATGCTTAAACATTGAGGACAATGTTTATCTTAAGTGTAGGGGGGACTTCTATCGAAGTTTTAAGTGGACTTTTCCATGAAAATGCCTTCAATTAACCGGAAAATCCTATTTTTCAGCATTTTTCAAATTTTTTATTAACTTTGGCCATTTAGTCGTAATTTTTAAACTTTTATCGTTGCTTTCATATGTGTATATCCCACAATAAAGTCAAAAATATTAATAAAGTGGGGTAGCTAGTTTAGAAGTTTTTGACATATTAGGCCCGTTGCGTTTATTTTGACTCAACCCGAATAGACTTATCCAAGTTTATTCTAGCTAGTATCCTTAACCATGTAGACCTTAATTGGTTTATTAGGCTAAGTGTCCACGAGTCTCATTACTTGAGATTTTAAATTGTGGAGGACGAGAAATGATAGAGTCAATTATAAGTCGGTATTCTTGCGCAAGCTCACTTGGTGTAATTATTTGCCTATTCTCCCATCACTTGCTAATATTTATTTGCAATAAGTAAGGTCGTACGATTTGAAAAGTTACTTAGCTTCTTGCCCAAGATCGTTTAAAAGTTGCTCGGTAATGATAAGAGTTCATAGCCAAGGCATAACTTATGAAGCGGGGCGCGAAGATTGGCGAGTCCGAAAAGGCCCTAACAAGGCATGAGGATTCAATTTTATTGCTGAAGATCCAAAGTGATGTGAAAAGCATTATTCCTAAAGTCAATATGAAGGATCAAGACTCACGACGAAAAGCAATCAACTCCCATAAAGATCATGGAGAAGTCTATCCGAAAAGACCCTAACAAGGTATGAGGATAAATAGATCCAAGTCCGAAAAGGAGGCGGATCGTTGTATCTCAAAATCCCAATTAGAGATTGAAGAAATAATCATGAAGTCGTGGTCAACAAAGTTGGAGTACCCCTCAAAAGTCTCCAAGTGAAGAAACTCTATTATGATGAGAAGACCATTATCTCAAGAACGTCTCTCGAAGATATGAAGTATGAAGTACATGCCAAATATCGGCCCGAGAAAGGTCTCAAATCGTGAACCAAGTTATGCCAAGATATGAACTTTTTGATATCCCGAGAAGCAGTTTTAAGAGATTTTGTCCTTTAGCTAACTATTGATCAAATCGTCCTACTTTGCTTTCAGCCTTAATAAACTATCGAAATAAGTCCAAAAATGCATCTTCATGATCATTCTAAGACAAAAATAAAATATAAGAGATACACTTAGGAATAAGGGAGTTTAAGCATTTAATTAAGCCATGTGTGTAAGTGTTTGATTTATTAACTTATAATAACAATGATCTCGTTTCTAAGCTTAGTTTGGGGAACGTGAAACTTGAGGGTGATAAATCTTCGCAACACCAAAGCCCTAATGTAAGTCCTTGATTTCTTTACAAGTTATTTCCATCTTTTTGTTTATTTTAAAGTTTTAAGTTCTCTTAGTATTTTAATTGTTGTTTAGTAGAATTTAAATAAAGCCAAGGTTGATTAATTATGAGAAAAATGCAAAATTGCTTTATCACTAAGCATTGCATGAGGGCATGGCAATGGTTAAGTGTAGGGGATTTGATAGGTGTGTAAACACCCATCCTTTTACCACTTAATTCTGGCTAAAACAAGACCAAAACACGTAATTAATATCATTTGTTTGGAATTATGCGTGTTTTTGTGTTTATTGTGTTTTCAGAGCTAACCGGATGAATATTAAAGAAAACATGGGATTGCACGGGTTTTATCAAGGAAAAAGACTCAAGATAAAGTCTATTGTCCAAGAGATGCAAAAGATTTGAAGTCACTAGGCCTATTCGAAGATTTATCGAAGAAAAGGACTAAAGACGGAAGATTTTCATAAGTCGAAGAAACTCAAGTCTATTTAACGAAGAAATTAAAAGACGAGTTGGATTTAATCGACAACAAATCCCGAATCAGAATCGAAAACGTCAACTTTTCTGAAAAGACGAGAAGACAAGAAGAAAGGGAGAAAGCCCACTCACCAACCAACCACTAGGAGTATAAATAGAAACTCCCTTCACATATTAGGGAGTTAGTTTTCATTTTTCCTTTTTCCCAGGCTTTGTAGTTCGTCCCTTCACCAACTCCATTAGGGAGTTTGGTGATTTTCATTTTTCTTTTTCAATCTTGTAATCATTGATCATTAACCTTGTTACTCTTTCATTAATCAATCCATTCCATCTTTTCATTAATCTTGTTCTTCATCATCTCTTTTTGCAAGTTCTTAAGTTTTTATTTGATTCAAGTTTGGTATTAAAAAGTTGTTGATTTAGTGTTTTTATTGGTGGGATTTATTTCTTATGGTATGTTAATGATTTGTGTTTAATTTGGTAAAGTTTTTTTTGAGTATTTAAGTCGTTTTGGATTAAAAACCGTGTCCCCTGTTTTACTTGCTGCTGTATCTGTTCTTCGTCCCAGATTTTCCGAATAGACATTTCAAGTTTGCTTTACTCGGAATATTTCAATTATTCCGAGTAGAGGTTTTATTTCCTCTTTATTCGGAATATCCCAGATATTCCGAATAGCTCTATTTTCCGCATAGAAGTTCATTATTCCGCATAGCCATTTTTTTTAGTTTTCTTATTCGGAACTTTTCAAACATTCCGAATTGTGTTTTTATTGTCCCTTATTCGGAATATTTTCCGCATAGCATATTTTTGTTTCATTACTCGGAATATTCCGACTAGCCATTTTTGAGTCTCCTTATTCGGAACAATTTTCCGCATAGCCCTGATTTTTCCGAATGGACTTTACTTTCCGAATGAAGCAGTTTTTCCGCATAACCATGTATTCCGCATAGGGAAGATTTTCCGCATAGAGCAATATATTCCGAATAGCTTATTTTTCCGAATAGACTGGATTTTCCGCATGGTGTAATCTTTCCGCATAAGCCTAGACTTTCCGAATGGCCATACTTTCCGCATAAGGGTATTTTCTCATAAGAGTATTTTCCCAGTTACTTGTTTTAAGTTTACTTCATTACTATTTTATTCACTTACCTGTTAGTAGAATAGAAAACCAAATCCACTTTTTGTCACCAAGAACAAATCATTCCACTTTTAACTGAGATCAATTCGAGAGGATTCCGAGAAATCTGAACCACATAAAAAGCGTGTATCAGCTTCTAAGAGACGTTTGTCTCTAATATACATCCAAGGCCTCATCTTTCACAATAGCCAGCTTAAGCCCTCCACCTCATCAGTATCCTTCAAGACATGTCCAAAGTAACCCTGAAACATTCAAAGTAAACATAATAAGCCCCTCTATTTATAGTTTGGTATCTGATTAGGTCCAAACATTTTAACACAAGTGAACTCAGCTTATTAGTGAAACATATTAAAATTATATTAGATGTTATTACTGTGTTGATTAACATATTAACATTGATCGTACAATAATAAAGTTAATCATTACCGTGATAGTATCTTTTTTCTCGTCATTGTCTAAGAGATATGGAGTCGTAAATCTTTTGTATGTCTAACTAGTTTTCTTTTCATTCTCTGTTTGGTAAGACTAATAATACTATTTTTCATATAGAACCAGTTCGACCGGAAACTAAAAAAACGAGTTTTTGAGTGTTGCTTTTTTATGAGCTACTCATGATCAGCTCGACAAAAGTTCAAAACAAACCATACTTGAGCTTCCTTAGTGCTAGATGAGTCGAGCTTGATGCTTGTGAAACTCACGCACAGATCGGCTCGTTCACATCCATGTATGCTCATTTAAGCTCAATTGGATGATTAACGTAAATAAAAGGCAACTTAATGCATAAAAAATAAAGCCAAATAAAATTAAACCATATCATGAAGCTAATAAGTATCACCAACAACATTGCCCGAGCTGAACCAAAAGAGACATGGAGTAACAGAATACATATTCGTGGTTTCTATATATGCAGATTTGGATACCTTCATATTTAAGTTGACTAATAAAATAGAGCATCTGGATAAGATTGAACCGCATACCAAGAACCGAATGGTTAGAGAAGACATAATAATGGTCGATTAGAAGTAAGATCAAACAAAATTTTGAGACTCTCGTAAAGTTGTAACGTATCTTTAGACCCAATGAAAACTGTTAGTCGAAATGGGAGTCGTGAACATAAGTTTGGTTTAATATCATAAAGGTTTCAATAAAAGGAACATCATGATTGATTCGAAAAACGATTCAGGTCTTGTTTTCATTTTTATAACTTTTTCTTGTAAAAACGAAGCTAAAAATATGTTTCGGTTGGTCATGTCGATCTGCTTTCTCAGTTTGGATCGACGCGCATTCTATTGTTCAACCATCGTATATGGTACAATAAATCCATTAGGGTTGACCATCAGTGATCAACACCATCAAACCAAACTGAAAACTGATGATTTTGTGGAGAACTTGAACCGAGAATCGAGCCATAGTGACTCGGCTTAGCTTTTTACCATCTAAGTTTGTAAAGATAGTCTGATTGAAAATTAAGCTAATACTTTGTCTAACGTGAAGCTAATGAGAATGGGGATTAAGGCATTTGAAACAAAATGGTTCTATCCCACATAGGTGAATGAGAAAGATTGGTGGAATTTATAAGTAAGACCATTAAGAAATAAAAAATAAGGATGTGTTAGAATTAGTGGATGGTGTTGATAGTTATAAGCCACTTCACAAGTTCTTCAACTATCTTTTTTTCACGGTTATGTTTAATGGTACTTATAATGATAAGCCACTTTAGCCCTTACTCACATTTGGCTCTTCTACTAATCTTTATAAGCTTCTTAGTTAATGAATCGTCTTTAGACCAAGTTATAACTATTTGAAATTATTTTGAATACAAAAAATACGTATAATAAAAGAGACCATACCCCCGCGATAGTTTTTGTGATTAAGATCATGTGCCGTATGAAAACCGATTTGTTTCATATTTAAGAGTCGCAACAGGCCAGCCATGAAGCCGATTTGTTTCATACCCATAAACAACATAGTTTGAATCTTCGGTATTGAAAAAGTTTAGAAAATATCATATTTAAGTTAAGGATTACGAAATGTAGATGTATAATATAAATTGTACATAATTTCTAGTTGATGAGAAGGTTTGCCAAATAATGTTCGTAATTGTGCATGTGTTTGAAAGATGACACATCTTTCATTAAAAGTGAGCATCCGGATAAAATGCATTGAACTGGACCGAAATTGATTTAGCTCAAAACCACAGACCAAAGACGGAGGACTGGTCTGGGTCAGTCCGATCCAACCCGGGTCTACGTTCAGTTCGCAATAGAATAATACTAGTACATCTTCTGTTACATACAAACTGTTTTGTCGAAATGGGAGTCGCTAAAAATAAACTTGGTGTAAGATCATAAACGTTTAAAATAATAGGAACATCGTGATCGCTTGATTCGAAGAAACATTTGAGCCCATATTTTCATTTTTATAACTTTTTCTTGTAAATCGTGAACGAAGCCGAAATATGTTTCGGTTGGTCCCGTCGGTCCGCTTTCTCAGTTTTGATCGATCCATATTCTATTGTTGAAAACCGAACCGAAAACTGATGACACTACAACAATTTTGAGTTTAGGGTCGCCCTTTTTTTAGGGTCGACTTAGTCGTCCCTAGATTAAGGGGGGCCACCAGTTTTACAAGAAAAACAAAGTCAAGAAGGCTGTGGGGACAAAGTGGGGTCCACGCAACCTAGGGACGACTAAGTCGTCCCTAGGTGAAGAAAATATATTTTTTTATCTTTTTTAATTGTTTAAAATTATTTAAAATTAATAGAAATATTTTAAAAAAAAAAAATTAAAATTAAAGTCAGACCCACGTAACCTAGGGACGACTAGGTCGTCCCTAGGTCAAGAAAATTTATTTTTCGCAGTTTTTTAAATATTTTAATTATTTAAAATTAATATAAATATTTTTTTTAAAAAAGTTTAAAACTAAGGTGGGGCCCGTGTAACCTAGGGACGACTAAGTCATCCCTATGTGAAGAAAACTTCATTTTTCTCAGTTTTTTTTATCTCTTTTAATTATTTAAAATTATTTAAAATTAATATAAATATTTTTTTAAAAAAGTTTAAAATTAAGGAGGGGCCCATGTAACCTAGGGACGACTAAGTCGTCCCTAGATGAAGAAAAATTTATTTTTCCCTTTTTTTATCACTTGTAATTATTTAAAATTATTTATAATTAATATAATTATTTTATTTAAAAAAAACTTTATTATAGTTAAAAATAACTTTATTCATATTAAAAAAACTTTATACATATTTAAAAAAACTTTATACATATTTAAAAATAACTTTATATTTATTTAAAAAAACTTATACGTATTTAAAAAAAACTTTAGATATATATTTAACACTTAAACACGCGTTTAATTAAACATATATATTACAACGATAATAGATTCATAAATAAGAAAAAAAACACATCACAAACTAGTTAAGACTAAACATACAGATTAACACATAATAATAAAATACAAATTAACACATTAAAATAACAAATAGATTACTACTCAAAGCTAAGATTTTCCATTTTATTTAAAAGCTCATGAAGTATTGCAGCCGATTGACATGCCTGGTCTTCAGGATGTCTTTCCATTTCTAGTCTTGCCTTTAGCATCTTTATCTTTATCTTTAGATCTTTGATCTTGCAATTAGAGCACTCAGTGGGTGCATATTGAGAAGGACCTATAGAAGAACTTGGATGTGAACCTTGAGGTGTTGAAGATCCAGGGAAAGATCTTATACGGAGTTCGAGATCAAAATCATCCTTCCATTTAAAATATTTACATCCATAATCATCTATTTGTGGTTGTTACAAAGTAAACAAATAACATGACATGTCATTTTAATAATCACACATATTACATAAATAAAACATTAGATTGTTTACCTTCGAAAGAGGACATGCATAGTAAAGTTTACCAAAGCTATGAGGTTGATGTGACTGTCTCGACACAATATATCCCTTTTTGCATGTACACTTATAAGCTTCAAGCGGATCCATCTTATGCAAAACCGGGTGGTGGTGGTGAGTTAGGTATGAGAGGATAAGAGTTTGTGAGGATAAGAGCTACCATAAATAAAGATAAAAATTTAGGGTCGACACATTTAGGGACGACTTAGTCGACCCTAGCTTTCCCGCCAACATTTTCCCGCCAAGGTTTTCCCGCCAACATTTTCCCGCCAACATTTTCGACTCATCAGTTGAACCTCTAACGTATAACCCTAGCATATCGACTCATCAGTTGAACCTCTAACGTATAACCCTAGCAAATCGACTCATCGGTTGAACCTATAACGTATAATCGTAACATATGGACTCATCTGTTGAACCTATAACGTATAACCGTAAATATGGACTCATCGGTTGAACCTCTAACGTATAACCGTAAGATATCGACTCATCAGTTGAACCTCTAACGTATAACCCTAGTATATCGACTCATCGGTTGAACCTATCACGTATAATCGTAACATATCGACTCATCGGTTGAACCTATAACGTATAACCCTAGCATATCGACTCATCGGTTGAACCTATAACGTATAACCGTAACATATGGACTCATCGGTTGAACCTATAACGTATAACCGTAAAATATGGACTCATCGGTTGAACCTATAACGTATAACCGTAACATATCGACTCATCGGTTGAACCTCTAACGTATAACCCTAGCATATCGACTCATCGGTTGAACCTATAACGTATAACCCTAGCATATCGACTCATCGGTTGAACCTCTAACGTATAACCCTAGCATATCGACTCATCGGTTGAAACTATAACGTATAACCCTAGCATATCGACTCAAGTCGTCCCTAGGGTAGTCAATATATTTAACGTAGTGGGTAGTGGGACCCACAAAGTCGTCCCTAGGTTTCAAAGAGTGGGTCGTACCTAGAATTCTAGAGACGATTTTTTAGGCACAAAAACCTAGGGTCGACTTAGTCGTCCCTAGGTTTTTAGGGTCGCAATATGGCCTCCCTAGGGACGAATAAGTCGTCCCTAGGGTTGAAAATTGTTGTAGTGTGATTTTGTGTAAAACATGAACCAAGAATTGAACCATAGTGACTCGGTTTAGCTTTGTGTTGGTCGTTCGATTAGGTTTATACGATTTAGGTGGGCTTTCATTCGTTTTTACTTTTACCGAGCCGAATTGAAACCTCAAATCATACCGGTTTTGATGACAAAATCTAAGTCATTTGATTATTAAGTGTTAAAGAATGGACATTGACGATTGACTTGATTAACGTTTACATGCATTATTTGCTCTATTCGATACCATCAAAGTTTAAAATTTTATCTTTATAACTGTTACAAATTCAAATTCTTATTGAATAATTCACGTATTATTTTATTATTTATTTCATGCATTAATAAAACATGTCTACGTTCGATTAATTCTTTTATATATTTATTATTTCATTAAAAAAAGTTATACTTGCTGTTACATAAAGTCATCGAAAGTACGAAACTACAGACATCAATACATAACCTAGACACCAAAATATCATATTTTGCTCTAGCATGATAACTTTTTCCTTTTAGAATCTTTACTGTTTCATAGATGATCATGAATCGATTAACTTTTAATGAATTAAAAGTTGAACCTATTATAACTAAGCTTATACTATAGGTCTAACGTGAAGCTAATGATAAAGTGAATTAAGGCATTTGAAATAAAAGTTTAAAGATGGAAATGAGTTTGGTTCATTTTATCCCACATAGGTGAATGAAGAAAGATTGATGAAATTCATAGGCCTCTTTGATAGTTGTTTTTTTTTTCTTGAATGGTAGTTATCATTATAGGCCTCTTCAACAAAATAACTACATTAACTCAGTAACTCTTAGAGCATCTTTAATGGTTAAAACCAAAAAAGATTCTTTTTATTGATTACATTAAGTTTTTTAATAAATGATTTCAATAAAATTAAAGTGTCTAACTAAAAAAAATGATTTCTAATAAAAAGTTATTGTGTAAACTTAATTCAATGCAACTTTTCAACTAAGCAATTTTAAAAGAAAATATATATTCAACAAGAAAAATAATGAATCATTAAATGCAAATCTTTTGCTTAAACCATTTTTAGAATTCAAATTTTTGTGAAAAACTTTGTAAAATGGTATCATTTGTAATGGTAAAAAGTCTTTTAAAATCTTTTCAAAATAATA
Source organism: Glebionis coronaria (assembly GCA_025667525.1). Lineage (NCBI taxonomy): Eukaryota > Viridiplantae > Streptophyta > Magnoliopsida > Asterales > Asteraceae > Glebionis > Glebionis coronaria. Next base: position 10,303,508 of record CM046882.1, read on the forward strand.
AAAACTTTTTATTATACCTTTGCATTGGGGATGATTTTAGAAGCACAATTGAATTTTATGTTAGAGCACATGGAGTGGTCACACCACCACACCAAAAAATACCCCGCCATGTCAGTTTTTTCACTTCCACATCCACACAAAAAAATCCATCTTATCATCACACCATTTCCACACCAATTTACCTATTTTTCACATTTTTTCAAAAACTACCCTCAACAATTAATTTATTTAAAACCTAACTTACTTTATTTATTCACGTAAAAAACATTAATACATCATAACATACGGTATAAAAAAACCCCGAAATAAATAGGTCAAAAAATACTATAATTGCCATTAGATTATTTGGGGAAAAAAAACCCGAAATAAATGGGCCAAAAAAAAAACCAAATAAATGGAAGAAAAAAAAACTAAAAGTCAATCCACATTATCATCTTTGTCTCCAAGCACCCCCACCGATCTGCTGCTGCAAAAAAAGTTCATCCTTCATCATTATTCGTCACCTTCTTCATCAAATATATAAGTTTAAAACGTTTTTTTATCTTTTTGAATCCATAAGAAGGTGTTTTGTAAGTTGAAAAAGGGGGTGTAAAAAGAACTCGTTTCCACGGACGTGGCCACAAGCACGGCGTCCTTCACGCGGTTTTTCACGGTGTAGTCACGCCGACCCACACAGGAAAACGACGAGCCACACCGTAGCCATTCCATCGCCACTCAGAAAAATTATATCAAATCTTTCTTTATACTCATAAACACTCATTATTAACAACTTTATTCGTAAATCGCAAATTCGCAATTGACTAGTTTCAAAAATATTTGCATGGCATTCATAGTAGTATTGAAGTCAACACTATAGCATGTCTTAATCTTACGTAGTAAATTTGATATGCTAGATTTGCATGTCTTAATAAAAGTCATACTAAGATTGTTACACGCGGTATCTTGTTGGTAGGTTGAGCATAGTCCGAAAATCATACGGGCTCGAGAATTGATTTCGTTCAAAACATGTTCAGTCCCGGTCCAGTCGAATTCAACAAGACATAATAACCGGTTATACGTAAGACCGTATCAGACCGAGAACATAATATGACGAAAAAACGCAAAGAAAGACCGGATCCAAAAGATGCTCGGACTGGGATTGTTAAATAGATTCACGCTCTCTTGCTCAACCATACCTATTGGTGGTGGGCTTACTAGACGTGTTGGCAGTTTGATGGAAACCATATGTACTTTCTTACATACATATATGATATATTTGTACCTCTGAACATGTAAACTTGGTGTAAATCTTTAGGATTATATGATCCCGTGGTCCTTTTGTGAAATAAAAAAGTATATCAAAAATCAATGTTAAAACTTAAAACTTTGTAACACTTGAAGCTTAAACTGAAGATCCTCTTTGGTCCTGTCGAATGCACATGATGTGATCTAACAGAAGCTTAGAAGAGTTCAAAATCACCATCTTTGTTGGTTGGATTTTGACCAGTAGCCGGCTTTTTGTCTACTTTTCTATCCAGTAAAACATATGTTAAGTGTGATAAGTTAATTTTGATCTTTGTTAATTAGGTTATTGGTTTTGGACTTGTCCCACATTGGTGGATGTATAAAATGAATCTCAGCTTATTAATGAGAACTTATTCATATAAGGTAAAGAACTCTGTAGTCTGTACTGTCATGGTTAGCGATATCGCAAAATATTAATAATAAAGTCAATCGCTAACCATGATGGTAAGAATTTCTTTTTCTTGTCACTCTCCGAAAATCTTTTCTCTCTCTCTCTTACATACGATCATGCATTTCTGTACGATGTGAATATGTGATGACATTTAAAAGATACAATGGTAAGTAATTATTTTTTACTGTTTTGAAACTCTTTTCTTTCTCTTTTAAAAGGTACTCTTCTTTCTCTTCTACATACGCGCATATGCATTTTTGTGATGTGACGATACGATGGTAAGTATTCCTTTTTTCTGTTTTGGAACTCTTTTCTTTCTCTTTTGCATATGAATACGGGAGTCCCCGGAAGCCAGTACATGCAGGGGCAGAGCTATGGCAGCACCAGTCGCGCTATTACTATTCAGAAATTTGAATGTTTCTTAGCTTTTTAACTGGTATTTTGTTTTTATGATAATTAGCATATTAAGTATTTATAGAAGAGAATAAAAAGTTATAGCTTCATGTTGTGGATCAACCCAACTCGGCATGGTCAGTTTCAACCCTAACTTGAAGATAAGCTGACCTATTTCAACGTGCAACGAAGAACCGCACCAGACTAAATCAATCTCAATCTGAAAGATGTGTTATCCTTTAAGAACATGCACAAACTTTTTTATTGGTCAACTTAAACATGAAGGTATTCAAATATGCATATAGAAACTAGCTAGGAACATATATCTCTTTCGGTTCTGCTTGGGCAATGTTGTTGGTGATACTTATTAGCTTCATGATATGGTTCATTTTGTTTAGCATTATAATTTATGCATTAAGTTGGCTTTTATTTATGTTAATCTCCCAATTGAGCTTAAATGAGCATACATGGATATGAACGAGCCAAGTTGTGCGTGAGCTTCACAAGGCTCAAGCTCTACTCATCTAGCACTAAGGAAGCTCAAGTGTGGCTTGTTTTCAGGGACGGAACCAGGACACAAAATAACCAGGTGCATTTACAATAAACTAAACAATACTACAAACACAAATTTTAGGGACCAGGTGCATTTAGCACAAATCCTACAAAAATTGAAGTTTTTTAACAGATTTAACACGACGCAACAAAAATCCATAGGTGTCCCAGGACCCCCCGGGACCCACCCTGGTTCCGTCCCTGCTTGTTTTGAACTTTTGTCGAGCTGATCATGAGTAGCTCATAAAAAAGCAATGCTTAAAAATCTTTTTTTAGTTTGTCCGGTTGAGCGTCTCGTTCGATTATTTATCCAATTGGTTCTATATAAAAAATAGTATTATTAGGCATACCAAACATGAATGAAAAGAAAACTAGTTAGACATACAAAAGAAATGCGACATACTCCGTATCGCTTAAATATTGGCCAGAAAAAAAAATAACGGTACCGTAAAGATTAACTTTATTATAAAAAATGTCGGTACCGTAAAGATTAACTTTATTATCATACTATTAATGTTATTATGTTAATCCTTATAGTAACAACATTTAATTTTAATTTAAACATGTTTTTTACTAATAAGGTGGGATTCATTGATACAACCACCGATGTGGGACAAGTTCAAAAATAATATCCTACGTCCATAATTTTGAAAGAGACAAAGAAAGTAAACAAAAAGCCAATACAAATCTTTTGATCAATTAAACAGTTGCAAAATAAACATGTAATAATCATTTGCAACAACTCTAGTTCATTATATTTCATGTCTTAAGATCGGGTGTTTCCTAGCATATAAAGCCACCAGAAACAACAAAACTTTAAATGAAACCACGCTCACATAAGTGTGTTCGTGCTTACGTATAACCAGTTATTGTGTATTGTTGAATTCAATCGGATCATACCGGACATGTCAGTCTGGTGTTCTAGATGAAATCAATTCTCGATCGCATATGACTTTGGATTATGCTCAACCCCACCAACAAGACACCGCGTGTTGTGTTAGTAAGTGTCGACCTTATTATGAATTTTACCAAGACAATAATGTTCAGCTTAGTTTCTTTGCCAACTTACTTCTCTTCCAAGACAAGTTTCTTTACCAAAGCATCAAGAAATTATGTACAATTTATATTATATACATCTTTTTTTTCTTATATTATATACATCCAGTGGCGGACGCAGGATATTGGGTAGTGGGGAGCAAAAAAAAATTTTTACAACAGCAAGGTAAAAAAAAACTAAAATCCGAATAAAAAATCGAGTATTTTAACTTAAAAATGGAAGATTTCATGCTTTTAAAGTGTTAAATGTCGAAATTCAATATGTGAGTGGGGGCAATTTGCGTTTTTAGTGGGGGGCATTAAAAAAAATGTCGAAAAATTACACTGTAATCTCGTCTTTTTGGTCGAGGTATGGGGGGCGACGCCACCCCATACTCAATACATACATCCGCCCCTGTATACATCTATATATCATAATCCCAAAATACGCCAGTGCAATTCGGCGTGATAGTCGATTGCGACTCTCAAATATGTGACACAAATCGGTTTCCATACGACATACATGATCATGTGCTAGCTTATGTCCAATCGTCAAGCAGATCTAGCATATCTAATTTATATATTTTTTATAAATTTTCTATTTATATAAGGAAATTTAGAATTTTTTTATTTTTTATATAAATTTAATAAAGAATTAAAAAAATTTATATAAATTTTATATATGAATTTTATTTTTTTTATTTAAACGAGTAAAACCCAATAAAATATCTTTTTAAAATATTTTTTTGACATTTAAAATTTCTATTTAAACGATTAAAATTTAAAATTTTCACCTTTTATATAAATTTCATAAAAAAACTTATATATATTTTTTTAAATAAATTTTATTTTTCTATTTAAAGGAGTAAAAAACGAATAAACAATTTTTACATAAACTTTTTTAGTTTTATAAATTTTCTCTTTAAACGAGTAAACCCTGTAAAAAACAACTAGCAAAAACGTTTACAAAGAATAAATGTCAAGTAAATTAAAAAATTTTATTTTTTGAAGGGGATTTTAATTACCTTTTTTTTACAATTCAGAGAATTCTTAATTTTTCCGTTTGTTATACTAAACGCAATAATTAAAAAAATTAAAATGTAAATATCATAATTATTCTCAAATATCATTTAATATCCTCCAACCTAACAACTCTTATTTTATCTACTACTTTTATATAGCAGGGTTTTTTTCCTAAAAAAAACTCTGGCAAAATCCCTAATCAATTGCCACATGTAATTCAGATTTTTAACAACCGTCCGATTAAAGCTATGAATAGAGCCAGTTCTTTGTTACATCATTGATCACTTTTGTTTCCCCAAATCATTTTAAACTAGCCCTTTTCATCCGATACCAGATTTAATCATCCCCGATATAAAACTAATCAAAAATCAAAAATAATTAAGCCATAAATCCATAACCTTTTATGGATTTAGTGGAATCCAAATAATCATATCATTTGTTTAAAATGATATTGACCGCCATTCATACATCAATCAAATCACAAATTACCTACAAATGAATGGTTTCCAATGTAGTTTGTGAATCAATTCATGTTGAAACTTCTTTAGATAGTGAAACCATCGAGCATCTACAAATCAATGGTTCCTATCTGACAAATCAGGTATACATATCTTTTTAATTTATTTTGTAGATATTATTTGTTATTATTTCAGTATAAAATCGTATAGATTATTTTGTGTTGTCCATAAATAACTGTTCTTTATTTTGTGTGTTTTTAATTTCAGTAATCTTTGAGGTTTTCAATAAGGAAAACAACTCTTATGCGTTCATGAATATAGAATTGAATTTGTGTAACAAGGAATCATCTAATGGAGGTAATTTTTCATTTTAGGGTTTGATTGAATTTAAATTAAAATTAGCTAATAGTTTGCATTGATTGAATTAGGTTTTCATAATTCGTATGATTTCGATTTCGAATTTGCTGAGAATATGTCGAATAATTTATTTGAAAATTTTCAAATTTGTGATGAATCAAAGTGAATAATTTTCAAATGATTAATGTGATCCTTATATTATATAAACTTTATGTTAATGTATAATGATTATAGTTTACAGTACTCTATTTAGTTGTTAAGATAAGGGAACACTTTCGTAATTGACCTTGGTTTTGGGTATATGAGCAAGTTTTTGTTGGTTTGTAGACTTAGATACCTTTGGGATGCTTGGTTAAGTAATGTTTTGTATCACAATAATTTTTAGTCATTTTGTATCATTGATATTGTTTCTCAATGTATAGTATCTCATGATCTGATTTTGATGTGTAGGGTAGGCTATATTGATTATAGATTCATGGATTGAGCTGGGATCTATCACAAGAATAAGTAAGTCAAACGAAAGGTATTTGTTTACTCTCAAGCAAATCTTAGATCAGACTTTTTGATTACATATCTAATTTTGTTTCAAATTTAAGTATCTTAAATTTTATTTCAAGTATGGTAAAGTAACAAGAAGGATTGGTTCCTTGAATCACAAGTCCCAAATGACAAATATATCAATGAGGGCAACGCGATTTTTAAGCAAATATAGTTTTTTACATTGCATGTATTTTACTTTGTTTACGTGAAGGAAAAGGACATGCAAACCTCATTATGGATCTCTAACATGGTTGAGGTTTTATTTGAATTAATATTCATGTATCATATGTATTTAATATATGTAGCATCAACTGTTTTGAGTTTGATTTATGTGTCATATGATGAACGCTTGTGTTACATTCTCTCAAGTCTATGGAAGATGATAGCTCATGTAAGGTAACTTTCAACAGCAAGTCAGAGCTATCCAATGCTGATAAAAACCCAAACCACCTTAAGTTATTGCTTTACTCATCAAAAAAGGGAAGATGGTCAAATCTGGTGCAAGATAGAGGAAAATCAAGAGGAATTGGATGACGGAAGGTATGATCATTCTTTTAAATCTCATACTTCAGATTATGATATAAGGCTTTATGTTATAACATCAGTTTGGTTTTGATTTTAAACCAGAAGAAGTGAGCAAGTTTATGTTGGTTGAAGTTAATTTAAAATAGATTAGTTATCTTCATGACCTAGAATGAATTAAAGTAATTTCTTGAGTAAGTTTTTGATACTTAAGCATTTGTTAGTGTAATTAAAAGACATATTATTTTCTCATACTTTTATTTGTAATGGATGCTAATATCGGTATATTATTTTACAGTTTAAAAAGCTTGCCCAAGCATATGACGTAGTGAGTGATCCAGAAAAACGCGATAGTATTAATATCAGGATGGTGAGGATGCGAAGAAAGAAGGAATGTGCTGCGGTGGTTATGAGAAAGTGGTGTAGTAGAACAAGGTTCTTGAGTACATGTCGAGATGGGCATGCAAAATGGGCAGAAAAAAGGCAAGTAAATTAGATTTAACTTTCGTCTTGAACATAATCTATGGTATAAACTTTTGATATGATCGACGTCTTAAGATGCAGCTACAAAATCAAGTTAGGGACTGTTGAGGATTACTATCCTATGAGCTAATAAGCAATTATTAACAGTTCCTTTATATGTATGTTAACTTTTCATTTCATTCATGATGAGTGTATTTTAATAAAATATATGCAAGTTGGAAAGCTATGCCAAATATGTAAGTAGCGTTTGTTTATAATTGAAGTCTTGATTGAAGCTATTATAATGACTGTCTTACCATCCTATCCGTAGTTACTTTCTGTTTCTAACACTATAAAGCTTAGACATAGATGACGACATTGATGACATTTTTTTCTATAAAATCTGAGTATAGCAATGATCGGCGATTAATACATTTTTAACAAGTGTTTTATGAATATGTTTGTTTCAAGATTATGGATATTTTTAGTATTCTACCATTTATATTTATTCAATTTCTGTTTATATGAATCTGTTTGTTTATATCTATGTGGGAACAATGGGAACTAAAAATGAATTTGGTAGTGTGTTTTTATTTTTGAATTCTGTTACAGCCTTATAATACTTTCCATGAGTGAAACACAATGTCAATTGCAAAGAAACGGATGTGGAAAGCATCAAAATATAACACTCTACAAAAAACAAAAAACAAAAAAGATAGAAAGATGCATGAGGCTTAATTGTGTAGTTTAAAGAAAATAAAATATGCACCCATGTGAATTAATACTTTCAATCTTGTGAACGTCATCTGACTAAATTTCTGAATTCCTTCCTTCCGATTTATGTTCCAAGATATTCTGCAATTATTTATTTTTCATTGAAGAAGTAACTGGATTACCCCTGCAGATATGAAGGTGAGATTGTTAGTGAAAAAAATGTGTGAGTTCTGCAGAATAGTGAAGCGTCGTGGGAGAGTATTTGTTTTGTGCACTGCTAATCCCAAGCATAAACAACCACAAGGCCTCTCAACAATTTCTTATGAGGAGGGTTCATTCACATCCAGGTATTCCTTCTGACTTTATTGTTCTTAGTTCCATATTATGGTTTTGGTAGCTATGAGCCACCTACAGGATGTGTAAATAAATGATGTACAGACTATCGTTCTGGAAAAGCTTAAAACTTTTAGCAGATACCCATATTCTTATGAAATTATCTTACTCATGTTTGTTAGCAATAAGACTGACTTTTGAAGATAATTGGTCTAAAGAGGTCGCCAAAGAATGACAGAGAACGTTGAAGATTATGAAACCAATGGCAACTAAAGTAAGAATATGCAAGTATCTACTTAATTGTTATTAAGTTCCAAAAATATTATCTCTACTTTTGACAATGTTTAGGTTGAGACCGTTATGGTAGCTTGCTGGAATAGTGCCTTCTTAGGGGTCCAACTTTGACCAGAATTTGTAGGTTATGTTTTTGTGAACTTTTGATACATATAATGTGAGTCCTAATACGAAAAGATTATATTGAAAGGTATTAGAAATCAAACATTATACAGCAATACCGGCAACTTGTGTTTGGTTAGGTGCCCTTTCTTATCAGTTCTGGTAGACTGTCACCTCTCACTCAGTTAGGAATCCTGTGACAACCGTGGTTTTGAGGTTCGTCACTTGGTCTTACTTTTAGGTTATTTTATGTGTGACTACTTGATTTTTGTGCTTACGTGTTTATGTTGTGTGAACGAGGTTGGTGTGATTATTGTTTATGAGTATAGAGTACTCATAAGTAAATCGAGGTACGGTTAATTCATGTTCATGAGATCACAATTAGGGACTATGAAATGAAATGGTGGTATTTTGGTGGTTACGTATACGTATAAGTATTATAGTAATAGTGTATTTTTTTAGGATTTACGGTTTAGCATTTAGAGGTCTCGGATAAGGTAATTAGCCATATGAATATTTTTCGGGATGGTTTTAGGTCATTTAGGACTTAATTATAAAGTTTATTTCAAAATTTGAGATTTTTTTTAAAAGTGTATATTTTACGACTTTTACGGTAAAACGCGTAAAAACTGACTAGTTTTACGGTTTTGAGGTTTTGGAGGCTTTAGGAGCTGAAATAAGTTAAGGAAAATTAAGGTAATATTAATAAGATATTTATTAATAATAAAATAAAGAGAAAAACAAATTTTATGGGGTTTAGGTCGGTTTAGAAGAGAAAAAAAAAAGAAAAAAAGAAAAGATTTATGGTAAGTGGGCTTTGAGTTGGAATAGGATTCACCCATACCCTATATAATGTATATACTAAACCAAATTCATTATTTTTCTCCTGGAAATAAAATAAATTCGTGAGTTATATAAAAAATTAGGGTTCTTCATAAAATTTTGGGGTTTTCATAAATCAAAGGTAAATCTTCATAACCCTTTTCAATTTAATTGTTTTTATGTTTAAATTAATCATTCTTATGATGGATTAGGGTTAGGGTTTAATATAAAAACAGTAAATTAATGTTATATTAATTATAATATGATGATTACATAAGTTAGGACTTGTAATTAGAGGGATTAGGGTTAATTAATTAGTTCAATTTGTTTAAAACCCGTTTTTAAAAACTGGGCAGATTTTGAGTCAATTGTTTTGATCATATCAGGAGTTCTATAAACTCTTATTTAACGATCCAAGTACCCCTGGAAATCTATTTGAAGTGGATTTCCAATGCAAGAAACGAGAACTAAATTGGAGGTCGGGAAGTGGGTCAAAAACAGGTTACAACAGTCGGAGGTCAAAACAGTTTTGAATTCAGCCTGTTTTCTTTTTAAGTTTTGGGTTGTTTGGGGCACTTAGCGTTGCATTGGGATCTTCTCACGAACGTGAGAGATGGTTTATATATTATAGTTAATATCTGCACTTAGGCTAAGGTGGTGGTTTAGGGTAAGACCCCTTAATGGTAACAAACTTTTAGTACGTTTAAAATCAGGAAATCTAGAATGACAAAAGTAGATATATATATATATCGGGGCCTTAACAGTAGCTTTAAGGTTAGGGTAAGTGGGAGGTGTTAGCCAACATGTGTAAGGGTATGAATATTCCTTTTACAGAAACCATGGGTAGGTTTAAGTGGGCGTTTGACCTAAAGTTTTGAGACCTAAAACTGGGACTGTTTTGGGTAAAATACGAACGGGTTAGTTATTAAACTTAACCAAGTTAAGGACTTGTTAAGGAAGGGTATTGGGGTAATTAGAGCTTATTAATGAGGTATATATGTGAGAATATGCTAGATGTCCATCATAGGTTAATGAGCCATCTTAGTGATTGGTTCGTTTATTGATTTCGTGTTTTTGGTTTGTTAGCTTGTTGTTAGTGCAAGGACGTGTGAAGGAGCTATCAGGTGAGTGTTCATAGTCCCATGTTTATTTTTGTTTTTGACTTCCAGATGGGATGGAAGAGACACTGTGTTGAGTTGTTTCTAAATTGTTGGTGTGAATGTTTTATGGTTGTGATGGACTTGTGTGTATACTTGTGTGATTAACTGCTATGCGATCTTTGATTTGTTATTGTGGTTGACAAGGTAGTGGCCTTGTGGTTTGCCAAGGTAGTGGCCTTGGGATAGGTACATAGAGTGATCATCTAAGGTACCATGATGTTGTTTGGCAAGGTAGGAGCCTTTGATTGGTTTGGTATGATTGGTCTTGATTGATAGTTGTTAATACATAATTGTAACACATTGTCCATATGTTCTTTTGTTGATGATTGTTATTCACAGCTTGTAACTGATTTAGCGTTGGAGTCTAAACCTATGACTCTCACCAACTTTATGTTGACGTGTTTTAGTGTCTCTTTCAGGTGATACTATGGTTAAGCATGAGAAAATAAGTGGCTAGGATGGGAGAAGCATAGGATTGCATATAGAAGGAGAATCCCCGTTTCCTTCTTAGTTTTATTTGATTGTTCTTTTAATAAGTGATACTGTGGCACACATTTGTTTGTTGGTATGTTATTTGTTGTCTTGGGTAAGAAGTAGGATTGTTACTTACTTACCTAGACCCCTTGCATTTGTTGAGATTTTGTCATGACCTTCGTGTCACCATTTTTATGACATTTCTTATTTCATATAGTTGTCTCTATAGACACGCCATGTTGTGATGATATCCATACGTCGCGCCCTATGTTCCACCATGGTGGGGTGTGACAGAATGGTATCAGAGACAATGGTTATAGAGAACTAGGTTGCCTAGTCGCGTAGCCTAGTCTATAGCTTAAGGGTCCCTGCATATAGGCGTCATAGGAGTATGTGTGCATTTTATAATAATTGATGTGTTTGGATGTTATTTTGCGATGTTGTTAAGTTAGGAACTAATATGGTTCATACTTGACCACATAATATTTTCCTTTCGGGTTTTGACTAGTGCGGGTTTAACTACCATCGTCCACGCTAGTCATCTTTGTAATTTGCTAGAAATGTATAATTATTTGTTTTAAATTTTCCGACTCTTATGGACGGCATGCCTTAAAATTATTTATGTTTTCGTTTGGATTATGTCTACGCTAGTTTAGCTAGACCATGGATTTGTGATGTTTCAAGTTTTGACTATGTTATTTTAATAAATGGAGTTTTGGATTTTATTTTGTGTGTTTATGTGCTTGTGAGTTGATGGATTATGTGTTATGTGTAGTATTAATTTCTTATAAGTGTCATCATAGGAGGGAGTACATTGGTGAAAGGGAACATGTATAATTATGGAGGCCTACATAATTATATATGTGTCACAACACCACTAGACTTTCAAGTATGATTGCATGAAAGAGAATTGATACATGCTTGTATAGCATATGTTGGTAGTATGCATGATTATGATTAGGCGTATGTATAGTGGTAAGTATACTATATGGAGTATTTTGGTAGTTGTTAACGGGTGTCATGTTTTTACTATCAGCATGGTGAACACGCGAAATGGTGCTGGTGGAAGTGGTGATGGAAATCCTGACTTGGCTACTTTGATTGCTGCTCAAATGGACAACATAATACCAACCATTGTTCAGCAGGTGACTAACAACCTGAACAACAATAATAACAACAATGGTCAAGGAGGAGGTGGAAACAATGGTTGTAGCTATAAGGCATTCACTTCTTGTGGTGCAAGAGAGTATGATGGGAAGGGCAGCGCGGTAGTACTTACCCAATGGATTGAGAAGATGGAGAATGTAATTCAGATGAGTGGATGCTTACCAAATCAAATGGTCATGTACGTAACTGGTTCACTAGTAGGGAAGGCTTTAACTTGGTGGAACACTCAAGTTCAAGCAAGGGGAAGAGTTGCTGCAAATGCTATGGCTTGGGCCGATTTTAAAGCTCTTATGACTACGGAGTTTTGTCCAAGCAATGAGATGGAGAAGCTGGAAAATGAGTTTTGGGGACATGCTATGGTTGGAGCGGCTCATGCAGATTACACATATCGCTTCCATGAATTGGCAAAGTTGGTTCCCCATTTGGTTACCCCTGAGGCGAACAAGATTAAGCGGTACATTACTGGATTACCTCCTCAGATCAGGAGAATGATTAAGGCTACTCAGCCTAACACAATACAACAGGCCATACTAACGGCAGGAATACTTACTGAGGAGGCGGTATCTAGTGGAATCTTGGTCAAGGCGGGAGATAAAAGAAAGGAGCCAGAAGCCGCGAAGTCGCCTGACACTAACTGGAAGAATGCTAAGAAGGCGAATGATGGAAGAAATTTTGGCATGAGGGTACCTCAAGGTTCTGGAAATCCGAACAACAACAATGCTGCCTGTCGAACCTGCTCTAGGTTCCATCCAAGAGGTACACCATGCCAGACATGCTACAATTGCCAGAAACCGGGACACTTTGCCAGAAAATGTGACGCACCTAACAGAAACGCAACACCAATCCAGTCTGTAAGGATGAATGTCACCGGGGGAAATTGTTTTGAGTGTGGACAACCCGGGCATTTCCAGAGGGAGTGTCCTAGATTGGTTGGAGCAACCAACCAGGGCAGAGGCCAGTTAGCTTTGGAGGGAAGTCGAGGAAACCAAGGCGGTGGAAACCGGAACAATGCTAACCGCAACAATGAGAACACTGGGAATCGGAACTAGAACTGGAACGAGGGAAATCAGAATAGGGGAAATCGGAATGGAGGCAGGGTTTACCTTGCAAATGCATAGAAGCGGTTCATGACCCGAATGTAGTCACGGGTACGTTTTCTGTTAACAATCACCTCGCTACGATTCTTTTTGACTCTGGGGCAGATTTTAGTTTTGTGTCGTCTCAATTCGTGCCTTTGTTAGATATGAACCCTAGTGTAGCGAAACCAGGATATGTGATTGAAATAGCTAGTGGTAAGCAAGAAGAAGTAGATGAGATATTTTTGAACTGCAAATTAGAGTTGGGAGAATTTAAGTTCACCATAGATTTAATCCCTCTAGGACATAGGAGCTTCGATGTAATCATTGGGATGGATTGGTTATCGAAGCATAGGGCTGAGCTAATGTGTCATGAAAAGATTGTTAAGATACCCATAGGTGATATGAAGGTGTTATACGTGTAGGAAGAAAGGAATGAGAAGAAGACCAGGTCCCTTATGAATGTCAAGGATGATGAGCCACAAATCAATAAGATTCGAGTAGTAAGAGAGTTCGTCGATGTATTCCCGAATGACTTGATGGGGTTCCCACCGGTGAGACAAGTAGAGTTTAAGATTGACTTAGTACCCGGGGCAACACCCGTAGCGAAGTCACCATATCGTCTAGCACCGTCAGAGATGCAAGAATTAGCCGAGCAACTTAAGGAATTACAGGATAAGGGTTTCATTCGACCAAGTTCTTCTCCATGGGGAGCGCCGGTGCTATTTGTCAAGAAGAAGGATGGATCTTTCCGAATGTGTATTGATTATCGGGAGTTGAACAAGCTGACCATTAAGAACCGTTATCCTCTCCCAAGGATTGACGATTTATTTGATCAGCTGCAAGGAGCAAGGTACTTCTCAAAAATTGACCTTAGGTCCGGTTATCACCAACTAAGGGTCTGTGAGGAGGACATACAAAAGACCGCGTTCAGAACAAGGTACGGACACTTTGAATTCACCGTTATGCCATTTGGATTGACAAACGCGCCAGCAGTGTTCATGGATCTAATGAACCGAGTGTGCAAGCCATATCTAGACAAATTTGTCATAGTCTTCATTGATGACATACTTATCTACTCTAAGACGGAGGAGGAGCATAACCAACATTTGAGATCGGTATTGGAGCTGCTCAGGAAGGAGAAACTTTATGGGAAGTTCTCCAAGTGTGAATTTTGGCTTCAAGAGGTACAATTTCTGGGGCATGTAATCGATAATGATGGCATACATGTAGACCCAAAGAAGATTGAAGCAGTAAAGGATTGGAAGGCACCTACTACACCGTCAGAAATAAGGTCATTCTTAGGCTTGGCAGGATATTACAGGAGATTTATAGAGAATTTCTCTAGAGTATCAAAGCCTTTGACACTGTTGACCCAAAAGAATCAGAAGTATGAATGGGGCGAAGAGCAAGAACATGCGTTTCAGACACTAAAGGACAGGTTGTGTAATGCACCTATCTTGTCTTTACCATAAGGGGTGGAAGATTTTGTGGTTTACTGTGATACGTCCAACCAGGGTTTGGGATGTGTTCTTATGCAGCGAGACAAGGTCATAGCTTATGCATCACGACAATTGAAAAACCATGAGAAGAATTACACCACACATGACTTGGAACTAGGAGCTGTAGTCTTTGCTCTCAAGATATGGAGACATTACTTGTATGGGACGAAAAGTGTGATCTTTACGGATCACAAAAGTTTGCAGCACATCTTTGATCAGAAAGATTTGAACATGAGGCAGAGACGATGGTTGGAGTTATTTTGTGATTATGACTGTGAGATTAAGTATCACCTTGGGAAGGCCAATGTGGTGGCAGATGCGCTAAGTAGGAAGGAGAGGCTAAAACCAAAGAGAGTAAGGGCAATGAGCATAACAATTTAGACAACTCTTAAGGATAGAATTCAGGCAGCACAAATAGAGGCCGTAAAGGAAGAAAGGCTGGTTGAAGAAAATCTACATACTATGGATCAGTACATGGAAGAAAGAGGAGATGGTTGCAAGTATTACTTGGATAGAATCTGGGTTTCGTTGTTTGGCGATACAAGGAAGGTGATATTGGATGAAGCTCATACGTCGAGGTATTCGTTACACCTAGGAGCTGATAAGATGTATCGGGACATGAGAGATATGTATTGGTGGCCAGGAATGAAGAAGGATGTAGCTTTGTACGTTAGTGAATGTTTGACTTGCTCCAAGGTGAAGGTTGAACATCAAAGACCATCAGGGTTACTGCAACAACCAGAGGTTCCTAAATGGAAGTGGGAGAATATTGCCATGGACTTCATTACAAAACTGCCAAGGTCTAACAGTGGAAATGATATGATTTGGGTAATAGTGGACAGACTGACTAAGTCTGCCCATTTTGTGGCAATGAAGGAGGATGATAAGATGGAAAGGTTCGCCAAGAAATACTTGGAACATGTGGTGGCAAAACATGGAGTACCGGTGTCGATCATATCAGATAGAGATAGCAGGTTTACGTCTAGATTTTGGGGACTATTGCAGAAGGCTTTGGGTACGAGGCTGGATATGAGCACAGCTTATCATCCGCAGACGGATGGACAGAGTGAGAGGACTATACAAACACTGGAGGACATGTTAACAGCATGTGTGATAGATTTTGGAGGAAGTTGGGAGAATCATCTGGCGTTGGCAGAATTCTCGTACAATAATAGCTACCATGCTAGTATAGAGTGTGCACCGTTTGAGGCACTCTATGGTAGGAAGTGTAGGTCACCGCTGTTATGGGCTGAAGTAGGAAGTAGCCAACTAATTGGACCGGAGATGGTACAGGAGACTACGGACGCAATTACCGTGCTTAAGGAAAAATTAAAGGCGGCTAGAGATCGACAAAAGAGCTATGCGGACAAGAGGCGTAAGCCGTTGGAATTTGGGGTTGGGGACAAGGTGATGCTAAAGGTTTCACCATGGAAAGGGGTGATGCGGTTCGGGAAGAAAGGGAAGTTAGCACCTAGATTTGTGGGGCCATTTGAAATCCTTGAAAGGATTGGGCTAGTGGCATACAGGTTGAGATTACCGGAAGAGTTAAGTAGTGTACATGATGTGTTTCATGTCTCAAACTTGAGGAAATGCTTAGCAAGAACTGACTTGCAAGTCTCGGTGGATGATATTAGTATAGATGCGAGCCTTCGTTTTATTGAAGAGCCGATAGAGATTATGGACCGTGAAGTTAAAACCTTGAAAAGAAGTAAGATACCGTTAGTTAAGGTTAGGTGGAATTCTAAACGTGGACCGGAGTTCACGTGGGAACGGGAAGAGTTTATGAGGAGTAAGTATCCTCAGCTGTTCGTTAATGACGATCCTAAGGAGTAAATCTCGGGACGAAATTTCTATTAGGAGGGAGTGATGTGACAACCGTGGTTTTGAGGTTCGTCACTTGGTCTTACTTTTAGGTTATTTTATGTGTGACTACTTGATTTTTGTGCTTACGTGTTTATGTTGTGTGAACGAGGTTGGTGTGATTATTGTTTATGAGTATAGAGTACTCATAAGTAAATCGAGGTACGGTTAATTCATGTTCATGAGATCACAATTAGTGACTATGAAATGAAATGGTGGTATTTTGGTGGTTACGTATACGTATAAGTATTATAGTAATAGTGTATTTTTTTAGGATTTACGGTTTAGCATTTAGAGGTCTCGGATAAAGTAATTAGCCATATGAATATTTTTCGGGATGGTTTTAGGTCATTTAGGACTTAATTATAAAGTTTATTTCAAAATTTGAGATTTTTTTTAAAAGTGTATATTTTACGACTTTTACGGTAAAACGCGTAAAAACTGACTAGTTTTACGGTTTTGAGGTTTTGGAGGGTTTAGGAGCTGAAATAAATTAAGGAAAATTAAGGTAATATTAATAAGATATTTATTAATAATAAAATAAAGAGAAAAATGAATTTTATGGTGTTTAGGTCGGTTTAGAAGAGAAAAAAAAAGGAAAAAAAGAAAAGATTTATGGTAAGTGGGCTTTGAGTTGGAATAGGATTCACCCATACCCTATATAATGTATATACTAAACCAAATTCATTATTTTTCTCCTGGAAATAAAATAAATTCGTGAGTTATATAAAAAATTAGGGTTCTTCATAAAATTTTGGGGTTTTTATAAATCAAAGGTAAATCTTCATAACCCTTTTCAATTTAATTGTTTTTATGTTTAAATTAATCATTCTTATGATGGATTAGGGTTAGGTTTAATATAAAAACAGTAAATTAATGTTGTATTAATCATAATATGATGATTACATAAGTTAGGGCTTGTAATTAGAGGGATTAGGGTTAATTAATTAGTTCAATTTGTTTAAAACCCGTTTTTAAAAATTGGGCAGATTTTGAGTCAATTGTTTTGATCATATCGGGAGTTCTATAAACTCTTATTTAACGATCCAAGTACCCCTGGAAAGATATTTGAAGTGGCTTTCCAATTCAAGAAACGAGAACTAAATTGGAGGTCGGGAAGTGGGCCAAAAATAGGTTACAACAGTCGGAGGTCAAAACAGTTTTGAATTCAGCCTGTTTTCTTTTTAAGTTTTGGGTTGTTTGGGGCACTTAGGGTTGCATTGGGATCTTCTCACGAACGTGAGAGCTGGTTTATATATTGTAGTTAATATCTGCACTTGGGCTAAGGTGGTGGTTTAGGGTAAGACCCCTTAATGGTAACAAACTTTTAGTACGTTTAAAATCAGGAAATCTAGAATGACAAAAGTAGATATATATATATATATATCGGGGCCTTAACAGTAGCTTTAAGGTTAGGGCAAGTGGGAGGTGTTAGCCAACATATGTAAGGGTATGAATATTCCTT
Organism: Glebionis coronaria; assembly: GCA_025667525.1. Classification (NCBI taxonomy): domain Eukaryota; kingdom Viridiplantae; phylum Streptophyta; class Magnoliopsida; order Asterales; family Asteraceae; genus Glebionis; species Glebionis coronaria. The sequence goes on from CM046882.1 coordinate 10,321,494, forward strand.
TTACAGAAACCATGGGTAGGTTTAAGTGGGCGTTTGACCTAAAGTTTTGAGACCTAAAACTGGGACTGTTTTGGGTAAAATACGAACAGGCTAGTTATTAAACTTAACCAAGTTAAGGACTTGTTAAGGAAGGGTATTGGGGTAATTAGAGCTTATTAATGAGGTATATATGTGAGAATATGCTATATGTCCATCATAGGTTAATGAGCCATCTTAGTAATTGGTTCGTTTATTGATTTCGTGTTTTTGGTTTGTTAGCTTGTTGTTAGTGCAAGGACGTGTGAAGGAGCTATCAGGTGAGTGTTCATAGTCCCATGTTTATTTTTGTTTTTGACTTCCAGATGGGATGGAAGAGACACTGTGTTGAGTTGTTTCTAAATTGTTGCTGTGAATGTTTTATGGCTGTGATGGACTTGTGTGTACACTTGTGTGATTAACTGCTATGCGATCTTTGATTTGTTATTGTGGTTGACAAGGTAGTGGCCTTGTGGTTTACCAAGGTAGTGGCCTTGGGATAGGTACATAGGGTGATCATTTAAGGTACCATGATGTTGTTTGGCAAGGTAGGAGCCTTTGATTGGTTTGGTATGATTGGTCTTGATTGATAGTTGTTAATACATAATTGTAACACATTGTCCATATGTTCTTTTGTTGATGATTGTTATTCACAGTTTGTAACTGATTTAGCGTTGGAGTCTAAACCTATGACTCTCACCAACTTTATGTTGACGTGTTTTAGTGTCTCTTTCAGGTGATACTATGGTTAAGCATGAGAAAATAAGTGGCTAGGATGGGAGAAGCATAGGATTGCATATAGAAGGAGAATCCCCGTTTCCTTCTTAGTTTTATTTGATTGTTCTTTTAATAAGTGATACTGTGGCACACATTTGTTTGTTGGTATGTTATTTGTTGTCTTGGGTAAGAAGTAGGACTGTTACTTACTTACCTAGACCCCTTGCATTTGTTGAGATTTTGTCATGACCTTCGTGTCACCATTTTTATGACATTTCTTATTTCATATAGTTGTCTCTATAGACACGCCATGTTGTGATGATATCCATACGTCGCGCCCCATGTTCTGCCATGGTGGGGTGTGACAAATCCTAACTCAGGATACATACATATCGGATAAGGTAAAATGCAGACTGAACTCAGAAAACATTTACTCAAAGCTTTGACGTGTAGTTTTGTTTTCATTTCTGAAACATTCTGATTAATTGCACCTTGAACTAAATCATACACAGCAATTCTAATTCCATTTGTTTACGCAGAACGAGCAGGTGTTCTCCAGGTGGTGGAAAGCGGGACCATGCGGCTTCTTGAATCACCTACAAAGTTGCACAACTTCAATGTCTGAATTTTACATCTTAATGGTGTTTCTGTTGGCTTAAGGACTATGACTGTTTACTCTCTTTAACCGTTTTTAGCATATAAATACGTATATATGTGTGCAAGTGACATTTTAATGTTTTTATGTAAGTGTTCTTGAAAGAACAAAACACCTAGAAACTGACTTAATTACATGTAGGTCTCAACGAAAATTTCATCACACAAGTATACAATATTTTTATTTTCACTGTTTTATGAATCTGTTTGTTTCAAGATTATGGATATTTTTAGTATTCTACCATTTATATTTATTCAATTTCTGTTTATAATCATTTTTGAGACTAGCCCGCCCTTAGGGCGGGCCTTGAGTCTAGTTATATATATGACAACTTTTTGCTTGTAGAAGCTTTACTACTTAAATGTTGAATCTTTAATAACTAAACTAATACTATTATATGTCTAACGAGAATGGAAATTTAAACATTTAAAACAAAAGCTTAAAAAAATCAATGTGTCCCACATAGGTGAATAAAGAAAGATAAGTGGAATTTATATGTAAGATCATTGAGACATAAAATAAAGATATGTTTAATACTGTGAATGGTATTTATAGTCACTTCACAAGTTCTTCAACTATCTTTTTTTTTGGGTTATTTTGAATGGTACTCTCTCCATCTCAAAATAATTGTTTATGTTTAATTTTTTTATCTATTGACTATAAATATGTTTATTTGTATTATTTAATACTTGATAAAATTATATTAATGAAAATACATTTAAAACAATATTCATTCATATATTTTGCATCAAATACTATTATAACGTTCCTAAAAATAATTAATATCAAATTAAAGTTGCACAAAAAAAACTTTTAAAAATTAAACATTAACATTTATTTTAGGATCACATTTGGCTTTCCTGAGTACTTATCTTTATATGCCTCCTTCAAAAGAAAAACCTAACAATTAATTACATCAACTCTGATGTTTTTAAAATATCATACCAGTTTAGAAACATTATTAACTTTTATATTAGAAAATTTATATCAAATCTTTCTTTTACAGTATAACACTCATTATTAACAACTTTATCCATACATCACAATTGACTAGTTTAAAAAATATTTGCATGGTATTCATAGTAGTATTGAAGTCAACGACTACTTGATATGTGTTTACATAGCTTGATTTACTTGAGAATTGATTTACTTGCATAGTCAGATTGATACACCAGTAAGAAGAAAAGTTTGTGTTCAACGTAATCTGAAAATCAGACAGGATCGAGAATTGATTTCGTTAAAAAAACCGACATGTTCGGTCTCCGGTCTGACCGAATTCAACAAGACACGATAACCGGTTATAGGTAAGACCGCATCATGCCGAGAACATAATATGAAGACAAACGCAAAGGAGGACCGGATCCAAAATATGTTCGGACTGGTATTGTTAAATCGATCCACGCTCTCTTGCTCAGCCGTACCTACTGATGGGCTTACCAGACCACGTTTCTAATCAAACGACACGTGTTGGCAGTTTGGTGGAAACCTTATGTAATTTCTTACATACATATATGATATATCGGTACCTCTGAACATTTACCAATGTTGTAGGACATCTTTCACCAAGTTTTGCATGAAAACTGGTGTGAATCTTTAGGATTATATCGTCGTGGTCCTTTTGTGAAATATTGAACTATGACAACAATCAAGTCCTGTGGAATGCACATGATGTTTTATAAGGCTGGTGGGAGTGGAGGCAAACTCACTCGCTTCCACGTCAGTGCCACCTCAACTTTTAACAAACTCACAAAAACTCATCCACGGAGATAATGATACTCACCCAAACTCACCCACATTAACCTTTCATACTTATTTTTTTTATTATTTAAACACACCCCACTCACAAAAAACACCTACAAATAAACCTAACCCAAAAAATAAAAACACTTGGGCCCACAAAACTTAAACTCACCCAGGTGAGTTTAGCCCTCTTTTTTTCTGAGGACTAACTCGCGCGCGACATTTAAGGGGGGAATAGGAACTCGCTCGTGACTTCACAAATTCACGAGTGACTTCAATGCCACTCCCACCAGCCTAACATAAGCTTAGAAGAGTCTGCCTTAGTGCAGCAGACTGTTCCACTTTAGTGCTTGTCTTGATGTCCTGGGCAACTAAACTGACCCGAAACCACATATGCAAAGATCTGTCCGTATACGAACCTTCATGGGGATCCGGGAGGGCCGTGGCCATCCCAAGATTCGGTGTTAATGTTGTAATTATATTAAAACTTATGGGTATTTTGAAAAATCTGTATTTGGCCATCTCAAGAAATATTGATCGGCTCTCTCAAATATAATTGTGTAGTACTAGTTTTGAAGTTTAAGTAGTTTCATAAGTAGGTTTAGACTCTCGGCCCTCCCACTAAAATTATTCAAGTTCCGTCTATGGATATGTCTATCTAGAAAGGCCTATTGTGTCGGATTTATGCTATTTGCGCTAATGAAGTAGTTCAATTTTGCTTTAATACCTTCTAAATGGATATTGGTTCAATTTTGGCTTTAATACCTTCTAAATGGATATTGGTGACGTTAATGGTTATCATCATCTTAATATTATCTGTTTGATTGATCAAAAGATTTTGACCGGCAGTAGAAATAGTATGGGTTTTTATCTACTTTCTTTGTCTCCTTCAAAATTATGGAACTAGTGTTGTGGGTTTTGGACTTGTCCCATATCGGTGGGTGTGTCAAGTGAATCCCAACTTATTAGTCAAATCATATTCACATTAAATTCAATGTTGTTACTCTCCGGGTTAACATAATAACAATAATAGTTGTTAATCCTCATAGTACCGTCATTTTTTTATGGCAAACGTTTAAGAGATACGGAGTATGTCGTAATTCTTTTGCATGTCCAGCTAGTTTTCTTTTAATTCCTCGTAAGCCTGGCAAACGTTTAAGAGATACGGAGTATGTCGTAATTCTTTTGCATGTCCAGCTAGTTTTCTTTTAATTCCTGGTAAGCTTGGCAAACGTTTAAGAGATTCGGAGTATCGTAATTCTTTTGCATATCCAGCAAGTTTTCTTTTAATTCCTGGTAAGCCTAATAATACTGTACTTTTCATATAGAACCAGTTCGATAACATAATCGAACGGCAGCTCAACCGGGCCAACTAAAAAAAGGGGGTTTTAAGCATTGCTTTTGTATGAGCTACTCATGAACAGCTAGACAAAAGTTCAAAACAAGCCACGCTTGAGCTTCCTTAGTGTTAGATGAGCCGAGCTTGAGCCTTGTGAACTCGATATCTAGCCTTGTGTCGTAAAATGGTGAAGTAGGCGACGTTGTGTAGATTGGTCCTAGCTAAGATTAGGTCTCGACATTTAGCTTAGTGTCGGAAAATAATGTAAGCGACGTTGTAAGATTTTCTCCGCCAAGAAGGGAGCTTGCGGATATAGTGGAAATCTCGAGTAAGGTGTACTCGAGGAGTGGAGTAGGAACGAAGATAGAGCTTCGTTGCCGAACCACTATAAATCTTGGTGTCTTCCTATTAGGTTGCTTCTTTCCTTACTCTTTACTTACTTTCATTATTAGATCACATACAACAATTACTTGTCATTGTTAATGCATTAGAATTGAACCTAATCATTATGCAACTAGCTTTCAATAAAAGGTAGTTTTGAGACAAACCTAATTGAAAAGAATTTTAATTAGGATATAAACCGAAAAGAAACTATTCAACCCCCTCCCCTTTTCTAGTTTCTACACAACGCTTCTTTATCAATAAACTAATCTAATCGATTACGGATACATACTTTGTGGGTTTTCTTTTCTTGTCGATAGTTTTTTTTATCGTGGTTTCCGCATCTAGTGACCAGGTTGTAGTCGATTTTATACTACAGTTTCGTTGTAGTAAAAAGGTGCTGTCGTTAAAGAAAAAAAAATGAGGTACAATAGGAGTCGATTAAGGCTGAGCAACAAGTCTGGATCGATCAAGACCGAACCGGACCGAGAACCGAAATGGTCAAAAACTTCAGACTTAGAACCGGGCCAAAGTTGTACGGTCTGAGTCAGTCCGGTCCAGTTTTCCGGACAATAATAAATATGTATATATATATATATATATATATATATATATATATATATATATATATATATATATATATATATATATATATATATATATATATAGAGGAGGGTTAATGTGAGAGAATTTTTAAAATTATTAAAACGAGAACCAATCTACACCATTGGATTTATTAAGTTGTATTAAATAAGAATGATAATTAATGAGTGAAATTATGATCATTAAATGTATATTAAAATATATTTTACTTACATTTTTTTTTACCAACTATAAGTTCAATAACTCGAAAATAATTGATACGTCGTGGTACAATATCTCGAAAATAACTGATGCGTCGTGATACAATCTAAAAAATAACTGATGCACGTGGTACAGTATCTCGAAAATACCTGATTCTTCGTGGTACAATATATCGAAAATAACTCATGGTGCGTGGTACAATATCTCGAAAATAACTAATGCGTCGTGGTACAATATCTCGAAAATAACCGATGCATCATAGTACAATATTCTAAAGAATAAAGAGCATTTATGTTTGGTCAAAAGAAAAAATGAAGGTTATATTTTTAATTTTCATTTCTTGTATTAATTACCATGCATTTAATTTACATCTCTTTTAATTCTATTAATTATTCAATGGTTCTTATTTTTATAACTTTAATTACTTCTCATTTGATCCTAATTCTATATATATATATATATATATATATATATATATATATATATATATATATATATATATATATATATTTGAACGGCTAGTTAGTAGTTAGTGATTCGAGTTGCAGTGACATACAATTGGGCAGTATGCAAGCCTCAAATCTTTCGCCTTAGGGGTTAAACCCTACTAATATTTTCTTTTAAGTATTTATTTTTTTTGTCATACCATTAAATTAAAATTTTTAAGAATGATTGCACTAGTAATGAATGATTAAAGACACCCAATCCACATGCACCGACTAACATAAACCAAAATTAAATTCAAAGCCAGCTAACAATTCATCATTTCCCACAATTTAACATTATTAGTAGTAACTTTTTTTTTTATAAAAAAATTTTAAAAACTTTTTTTTATAAAAACTTATAATAAACCCCAAATACATATAAAAACTTAAGGTTTTACAAACATTGTTAATTTTTGTGGGTTTTTATGAAGAACAACAACATTAAATCAATAAAACCCATAAAATCAATCCAAAAACAACACCCATTAACGCCGTTACCTGTCACTAACGGCGCCATTAACGGAGGAACAATGCAAAGGGTTAATAAAGATTCATCAAGATCTGCCACAAAGCCCATCACAATCCATGGTTTATGCAACACTGGTGATCTTTCTGGTGTGATTAAGCTTCTTAGAGATAACCCTTCACTTGTTAATGATCGGAATCCTGTTGTAAGCCTTCTTTTTTTTTATGGGTTTTTTTTTTTTGGGTTTTGGGGGATTTGGTGATATGGGTTTTTGTGGGTTTTGTGTGATTTGAAGTGGGTCTGTGTTTGATTTGGATAATTTTGAGTTTTTATATAATGTTTGGTGTGATTTGTGTTTCTGGGTTGGGATGTGTGTAAGGTGTTTGATGAAATGCCTCACTGAAAATTTGGGTTTTTAACTGTAATCTGAATATGGCTGTGACTGTTGTTACTGTAATGCGAGAGGTCTCGAATTTGAATCGTGCTTAGGGGAGCGCTTTAGCTTTTTATGGCTTATTTCGTTTTGGGCTTATGTTTTATAAGCTCACTTTTTGTGGCTTTTTTTTGGCTCGTATAAGTTTATTATGTCATAATGAACTTATGTATAAGTCACAAAAAGTGATTTTTATGAAACACAAGCCCAAAACCAAATAAGCCATAAACCGGCTATATAACCCATCACAATCCATAGTTTATGCCCCTCTGGTGATCTTTCTGGTGTGATTAAGCTTCTTAGAGATAACCCTTCACATGTTAATGATCGCAACCCTGTTGTAAGCTTTCTTTTTATGGTTTTTTTGGGGTTTTGGGGGATTTGGTGATATGGGTTTTTGTGGGTTTTGTGTGGATTGAAGTGGGTCTGTGTTTGATTTGTTTAGATTTGAGTTTTTTGGGTGTAATTTGGGGCTTTTGTGGCTTATTTAGTCGGCTTATGGCTTAAGGGGGTGTTTGTTTAAGCCGAAATGAGCTTATGTTTCAAAACTCCCAATTTTGTGGTTTATTTTGAGACTTACTATAATAAACTTATATAAGCCCATAAGTCTCAAAATAAGCCACAAAATTGAAGCTTATGAAAAATAAGCCAAATTTCGGATTATATTACATAAGCCTCAAGTTTATGGTTTATTTCGAGACTTACGGGCTTATATAAGTCTATTATGATATGATAAACTTATATAAGCCTCTAAGTCTTCAAATAAGCTACAAATTTGGGGCTTATGAAATATAAGCCGAAATGGGGTTATGTTTCATAAGCCTAAACAAACGCCCCCTTATTTCTTTTGGAACTATGTTTCACAAGCTAACTTTTTGTGGCTTATGTAGAACATTTGGGCTTATATAAGTATATTATGTCGTATTATGCTTCTATAAACCGAAAAGTTTCAGAATAAGCCACAAAAAAGTGAGCTTTTGGAATATAAGCTCAAAATCAAATAAGCAGGAAGCAGACTGTATAAGCCGAAACAAATTTGAGTTTTTTAACTGGCTGTGTGATATAATGCTTGTGACTGTTACTTCTTGAAATGTGAGAGGCCTCAAAATTAGTTTTGTTTAGTTTGTTTCGGCTTATATAACCGCTTTATGGCTTATTTGGTTTTGGGCTTATGTTTCATAAGCTTAATTTTTGTGGCTTTTTCGGCTTATATAAGTTTATTATGTCATATGAACTTATATAGGCTGAAAAGTTTCAAAATAAGACACAAAAAGTAAGCTTATGGAACATAAGCCCAAAATCAAATAAACCATAAACCCGTGTACCGAAACAAATTAGTGAAAATTTTGGATTTTTAACTGGCTGCATGGTAAAATGCTTGTGACTATTATTACCGAAATGTTAGAGGTCTCGAATTTGAATTGAAGTGTGTATGTGTTTAATTGCTTTCGATTTGGGTTTTTAGGTTGGGCGATGCATGTAAGGTGTTTGATGAACTGCCTTAGTGAAAATTTGAGTTTTTTAACTGGTAAAATGGTTGCGACTGTTATTACTGAAATGTGGTCTCGAATTTGAAATGTGAGTTTTTAACTGGTAAAATGGTTGTGACTGTTATTACACAAAGTGAGCTTATCTAACAAAAGCCCAAAATTAAATAAGCAATAAGCAGAAAAAAAATTGAGTTTTTTAACTGGCTGCGTGATTAAATGCTTGTGACTGTTATTACTTTAATTGTGAGAGGTCTCGGATTTGAATCGTGATTAGGGGAGCACTTTAGCTTTGTTTAGTTTGTTTCGGCTTATATAGCTGGTTTATGGTTGATTTGGTTTTGGGCTTATGTTTCATAAGCTCACTTCTTGTGCCTTATTTTGAAACTTATTGAAGTTTATTACTTAGAGGAGCGTTTTAGGGGACGTTTTAGCTTGTTTAAGTAATAAACTTCAATAAGTTTCAAAATAAGACACAGAAAGTGAGCTTATGTGACATAAGCTCAAAACCAAATAAGCAATAAGCAGACTATATAAGCCGAAACAAATTTGAGTTTTTTAATGGTAAAATGGTTGTGACTGTTATTACTTGAAATGTGAGAGGTCTCGTATTTGAGTCGTGCTTAGGGGAGCGCTTTAGCTTTGTTTAGTTTGTTTCGGCTTATATAGCCTGTTTATGGCTTATTTGGTTTTGGGCTTATGGTTCATAAGCTCACTTTTTGGGGCTTATTCTGAAACTTTTTGAAGTTTATTATGTCATAATAAACTTATATAAGCCGAAAAGTTCAAAATAAGGCACAAAAAGTGAACTTATGTAACAAAAGCCCGAAACCCATTAAGCAATAAGCAGACTATTCACTATATAAGCCGAAACAAGTTTGAGCTTTTCGGCTGCGTGATAAAAGGCAGTGACTGCTGTTACTGAAATGTGAGAGGTCTCGAAGTTGAGTTTTTTAACTGCCGGCATGGTAAAATGCTTGGGACTGTTATTGCTTATTACTGAAATGCGAGAGGTCTCGAATTTGAATTGTGTTTAGGGGAGTGTTTTAGCTTGTTTAAGGGGGGTGCTGGGCTAATATAGCGGGTTTATGCCTTATTTGGTTTTGGAGTTATGTTTCATAAGCTCACTTTTTGTGGCTTATTTTGAAACTTTTTGGCTTACATAAGTTTATTATGTGTCATAATTTACCTATCTAAGCCGAAATGTTTGAAAATAAGACACAAAAAGTGAGCTCACGAAACATATGCCCAAAACCAAATAAGCCATAAAATGCTTGTGTCTGTTATTACTCAAATGTGAGAGGTCTTAAATTTGAATTGTGCTTTGGTTAAATGACCTTGTAGTGGTCACACAAACGAGTGCTTTAGCATGTTTAAGTGTTCGTGGTGGTGGTCTGAAGCCCCGTGGATTTATGGGTTTAAAAGGCCGAAAACCATGGTTACCAACAAAAAATAGTTTTTGCTTGGTTTTCCTTTATTTGGCTATCTATGGATTTTTGTATTGTGTAGAAATATGTGGTTTTTGTGTGGTTTGGTGGTATGTGTGTGAATTAGGCTTGATCGTGTCGGTTAATTAGGATTGCAAAACTATGACCTTAGAGGGTGGTTGGATCAGCTTATATTTCCACCTTTATGGGCTCGTTTGAATTTGGAAAAGGTTACAAGTCCAATACTGTTCAGCTCTTCGGCCTATCAAGTTAAGCTTATGGAGTTAAGTAAGCCGAAAAAAGTGGTGTATGAGCTTTTCACATTCAAAGAAGTCCATAAGCCGAAAAATAAGCTAATCCAAACACCCTCTAATTGAAGTATCTATAACCAACAACGATAAGATGATTATTGGTTGTTAGGGGTTAGGACTGTTGTTTTTATGTGGTAGTTAAGATTTATGCATACGAGATATCGTTTTAATTGCATTGGCCTAATTTATGATCCAAATATGCTATTTTGCTTATGGTTGTGTAGTTAAATTCAGTTTACGCATTTACTGATATATCTTCATGCAGATGGCGAATACTCCCCTTCATGTTGCCGCCGGCCATAACAGCGTTGAAGTAGTTAAGTATCTGCTGAACTTGGCCGGGACTGAAACTGTTGAGTTGGAAGCAAAAAACATGGTGAGTGAAATCTAATTCTCACCCTAATTAAACGTGAATCTGTTTTGTTACGAAGCTACACGAAATGGGTGATACTTATTGTTTAATTATATTCGGTTTTGTAGTATGGAGAAACTCCATTGCACATGGCTGCAAAGAATGGTTGTAATGAAGCTGCAGGGCTTCTTCTTTCTCACGGTGCTTCTACTGAAGCCAAAGCAAATGTACGTGTTTACTTCTCGTTCTCTTGATCATCGATTCGACAAAACTGTGAAAGTCTATATTTTCATGAGGTTATGTAATATAAAATTCTAAATTGATGAATATTTACTTGTTTATTTTTATGCAGAACGGAATGACTCCATTGCATCTTTCTGTATGGCACTCACTCAGAGCCGAGGACAGCTCTACTGTGGAGACATTGCTTAAGCATAACGCCGATTGTAGTGCCAAAGATGATGTATTATTCATTCCCTTTTCATCTACATTTTCCTGATGCATAAGTTGGTACTAGAGGTGGTATAATTTGTAGGTTGGGAGGGTTAGGCAACGAGTAAGTCAATAACGTTTGTACGGGTCTGGTCGATACATCTTTTGTTCAAAAATTAAGTTTTAATCATAAACTAGAGGCCGAATTTACCACATCTAGTTTTTACTTTTTCGGGTGCATAAGTTAGTATGTTTATAAAATTGATCTGATTATATTTTCTTTGCCGTCACAGGAAGGTATGACTCCTATGAACCATCTATCACAAGGACCAGGACATGAGAAGCTGCGGGCACTTCTCAACTCTTACTTCGAAGAGCAGAGGAAGCGTAGAGCCATTGAAGCATGCAGTGGAACACAAGCTAAGATGGATGAGCTTGAAAAGGAATTATCAAATTTAGTGGGCCTCAATGAGCTGAAGTTACAGCTTCGGAAATGGGCTAAAGGGATGCTTCTAGATGAAAGGCGGAGGGCCCTTGGCTTGAAAGTGGGAACTCGAAGACCGCCTCATATGGCCTTCCTTGGCAATCCTGGAACAGGTGAGTATGGCTTTCTCGAATTGGGTGGCCTGCTTTTAAGCTAGGGACATATGTGCACAGTATTGTAGTGTACAAAGTAAAAAGTTCTTTACTATAGTGCATCCCTTAAGGCCTTAACTCATACACGTCGGAAAATATGATTTTTTTTTTCTTTAACTCATACACGTCGGCAAAACTGGCAGGTTGGTCATTGGGTCAAATGGGTTCAAGAAATGGGTACTTATAGAATTATATGATGTTCAAAATGGACTGGTTCGGGTTTGTCCAGCCCGAAAACACATACTGTATTTTGTTTAAGTAGCTAAAACATTAGATAAATGGATTTGGGTCACTAAGCATTTGAATGCAAGCTCGACGAAATCGGACTCATTTGTTTCCTTTTTAGCTAATTTGGTACATTTGGGTCATTATCAATAGCGTAGAACCTGATTGATTCATATCCACATAAAGAGATTCGAACCTGATTACTCTGTTTCCATATAAATGGGGGTTGAAATCGTCATATCTCATACCTACCTACTTATTTTGCAGGTAAAACCATGGTTGCTCGGATTCTTGGGAAGTTACTTTTCATGGTTGGAATTTTACCAACCGATAAGGTAACAGAGGTTCAAAGAACTGATTTAGTTGGAGAATTTGTCGGTCACACGGGACCCAAGACCAGGAGAGTGGTATGCATCTCTCTTTCGAATTTGTGCTTTCTTTGTTTTTTTATAGGATTTTGCTAGTATGGTGTGAAAGAACCAAACTTCCCTCGACGGGAAGTATGGGTCCTTGCTCCCTGACCAGCTATTGAAACAACCCCTTATACCGAAGAATTATCTTTTTTACATGTTGTGATTCAAAAGACAAGTTACCCTGGACTAGGAATATGGACCTTTTCGCCCTTAGCAGTTAGGATAAAAGGACCAAACAGCTGTTTCTGGCAAAGAATGAATCTTTTCGTACGACACACTTTGTCATGTTGTAGCAACCCCTTGAAAGTTATAACGCATATTTTGAAAACCTGAGTTTTAACATCTTGTGGTATTGAACGACCAAGTTAACTTGTACAGGAAGCTTGTGTCTTTTTTGTCCTTGGGCAACTATTGAAATGACCCTACGGACCACACATTATTTTGGAAGTCTTGTCATGTGAAAAGACAAACCTACCTTTGACGGGATGTATGGGAAGTATACGGGCATGACACAACAGTTGAAATGACCTCTTAAACCCCATACTCTAATTGAACTAATGTTTATCGTTTGAAATGCAGATCAAAGAAGCCGAGGGCGGGATTTTATTTGTGGACGAAGCATACCGATTAATACCCATGCAGAAATCAGATGATAAAGACTATGGGTTAGAAGCACTTGAAGAGATAATGTCGGTTATGGATAGTGGCAAAGTAGTCGTTATCTTTGCCGGCTATAGTGAACCAATGAAACGCGTAATTTCTTCCAATGAAGGTTTTTGTAGAAGAGTGACCAAGTTCTTCACCTTTGACGACTTTAGTACCGAAGATTTATCCAATATTCTTCATTTAAAAATGAACAATCAAACTGAGGGCAGTTTATTACACGGGTTCAAGTTGCATTCGTCGTGTACAGTTAAAACCGTGGCAGATCTGATAGAGACAGAAACAAGTGAAAAACAGAGGAAGGAGATGAACGGCGGGTTAGTGGATCCTTTATTAGTTAATGCTCGGGAAAATCTGGATATGCGGCTTAGTTTTGAATGTATGGATACCGACGAATTGTTGACAATCACTCTAGATGACTTAAAAGACGGGCTTAGGTTATTTTCACAATGATAAAGAAAAGCTATTTCCCTTTTAATCTTATTCATTCTGGCAGCCGCACGAGCATCACATGTCAAAGATTTGAAGACGGGCTGTCGTATTCTTGGAAGTATTTTATGATTTTCGATATTCATGTTGTATAATTAATTTATTATATATAGAAATGTGTAGCCGATTGAATCGAGACAATGAACTTAATGAAATTTATAGATTTGATTAACAATTTGCTTGTAATTTCTGTGTTAACAACTCTCATTGAAATAACAATAATGTAGATGATGTTCATCTTTATATTTTTAAGCTTTTTCTTTTCGCTTTCAGCTTCTTTTTAAGGCGTGTTATACGCTTGTTTTCAGTATACTGAATTATTGCAGTCAGATGAACGTTAGGGAAGATAAGGGAGGATCACCTGAGCGAACTGACCGAAGGGACTTGACTTATCCGAATCGAAGGTGTAATTGCCTTCTTAGAGCCAGTAACATCGATTTTGGTGATGTAATGTTGCTTGAAACTTAAAACTTTGGTGATCGATATTGTTTAAAGGGACTTTTAGATTCCAGAAGTTCACAAAGTCTAAGTAATAGTAACGAGTTAAAACGAGTAATTTTTAGTTCCAAGCCCTGTCGATTAGAATTATCATGCCTGAGGGTTGCCTAGGTGTCATGCAAGAAAGCGTGCTACCTTACTGCACGGAATGAGTCGAAATCATCAACTCATTACCTATTTACCTCGTAACTTAGGTTATAACTTATATCTGTCTAAAATGCAAGGATTCAGAAGTCTAAATAATGGAAATTCAAGTGTTAAAGCTTCTATACTATACCTGTGTCTAACTCCAAATGCTTGCAGCCACTTCGAATGTATGATGTATAAAAGATATGATCGTTTGGTTCCACCGTGTTCGAACATATCGGACACATAATTGATGGATTATCCAAACCCCATTTCGAGAGATTTAGACGAACAGGAAGTCCATCCAGAATTAACCTCCATAAGAAAATTTATACGCGTGTTTTCACGATACTGAGTAATTTCAGTCATATTTCGGTGTAACTATGCATGTTTTTAAGGTGTGTTTTCACGTTGCTTGAAACTTAAAATCTGGCCTTAGATTCTAAGTTGTAGTTCCCAGCCTTGTCGATTAGAATAATCATGTCTAAGAACCAGCTGTAATAAGGCTTAAAAACGCGTCTTAGGTGCCTAGGTGTCATGCAAGAACGCGTGCTTCAACTGCTAACTTACGACACAGAAATGAGTCGAAATCTTCAACTCATTTGCACGTAACTTGGGTTTTATCTGTCTAAAATGCAAAGATTCAGAAGTCTAAACAATAGAATTTTAAGTGTCAAAAGCTTCTATATTAGGGGTGTCTAAAAAGTTGACCCGAACCGAATCCGAATAAGCCTATCCAGGTCGGGTCACTCGGCTTAAAAACTTATTCGAATCAATTTGGGTTGACCCGAGTTTTAATTACAGCTTTATATTTTTAGCTTGTATAATAAATACATTGTATTTTCAAGATTATACAACAAAGACACTTTGGCCGAGTGGTTAAGGCGCTCGCCTGCTAAGCGAGTGGGCTTTGCCCGCGAGAGTTCGAATCTCTCAGGTGTCGATTTCTTTTTTTATTTGTTGTGTAATTTTTTTTAAAAAAAAAGACATGCTTATAGTTACTGGTTTTGCAAACGTACAATTAAAAGTTAAAATGTTAACGATTACTCGCAAATAGCAGCTCGGATTTATAACAACGTCTTGTATGTTTGGTCTTGCAAAATTTAGTCGTTTAAATTATACTATTAACTATTAAAAAGTTAAAAATTGTATATTTCGTTTATAAATAAGGTTAATTCGGATTCGGGTCAACTCGAATATAAATAAGAAGTTTAAAAAGTGGTTTATTTAAGTATATTTTCATGTAAAAGGTGTTAATCGAGTCGGGTTAAGTCAGATGGATTGGGTACGGATTAAATCGTGTCGGGTCAAGACTAAAAAATATAAAACTGAATCCGATCCTATTTTTTTTTGACCTGAATGACCCGACCTAAATAAGCTTATTTGAATTCGGATCAAATTCGAGTCAGATCAACTTTTTACCTAACACAAGAACTAAACTAGCAGGTTGACTAGTGAGTGTGAGTCATTCTAAAATGATCTTAACTCATTCATTAGTTACTTATATTCCAAACCACTCTTCTATTAGTTTTTTCACTTCCTATTTCGCCTAAAAATCCTGCCTTCGCCCCTAATCCAATATAACATTCAACACGTTCATCATTTTAAATGACACTTCTAACTTCGAAAAACTTGAAATAATACATCAATCATAAATGTGACAAATCTTGTCTATTTTGATAAATATGGACATTTTTTGATATTTTTAAAAAAAGGATGGGACACTTTTTGCCCATTTTTTATTATTGATAGGCTAAACGGGCGCACATGTACGAAACTTATAGGCCTAATGGGCGCAAATGTAAAATACTAATTAAGCTACTCTGCGGATATTTTATATTTAATTTTTTATCTCCGACTTTTAAACAAGTATTTTTACTTTTTAATTCTACGTTTTTATATATTTTTTTTTCTCGTTTTAGCTTGCGCCCGTTTTGTCCACCTATTTTGCGACCTCTAATCAATCACACGTTTTGTTTAAATAAGTAACTTAAAAGGAGATGAGGATTAAAAAGCAGAATAACCAAAAAAAAAAGAAAAAGAAATCGACACCTGAGAGATTCGAACTCTCGCGGGCAGAGCCCACTCGCTTAGCAGGCGAGCGCCTTAACCACTCGGCCAAAGTGTCTTTGTTGTTTGAATCTAAATACAAACAATATATATCCAATGTCTAGATTTTAATTATTGTATATTCACAATCATTTATATCACCTATAAATATTTAAAAGTAAATTTCACAAACATATACTTTAATCACTTTTTATTCAGGAGTTGAGATTGAACTCGAAACATATATTCCTCAAATTCCTCGATGATCCGTATCACGTTTATGTCGCGGAAGCTACTAGACTACTACAAGGGTAATGCCGCCCAATGATGAAATCCATCGAGTATTTGTTAGTTTTGCTGTCGAGTTTAGTTAGATTACTCGGGTAGCCAAGCGTAGTTTTCTTATGTACGTGTATTTTACACGACGGCTTTGGTTTAGGCATGGTTGAGTTGCTCGGGATTCAAGCGAGAGTCCTATGACGGTTAGGTCTAGGATTGGCGACCCCAACCCTTATATCTATGAATAACACGCGCATCTTCTATTCTTTCCTTGTAATCGTACGAGGGTTAATATAACACACTCATTCGGTTCTTTGTTGTCTTGTCGTGTCTCTCGTATTCACTGCTTATACTCAATGCAATTCTCGAAAATGCTAGTTAATTAAACTTGATTACTTAATTTACATAGATTCCTTCTTGATAATGGGTTTTTGTGTGTATCTGGCTGCTGCTAATAAGCTAGTTATTTTTGTCAACTAGTTTTGGCCTTCTTTTGAAATATCGAACACAACACAAACTTTCAAGCAATTATGGCCACTAAGATTTGAGTTACACATTACAATGACATATGTACTAAATTTTATTGTAGCTAATAGTTAGTCATTTCATTTTTTCAAAATCAGTGTATTTGTGTTTTTTTTATGTACATGTTTGGCATGTAGTATGAGAATGGAAATATCACGGATAGCATAGTGAAGTTGTGTACATACGGCAGTAGACAAAAAGAGTGTTACTATTTCAGAATGCATGCATTACTACTCTTACTATAATTGTGGAGTCATATAAAGTGTACGTGAACCACCTTTCCATATTGGTTTAACGAGGTACGAAGGAGGTGAGACGTAGCCAGTTACACTTCTATCCGAAGATGAATAGACTATCTCCAGAAAGACCATCGGCAAGGTGTGTGCGCGTCGACTCATAATCATTTGAGAAAACACTACTTGTTAAAGATTTTTGAGGTCAATCATAATATCTAATTTAATGCGTCTTTTATAAGATCAATGTACTAATAAGATCTTATATTAGATCATGATTTTGACCATAAAATGCTAGTATTAGAGCTGGGGGAATCCATAAGTACAGCGTGGCGCCATAGCCACAACGCAGCAAAAATCAACGGCGCAGGGCTCCGTGGGTCTGTGTCATACCCACCAGCTCTCGCGCAGTGGAGTTTAAAAATATATTTTTTTTTAAATAACAGTAATATATCTGTTGGGAGCTTTTTTTTAAAAAAAAACCCCCTAAATTTCATTTTTAACCTTTTAAAAAACCTATAAATACCCCCTTATATTACCAAACTTCACACACACTTTCATATATATTTCTAACTCTCATTTCTCAAAAAAAAAATAAAAAAAATGGATCCAAATAATGCTATCGATTTCAGCGGAATCGAAACATACGAGCATTATGATACTTTCTTTCAACCCGAATATGCATTATGATGCTTTCTTTCAACCCGAATATGATCGATTTATGCGCGATCATGAAGAAGATTAGTTTGTGATTTTTTATGTCATGTTTAATTTTAATTGTTGCATTTTAATTTTAATGAATTTTATGTTTTTTTATGTAATGTTTTTTTAATTTTACTGAATTTTATTTTAATTTTAAAATGTTTATTATTATTTACTTAAAAAATAAATAAATTTTTTTTCTTACGGCACCAGTTTTCTCACGGCTCAGGGATACCAGTGAAATCTGGTGCCGTGAGAAAATCTAGTGCCATGGAAAAAAAGCTGACGTGACAGCACTTTTTAAACCATGACATCAAGCCATGGCTTATGAATTCTCCATGCTTTTATGGGTATCCATCTCAAGCTCAACTTTAATTATGATATAATATGTATAATTAAATTGTATTATAGCATACAACAACTCGAAAGTAAAGAGACTACTCTCATAAGCACCTCCGGCGAGTGAGTGTATGCGGGTGAATCCTATCAATATATAAGATGCTAGGTTCTAATTTTTTTCTTTTTAAATACGCTAGGTTCTAATATACCATAGCTAAGGCCAAAGTCATAGTTGCATGATACATACATTATGTACGACGACATACTAAGTTGAATGAATATATTTGACTTATTAAACATCTTCAGAGGTTGACTACTTTTACAGAAAAACAAATGTACCTTTCATTCAAGACAAAAACAAAATAATGTTAGATAGTACAAAAATTTAAAGATTTCCATGCAATAAAAACCAAAGTATCATGATTCTTTTTGAAAAATGCGTGGTAATAATTTTGGGTGTGTAACATGCTTATTAAAAGTTTGAATTTTTTAATATTTGAATTTTTGATTTTGATATAACGACTCGATTAATCTCAATACGATTATTTTCGCGTAGAATTTTCTTGAGATAGCATTTTCATCATAAAATTTTAAGATCTTATTTGATTCGATCTTATTTCTTGGACCACGTTAAAATAGAATAGCAGGTATTTGCGCGATGTGGTGACGGGTACTTTGTGATTAATCGAAAAAAGTAAAAAAAATGAATCCGGTTACATCTGGTTCGCTCATTTGCATAGGTTTTGATCGATTTTCTTCAGTTTTCTATTAAACCTGTTGACCAGGTCCGATTATAAAACCATATGTATAACCTATTTGTAAGTTATATGAAGTTATTTTGTTGTGTTTTAATAGTTGTACAATATGTATAATAAAATGTATTATTTATTTTAGAAGCATTTTTAAAATATTATTAATTAGAGTGTTTTAATATATTAATTAATGTTTACTTGTAACATATAATTTATAACATGTATTAATTAAAACTAATTTTTAAAAAAGTGATGATAATGCTTAATTAACTCGTATAATATGCTTTAAAATTTATATTACTTAGAGAGTGTGCATATGATGATTTATAAAAATACTTAATTAATTTGTACAGTATGTTTTAAAATTTGTATTACAATAAAAATTTAATGAAAAAAATAAATAAAATATTTTATAAAATAGTATGATATCTTTTTGATGACTTTGTAAAGTATGCAAAACAATAAGCTAATTATAACACCACTTCTTAATCATAATTTTGACATACATAATGTAAATTTATATAATTTTACAATAAATATTACTCCGTAATAAATGACACTATGTTATGATTTTAAAGTCACTGATCTGATTTTACAGTCACGATTTTGTAATAGCAAAAACGATTATAGGTAATATCTTGATTTTTTTTTGTGTAAATGATTTTATACAATGGGAAAACTCTTTTAAAACTACATAATTAATCCTACATAAAATGTTTATTAATCAAGAAAACGGAATCAAATGATTAAAATCAAACAAGTAATTAGTTGAGGAAGATCCAAAAAGTATGAACTGACACTCTTGTTTTGTATTGCTAAAATAGTAAATTGTCCAAAATTCCAAAAAGGAAATGTTACCCATGTATTGAAATGTTAAGTTTTCATTATTTTACCAAATTTTGTCAGTCTCTCTTTCATTTCATTTTGACCAGATTCAATTTAGAAAAAATTGGAGTTTTTAATCAAAATTTGAAGAGTTAGGTATCATGAAAAGCAAAAGTTTTTATTTAAATCTTACATAAGTGTTAATGTATGCTCATTTCAAAAAACAACTTTTTATCATAACAAATCTCACATTCATTTGACACTCATCACTATTTATTTTACTTTATTTTTCTATTATTTTTAATCAAAATAAATTCAATTCCTAAAGTAGTAAAATACAAAACAAAAAATAAAAATATAAAAATATATAAATTTATTTTTAATAAAATCTAAAACACCTTTTCAAATAAGATTGTAAGTTTCAATTGAAAAGTAAAAGCAACCCAAACTACAAAAGTTTAAATGAAGATTTATTTTTATTAAATAAAAGAAAATAAAGGACAAAAATGGTCATATCCCACACTTTGCTCCACTAAATGGTTAAGTGAAAAGATTTTAACATATATAGTTATGCACAACTGCTCAAATCCATTATATTTATGACATGTCCTATGGAAAATGATCAACTAACGGTGCTCAACCTCCAAGTGCTCAACATACATTTTACCCTTTTTTAAGAAAAATATTATTTCTTAATATCTGTGCCCAGTTTTTAAATATTACCCCTTCAAATATATAACTTAACACATTTAACCCAAAACAAAACAAAACTAAAACACAACATCATTTTAATTCATCCTCTCCTCCTTATCAACTTCTTGATGGAAATTTCAAAGTTTCCAGCATCTCCACCTTAAATGCAATTTTTATCTCTAGCTTGTCGGTCAGTTTTTTATCGCCGTCTCCCACGTCGATTAACGTATCCCATCGTATAACACCGTAGATCACCGTCACTACAAGCTTTGTCAGTTCGAGAGGTCCAAACAAGCATTTGAGTGTGTGTTGCAGGCAAGTCATTGTAACCATTAGAATTGAATCACTAAGTCATGTGCCATTGTCACATATATTATTTATATACTTATCAAATTTGACATAACTTTTTATTTGCAGACATGGATGCAAAAGTGAAATCTACGATCAAGCTTATAGAAGAAGATGCAGATTCGTTTGCAATGTGACAACTCTGGTTTTGAGGTTCGTCACTTAGTTTTATTTTGTGCTAGTTACGTGTCTTTATGTGTTTATGTGCTTATTGGTGTGTATATACCGTGGTTTGGATATCGTTTCCGGTACGGGGTACCTTGTGAGTGAAACGATGTGTGATGATTTCATGTTCATGAGTTCACATGGTAGTGACTATGAAGTGAGATGGTGTTATTTAGTGGTTTTACGTATACGTATATGTATTATAGAAAATCGTATATTTTTACGATTTACGGTTTAGCATTTTGAGGTCTCGGATGAGGTAATGAGTCATATGAATATTTTTTGCGATGGTTTTAAGTCATTTAGGACTTAATTATAAAGTTTATTTAAAAATTTGAGATTTTTTTTAAAAGTGTATATTTTACGTCTTTTTCGGTAAAACGCGTAAATTTGACTAGTTTTACGGTTTTGAGGTTTTGAAGGCTTTAGGAGCTGAAATAAATTAAGGTAAATTAAGGTAACATTATTAATACATATATTAATAATAAAAATGAAAAAAAAACGAAATATGAGGGGGTGTAGGTCGGTTGGACGATCAAAAAGAAAAGGGGAAGGAGGAAAATAGGAAAGTGGGCTTTGGGTTGGACTAGGATTCACCCATACCCTATATATTGTTTTGTACACAACCAAAATTCATTATCTATCTCCTGGAGACAAATTAAATTCGTGGATTTCACAAAAGTTAGGGTTCTTCATATTTTTTTTGGGGTTTTCATAAATCGAAGGTAAAGTTTTTAATCCCTTTTTAATTTAATTGTTTTAATGATTTCTTAATCATTCTTATGATGGATTAGGGTTATGGTTTATATAAAATCAGTAAATTAATGATGTTATAATCATAATATGATGATCATATAATCTAGGGCTTGTATTAGATGGGGTTATGGGTAATTAATTAGTTCAATTTGTTTAAACCCGTTTTTAAACACTGGGCAGATTTTAAGTCAATTGTTTTGATCATATCGGGAGTTCTATAAACTCTTATTTTACGATCCAAGTACCCCTGGAAAGATATTTGAAGTGGCTTTCCAATGTAAGAAACGAGAACTAAATTGGAGGTCGGGAAGTGGGTCAAAAACAGGTTACAACAGTCGGAGGTCAAAACAGTTTTGAATTCAGCCTGTTTTCTTTTTAAGTTTTGGGTTGTTTGGGGTACTTAGGGTTGCATTGGGATCTTCTCACGAACGTGAGAGATGGTTTATATATTGTAGTAAGTATCTGCACTTGGGCTAAGGTTTTGGTTTAGGGCAAGACCCCTTAATGGTAACAAACTTTTAGTACGTTTAAAATCAGGAAATCTGGAATGACAAAAGTAGATATATGTATATCGGGGCCTTAACAGTAGCTTTAAGGTTAGGGAAAGTGGGAGGTGTTAGCCAACATATGTAAGGCTATGAATATTCCTTTTACAGAAACCATGGGTATGTTTAAGTGGACGTTTGACTTAAAGTTTTGAGACCTAAAAACTGGGACTGTTTTGGGTAAAATATGAACGGGTTAGTTATTAAACTTAACCAAGTTAAGGACTTGTTAAGGAAGGGTAATGGGGTGATTAGAGCTTATCAATGAGGTAAATATGTGGGAATAGGCTAGATGTCCATCATAGGTTAATGAGCCATCTTAGTGATTGATTCGTATATTGATTGTGTGTTTTTGGTTTGTTAGCCTGTTGCTAGTGCAAGGACTTGTGAAGGAGCTATAAGGTGAGTGTTCATAGTCCCATGTTTATTATTGTTTTTGACTTCCAGATGGGATTTAAGAGACACTGTGTGGAGTTGTTTATAAATTGAAGCTGTGTATGTTTTTAAGGTTTGAGATTGGGCTTGTATGTACAGTATGTGTTTAACTGCTATGTGGTTCTTGTTTGTGTATGGTTTGGATCGGAAGGGTATATAGGTGTATGGGCGCCTATGGTACCATAGTGTTTGGTAAGGCGTGATGCCTTGGAAATTATGGTTGTTGGTAAGGCGTGATGCCTTGGAAATTATGGTTGTTGGTAAGGCGTGATGCCTTGGTAATTGTGGTTGTTGGTAAGGCGTGATGCCTTGGAATTGTATTGATTAATTGAACTTGAATGCTAGTTGTTAATACATTATTGTAGCACATGGTCCATATGTTATTGTGTTGATGTTTGATATTCACAGCTTATAACTGTTTTAGCGTTGGAGTCTAAACCTATGACTCTCAGCAAGTTTATGTTGACGTGTTTTAGTGTCTCTTTCAGGTGTGAAAGTGTTTAAGCTTGAGGATAGAAGTGGCTAGACTTGGATGCCTTAGGATTGCATATAGAAGGAGATCCCCGTTCCTTCTTAGTTTCTTTTGCTTGTTTAATAAGTGATATTTTTGGCACCTATATGTTTGTTTTGTTTGTGTTATTTGTTGTCTTGGGTAAGAAGTAGGACTGTTACTTACTTACCTAGACCCCTTGCATTTGTTGAGATATTGTCATGACCTTCGTGTCACCATTTTATGACATTTCTTATTTCATATAGTTATCTCTATAGACACGCCATGTTGTGATGATATCCATACGTCGCGCCCCATATTCCGCCATGGTGGGGTGTGACAGAATGGTATCGGAGACAATGGTTATAGAGAATTAGGTTGCCTAGTCGCGTAGCCTAGTCTATAGCTTAAGGGTCCCTGCATATAGGCGTCATAGGAGTATGTGTGCATTTTATTATAATTGATGTGTTTGGATGTTATTTATTACGATGTTTTGACTAGTATGAATTGAACCATAGTAAGTTCATACTTAGCCACATGTTATTTTTCTTTTCGGGATGTGACTAGTACTGATTGAACCATAATCATCCACGCTAGTCACTGTTGTATTTTGCTTCAATTGTACATTATAGTACATAATTTAGTACAAGGTAGTTTTTATCTTTTATCGAGTTATTTTACATACCTGAGGTATGTTACTTTTCTTTTGATGTTTAAGTCATGTTCCCTAAGAATCGTGTGGTGGTTCGAGTTACTAGGAGTACACGGGTAAGAAGGATTTTAAGCTGTTTCCACTCTTACGGGCGACATGACTTATAACTGATTATGTTTTCGTTTTGGATTTAGTCTATGCTGTTTTAGCTAGACTATGGATTTTTGTATTCCAAGAGTATTACTATGTTATTTTAATAGAGGGAGTTTTTGACCTTATTTTTTATGTGGTTATAAGCTTATGTGAGTAGATGGATTTATGTGTTATATGTTGTATTGATTCTTATAAGTGTCATCATAGGAGGGAGTGCATTGGGGAAAGGGTAATTGTATAAGTATGGTGGCCAACATAGTTATACAAGTACCACAACTTCAATGGGTTCTCAAGTATGATTGCATGAAAGAGGGTTAGTACATGCTTGTATATGGTGAGATGTAGAATTTGGGTATACGTATTATATATGAGTTTATGTAATGGCTGCCTATGATATGGCTATTGTTCTTTTTGTGTTATATGTTTTGGATTATAGTTGTGTTGTGTGATTATGGGGTCACACGATATGGTTTGGTTTTGGAGGTGGGCTTTATGTTTTGTTGTGGCACGGTGAGATGGTGATTACTCGTATGAAAAAACGAGCGTATAAAGCAATTGATTGACTTGACATGTATGATAACGGGTATGTTTGGGAGATTCGATAGGTATATATATGTGGATGTATATATACTACTACGTGTTAGGTTATGGTATATGGTCGTTCACTAGTTATTATAACTTGAACGTACCTTGTGTTTGTCGTGTTTTATGGTGTTGGAGTTTGTTGGAGTTCCAACGACGTTTTGAATCTTTTGAAGTGTGTCTTGTAGCGTATTCTTTGAGTTTCGTATTTCACGTGTACGTTTTAAAATGGTGTTTTTGGTTTCAAGTCTATTGAAATAACTTGGGATTTCTTTTGTGATAATGAAATCTTTTGTGTTGGGTCTTGCATTTATTTTGGTCGGTATATATTGAGTTAGATGGTTGGTTGTATTCAGTAAAATAAGGGTAAGGTGTTGGAGTCGTGTTTGAAACAAGATGTAACATAAGACTTCTTTTTAATCAACACTTATATATTTCAAATTCTAAAGGACTTTCTTTAAAATAAAGCGAAGTAAAATTTCTTTCTACTTACATAGTTTATATAATTGGGTTTAGCCGATTCACGTCATTTATAATTATTAATACAAGGTTAAATTGAGTTTATGAAGGTTACACATACAATTATATATGTCATTTAAAAGGATTACATTAATCATTAAGTTTATTCTTTAGTTTTTTTTAAAACAACTAGTATAAAACTGATTTGGTCATAACTTGTTCGTTTTTAGAGCTTTTTGAGTGATTCAAAAGCCAAAAATTATGTACTCGGAACGTACTTTTCAAATATTCAGAATGTATAGTCATGGGAGGTTAGTATCTTGGCCGAAATTATTGTGCAAGTGTCGGGTTAGAGGTTGAGTTTGAAAAGTAGTTTATTTTTTTTTGATATGGGATGCACGGGATACCTAGTTTTTGAGTTGAGTTTTGAGTTCGTCAAGAGGGTTGTTTGTAGATTGTTTGAGTCACATAGATGTGGGAGGTAATAGTAAATAAAAAAAAAGATATATATTCTTTTGGAAAAGTCGATCTTTTGCACGGTTTAAATAATATGTCGCGGGGCGTAATATGTATGGTTGCCATTGGGTGTTTCTTGGATTATTTTTCGTTGTCATGGGTCATTTTGAATTGATACACGTACTGGGTTTGAGTTTTCTTTTGAGTCTCGTGGTTTTGACTTGTTTTAACTGGTGCACGTGAAATGTCGTTAGTTATCCGTGGGTTTGATTCGTTGATCGTATCTGGTGGATTCAGGATGTAGTTTTGGTTTCGTATTGTTCGGGAGCGTTGAGGTAGTCGCATGAAATACTTGGTCGCGCCTACACGCTTAAGTAGGTGACCGTGAGAGAACGGTCGGAATACCCTTAGTGGGGAGGAAAGAAGTTCGTAGACGAACTAATGTGGTCATGAGGTCTCTTAGAAGTACCAAGGAGATGAATAGAGATTTGTGGGATACTAGCACAAGTAACGCGCCATAGAGAGTGTTGGAAGGGGATACAATACCTCAAAGGTATTTATGATTGTTCGTAGGGCATGTAAGTTTTCTAAAAATTTCCTGAAATTAAGTAGGTTTGCATATTATTTTGAGGTAGAACCATAAATAGAGCAAGTAGGAGAAGTGAGAGGAGTTGCAGTTAGTGCCTTTCCAAGGAAAAATTGTTGATGGAATGATTTAAAAACAAGAGTTGTTAGAAATTTGCAAGGAATGCAAGATAAAAGTAGAGTTGCTTAGTAGTAGATTGGATGTGGAAAGAGGTTGGGTGGTCTGATGAGAGGAAGTATTGGTCTTTTAAAATACGTGTAGAATTTTGCAGGTAGAACGAGGTAGGAATTTATTCGTATTGCCGCTAAGAGAGGGTGCAAGGAGGACATAGTTGAAACTGCTAAGGATGTTGTATGAACGCTTTGGGCTTACGGTTATGCATTTGGCTTCGCCAAAGCACTAGCGGTTTTCATGGAGTCAATGAACCAAGTGTGCATGAACGTGTATAAACGAGTTGTGACATCTTGATCTACTCAAATCTGAGAAGGAGAGTGAGGCGAAGTATGTGTTGGTTTTGGAGTGGAATTATACGTGAGGTTTTCAAGTGTGGGTTTTAGTATTAAGTCTACCGTGATGAGTAGTTAGAGATGATGGCATATCATGGAACCAGCAAGGGGCGAAGTGAAGAAGGATGAGGAAGCATTTTGGAGGCTGAAGAAGTGGATTGGATAATGAGCCGGTCTTGGCATTATCAGAAGGACTGGATGAATTCGTAAAGCATGACGATACGTGGAGCAAGGATTTGGACGCGTACGAGGACGACAAAGAAAGGCGATCGCTTATACGTTGCAGGAACTGAAGGTTTGGAAGAACTGGATAGACTTAGTTAGTGGAGCTGGACTGTTATATCTGCCTAGAATGCTAGAGGCATTTGGTGTACGAGACGTGAAGAATGATCTATACGGATCATGAACGTCTCCAACACATATTCAATCATCTTGATTGAACATTTGGCAAAGGTGATGGGTGGAGTTAATTGATGAAAGAAAATTGCAAGGCCAAGTACCATCTGGGAAAGGAAAGCATGTTTGATGAGACATGGAATAAGAAGAATGAAGTGAAGCTAAGACGAACTTGAACTATAGGGATGACGTATTAGGGCGGCTTGGATGAAAGATGTAGGTTGCACGAGTTGAGTTTTCTAAAGCAGAGAACGCGTCAACATGTATGTTGCGTGGCTTGGACAATCATATGGAGAAATGGACGTAGACTATACTTCCTACATAGATAGGAGTAGCTTAGAAAGGGGCGATGTAAGGACGAAGTTGGTGGAAGGGATACATAATGCGTTGGACGATTAAGTACGATGAGAGTTGGGTGATAGTCAATAGACTGACTAATTCATCACCTATTTCCAGAGGAATGAGAAGTCACGTAGTTGGGAAGTTGGAAGAACTAATGGATCTGTGAAAGACCGTCGTAGGTCACTTTGTAAGGAAATTAGAATTTTTAAGTAGTTTGGAGTACGGACTGAAGGGAGTTGATGAACATGATTGGATATGAGTATATCCAGCAACTGGGAAAAGGATAGACAAGTGAGATATTTGTACAACCTTAGGAGTTACACTGAGGGCATGGATGATTGATTTAGAGGGAGTTAGAAAACTCTTTAGCGATGGCTGAGTTTTCATATAACGATAGTTATCATACTAGAAGTCGATAAATGCCATTTGAGGCACTATGTGAAAGGATAGGGTGAGATGTCCCCATTGTGGACTAGAAATGGTAAAAGAGGCTACTAATATGGTAGTGATGTTTGTGGAAAGAATGAGTGCAACAAGGGATGCTATATAGAAAGGAGGAAACCACTAGAGTTAGTGACAGAGTTATGTATGAAGTTTCACCCATAGTAACGGGTGGTATGATTTGATAAAATGGAAGAGTTGATGTAGAGTTTTGTAGGTCTATTTATGATCTTTAGAAAGATCGGACCAGTAGCTTATGAGTATAGAATTACCTGAGGAAAATGAGTTGTATACATGATACAATTTAAGTATTGAGATTGGTAAATGTTGTTTGAGAATGCATTTTGCATGTACGGTTATTCGGGACTTGTGTTAATAAGAGTCTTTGTTTTATCAAAGAGCCATTTGTGAGATTTATTGACTGTGAGGTCAAGAGTTTGGCAATGAGTTTAATTATTTTTGGTTGTATATGTGGTATTTTGAAACTTGAACTAAAGTTCAAGTGGAAATGAGGGGAGTTCATTTAGAACAAGTATCCTCTTGTGATTTGTTGTTTATGTGTTGATCCTAAGGAGTAAATCTCGGGACGAGATTTCTATTAGGAGGGAGTGATGTGACAACCCTGGTTTTGAGGTTCGTCACTTAGTTTTATTTTGTGCTAGTTACGTGTCTTTATGTGTTTATGTGCTTATTGGTGTGTATATACTGTGGTTTGGATATCGTTTCCGGTACGGGGTACCTTGTGAGTGAAACGATGTGTGATGATTTCATGTTCATGAGTTCACATGGTAGTGACTATGAAGTGAGATGGTGTTATTTAGTGGTTTTACGTATACATATATGTATTATAGAAAATCGTATTTTTTTACGATTTACGGTTTAGCATTTTGAGGTCTCGGATGAGGTAATGAGTCATATGAATATTTTTCGGGATGGTTTTAAGTCATTTAGGACTTAATTATAAAGTTTATTTCAAAATTTGAGATTTTTTTTAAAAGTGTATATTTTACGTCTTTTTCGGTAAAACACGTAAATTTGACTAGTTTTACAGTTTTGAGGTTTTGGAGGCTTTAGGAGCTGAAATAAATTAAGGTAAATTAAGGTAACATTATTAATACATATATTAATAATAAAAAAGAAAAAAAAAGGAAATATGAGGGGGTGTAGGTCGGTTGGACGATCAAAAAGAAAAGGGGAAGGAGGAAAATAGGAAAGTGGGCTTTGGGTTGGACTAGGATTCACCCATACCCTATATATTGTTTTGTACACAACCAAAATTCATTATCTATCTCCTGGAGACAAATTAAATTCGTGGGTTTCACAAAAGTTAGGGTTCTTCATATTTTTTTTGGGGTTTTCATAAATCGAAGGTAAAGTCTTTAATCCCTTTTTAATTTAATTGTTTTAATGATTTCTTAATCATTCTTATGATGGATTATAGTTAGGGTTTATATAAAATCAGTAAATTAATGATGTTATAATCATAATATGATGATCATATAATCTAGGGCTTGTATTAGATGGGGTTATGGGTAATTAATTAGTTCAATTTGTTTAAACCCGTTTTTAAAAACTGGGCAGATTTTGAGTCAATTGTTTTGATCATATCGGGAGTTCTATAAACTCTTATTTTACGATCCAAGTAACCCTGGAAAGATATTTGAAGTGGCTTTCCAATGTAAGAAACGAGAACTAAATTGGAAGTCGGGAAGTGGGTCAAAAACAGGTTACAACAGTCGGAGGTCAAAACAGTTTTGAATTCAGCCTGTTTTCTTTTTAAGTTTTGGGTTGTTTGGGGTACTTAGGGTTGCATTGGGATCTTATCACGAACGTGAGAGATGGTTTATATATTTTAGTAAGTATCTTCACTTAGGCTAAGGTTGTGGTTTAGGGTAAGACCCCTTAATGCTAACAAAATTTTAGTACGTTTAAAATCAGGAAATCTGGAATGACAAAAGTAGATATATGTATATCGGGGCCTTAACAGTATCTTTAAGGTTAGGGCAAGTGGGAGGTGTTAGCCAACATATTTAAGGGTATGAATATTCCTTTTACAGAAACCATAGGTATTTTAAAGTGGACGTTTGACTTAAAGTTTTTAGACCTAAAAACTAGGACTGTTTTGGGTAAAATATGAACGGGTTAGTTATTAAACTTAACCAAGTTAAGGACTTGTTAAGGAAGGGTAATGGGGTGATTAAAGCTTATCAATGAGGTAAATATGTGGGAATAGGCTAGATGTCCATCATAGGTTAATGAGCCATCTTAGTGATTAGTTCGTATATTGATTGCGTGTTTTTGGTTTGTTAGCCTGTTGCTAGTGCAAGGACTTGTGAAGGAGCTATCAGGTGAGTGTTCATAGTCCCATGTTCATTATTGTTTTTGACTTCCAGATGGGATGGAAGAGACACTGTGTGGAGTTGTTTATAAATTGAAGCTGTGTATGTTTTTAAGGTTTGGGATTGGGCTTGTGTGTACAGTATGTGTTTAACTGCTATGTGGTTCTTGTTTGTGTATGGTTTGGATCGGAAGGGTATATAGGTGTATGGGCGCCTATGGTACCATAGTGTTTGGTAAGGCGTGATGCCTTGGAAATTATGGTTGTTGGTAAGGCGTGATGCCTTGGAAATTATGGTTGTTGGTAAGGCGTGATGCCTTGGTAATTGTGGTTGTTGGTAAGGCGTGATGCCTTGGAATTGTATTGATTAATTGAACTTGAATGCTAGTTGTTAATACATTATTGTAGCACATGGTCCATATGTTATTGTGTTGATGTTTGATATTCACAGCTTATAACTGTTTTAGCGTTGGAGTCTAAACCTATGACTCTCAGCAAGTTTATGTTGACGTGTTTTAGTGTCTCTTTCAGGTGTGAAAGTGTTTAAGCTTGAGGATAGAAGTGGCTAGACTTGGATGCCTTAGGATTGCATATAGAAGGAGATCCCCGTTCCTTCTTAGTTTCTTTTGCTTGTTTAATAAGTGATATTTTTGGCACCTATATGTTTGTTTTGTTTGTGTTATTTGTTGTCTTGGGTAAGAAGTAGGACTGTTACTTACTTACCTAGACCCCTTGCATTTGTTGAGATATTGTCATGACCTTCGTGTCACCATTTTATGACATTTCTTATTTCATATAGTTATCTCTATAGACACGCCATGTTGTGATGATATCTATACGTCGCGCCCCATATTCCGCCATGGTGGGGTGTGACATGCAAGGAGCGCGAAAATGTACTATAAGAAACGTCCCGAGCTTATGAAACTTGTCGAGGAATTCTACCGACCATACCGTGCATTATCCGAGTGATACGATCACACAACCAATGAGCTTCACATTGCCAAAAATTTTTACAAGCGGCTTTCCCAAATCA
This sequence comes from Glebionis coronaria, assembly GCA_025667525.1. Taxonomy (NCBI): domain Eukaryota; kingdom Viridiplantae; phylum Streptophyta; class Magnoliopsida; order Asterales; family Asteraceae; genus Glebionis; species Glebionis coronaria. The sequence continues at coordinate 10,352,668 of CM046882.1, forward strand.
AGAACTTTGCACACTAACCGAAGACTCATCATCATCAATTGACCCTGCTTTTGCTTCACAATTGAATCAGTTGCTCCTCGAAGGAAATTTGCAGAACACCGATGATAAAGATGAGTCTCTTTTATATTCCGCTTAGCTTCAACTGTCTTGGTAATATCATCACTTCCCCATTACAAGTTTCTTTAACGGTTTACATTTATTTATGTACATTATACATTCCCCCTGTTTTTGTTGCTTTTCCCCCTGTTGCAAATTCATTCCCCCTGATTTTTTTGTTTTTCCCCTGTTTGGGGTTTCGAGACTTTATTATTTAGATTGGGAGTGTAGCTAATATGGTAGAACGCTCCCTTTGCATGCGAGAGGCACGGGGTTCGATTCCTCGCACTTCCATATTTTGAACCACAACTTTCATAAGTAATCAACTTTTTAAGTGATCAACTTTTTTTTGCAAAAGTGTTAAACTGTTCTTCAAAAGTGATCAACTTTTTAACGTAAGTGAACAACTTTTGTACAAAAGTGCTAAAATGTTCTTTAAAAGTGATCAAATTTTTAACGTAAGTGGACAACTTTTTAACGTCTTAGAATGATTGCTCTCGCAATGTCAAGTTGCACCAACTTCACCATAAATCTTTGAAAAGGTAAATTCGATCAGTTGCATCTTGAACCGTGGGTCCATAACCACGGTGATTGCTAAGATTAAATAGCAGCTTTTTAAGTAAACATCAAAATTAGTCTGCATCGGTTTTGCAATGGTGATGATTGAAGGATCTTTCCTTGTGGCTGCTCGTGCCAACTCTAGCTGCATAATGATCATGTGAGCTATCTCCTGGCGACAGCAGTCAGAGTCAAATGCAGCATAAGGAACACTGGCAGTTCTATAAGACCGCTTGTATGTATCAGTCGTTGAACCAACAAAATTCTTGACTATCTATGAAGGTGCACTAAATAGGGCCAACGGATCAAGGTGCAAATTTTTAAGTACATTTGAGCCAACAAATTTTTAGCAATCCCCGTTAGCAATGTGACGCTTGAGGTTAGCAGTGCCAACAACTCTTGTACTATGACTGTAGACGAACGATTGCTTGCATTCCTTACAAAAGGCTCTTCTACACCCAGTAATTTGAAAGAAAGATATGTCAATAATCTGAAAGAAAGATTGAGATTGTATGTATTTGACCATGTTAATTAAATGTTGAAACATATTGAAAATATACGAGGGTAAAATGAAAATATATCGCGGATATCTAGAATAACAAAAAGGAATATTTTTTTTGCATTTTTAATAAAAAAGTACTGTATTTAGTTGAACATTTAGGGGTTGAGCACTGTCAGTTGATCACTTACATTAGGACACGTGTCGCAATTTGGGTGGTGGTGACCATATATGTCAATTTCTTTTAGCTTGACCATCTAGTGGATGGTAAGTGCTCAACTTGACCGAATTCGTTCTTTTCCCAAAATAAAAACTTACCATATGTTCTATCTCACCATCTACCAATTACACCTTTCCTACCATTTATGAAAGGTGTAACTAAAAAAAGAATGAAATTAAAGAAAGAAAAATGAAAGATGAGTGCCACAAAGTTTGTTTTTTTCTTCATCACTGTCACGACGAAAGACACTTTGACGAAGGTTCGTCAACGATGTGGTGGCGAGACCTTGGCGAGCTCTACGTTGAATATGGCGAGTAAGCGAGCTATGGTACCAAGCACTCCTACACACTCCTACACTATGGAACCCAAGAAGCCTTAGTCCCGCCATGTACATAAACGTCTAGGAGCTCCGTTGATCAATTGGTGTTACTTAATCATAATCATCCCGATACAAATAGGCTAACTTCATTAAATAGACAGCAATGAAACATTATTTTGTGATCAAGACAATGCAGTGCTCCAAAAAACTATATAAATTTAATTAGAAAAGTATCAAATATGACGGCTTAAGCTAAAATCCCAAAAAAATGTCGCGTCATGTCATCTAAGCAAATTCTACCAGAAGTTTTTTCCCTAGGGCTCTAATTAGAGGGTCGGTAGATGGCGCCATCATGACGTCATATGACATATGAATGGCCCCGGTCAAATGTGACCATACATGAGGCTATCTTTATCAGACACACTAAACATACATTGAACCACCTTCCACTTCAATGACACCTAATCATTTACTTCCCTTCACCTCCTCGTGCTTGTCACCCACATTGGTCAGCCCCCTTAACTTTCAATTAGTTGCTCAATTTATACAGATATATCTTACAAAATACGTTACGCATACTCAAAAACAAAACAAAGAACATTTACTTGCACGAAAATCGAAAAGCATTTGGCTCACATTTCTGAGCCATTTTATGCCTCGCTCATGCGTCACAACATACCCCCGCACTAGGCTCGCTAGATGCAAATGTGATCCTTCACTATGCACTAACACGGTTACCGTGGTGATCTAATTGAGAAAAAAAATACGCGTTCATTAAATGATTTTTTAAAATTTGCATCGGTTTAGACCTAAAAGGACATTGTTTAGTTTAATTTTTCATAGTTAAAGCTAAGTTAAACATATAATGTAGACAAAGCCATAAAAATGTCTCCCGTAATTCAACCCGTAAGTTCATAAAATCTCATGAAGATCGAACAAAAAAACCAATATAACTAATATAATTTGTGACCTACATTTGAAAAGTACTCCGAGACATCTTTTTTAAACACCACACATATACAATGTTGCTAATTCTTTTTAAGTAACTACAGTTTCTGACTTTTTGGCCGTTTAATCCACTAGTTGTAAAACTACCGTCACTCAGACTCAAACCGAGTAAAGTTTTCTCTTCTCAGAAAGTTGGCGCGACTTGTGATGGGTTTGGTTGTGTGTGTTTTGAAATATAAACCTCTTTATCATGCTATGTATTTCTTGACAAAATCTAAAAGTTTTGAAACAAAAACCAGTCACTTTCGTTTATTTCTATATAACAAACTTTATTTTGAATTACGAAAGCAGAATGTAAATCTAGTTAATACAAAATTTTGTCGTGAAACGTTCAAATTGTGTTTCAAAATTCATTTTACACATAATACCTAAAACATTCTATGTTCCTTTATGTATTCTTTTTTATTTAATAATGACCATATGTTTTTTTATATCCCATGAAAAAGACCAAGATTTATCCTTAACATAAAACAATGACCCATGGAAAACATAGGATACAGTTTTTTAATATAAATTTCACAATTTGACCACTTTTTATCTGGAAGTACAAGTATTGATGCAGTAAGTGCAGCTTGGTTAAGAGTCCTTTTTTCTCATTTTTCAAATTTTGTTAGAATATGGACAAAGGAATATGAAGGAAACAGCAAAAAAGCATTTTTACCATAAAGTTACTTAAAATATAAATAAGTCAATTCAACATTGAATTATTAGTATTTTTAAAAAAAAAAATTACACAGTGGCAAGCCACTATATTCAACAAACTATAGCCATTAATATGAATAGTTGTTACAAAAAAAAAAATTATTTTCGTAATGTAAAATTCTGAAAAAATATCTCAAAATAAGTGTAGAATCCACATTGCTCAAAAAATTTATCCCATCTCCGTCCCAAATTGATTTTCCATTTTTTTTTTCTTCGAATTGTTTTAAATTAACGGTTTTTTTCCACTTTTAAAAATATATAAGAAATTTAAATCAATACTCATATATTACTCTTGTTTAAAGTTATAATTACAAACTTTAAATACGTTAAAAAGAATATGGTTTTCTGTTTTCATTTTGAGTGTAAACAGATATGGTTTTTTGTTTTCGAGTTTTTTAACTTAAATGTGCAATCGTAATTTTGTAATCATTTCCGAACTTTTTCTAACCATCTTAAATATCAGATTTAACGAGTTTTGAACGCTTTACCTCTTGTTCAAAAGGGAAAAACCTTGTAAGTAGGGTGTAAAAAAACCCGATTTGACTGCGAATCTGAACCTGAACCCAAATAAAGCAATTCGGCTTAGGTTAATCCGGTCAAATATTTATTCGGGTAACTTGGTCAATTGACTAATTCGAATATTAAATGACACTGATTATCGGGAATGAAAATTTTGGTTAACCCGGGTTCAATATAAGTTTAATATATTATCTATCTAAATCGAGTTCGGGTATGAATTTCTAGTCTTAACCCGAGTTTGACCTTACTCATATATTATCTATCTAAATCGAGTTCGGGTATGAAATTTCTAGTCTTAACTCGAGTTTGACCTTTCTCAGATTAACCTATACGCGACCAACCCGACCCGATTCGTAACTATATTCTTATCCAAAAATTGGTTTTCTTTTTATATTGAAACTATTTAAACCCAAACCTCACAAACAAAAAAACACACACACTTTTAAGAAAATGGAAAAACATTTGAAATCACACTTGTTCTCCAAACTCTTCAACTCATCTTTCACATCTTCCTGCCGGAAAAAATCCATTTCAGACGTCTCGAACCGCCCCGAAAACCCCGAAAACAACCCTCGTCTCATCGACCTCTTCTCGCCGAAACCCCAACCTTGTATCCCTCCTCCCACAAAACCAAAAAACCGTCTTTCCCGCCAAAAAACACCCCATTTACACCCCAAAATTTGCTCGAACCCCGTTTCGCCACTTCACGAAAAACGCGCGAAAACCGAAAGAAAAAAGAAAACCAACCTCAGAAAACGTCCCAAAAGTATGAGTTTCTCGTCAGTGACTGATAACACTTACTATAATTGGTGGACTAGTGATGAAGATGAACAACAGAGTAAACAAAGTAGTAATACGCTGTTTTCGCGCAGGTCTGTTTCGTCGTTTTCGGGAGAGGGTGATAGGAGGCTAATGGATGGTGTTGTGGTGACTAAGGAATCAAGTGATCCTCATGAAGATTTTAGGGTTTCAATGGTCGATATGATCGTCGAAAAAGGGATATTTGGAGTTGAGGAGCTGGAGAATTTGGTTGAGTGTTTTGTGAAATTGAATAGTGAAGAACATCATAAGGTTATTTTTGAGGTTTTCGCCGAGATTTGGGAGAGTTTGGTTTCGGATAAGTGATGATTTTGTTGTTTTCGTTGTAAATTTGGTTCGTCGTGGTCGTTATAATCAAATATGAACATTGTCGAAATTGGTTTAACACTTGTGTATGATAATTGCGTTATGTAGTTTTAAATTAACGAGAAACAGATAATCAGCGGTAACAAAACGTGAAAATTTGATTTTAGTGTATGCAAAAAAAATGTACTCATATGTGGCTTTTTGTATAAGTACTTGAAACTACTTGTAAATTGTGTTGAATTTCAATAAGCAGATAAAACATTTTCAAGAATCCGACATGATGCAGCTTTGGAGCGTTGTTCGTTATGGCAAGGCGTGTTATGTTAGCCAAATCGCCGGTCATCAACATTATTCGTAAATGTGTTATTGATGTTCATATAAGATTTCAAACTCACAATAAGCAGATAAAACATTTTCAAGAATCCGACATGATAGCATCTTTGGAGCGTCGTGTAATTCGGTTAGTTCCTCCTAGTAGTGTTCATCACGGCAAGGCGTGTTATGTTAGCCAAATCGCCGGTTATCAACATTTCTTGTAAATGTGTACTTAGTACCTCATACCCGCTGAGGTAAGATTGGGTATCGTTGTTGTTGTTGTTGATTATAAAAGAGTATGAAACATGAAACCATGAAAGGTCTCCATTTTAATATATTGTACTATGTATTATTGAAGTGATGTATGTGATATTATAAATGTTATGAATTTTTTGTTTCTTTGTAATTGTTTTGTTCTGATTTCAAATGCTAAAAAACACTTTTAAGAATCTTATGACTAGTTTAATTTTGTATTAGTTGTACCATTAATTGTACTTATCTCTATCATACTTCAATAGTTTGGAGTCTGGACTTTTTGATGGGCCTAATGATGCTTGGCAGAGCATGGGCTCATATTTGTACTGTTCAAAGCCTATTTCAGCCCATTTTGTTTAACCATGACTTAGTGGCTGAAAGCCTGAAAGTACTTTAAAGTCTAATATGCACTCTTTTTTTTTCTTTTATATTTTGTTAAAAAGGTTTGAATATATTAATCACCACGCACCACAATTAGGGTTGTTTATCGGTTCGTTTTATTTGTGCAAATTTTTTTGGTCACATGGAAAATCGAACCGAACCGAAATAGCGTTCAGCCGAACCGAAACCGAATTTAAATTTGATTAGGTTTTTCGGATTGATATGAATAACTCGAATTACATTAATTTTTTAAAATAAATATATATAATTATATAATACATATTTAGCAAAAAAAATAAAATTCTTGTCAAAAATTGTTTTTTATATTCGAGTTATATTTTAATAATCATTTTATATACATAAATATATATAAAATATATATATTTTTATAAGTTCGGTTTTCTCGGTTTAGTTTTCCGGTCCATTGCCAAACTCATATAGCTCGCAAACTAAATTTCTAGTTTGGTTAGGTTTGATTATGATCCAAAACCTGAATTTTATGTTCGGTTCGATTCCAGTATAGGTTCAATTCGATTTTCGATTTTTGTGACTCAGACTCAAATTACAAGTTATAACTCCCCTAACCACAATGAAGTTTACAACTTACAATTCAAGCAGCAATGGACAAACCCGTGCTTTCCAAACTGACTGTTCAACAACATTATAACTACATGTTTTGAACAAGTGTTGTTTATCTTCCTTCTTAAGACTAAACACATGGATAGAATAGAAGGACCAAACAACAACAGTTTGGTGTTCCATCTTAATCTTGTATCTTCATAGTCACTTCCAAAGTACTTCTTAAACCCTATTCCTATTCATCTTCATTCATTCTTTATTCGTTTCGTTCGTTCGTCGTAGAAAAACACACAAATTTACAATGCTTCAAAGGACAAAGAAGTTCTTCAAGAAAAGCATTCAAACGTTCAAGTCATACTTCTCAGAAGGCTATGAAAAGCTTCCGAAGAATCCATCATACAACGGACGTCACAGTGGTCGTTTTAGCCTTGAGAATATCTATACTGAATTTGTCGATCATCAACGGGAGTCCAAAGGCCACATTAAGGCAATTACGTATGGAAAAGATGCAAATAACTCGAAGCACTTCAAACCGTCCATGTTGATCAATCAGCAGGAAGTACGTAGAAAGAATCAACGAAAACACGAAGAAACTTCAAGTGAAATTGAGGAAAAGAGGCGTTGTGTAACCAAAAAGTTGAAGGAACTGGAAAGCCTGGATAGGGATAATATGGATCATGTTTATGATATTCAAGAAATTATCCGTTGCTACTCTATGTTAACATGTCCGGTTTATCGTGAAATGGTTGAGAAGTTTTTCATGGAGATGTACTCAGAAGTATTTAGTGTATGTCGTCCTAATAACAACATGTAACGTGTAACCATTTGTGCATTTACATTAACCCTTCGAATGTGTGCAGCTAAAAGGCCTTCATTTTTTTTAATTTGATTGATTTTTCTAATTGCTACGACATGTATGTTTTCTCATTTTATGTTTTTTTCCCGGTTTATCTTAACTCTTAGAAACTAATGATAACGATAGTAGTTGGACCGGATGCGCTGTTCAAATCCCGTCTAGAAACACGTACAGTAGATCGAGTACTATATAATCTACCATGTTTATCTAGCTTTTTAAATCGTAGAAGCGCTACTACTCACATTTACTGTTCACTGCTCGCTCTTACTGTTGCTTTTCATGAGCCGATACGTGTTAAGATTAGGTATGTTTGTAACATTTTAAATTCAAACCTGGCTTTGAAGCAAAGGTTGCAGATGGAAAATCAACATCACAACAATTCCATATTGGTCCATTTACTTGCATACTTAATAAGTATCATATACTTAGCATTTTTAAATAGTTGGCAATTTTTAAACTAAGCGGTATCGGTTTCGTTATCGTATCTGTTCTTGTTAGTCATCGGCTCACTCAATATGAATTGTATTTTTTTTTATGGGGGAAGAACCCACCACAGTAGCTTGCTGCTGGGGTTCTTTACATGTCGCCTTGGCGTTGCACTACTGGCGCACCCCTCCAAGTACGAGTTATAAGTTTATTTGCTGGTTTAGTGAGCCTAAGTGCTGTTTTGTATCCGACTGTTTATGACCCAATAAATGACAGCTTTTTGAAGGCCATTTTAATCAGTATATTTTCACTTGCATAATATCATCACATGAATTCGTGGTATGCACAAGTACACAGATTGTGGTAGATTTTATCTGTTACCAATGACGTACACATACAAGCCACCTTTCGTAACTAGAAACATCTCAACTTCTTTTTCATACATACCAATATTTGAACCTGTGGATGTGACTGCACGTCTTTACAGTGGACGTGCCATCACTTTGCTGTCTAACGACTTCTCACCCGTTGCCCTCTCTTGTTCATATAAACATTTTTATGCACAAATTTACTGTTACATGATACGGTAAGGTTAGCTCAGTTTCACATTTCACATGACAGGTTGCAAAGGAAAGCATATTATGGCTTGATATGTCGACTTTACCGTGACATAACTGACATGTTGGGAGTTGTTCATTATAAAGAACGCTGGACTTTTGAGAACAATTACTACACTTGATCTTAGCCAAAAGGCCGAGAAAGGTATTCACAGCTCTTTGAAACCAGCCTAATGCATTGCCCTGATCTACTCTAGGAATCAGGAAGTCCTTGAGATAGAATCATAGAAGTGATAAGCTTCATGATGCAGGTTGTGATGGCACCTCTTTTGGCTTAACTTAAGAAATAAGTCATTGAAGATTTCTTGCATCTGAATAAATAGACTTGGATATGGTCTGGAATGCCCGACGAGGCACTACTATTAGTTATGCGAATCATCTTAATCGACCTGACCATCATTAGTTATGGGAAAGCTTGATCCAACTTTTATCCAAGAACCTGAACACCTACTGAAACTTGCAATAATCAAAGTCCAAGGCATCCCACAAATCGGTCTTTCTCCTTTGATCAACTCGTCTCCTGCTGACCATGATGCTGCAGCAGTACAAAATCTTATAGGTGAGGTACGTGACGCATGCAAGAATTGGGGATTCTTCTAAGTGATCAACCACGGGGTCCCACTTGAGTCCCGTGAAAAGATATTTTCGGCCTCTAAGTGATCAAGTGGATGAACTCTCGTAAACATTGAACATTATACCTTATATCAAAGGAGCCAAAATCAACCCAAAAAATATAAGATGAGTAAAGCCTATTGCTCCTATCCCACATCATATCGGGTGTGTGATCTAAACAGACAAGTTGAGGTTGGCTATAAAAAAAGGCATGTGAATGGAAAAAGCATACATTTCTTGGCCTTTTGGCTAAAATCCTGTTTTTAGGGGAAAAACCCTCATTTTACACACACATCTTTTTCTCTTTGTAACCTTAACGACGAATTTGAAAAAAAAAACTAGGGTTTCATCAATCTTTTTCAAAAACCTATTTTTATTATCTAAAAAAACAACAAAATCCAGGGTAACCCAAATCTAATGGCGGCGTATGTTATCATACCGGTGAATGGTGGTGTTAGAGTTGGTAAGGGTGTTGGTAAACAATTGTTTCGGCCGACGCGTTTGTATGTGGAAGATTTGCATGTGAGTGTTGGTGTTTATGAATTGTATGACTTGTTTAGTCAGTTCGGTCGTGTGGTCTATATTAGGCTTTTTATGGAGATGAATACCGGAAGGTCTCTTGGTTATGGTTACGTTAACTATGTTAATGTTCGAGATGGTGAGTTTCTGTTTTTTTTTTTTTATAATAATTTTTTGTATTAATTTGTGTTTTTAAGTTTTTTTTTTCAGTTTTTTTTAAAGTTGTTAATGATTTTTAAGGTTTTTTTTTTTTTTGTGATTTTTAAGGTTGTTTTGATTAATATGTGTTTATATGTATGGATGTGTGTGCTGAAATGTACTAATGTTTGCTGGATTAAAGTGTTTTTTTAAGCTTGTTTGCCTTTTTTTTTATAAGGTTGTTTTATGATTTTTAAGGTTGTTTGAGGTTTTAAGGTTGTTTTGGTGAATATGTGTTTGTTTGTTTGTTTTTGAATCCTCAAGCGATTTGTCTAAAGACACTGTTAGATTCTTTGAAGTACAAGCGATATGTCTTTTATATATTTTTTGGTTGTATAAATTGTATTACAAGTTTTGTTTTGTATTAATTTGGTTGTTTTTGTTAATATGTTAGTAGTGTAGGTTTAGATGATCTGTACGTTGGCCGTTTGGATTATGTTAGTTTCATGTTCTTTACTAAATTGGTTCCACTCATGGACATTAAAGTTGTATACTAATTGTCGGTATTATTCTGTTGATGGAAGCTGAAATGGCCAAACAAGTGCTGAACCGCACTAATGTTGCCGGAAAGGCGATTAGGGTTATGTATTCTGGTCGAGATTTTATTGTCCGCAAAAGTGGCTCTGGAAACATATTTATCAAGGTATGTTAACAATTTCATGTGACAATCTTTTTCTTGCTATGAAATCACGTACTGTTCTATCGCTATGGCATTAATATATATCTGTACGGGTTTTCTTTTTCTGATTGATACATACAGAACCTGGACAAAGCAATTGATCAGAAAGCACTGTATGACATTTTCTCTGTATTTGGGAATATCCTCTCTTGCAAGATAGCTACTGATGCAATTGGTCAGTCAAAGGGCTATGGGTTTGTGCAGTGTGACACCAAGGAATGTGCCCAAGTAGCTATTGAGAATCTCAATGGCATGCTCATTAATGGCAAGCGGGTGTACGTTGGTCCCTTCCTACACAAGCAGCGAGAAAGAGACTATGCCGCTGACAAGTTGAATTTTACTAATGTCTTTTTTGTTCAGAATCTTTCTGTGACAACAACTGATCAAGACTTGAACAAGGCGTTTAGTGAACATGTTACAGTCACTAGTGCTGTCGTAAGGAGGGATGCTGAGGGCAAATGCAAATGCTTTAGGGTTGTCAACTTTGAGAATGCTCAAGTTGCTGCTAAAGCCTTGGGTGATCTTAATGGATACAAGTTTGATGACAAAGAGTGGTCTCAAGGGCTAAACCTGTATGCGAAGAATGTAGATGACACCGTCTCTGATGAAACCTTCATCCCCCCAGTAAGTTCATTTTTATCGTCTTGTTTTTTAAATGGATTAAAAAACGATGTCCCTGAGAAATACTATTTATCTGATTACTCTTTAGTCTTTGCTTGCTGTATAAAGCTTTAAGTTACTAAACTAACAACTTACTCCTTGCTTTAAAAAGGCGATTACAATTGTAATTTACAAAGTTTTACCCAAACAGTTTTTTTTTTTTTAAATTTTGTAATCTGGAATTGCATGATCTATTTCTAATACGCAGACACTCCTTAATGTTCATATGTATCTCGTAAGTCGTAACTATTTGTTTCTGATGACTGATGACGATTACTTGGAATATTAGATTATTCCTCGTGCACCAGTCTTCCGATACCCTGGCCGCCGCAATGCTCTTGATGTTACAAAGGGTACCCGTACGTCTGGCATTGTTCCTATTAGATACACTATCCGCAATGGCATGCAGTTTCGGGATGCTTCTCAGCCAATTCCTGTAAGCCTTTTCTTAGCCTTTTCTTGGACATGTTCACAATTCACCATTGAATATTTGTGTGGGAAGTTGGGGTTCGCTTCTGATTTGTGAGATCGTTGCTGACAGCATACTCTTTATTGCTAAGTAAATTTATGATTTTACATCTTGGACATGCTAGAGATAAAAGGTTACCCAAATAGATGTTCGTATGTAGATGGTTGAAATGGCCACCTCCAACCATTGTCGAGGTCTCGATTCTTGTTTGCATTTATAATCTAATCAACTCAGCTAAGTTAGCTTTTGTAATTTTCTGAAAACTAAACATGTAGTTTTGTCAGTGTACAAGTATACTGGGTAATTAACAACACTGCTTTACATTGTCTTAATTGGTCTTGTACTTTTTGAAAGAATCAGTTTTGAATATATGTCTGACCCTATTTTTGTTTGAAATCTATATAGATGTTGGGTGATAATCTGTACTACCTAGTGAATCAGTTGGAAGCTGAGGCAGCATTGGGGGTAACCAGGATGCTTCTGGAGATGAACCAGACAGAGGTTCTTCATTTGCTCGGGTCACCAGAGGCTCTCAAGCTCAAAGTTGCAGAGGTTATGGACGTCCTCAGGAATTTGTCTCCTTGGCGTTACACCTAGGCTTGGCGCACCCCTTCAATTACTAGTTATAAGTTTATTTGTTGCATTATTGAGCTTGTGTGTTGTTTTGTATCTCACTGTTTATGACACCGTTGCCCTCCCTTGGTCATATAAACATTTTTACGCACAAATTTATTGTTACATGAAACGGTAATGTTGGCTTTCAGTTTCACATTTCACATGACAGGTTGCAAAGGAAAGCATATTATGGCTTGATATGTCAACTTTAAGGTGACATAACTGACATGAGTTGTTCATTACACAAGAACGCTGTATGAGCCTAAATTGGCATGTCTCGTTGATCAGATATGAGAAGACGGAAGTCTATGTATAAAGATAGTCTTTATTAGCTTATAGTCTTTATTAGCTTATAGCCTTATTTTCTTGTTAGGCTTGTCGTTTGGGGTTCTGATTATTTCGAACTTTTAACTGTCATTGGACGTATACCTTAGAAATAAATCGATGTTCTGCCATATTGTTGGAATAAAGGCATCTTTCATGTCCTTTCCACATGAAAAAAAGAACATCTCCTCACATGCTATTACAACAGCAGATGTCTCGACCAAAAAAAAGAAGAAAAAAGTGGGAGTCCGTTAGAGAGAACCAAGCTGGTTATATGAGCCAAGGGTGCACCGACTCGTAATCCTTCCACTCTTGAGAGTAAGAAGTATTCACAGCTTTGTGGAACCAGCCTAACGCATTTCCCTCTACTCTAGGAATCGGGATCTCCTTGAGATAGAATCAAATTGTAGTTAGTGCATATGACTATTAGTTCAAACACCGATGAGAATCACATAGTTGTTAGTGCAAAGCATTTTTAAAGCGGCTAATTCCAATCGGCATCATTTTTGTTTTATTTACATTTAGGTAAGAATCATTAATCGATCCGTAGGAAAATAAAAAATGAAAATGATAGGCATCAGTACAACCAATACTAAATGAATTTTACTCAAAAAAATTCATATTCATTTGTGCATCTTCACAGCATGTACCCTTTAAATTATTTGCCTCCCTACAATCGAACAACCTGAACACCGACTGAAACTTGCAATAATCGAAGTCCAAGGCATCCCACAAATCGATTTTCTCCTTAGATCAACTCGTCTCCTGCTGACCAAGATGCTGCAGCAGTACAAAATCTTATATGTGAGGTAGGTGACGCATGCAAGAATTGGGGATTATTCTATGCGATCAACCACGGGGTAGCACTTGAGAGCCGTGAAAAGATCTTTCCGGCCTCTAACTGATCGAGTGGATGAACTCTCATAAATAGTGTCATACTTAAGAGTGATGATAATTGAACATTAAACATTATTATGGCACTTTAACAGCTTATGACCTCGTGGCCCGGTGTATACGGGTGTATGATGTAAGATTTAGGGTGTCTGTACGACGGGTGTGATAATCTTGGATATCTAACTTGAATCGTGTTTGGTTCACTTTCCGTATAAAGTATTTCGACCCTATGGTGCCTGGGTTACACGAAATCCTTATCGGGATAATTCAAGTAGAAACACTTTGATTCTAGGCACAAGAGATCAAAGCATGAACTGAGAATATTATAGTTTTTCCGTTATGTTCATATGAGATCAATGTCTGTTAATCAACAGACAGAAATTGACAGTTACATGCAGTTAACAACGGTTGGAATACAGTTAATTCCAAGGGGCGCTGCCCCTTGACCCCGCAAGGGGGCGCAGCCCCCTTGACTCCTGCATTTTCGTCGTGGGCGATAACATATTAGCTCAACGAGTGTGCACTCCGCACTTCCCCTAACTCGCGTCAGAACCGAATATGAAATCTCATTGATCTCTAGTAAATCCCGATTAACTAAAATAGTTGATGACACTAAAATCACCAACATATGATGCGAGACACCACCAGTCGATGTCCGGTGTCAGGTTAGCATTTTGGTATCAGATGTAAACCTTGATACCTTTCTCCTTACAATACTCCAGATACTAGTCAATCTCTCAATCAGTTCCTTGAATAGCACTTGACAATTTTCGTAATACCAATATCTTAACTAGGTTACAGCTTTCCCTTTTGTCCTTAGCTGTGGAAAATCCATAATAAGACCAGACCTACATGTTCACCTATCCAAAGAAAAACTTTTATTCCATACGAAGGGAGGCAAACCAAAATAATTCTCAATGGTTGTTTAAATACTTTTGTCCCACATCGGTCACTAGATGAGTTATATATGCTAATGCATGATAGTCATAGAACTCTCTTTTCGCGAGAACGTTCCCATTTAAAAACTTAAATTTTCTTCCTGTTTTAAACTTAAACTTTTCCCGAGGCATGTATCGTTCCCGTTTAGACACTCTTTTTCAAACTTTTTTCGAGGCGTGTATACCTAAAGGTAAAGGGGCGTATACACTTTCTCATTTAAAAACATAAATTTATTTCCATTTTTAAAGTTAACTTTTATCGTTCCTGTTCCCGTTAAGACAGTCTGTTTTTCAGGAACGCAAAGAGATGGAGTATTCAATTTGATTTTGTTGGTTCTAACAAATACGATTCAGTTATAAATTTGATCAACTTCATTCGGTTCGGTTTCGATTTTTGGTTTTTGTATTACGCGTTTGTGAACACCTTAGTTTAAACACCCAACCAACGAAAAAGTGAACGTTAACCTTTTTTAGCCCAATATGGAACTGGGCAATGCCCGTTTGAATAAAAAGTCTAAGCCTGTAAGATATTTTGACACCAACATTTTATTCCATACGAAGAGAATCCTAAATGGTTGCGATATTTGTTCAAGTACTTTTGTCCCACATCGGTCACATAATTGACAGAACTTGAGTATTTAAGATATACTTTTTTTTGCGAGAACGTTCCCATTTGAAAACTTAATCTTTTTCCCGTTTTAAATCGTAAACTTTTCTCGAGGCGTGTATCATCATAAACTTTTCTCAAGACGTGTATCGTTCCCGTTCATGCACTCTTTTCTCAAACTTTTCTCGAGGCGTGTATCGTTCCCGTTCAGACAGTCTTTTTTCCGGAGATCGAACGTAAAGGGGCGTATACACTTTCTCATTTAAAAACTTTTTTTTTCCCGTTTTAAAACATAAACTTTTCTCGAAGTGTGTATCGTCCCCCTTCATACACTCTTTTTGCAAACTTTTCTCGAGGAGTGTATCGTTCATGTTCAGACACTCTTTTTCCAGAGATCGAACATAAAGGGGCGTGTACACTTTCTCATTTAAAACTTTATATTTTTTTCCAGTTCTAAAACATAAACTTTTATCGCTCCTGTTCATATCTCTTTTTCCAAAGTAAGTACACGGGCGTGTACACATTCTCATTTTAAAACTTATATTTTCTTCCTGTTTTACTAGTAAACTGCAACAATTACGGATAAAAAGATGAAAAAAACACTAGTCTAAATTGGATGAAATATAAGATGATTAGATAATGTCCTATTGTCATAACTCATAACATCAACTTACTAAGTTGACGGCTCGTTTTAACACCTGTGGCTATACTCAATAATATGTCTTTAGGTTCTCTACTTTCACCTTCTGTTTCAGTACTAACAGTGTACTGATTTTACATGCAATGTAAGTCGCTAAATTATGGTTTTCATACCAAGTAAGTCACTTGAAAGCCTAAATTGGTCAGTTAAGAGCGCTGGGAGTCATTACGTCAGCAAAACTCACTCACTCACTCACATAAAAAAAACAGGGGAGTCATCATTCCAAGTGATTTCCAGTTTTTCAGAATTTTACAAAACACCCCCTAAACAAACTTAAATATTTCATTAGACATAAGCAACATTACAATACTTTTAAAATAAAACGAACATAATAAAAAAGACATACGAAAATTAAAAAAACATACGAAAATTAAAAATCATACGACCCGCCGTTTAGTTTTCTTCATCTTCATATGCATCTTCATCTCCGTGGTCAATTTGATTCCAGATATGATCCATAAGGTTTTTTTGAAGACTTTGATGGGTTTGTCGGTCACGTAGTTCTTTGTTTTTCAGCGGTAAACTTCACACCGCTCAAGCCATGTTCGTTGCATATTTCTTGACGGGTTAACGTAATTTTGGTTCCAATCTAACACCTGCATACCTTGATCTTTCAAAATCATGTTATGAAGTATGATGCACGTATACATGAGTCGCCGTAAGGTGTTTACTTCATACGCACGTGCTGGTTGACGTAGTATTCCCCAACGTTCTTGGAGAACACCAAATGCACGTTCAACATCTTTCCGTGCAGCTTCTTGACGCCTTTTGAAGTGAGCATGTTTGGCGTCAGTTGCAACCGTGAAAGACTTCACGAAACTCGCCCATTGTGGGTAAATACCATCCGCTAAGTAATACCCATTTTGATACTCAACTCCGTTAACCGTATACGGTTTTACCGGTGCTTCGTCATTCAGAAGGTCATCAAATAACGGAGAATTATCTAGAACATTAATATCGTTATTCGCACCTGCCATCCCAAAAAACGCATGTCAAATCCACAGATCTTGCGAAGCAACAGCTTCAAGCATCAAAGTAGGGTATCTTTTATAACCACCAGCGTATTGCCCATGCCACGCAACTGGACAATTTTTCCATTCCCAGTGCATACAATCAATGCTGCCAAGCATCCTCGGAAAACCATGTTTCGTAAGATGTAGATCATATATTTGATCAACATCGGCCGGAGTTGGTTTTCTTAAATACTTGGCCATATACAAGTCAATAACACACATATTAAAATATATTAGACACTCACGTCCGGTTCGATTAGCAATTTGTAAATATTCATCAAATGCATCCGGCGTGTTGCCGTATGCCAATTGACGTATAGCCATTGTGCACTTCATAATAGCACTAATACTCATTCGACCCGTAGCATCGGGTCGAGAAGTAAAATAATTAAAATGCTCAGGAAGAGGATCGGCCTGATAATTTTTTATGCCGTTAACTATTTTTAGAAATAGTCTTCGGCTCATTCGAAATCTTTCACGAAACTTAACCAAAGGATACCTGCAATTCTCAACGAAATAATCGTTCATGAGCCGTTCCTCAGCACCTTCTCGGTCACGGTTGACTGGGGTCCGAGTTAGTCTTGGACGATTCTCTTCTTCAAGCAACCGTTGATAATGATTGTGTGCTATTGACAAGAAGTAAGCATCGAATTCCTCATCGATTTCAAAAACTGACGGAACGTGATCGGGATTCATATTTGTTTGTAGAGAGTGTTTTTGTTTTGGTGTGTAAGAAATGGTTGATTTTGAGTTATATTTATAGACGGATCGAAAAATATACCCGTTATAATTCGAATTTCAAAAAACTAGCCGTTGGGAGGGGGGGGGGGGGGGTGAAATGAAGATTTTTCGAAAACTAGCCGTTTGAGGGGGGCTGAAATGAATTTTTTTTTTAAAATATAACCATTTGGGGGGGGGGGGGGGGGGGGGGGGGGGGGTAAAATGAATTTTTTTTTTTTAATTCAACTCACGCGACGTGAGTATACCCGCGCGCAGGGGTCTCACGCCGCGACTTTTGCCTGGGGTGAAATGAAGATTTTTCGAAAACTAGCCGTTTGAGGGGGGCTGAAATGAATTTTTTTTTAAAATATAACCATTTGGGGGGGGGGGGGGGGTAAAATGAATTTTTTTTTTTAAATTCAACTCACGCGACGTGAGTATACCCGCGCGCAGGGGTCTCACGCCGCGACTTTTGCCTGGGGTGGGAGTCTTCACGCCTCTCGCGCCGTGGGTTTGGCCCCCCACGGCGCCACCACTCCCAGGGCTCTAAGTGTCCTAGTTATCACAAAAATCCAAGCGACTAGACTGCATCAATTTAGTAGAGAACTAATACAGTTAGTTAACTCGTAATTCTGCCAACTCTAAAGAGAACTGATTGGCATGACTAAAAATCATGTCTAACTTTATGCCTAAATATGTGTGGAAAAAAATAATTTGTTGTATCATTACTACACAAATTATGACACATGTGTGTGGAAAAAATAACTTTATACCTAAATATGTGTGGAAAAAAATAATCTAGTTTCGCAAAGCAAAGTGATTGGACACACATCTTCACAATCCAACATTATTGTGTATAATTACTACACAAATTATGATTCACAAAACTGATTAGAAGAAGTCAGATGTCGTATTAACTAGAACACTTGTCGGCATCCAGTGAGTTTGTTGCAGTGTTAACATAAACATTTTTACATCAACAACCAAAAGTCAAAACTGCTTTTCTCGTTAAGCAAATAAGCATTTAATTAATAAATCCCAAATACCAGTCATCAAATTTGACATTGTCGAGTAAAATTACTGAAAAAATAATATGGATATTGAACCTTGGTAGTCAATTTGAAGTCAAGTTTCATCCACGACCCATTTCTCACATACCGATCACATTCACAAATCCTTCTTAATATATCAAACACCCAACGCAACACTAAAACTCGACACAATCTCTAGACCGAGTAACGAGTCGATGAGTTCTCGGTCTGCACCAATGGTTGTGTTTCCGACAATTGCTTTGATGGAAGATGCGTATTGGTCTGTAACAAGATGCAATTCAAGAACCTAAAATATGAATGAGAATGGCAGCTACAATGCAACAAATTTACTAAGGGTTCTATAGAACAAGAAACAAGAACCGGGTGTGATTTGTTATTGAATTATTGAATTGAACGATTACATGGAAAGTTAAGTATTGAAAGTGTGTTTAGAGCCTAACGGCTTTTCCCGCCAAAACTTGCCTATTTTGACCCGTCAACAGTTCACTTTATGACAATCTATACCCCATGTCCTCAAGGATGAATTACAAAGTCTGTAAATCTTTGCACCAACTCATCATAGAGCTCCCATGTATTGTCTTCATCACTGTGAGTAGCCCACTTGGCCAAGACATGTACAACAACTTTGTTGTTCACTTTGGCCAATCTTTTATCCAAAATAGCTTCTGCTTGCAGAGACATTAGACCATCCTCTCTAAAATGAGGCGGGCTGCCCATATTGTTAGTACTCCATTTTCACATTTTCGAGAAGATACATGAAACATAGAATGCATTTATTTTCACACTCACTCACAAATCGCACATGATTCAGACCTTAAATATTCAGATTTCAGGCTAACATCAGCTCATAAAAAGTTTTGGTCCTTCAATATTAAAAATATTACCAAAAATAGAATTCAAACTTGCTCTAAGCTTAGAACAATATTAAGAATAAGCATGCATCAAATCAAGCGTTGTCAAGGTACTTCAATTGATATACCTACTTTTATTTCACTCATCAACCGATGTGGGATATTTGCTACATCCAGATTTATAAATTAAGGTCAGATCTTCCAACATATTGATGTTTTAACAGTGATGGGCTAGGGGTATCCTATGGTGTCACGAGACCGTGATGGAATTCAGATCTTCCAACATTATGATGTTAGTACAAGACTATGAGATCCCAACATTATGATGGAATTCAGATCTACCAACGTTATGATATTAGTTATCCTACAGTGTCACGGGACCCTCATGTTGTAACAGTGACGGAATAGGGGTATTAGATCTTTCAACATGATGATGTTAGTACAAGACTGTGAGACTCCAACTCGTCATACTTGAATCAACACAACACTGGTCTTTTACCCACACCACGACGTCCGGTGCGTGCAATGTAAACCTATAAGACACGAACTCTATGAAGGACACATAGCGTCTGCCTATTTTCGGTTCAGACACAGCTTATCTGTAGTTTTTTCATAATATTCAAAATTGGTATTGTACGTAATATTGTTTTGTATGCTTTAGTCGGTACATTTCTATAATATGTCCACCTATAGCTAACGATTCATTCCTTGTAGTTATGTGGATGTTCTGTCGATATATTCTTATACAAAACTTATGAATCCGCATAATTAAATCGCGCACAAGTAAATATAAATTACTGTACAAACTTTTGTACCTTTCTAAATATCATAGGTAAAAACATGTATAAAGAACAATAAGCTAGAAAAAGTTAAACCGCATGTCAACATCAGCTAAATGCTCGTCTTTACACCAAAAACATTAGTCACGGTTCACATATTGAGCATTCTACTTAATAGATAATGGTTTAAACCAAGTTAAAAGTTAGAAGTGAATCTACCCATAGCAATTTCAATCAGGCTCTCGGCAAGCCTTATGTCTCTAATCTTCTCAGCTTAATCCAACTCAACTCTGTTTTACGGCTCCACATTATTGCATATATGTCCGTTGACACACCTTGAACATGAGATGCAAACCAAAAGAATTCTCAATAGTTGTGATATTTGTTTAAATACTTTTGTCCCACATCAGTCACGTAGATGAGAGAACTTGAGTATTTAAGATGGAAAACTTAGCTTTTTATTCAAAAGTCTTTGTATGTCTATCTTACATGAGTTATATACACTAATGCATGATAGTTGTACAGATCCTTTTTTTTAGAACACTCCCTTTTAAAAAGTTAATTTTTTCCCCGTTTTAAAAGTAAAACTTTTCTCGCGGTGTGTATCGTTCTTGTTTAAATACTTAATTTCGCGTATCTAATAATCAATCTAGTATGATCATCAATACGATAAGTGTCAATAATAAATCATAAATCAACAACAAATAACTAATCCAGGGTGATCTACAAGGGTTGATTGTAATATCAATATATCATACATGAGTTTATATGTACTAATGCATAATATCTATCGATTCGACACTCTTTTTTAGAAAAACATAAAGGGGCGTGTACATGTTCCAATTTAAAAACTTAAATTTCTTCTCGTTTTAAAACTTAAACTTTTCTTGAGGCGTATATGGTTTCCGTTTAGAACGCCTTTGGGTCCTAACGCATCAATGACTCCACGATTGATTATGTGACGTGTTTCTTCTGTTACTTGACAAGCCACAACCATAATCTCACAATTTTAAGGCAATTCAACGACACTGTGAAAGTACTTGTATTTCAGTTTTGGTTTTTTTCATTCTGGAATAGTAACTCACTGGACAACTGAATACTTGCAACAATTTCAGATACAAAGATTAAAAAAACATCAACTCTGTCTAAATTGGATGAAATATAAGATTATTAGATAATGTCCTATTGTCATAACTCATAACATCAACTTACTTAGTTGACGGTTCGTTTTAATACCTTTGGCTATACTCAATAATATGTGTTTAGGTTCTCTACTTTCACCTTCTGTTTCAGTACTAACAGTTTTCACCTTCTGTTTCAGTACTAACAGTGTACTGATTTTCCACGCAGCGTGAGTCGCTAAATTATGGTTTTCATACCAAGTAATTCATTTGAAAGCTTAAATTGGTCATTTAAGTGTCCTAGTTATCACAAAATCCAAGTGACCAGATTACATCAAATTTAGTAGAGAACTAATAGAGTTAGTTAACTCGTAATTCGGCCAACTCTAGACTACATCAAATTTAGCATAGAACTAACAGATCCTTTTTAAAAAAAGCTTAATCTATTTATAAAGAACTAGGATTTATATTCAAAACATGGCTTCTCAAGAAGGACAGGTCATTTGGGGTGTGCTTTACTAAGCTAATGTATATGGACTATGGAGCTTATATGACATTGGTTTATCCTTCATAGTCCCATATTTTTAGGCTCATGAAATACAAGCTGAAAATAAGCTAAAAAATGAGCTTATAAAATATAAGCCAAAATCATTTAAGCTCATCTATGAACTAGAACAAACACCCCCATATAACTATATAAGCTGATGTTAAGAGCCTATGATAAACCTCTACGGGGATAACGGGCGTATGAGCTAATTGAATATGTAATAAGTCCATATGCTCGTTAGAATGGCTTAAAATGCTTGTAAACCATGAGCTTATAACTTCTTCGGGTCATAAGACAATACAAAGGACTGAGTTTAGAAAGTTATCAAATTTCTCAATAAGCTCATAAACCCATTAAATAAGCTATAAGTTCTGGTGAAGCGCAAACAAGGTTGAGAAACAAATTTGGACTATTTCTCGATTTGTGCATGTCATCCTTGCGCAGGGGTCATGCTAATCTTCTCTGTATCGTTCCAATTTTATCGGATGTCCCCAAAGGGACGAGTGTTATGCAATTTCAGGGGTATATAAAGTGTCTTTATGTTCATATTGTGGTCGATGTGGGATAAATTCACTACATCATCTTATTACTTTATCCACTTATTCACTACGTTTGGTCGACTTGTTTCACTCTTCTGTATATCAGTTACTGTATGTTATAAACTGCTTGATATATACAAATGTGTAACATATATATTATTATTTAAAATATTTAAGATTAGCAATCCAATGATACTTTCGTCGAGCTCATTCGACTTGACGTTATATTGAGTTCCAGTTTGAGCTAACCAACCTGGCTATATTGATATATAAACTTGTATGATATGGTTTTACACATGAGCTCATCCCGATTTCGAATCATCTTTAAGTCAAGCTCTAGCTCAGTTCGGATAAATTGCAACCTTACTGACCCTTTGCCCCCTAAAGGAACAACTACTGGTCCTATGCTCCCACAGTCCCACATATAAGGTAGAGGTGTAGTGTACAATGAAATGCCTCGTTGTGGCTAAGTAATAATGCAATGGTATCCACTGATAGTAAGCATGGGTTTGTGATCGATCATTTTCTATTCCAAGAGTTAAATTCGTCTTTGATCACAATCCCGTCAAAGATGTGGTTTTGGGTCTCGTGGAATGCAATGATGCATGGTTACTGTAAAGCTGGCCGCCTTAGATTAGCTGAAGCGCTATTCAACAAGAGAAATTCTGTTACTTGGAACAGTATGATTACCAGATTTGTTCAGTGTAAGGAGTTCCAAAGGGCCTTACATTTATCTTATCATATGCAAGTGGATAGAGTGAAACTAACTGAGGTAACAATGGTCAGTTTATTATCTGCTTGTTCTCATCTTGGAGCCTTTAAGTTAAAGTCAAAACAGAAAATAGTTTGCCGCCTTTGTGTACGGGTTGATACATATATTACCAAGCACCATTTTGTTATGGTTAAAACATTTTGGTTTGCTTCTTCCAATGATACAGGTAGTGGTGGCTCCTGAAAGTTTTTATGTTTTATTTTTTTTTTTATTTTTTTTTTTAAAGCATGTCACCCGATTGTTTCTGGTCAAACTCTTTTCGTTGCAAAAGATTCGAGCACAATAATCAGCACACATTTTGCATATTCAGGGTGAGTGCAGGGTATCTTTTATAATAGCTGTGAGTTTCTGAATATTCTGTCATAAATAATTGAGTACGAATGAAATCATCTATATTAAGAGCAGTTTAAAAGACAAATTACCTTCTGAAGGAGGTACTTTGCCAGTCGAGAGTTCTGTACAGATAAAAGGCACACATAAGTCAACAAAGTAACATCATAACAGCATGTTTAAGCCTCGTGATTGGCCTGGAGGATAGAAGTAGTATGACCTAACCTGCAAATGGCTCTTCAAATGAAAAATTGCTAGCCTCATGTTACTGTTGAGGTTCATTATACTATTTTGCATACTTTGGCCCGTTTACGACGTATGTCATTATGATTAGTTTTTAACAAGTCCATATTTTAGGTATTTATTTAAAAGAAATAGTCAGCCTAATTTTCTTTACGCGTTTTAACTCTTTACCCCAAAAAAAAGCCCTATCTATAACAGCATACCTCTTCTCCCCATAAGAATTGCTTTAGACGGATTTATGATCCCCCAATGTTGCAGAATGGAGACACAATCAAATAGGATTTACGACGGATAAGAATACTAAAGGCATGTTCAAGTAAACAATCACAGTGTATACGTATATGCATATGTTTGATGGTATGTATTTATGCATATGGTTCGGTTGGTTCTAACAAATATGGAGTATTCAATTTGATTTAGTTGGTTCTAACAAATACGGTTCAGTTGTAAATTTGATCAAGTTCATTCGGTTTAGTTATGATTTTCGCTTTTTGAATTGCGTGTTTGTGGAACACCTTAGATCAGAGTAGCCAAAATCAACCCAAAAAGTAAAAAATCTCCTTTGAGTTTCACACGATGATTGTTTCGGCTACAGTAATTGTCGTCTTTGAGTGTCACAAGACGATTGTTTCGGCTACAATATTGTGTCTAAAGAAAGAAAAAACTTCACAAATATAAGATTAGTAAAGCCCATTGCTCCTATCCCACATCGGGTGGGTGAAGTAAACAGACAAGTGGAGGTTGGCTATAAAAACAAAGGCATGTGAATTGAAAAAGCATACCTTTCTCTGCCTTTTTGCTAAGATCAAGTGTAGTATCTGTTCTTATCAGTTTAATATCTGAGATGCGAGTCATTGACTCAAATCCATATTAATCTTATTTTTTATGGGGGACGAACCCACCACAGTAGCTTGCTGCTGGGGTTCTTCATGTGTCGGCTTGGCGTTGCACTACTGCCTGAGCTTGGTGCACCCCTCCAATTAATAATTCTAAGTTAATTTCTGCTTGTGTAAGCCTGTGTGCTGTTGTGTATTTGAAGGCTGTTTTAATATTCTTTGAGTTGCATAAATAAATGTTCGCCTTCGTATATGTTTAGAGTGGGGGGAACCCACCATAGTAGCTTGCTGCTGGGGTCTTCATGTGTCTCCTTGGCGTTACACCTAGGCTTGGCGCACCCCTCCAATTACTAGTTATAAGTTTATGTGTTGTTTTGTATCTCACTGTTTATGACACCGTCGCCCTCCCTTAGTCATATAAACATTTTTACGCACAAATTTATTGTTACATGAAACGGTAATGTTGGCTTTCAGTTTCACATTTCACATGACAGGTTGCAAAGGAAAGCATATTATGGCTTGATATGTCAACTTTAAGGTGACATAACTGACATGTTGGGAGTTGTTCATTACACAAGAACGCTGTAGTTGTAATGGTACCAGTATGTATGAGCCTAAATTGGCATGTCTCGTTGATCAGATATGAGAAGACGGAAGTCTTTATTAGCTTATAGCCTTATATTAAGTGACCCCGAAGTTACTAGTGAATTTGTGATTTTGCATGGCTGTAAATTTTTCTTGTTAGGCTTGTCGTTTGGGGTTCTGATTATTTCGAACTTTTAACTGTCATTGGACGTATACCTTAGAAATAAATCGATGTTGTGCCATATTGTTGGAATAAAGGCATCTTTCATGTCCTTTCCACATGAAAAACACGTATAAAGAACAATAAGCTCCAAAAAGTTAAACCGCATGTCAACATCAGCTAAATGCTCGCTTTACACCAAAAACATTAGTCACGGTTCACATATTGAACTGTCTACTTAATAGATAACAGAACAAACCAAGTTAAAAGTTAGGAATGATCTTTGTTATTTGCTTTTTCATTGATTTTAGATCGACAACGACCACAAGTATGTTGTCAGAAGTGAGTCTTCCCATAGTTTTGTCAGTCAGGCTATCGGCAAGGGCTTGTGAGTCTTCCCATAGTTTTGTCAGTCAGGCTATCGATAAGGGCTTGTGCAGATGATGGTTCATCGTGAATAGATGCAGACCGGTATTTCCTGCGTAAAAGCCATGTCACCGACCTCATTGTTTGTCATGACATCCCAAAGTCCATCACTTGCTATTATTTGGCACTCGTTCTCGTCAGTTATTACTGTGAATGTTATTTTTGGCATGGGTATGATCCATGGTCTTAACTAACGGTCTCCTAGTACACAAGAGATTGGTTAATTAGAGATGAAAAACGGGTCAAGACAGGTTTGTGTCAAAATGGGCGTGTCTTGTTGAAGGTGGAAATTTAATTGCCGTTGGGATTGTGAGATATGTTTTTGACGGATAAACAAACTAAAGAGAAGCAGGTCAAACGGGTGAAGGCCACCAAAAGAAAATGTGACGGGTCAACACAACCGGACTCAGCCAATCCTAACCCGTCAGTCCGTCACACGAATTTTTGTCAGGACATCATTGTTTGTCATGAATCATGACATCCCAATGTTCATCACTTGCTATTATTTAGTAGTTGTCCTGTCCATTCTTGTTGTGATAGTTATTTGGGGCACGGGGATGATCCATTGTCTGAAGAAACGGTCACCCAAAGTACACAATCCGTTATTTTCTCGCCTATTAATAAGATCATCCATCGTTTTAACAATTTCAGTTCATTTTTTAGCGATTATACCCACTTTAATTTCAGTCATCATTGCAATATACAGATATATAAAATTTGCAAGATAGTGTAACTGTTAACGAGATTCCTGGTAAGCATTACAACGATGTTTATGTTTTCAAGATACTGTAACAGTTAACGAGATCATTTCCATGGTTACAGACGCGCGGATCCAGGAATTAAAGTTTCTAAATGTAAAAAAACCACGTTGCAAACTATGTAAAACTGTCGTACCTCAAGCATTTGAGTTTGGGACAAATATGGTATGAGCCAAACCTAACAATCACTGTTTTGATTAGACCTATTATTGTACCCAGACTTTAAACACAAATCTCGTGCTCGGCTCATGACAAATTACAAATTTTAAATGCTCAAGATCAAAGTGCTCGGGAGAAGTTCCAAAACTACTTTGTACTCACCGGGTCCGTATTTGATAACTACTACCCAAACATTAAATATTCAGGCTAACATCAGCTAATGAAAAGTTTTGATCCTTAAATATGAAAAATATTACCAAAAACAAAATTTTGACTTGCTCCTAAACCTAGAACAATTTAAAAGCAAGACAACTTGATGTTGAAAGTTGTCAAGGTACTTGAATTGATATACCCCACTTTTATTTCACTCATCAACCGATGTGGGATATTTGCAACATCCAGATATATAAAATAATCTAAGATAACATTTTGATGTTGTAAGAGTGACGGACTAGGGTTATCGTACGGTGTCACGGGACTCTGATGTTGTAATAGTGACAGAATAGGGGTATAAAGATCTTCCAACATTATGATGTTAGTACAAAACTCTGAGCCCCTAACTCGTCATACTTGAATCAATGTTCTATGACACAACACTGGTCTTCTACCCACACCACCATGTCGGGTGCGTACAACGTAAACCTATAAAACACGAATTCTATGAAGCACGTCTACCTATTTTCGGTTCAGACACAGCTTATCTCTAGTTTTTTCATAATATTCAAAATTGGTATTGTACTTAATATTGTTTTGTATGCTTTTGTTTGTACGTTTCTATAATATGTCGACCTATAGCTAATGATTCATTTCTCCTTATAGTTGTTTTAAATTTCCGTCGATATATTTTTATACAAAACTTATGAATCCGCATATTTAAATCACGCACAAGTGCATATAGATTACAAACTTTTGTACCTTTCTAAAGATCATGGGTAAAAAACATGTATAAAAAACAATAAGGAAAAAATTAAACCGCATGTCAACATCAGCTCGTCTTTACAACAAAAACATTAGTCACGGTTCAACCAAGTTAAAAGTTAGAAGTGAGTCTACCCATGGCCATTTCAATCAGGCTCTCGGCAAGGGATTGTTGTAAAACCCGCATGAAAATACATGAAAATACCATGAACTTAAAACTTTTAATATTTATATAATTCACGACAAGTAATTACGTATATTAAATACAACATGACAAGTTAAATTACGAAATTAAAAATCACGAATACACGAACACACAGGAATACGAATTATGACACGAAATAATAAAACGGGCTCTATGTATAAACCTTATAAGTCTTGCAAGCTAATAAGGGCCCTGGCCCATTAACATAATAACTAGCAAAACCTTTCAATCCTCTCATTTTACAAGTTACAAAAAAATAAGAAAACCCTAGAAGGCTTGTTTGTGTTGTCGGCGTAAAGAGAAAAAGGGGAAGGAAAAACATTGGTTTGATCTTGTTTATTCATGTTTAATCATTCCTTGTTTCATCTCATTCGGTAATCCTCAAACCTTAACCTTTTATTTATTTTCAAGGATTAGTTATGAATTAAATTAACCATGATATGAAAACATGTTATTAATAATCAAAACAAGAATGAAAATCATGTTTGTCTTGTTTTGTTTAGCACGGAAACCGAGAACCCTCAAAAAGGGTGCTCTCGGTGGTTGCTTTGACCGGCCAGCCAAGACCCACAGGTCTCGGGGGGTAGTTCTTACTGGCAGCCGCAAGCCACACAGGTCTCGGTGGGAACTGTTTAGGCAGCGGTGGGGACTACTGTTGGGCAGACTCAACCAAAAAGGGAGCCATGGGTATTTTAGCCTAGCAGCCGAGAGCTTTTAACTCTTAGTGGGTGTGTTTGTTTGGCAGTCGAGACCTTAATGTCTCGGTAGGTGTTTGTTTGGTTCGGTTAAGCCGAGAGTCCACGAGGGGCGAACAATGGGTGTTTAGTTTACTAATTTAACCGGCTTAATTAATCTATGAACTTATTAGGAACCGGTTAAGTAATTTATGGGCTTATTATGAACCGGTTTAATTCGGCTTATTTTAGACTTATTTATATCGGCTTAAATAAATCAAGACTTATTTAAACTAAATTATTAATATTACGGCTTATACGAAAATAGGGCTTATTGTTATTTAACTTTATTAAAAGTTGCTTATTAAGTTTAAGGCTTAATTAATAATCAATTATAATTCATGACACATTATTAATTAATAATTAATTATAAATTCATGACATATTAAAGCTGTTTATTAAGTTAGACTTCATTAATATTTGACTTATTAAATCATGACTTATTAGAATATGTTTATTAAGTTTTCGCCTTATATTATATGCTTATTGAAGTCGGCTTATTGGATTAAAAGACGTTACACGATTATAACAAGTTAAATTATTACGTATATTAAAACGAGCTAACTTACTATTTATGGAAATTTACTATTTATGGAAACTTACTATTTATGGAAACTTGCTATTTATGGAAACTTGCTATTTATGGAAACTTGCTATATAAAAAAACCTGTTATTTTTGGAAAGTTACTATATATCGAAACCTGCTATTTTTGGGAAGTTACTATATATGGAAACCTGCTATTTATGGAAAGTTACTAATTATGGAAATACCAAGCATAATAACACAAGAATCATGAAATACATTAATCAATAACACATGAGCGTATAACATTAAGGAAAGACACGATAAACCATGAACAAGTAACTCAAACTATGAACAAGTAACTTATACATGAACAAGCAACTCATACACGTCCTTTATCATGTAGCTCACGTGAAGTTGGAATAGTCCAGTTTTGTTACTTCATCTCTCTCACTTCTTGTTGGACACAAGGTACGGATATTCCGTCCTTCAGTAAGGACATTCATTTCTCTTCATGATTAAGATTTCCCGTTTGCTATGCCACATGTTCTCCCCAGTTTCATGGTATTAAACTTTTCATGTTTTCCATTCTCTCATTATTACTTATTTCATGACCCGTGTATTGCCCGAGCTATATACATGCATGACCATGACTTACATGATTTAACACCTAGTTATGTAGGTACCATGACCATGACATATGAGGCACCTATGTCATGACTCTTCCGCGACGAGAGTGATTTTTCGCGGCTTCCCTTCACGTTACATGTTATATTATCAGTTGGCCATTGTTATTATTATGGGGCGTATGGGTGCATCCTAGTTTACCTGTTTACACGTACAGGGTGATTGGTTTGGTGTGTGATCTACACCACATCACATTGGAGCTGATCCCTCCACCCATGTTACTATTAATATAGGTCACCCCTCTATTACATGACGAGGAAGCCCCTCTTTTTATTCATGCATACGTTGATGATATTATTTTGCATGACATGTTATGACCTATATTAGCTCGTGGGCATTTACTTAAATTACATGTACAACTCATGATATTTTAGTTATCCTTCATGTTTCATAAATTATCTCCCAGGTTTACTCAAGGCATGCACGTTATTTCCGCTGCATTTCATGTTTATTACTCATGTTAAAATTATTCTTATCATGTCATTATATCCATTCACTGAGCGTATTGCTCAACCGTATTTTTTTTTCATGTCTCATACGGCAGGTACCTAAAGACAGGCTTGAGCATTGAGAGTACGTGCGATGATAACTACCTTAGACTCCTTTCCTTTTTGCATTTTAAATACTTATGCTTGGTTGGACACATGTTTTGTCCTTTCTACTTCCTTTACTTTATGCATGTTGAGCTTATGTTGGGAGCGGATGTTTGATTCTCGCTTTATTGTTTGTCTTTTATGTCTTTATGACGTTATGCCTTTATTATGTGTTGATGACACGCCATGATTATGACATAACGGTCTCCTTGTCAAAGTGGGTCGTTACAATTATGGTACCAGAGCCAATGCTTCGATCTGTAGGGTCTAAAACTTGACCTGTGACTACTGGGTAGTCACCAGGATCTTCCTAAACTGACGTTTGTTGTAATAATCTGAACTTAACATCATTATTTTACCCTAACTATGTACTAGTTTTGAATTTCTAAGTAATGGTAAGTATCTTTATGTTGACGGTTTTAGTTGAAACCGGTAATATGTGGCTTTATTTGAATGTTGTGACAATTAGAGAGAACCGATAGTGATCGCGATGCCAATGAATGCCCAAATATTATATTTTAGTATCGATTATTTTGATATTTGAGATTTTTGAAATTTTTATTTCATTGCGTATTAATTCGTGTCGGGATTATATTATTATCATAATTTTTTGTGCGTTTTAACATTTGAAAAGTACTTTTACGAAACCCGAATCTCGTAAATATTTTTAAAAATTGACTATTAGTCATTTCCCGATTTTTAACTAGTATTTTTCATTTTAGCCCAAAAGAATACACAAATTACAAAATTAACCCTCACCCACCATATATAAGTGAAAAAATTACACATACATACATATTTTTCTCCACCTAACAAAATCAAACTGTCTTCTCTTTCTCCCTTTCTCTTTGTCTTCCCCCATTCAAACAAAAAACACCCTTGAAACTTGATTTTGAGCTTGAATCTTAAAAATCTAAAGTAAATCCCATCTTAGTTTTAATCTTGTGATCATTTTGATCTAAAATTTAACCACATGCATTCACTTTTAAATTTTAAGAAATTTTCATGTTGAACATTTGTTTTGATCCATTTGGATGGTTGTATGATTGTGTTATTATTATTATATTTGTAATTTAGTTGTTGCATGTGTGATCTTTGAATTGGGTTTTGCAAGAATGGAACATGCAAGTAATTTAAGGTTATTAGGGTTTGATTAGGATGATTATTAGTTGTTATTAGGAGTATTGGTGATGTTAATATGGGTAAATTTGGCGATTTAATGTGATTCTCAAAAGGGTATTTTACATCAGTGAGTTTTGGAGTATTTTTCATGGGTTAAAGTTTGATTAAAGTTTGGTATGATTAGAAATAGTTGTAGTGGTCGTCAAGACGCTCGTTTGGATATAAGGTAGAGCTTCTAACTCATAAGGAGGAGGAAGTTATAATAGTTTGAATATTCGTGTACCGGGAGACTATAAGTTGAGTTTTACAAGCGTTCAAGGGCTGTTCTCAGGCTTTAAACTTAGTGTTTTGAGTCTATTTTTAAACTCAATTGTTGGTTTTTCAAACAAAATTGGTTACGATGTTAAAATGGTTTCACGAATCAAGTGTGCAAAACAATCCGGAATTGGTTACGATGTCAAAATGGTTTTACGGTATCCATGATGGGAGGGGTTGTAGCCTAGAAAGACACACGGAGTTGAACGAAAATCCATTTTGTGACGATTGTATGGACGAAGATGGGGAAAACATAGGCACCCAAAGACACGAAGAAAAGTATAGTCGGGTTGACGTTTGAATACATGTTCAAAAGGTGACTTGTTTGTTGATGTGCGAGAGGGCATGCAATTGATTAGGTAAATAGTAGTATCAAAAGCATAATGCCAAAATCGTTGAGGAACACTTGATTGAGCAAGAAGAGTAAGACCAGTCTCTACAACGTGGCGATTGCGAAATTCAACAAAGCCATTTTGCTCAGTTGTACGAGGACAAGATCGCCGGTGAATAATTCCTAGCAAAGAGAAAAGCGAAGCTAAATTGCGAAACTCACCACCCCAATCAGTTTGAACATTCTTTAGTTTTGTGGTGAATTGACGTTCGACCATTTGCACGAATGATTTAAAAGTTGAATACACATTAGATTTTTGAGCTAAATGATATATCCACATGTACCGAGAATGATGATGAACACACAATATAAAATACCTATGACCTTCAAAAGCTAACAAAGGTGCGGGACCCCAAATATCACAATAAACCAAGTCTAAAACATTATTACTTCAAAAATCAAAAACAAATAAAGGGAGTTTTGAAGATTTTCCCATTTGACAAGAATCACATAGAGTTGACAAACTATTATTTGTAACAGGAAGAGAAAAATTAGAAAGCATAGAACGCAAAAGACGTTGATGAGGATGTCTGAGCCGCCTATGCCAGATGGTTGGGGAAGCTCGTACAACTGAAAAAGACACTTTGTTGATCGAGTTCAGTTGAGGAAGAGTGATGGTGTAGAGACCGTGTTTACTGGGGCCGGTGAGAAGAGTGGTGTGGGTAGACTCGTCCTTTACAACAAAATAAGAAGAGTGAAGTTCAAAAAAGACACCATTATCAGGACAAAATTTTTGAACAAAAAGGAGATTATGGGAGATTTCTGGTACACGAAGAATGTTTTTGATTATTATACAAACCTCAAGGTATTGTATTATTGATACCATATAAAACCTCAAGGTATTGTATTATTGTAATTAATTATTATACAAAGATTGTATATGTATATATGCTAATACATTAGCTTGGGGACTAAGTAACTAACATATAACCTAACGGGTACGGCTCATCTATATCTTTGGTTTAACATCACGAAACTCCCTTGGTTATTGTTTGCTTAACATTAGTACTACATCATAACGACTGTAAAGCCCATTGCTCTTATCCCACATCGGCGGCTGGATGAAGTAAACAGACAAGTTGGAGATGACTATAAAAATTAAAGGCATGTGAATCCAACAAGCATACCTTTCTCGGCCTTTTGGCTAAGATCAAGTGTAGTATCTGTTCTTATTAGTTTAATATTTGAGATGCTAGTCACTGGCTCAAATCCATATTAATCTTATATTTTATAGGGGAAGAACCAACCATAGTAGCTTGCTGCTTGGGTTCTTCATGAGTCGCCTTGGCGATGCACTACTGCCTAGGCTTGGCGCACCTCTCCAATTACTAGTTATAAGTTTATGCTGGTTCTTTTGGGTGCTTTTATTTTTTTTTGTATGCTTTCTCCTTGTAGTAATGTAGATGTTCTGTCGATATTTTCTTATACAAAACTTTTGTACATATCTAAAGATCATGGGTAAAAAACATGGATAGAACAATATTAAAGCTAAAAAAAGTTAAAACCCATATCAAAATTAGCTAAATGCGCGACTTTACACCAAAAGCATCAGTCACAACTCACATTTTGTGCAGTCTACTTAATAGATAACACATCAAACCAAGTTAAAAGTTAGGAACGATCTTCATTATTTGCTTTTTCTTTGATTATAGATCGACAACGACCAAAAATATGTTGTCATGTGAGTCTTCCTATACCTATTTCAGTCAGGCTATCGGCAAGGGTTTGTGCAGATGATGGTTCATCGTTAGTAGATGCAGACTGGCATTTCCTGCGTAAAATCCGGCGAGCCATGTCACCGATCTCATTATTTGTCATGACATCCCAAAGTCCATCACTTGCTCTTATTAGGCACTCATTCTCGTCAGTTATTAATGTAAATGTCTTTGGACACGGTTATGATCCATGGTCTTAGGTAACGGTCAACGAGTACACAAGAGATTGGTTAATTAGAGATGAAAAAACCGGCCAAGACACCTTTGGGTCAAAATGGGTGTGTCTTCGTCAAGGTGGAACTTTAATTGCCGTTGGGAGTGTGAGATACATTTTGTATTTTATCGGTAAACAAATTAAAGAGAAGCGGGTCAAAGGAGTGAAGGTCACCAAAATAAAGTGTGATGATACACCCCGAGTTTCTGATGGATATGACCCATCATACTTATCTTTTATTTATTTAAATTTTATGTTTCAGATATATGTTTAGGGAGTTATCTTTTATGTTTTAGTATTTATCTTGTAATCAACTTGTGACACAAGCTAGGTATTCGGTATAATCATTGTTATCAATGAATAAAATCAAAGTTAAAGTTAAACAAATGTCTAGTCCTCTCATCTCTCGTTCTTAAGGAGCCCGCACACGCTATAGTGATGCCCTATCCCGATACTACCTGAGAGGGCCGTATCAATTGGTGCTTTCATTAAGAGCCCTCAACTCGTTATGGGGTTTTGATTTGTATTCCAATCTAAAAAAAGGTATTGTTCATCGGAAAGTACTGTTCATCCGGCGCACTGTTCATTCAACGGGTACTGTTCATCAGACACGTACTATTCACCTGGGACTATTCATCATCATTACTGTTCATCAGGTACTGTTCATCCGGAAAAAAATCAAAAAAATATTTTATTTTTATTGTTTTTGGTTGCTATGACATCGAGCAATAACGATTGGGACACGCTATCTAAGTTCATGCAGAAGGGTCCGGTGGCCGATTATGAGACTAAGTTTGTGATACTTGCAGATAGAGTTACATAGATGTCTACGGATTTACTTATATATTTTAATATATGTGGCGCTCCTACAATGTGCACTCTCAAGGTCAGACCCTATAACTTAACTTTAGGGGAAGCTTTTTCCTTAACCCGTATAATGGAAACGTGTTTTGAGGCAATTGCAGGGAAAGGGCTGAATGTTGAAGAGAAACTAGATACCGTTCTATCATGGCCAGGTTTTAAGTTTTTAACGCATGTAGCTATGTACCAATATTTAGTGTGAATAAAGCCATTATAACGGAATTCTCGTTTTGCTGTCCATAAGGCATTAAGGGGTCTGGGACCAAGGCCTTAGGTTTATCCCACATCGCTTGGGTAGTAGAAGTTGAGAGTGAGGAAGGTTATATATAAAAAACAAGCTGAACATTGAGATAGTCACTCAACCAAATAATGAGCACTAACAGAACTATTCTTTCGCCTTTTACTAAGGAATACCGTGTGCTCGTTGCATAAAATTTCTAAGCAAAATTCTTAGTGTGTGATCGCAATGTGATTATCCAACCTTGGTAATCAATTTGAAGTCACATTTATTCCACAACCCGCTTCTCATATATATATATGGATGTATTAAACTTTTTTAAGCATTTCAAACAGGTGCCCACAACCCGCTTCTCGTATATATGGATGTATTGCATTTAAGATTCTTCTAATGACATTTATGTGATACTATATGTCTTACCATGACACTCACATTGTGAAAATGTATAATCAGCTATATATCTGGTGTTGATTAGGAAATATAAAGAAATACTGTTTCGACAGAAATAAACAATATGAGATCGACCAGAATGTTTCTTTGAAGTACGCGGAGAAAAGCTAGTCGAAAAATTTGCTTAATCTCATCAAACATCCAAGACCACCATTCCAAGCCAAACAGCCAAAAGCCCTGCCACCCTGGGTTTAACCTCAATGAGTTAACGGCGCATCTAAGGTTTGAAGTAAGATTGCTTTGACCAATAACTCAAGCATTACTAAGCTAACTCTTGGGGAATCAAGTGAATAACCAAGGTTAGTATACTTAACAGGTGGCACTTATCCAAGGAACTAACAACTGACTACACCAAGAGGAAACTTACGCAACTGGCAAGAAGCCCAAAACTGGAGTTGAATAACCAAGGTTACGTTTTATCTTTGGTTTTCCCTTAGCCATAGAGAAACCAGAAACGACAGCAAATACTTTCCCATCGTCATTGAATTGGCTTCAAATTGTGAGATCCTGGTTGTGGCCTGTTCACTAAAAAAAGAAACGCATCATATTATTAGACGTGAAGTCAATGATGCATGAGGTCCCAAAGGCACTCTCATTTACATCGGAAGGGGGCACACATAGATGAAACTGAACTGGTACGTGATCTTCTTGATGGCACACATAGATGTCGCAAGTGGCACCACAGAGACACGAAATGCTATGGCTAATCTTGTTGTAGCAAACCTAGGGGCTCACTTTTCAAAGAAGATATTACTAACTTTGGTGATTTAGACCGGATCACAATGACACAACTGGCATCTCATAGATATGAATCGTTGTGCTTGTTTTCAAATCTGTTTTCCGCAATGCCTTTTTTTAGTGGATTATGTTGGGAAAACGAATAAATGTGCAAAGCATTATGTCTGTCAAATCTTTTCAGCTTAATTCAACTCAACTCTGTTTTACGGCTCCACATTATTGTATATATGTCCGTAGACACACCTGGAACACGAGCCTTTACACACACTTTTGCCTAGTGTGATAGTATAACCTCGGAATCAGGACCAAGTTAAATTAACATCTATCAACAGAAAAGTTTTATTCCATAGGAAGTAGGAAGAGACGCAAACAAAAATAATCTCATGGTTGTGATATTTGTTTAAATACTTTTGTCCCACATCGGTCACGCAGATGAGAGAACTTAAGTATTTAAGATGGAAAACTTAAACTTTTATTTAACGGTTTTCTTAATTACCATGCATGAGTTACATATGCTAATGCATGATAATTTTGGAACTCCTTTTTCGCGAAAACGTTCCCATTTAAAAATTTAAATTTTCTTCCCGTTTTAAACTTAAACTTTTCCCGTGGTTCCCGTTTAGACACTATTTTTCAAACTTTTTTTGAGGTGTGTATACGTAAAGGGGTGTGTACACTTTCTCATTTAAAACCATAATTTTATTTCCATTTTAAAAGTTAACTTTTATCGTTCCTGTTCCTGTTAAGACAATCTGTTTTTTGGAGAACGTAAAGAGACGAAGTATTCAATTTGATTTTGTTGGTTCTAACAAATACGATTCAGTTACAAATTTGATCAACTTCATTCGGTTCGGTTTCGATTTTTGGTTTTTGTATTATGCGTTTGTGAACACCTTAGTTTAAACACCCAACCAACGAAAAAGTGAACGTTAACATTTTTTAGCCAATATGGAAGTGGGCAATGCCCGTTTGAATAAAAAGTCCAAGCCTGTAAGATATTTTAACACCAACATTTTATTCCATACGAAGAGAATCCTAAATGGTTGCGATATTTGTTCAAGTACTTTTGTCCCACATCGGTCACATAATTGACAGAACTTGAGTATTTAAGATATACTTTTTTTTTCGCGAGAACGTTCCCATTTGAAAACTTAATATTTTTCCCGTTTTAAATCGTAAACTTTTCTCGAGGCATGTATCATCATAAACTTTTCTCAAGACGTGTATCGTTCCCGTTCATGCATTCTTTTCTCAAACTTTTCTCGAGGCGTGTATCGTTCCCGTTCAGAAACTCTTTTTTCCGGAGATCCAACGTAAAGGGGCGTATACACTTTCTCATTTAAAAACTTATTTTTTTTCCGTTTTAAAACAAAAACTTTTCTCGAAGCGTGTATTGTCCCCCTTCATACACTCTTTTTGCAAACATTTCTCGAGGCGTGTATCGTTCATGTTCAGACACTCTTTTTCCGGAGATTGAACATAAAGGGGCGTGTACAGTTTCTCATTTAAAACTTAATTTTTTTTCCCGTTCTAAAAGATAAACTTTTATCGCTCCTGTTCAGATCTCTTTTTCCAAAGTAAGTACACGGGCGTGTACACATTCCCATTTTAAAACTTATATTTTTTTTCCTGTTTTACTAGTAAACTGCAACAATTACAGATAAAAAAACACTAGTCTAAATTGGATGAAATATAAGATGATTAGATAATGTCCTATTGTCATAACTCATAACATCAACTTACTAAGTTGACGGCTCGTTTTAACACCTGTGGCTATACTCAATAATATGTCTTTAGGTCCTCTACTTTCACCTTCTGTTTCAGTACTAACAGTGTACTGATTTTACATGCAATGTGAGTCGCTAAATTATGGTTTTCATACCAAGTAAGTCACTTGAAAGCCTAAATTGGTCCGTTAGGTGTCCTAGTTATCACAAAAATCCAAGCGACTAGACTGCATCAATTTAGTAGAGAACTAATGAAAGTTTATGGACGTTAAATCGATAGTCGTGTGATAGGATCGAACTCGAGATCACGGGATTGCACACATTACGTGAAGAGTTAATTTATTTATTAAATATATTTATTATATTTATTAAATCAAACTGCAGCTAACGACCGTTAAGTAATTAAAGGTTAAGTTTTAAACGATCGTTATAGAATATTAAAGAAGCTAAAAGAAGGTGTCAGAAAGTTCTGGAAACCCCCTTTTAGCACATGTTATATCCGGCCTAAATAGAGGAGACAAGAGAGAAGGGAAAAGATTTTGTTGTTTTATCTTGTTTAACCTTGGAAGAGAAGTTTTCCAAGGGCTATATAAACACACCTAAGGCTTCATAATTTTTTATCCCATTCTCTCTTTTCTTTGTCCTAACCGCCGGCCAAACACACCCTTATTAGGGTTCTTCTTTAATTTTCTATAAGCTATTTTAGATCTAGTCCTAGCCCCTCTCTAGGGTTGTTGGGTAGATCTTCCTTAGACTTGGAAGGCTCGGTTCTGTTCGTGCTAGACTCACGATTAGCTCATCGTATCACGTGTGTACAAGATCGTGGTGTGATCTTATTTTAGATTACATCCTGGTGGTGTTCTTGATCTACTTTTACCGGTGATCGTACTGCTAAGGAAAAGGTATGTAACCCTAGCCTTGATTAATTATAATTGTGTTATTTAAAGATCTTGTTAATCTGCTTCCGCTGTATGCTCTTTGATCTTGTTTGGGTTTTTATAATTGTTATGATAATCATAAACCTTCAGTGGCATCGAGAGCCATTTTAACATGATTATAATTATCAAGATCTAAAGTTTTTTTAACTAATATGATTTGTGTTAAAATTACATGTTGTTTTTAGGTTTTATTAAAAATTA
Organism: Glebionis coronaria; assembly: GCA_025667525.1. NCBI lineage: Eukaryota > Viridiplantae > Streptophyta > Magnoliopsida > Asterales > Asteraceae > Glebionis > Glebionis coronaria. The sequence continues at coordinate 10,391,819 of CM046882.1, forward strand.
GTTGTTTTTTTTTAAAATGGCTTTGCCGTTTTTTTATATAAAAAAAAAAAAAAAATTTTGTAAACCCTAAAATTACATGGTAATTCACTTTAGATTTATGCATGAATTAATTGTTATGTCATGTGTGGTTACGATCCGTACTAGTTTTAATTGTTAAGAGAATATGGAAGATCCGTAATAAACATGCATGTTTTTACGGATCATATAATTTTGATTGCTATTTGCTTCATTTGATTCAAAGTTTTAAAATTAGGGAAGACTTTTTATGTTCATAAAAACCCTAGATTTGATGTTCTTTGAATAAATTGTTTGCATGTGGCTATTTGATTTAGTTTTTTTTTTGTACTACTTGTTTTCATGCGTTTTTTTTGTATGTTGTAAACAAGGGTAATTTTTTTAAGGAAAATAATATGGACTAAATCTTATCAAAATTAATGAATTGTTTTGAGACCTAAATTACATATGATTTGTGTTGATTAGAATTGCAATAGCAACTTAACGGCCTACTCAATTTTGACAAACTATAAAGTGGGTATAACGCACCGCTGGTCAAGTACCCGGTTAAGGAAGGAGGTGCTATGCTTTTACGCTGACCAAATTCCCGGCTCGCCTGTGCGTCAAAATTGGAATTACCTACGGTTGTTATTGGTATAATTCTTTAAGGTTGTTTGGTTTAACCAATACCTCAACTTGCAAATATATGATGAACTTTTAGTCTCACCAAAAAGTTTACTAAATGTTTTATTAAACTTATGCTATGGAGATGTATGCATGCTTCTCCATACATGATTTTGACATCAAAATCTATACCCAAAAAAATTTAAGTCATATGCCCTCTAATTGACGAACACTTGAAGTTACAATTGTCGTCATATAAGATATCGGACGATGTTGTAATGGAGAGAAAACTTCATGACTGAATAAGATTGCACATGAAGGTTTTACGTTCTTTAGATTAGTCGACTTAATTGAGTTACTCAGTGAGAACTGGAAACTTAAGGCATAAAGAAGGGATAAAACATGTTTACAATGCAAAAGTTTTGGCAATGTAAATCCCTGACATATCTAGAAATTGCAATATGATTTGGCAATTATTGTTCGACAAGTTACTATGTTGAATACATTTGTCACTAGCAGATCAACTGATGTGATAAATCTATGTCAATATGGATTCTAGTTTTTCAAGGAAATACTATGGTTTTATTACCGGGGTAATTTTATTTTCTTGAATTTTATTATCGAAAATACTAATGTTTGAACTTATTTCTGTAGAAATGGCTCAACCCGAAAACAATCTGACAATAAGCTCGGCGTTCAAAGCATTTTTTGAACGGCCTGAACTTACTGGCCCTAATTTCAATGATTGGTACCGCTCACTAAGAATTGTTCTGAGAGCAGCGGGTACCATCAATATCTTGGAAACTCCTTTTCCGGAGGATCTTGCTGAAGGAGCAACTGATGCGGAAAGGCTTCAACACGCTGCTAACATTAAGAAGCACCATGAGGTGGCTGCTGTAATGTTAGGGAGAATGGCTCCATCACTTCAAAGGAAGTATGAGCTATTTCATCCTAAGAAGATGCTTGATGAACTCAAGGCAGTGTATGAAACGCCACAAGCTGTAGAGATCTATGATCTGGTTAATGCTCTACATAGTTGCAAGCAAGCTCCTGGAAAGTCCGTAAGTGCACATTACATGGAGATGAGGGGTTATATGGAACAACTCATCGCACTAGGACAACCCTTCGATCATAATATGGCTATTAACTTGATCAATAGGTCCCTTAACAAGGACTTTGGTGATTTTGTTCGTAACTATAATATGCATTGCACGGGGAAGACAGTGAATGATTTGCATGCAATGCTCATTGACTTTGAAAAGGGTTTGAAAGATAAGGCACCCACTGCTACTCCTCAAGTACTTTATGTACAAAAGGGTAGAGTGTCGAAACCAAAACCGCAAGGGAATAAGAAGCAGAAAGGCAAAGGCAAGGTTGATAAGAGCAAGCAAGTTGCGACTACATCAAAACCTAAGCAAAACTTTGCTAAGAAATCTCTGAAAGATGAGACTTGTCACCACTGCAAGATGACTGGACACTGGAAGAGGAATTGCTCTCTCTATCTCCATGAAATGGTAGAACACAAGAAGAAGGCTGAGCAAGCTGCTGCAGCACCATCTTCTGGTAACTTATTTATGATAGAGTTATTTAATCTGTCATACAAATCAAACTCCTGGGTATATGATACGGGATGTGGTATTAATATTTGTAATACCCTGCAGGGATTTGAGTTGAAAAGGAGACTTACCTATGGGGAACAATTTCTGCAAGTGGGCAATGGCGCACAAGCAGCAGTTGAAGCTATAGGAATATTTAAATTAGTTTTACCTTCGGGTTTAGTACTATCTTTAAATTATTGTCATTATGCACCTACAATTGTTAGGGGTGTTATTTCCTTTTCTAGTATGTTGGATCTTGGATTTACTCACACGATTGATAATAATAGAATTTCTGTTTTCAAAGATGGTTTATTCTATTTTGATGCAATTTCTGTGAATGGTGTTTTTGAAATTAACATGCATGATATAAATCCCAAGAGGAAAAATAATTCTGTTTTTAGCATGAATAAGAAGAGTAAGTTAGACAAGAACTCTTCTTATCTTTGGCATTGTAGACTTGCCCACATTGGGAAGACTCGCATACAAAAGCTTCAACGTGATGGGCTTTTGGAAAATATCAATGATGAATCATTTGATAAATGTGAATCTTGTATCTCTGGGAAGATGACCAAGAAACCTTTTAATAGCAATATTGAAAGGGCTACTGAACTACTTGGTTTGATACATACTGATGTGTGTGGACCACTTAGACATGTGTCAAGGAAAGGTGCTAGCTACTTCTTGACGTTTACGGATGATTATAGCCGTTATGGTTATGTTTATTTACTTAAGCATAAACATGAGGTATTTGAAACATTCAAAACGTTTAAAGCCGAAGTAGAGTTACAACTGGGAAAGAAGATTAAAGCTCTTCGTTCTGACCGTGGTGGTGAATATTTAAGTCAAGAGTTTAAAGATTATTTAAGTGAGAATGGAATTGTTCAGAAACTTACTTCTCCGTATACTCCACAACAAAACGGTGTATCTGAAAGGAGAAATCGTACATTATTGGATATGGTACGATCTATGTTTAATCTTACAACTTTACCATTATCTTTTTGGGATTATGCTCTTGAAACTGCTGTTCGTATTCTGAATAAGGTTCCCACAAAGAAGGTTGATAAGACACCATATGAACTATGGCATGGCAAGAAGCCATATTTGTCTTATTTGAAAGTCTGGGGTTGTGAGGCGTATGTGAAACGTGACTCTGGAGATAAACTCCAACAACGCTCAGTAAAATGTATCTTTGTAGGTTACCCTAAGGAAACTATGGGTTACTACTTTTATTATCCAGCTGAGAACAAGATAGTTGTGGCTCGGTATGGAAACTTCCTTGAAAATGATCTTGTAAATCAAGAATTCAGTGGGAGAAATTATGATCTTGAAGAAATTCAAGAAGATACATTGCCTTCTGAAAATACTAGCGATGAAATTCCTGTAGAACCAGAAAGTCTGAGTGTTCCACCGGAATTAATTCCTCCACGTAGGTCTCAAAGGACTATACGTGCGCCGGACAAACTATGTCTTTACATAGAGGATGATGAGGAGGAAGTAGGGGATCTTGGTGAACCTGCTAACTATCGATCCGCAATGTCTGATCCAGAAAAGTTAAAATGGATAGTTGCGATGAATGAGGAAATGAAATCCATGGAAATCAATGATGTTTGGATTCTTGTGGACGCACCTAAAAATGCTAAAGTAGTGAAAAATAGGTGGATCTATAAGAAGAAAACTGACATGGATGGTGATGTACAATCCTACAAAGCACGTTTAGTGGCTAAAGGTTTTACTCAAACTTTTGGCATAGACTACGAGGAGACGTTTTCTCCTGTAGCAGACTTACGAGCTATTAGGATTCTCATAGCTATAGCAGCATACTATGACTATGAGATATGGCAAATGGATGTTAAAACTGCCTTCTTGAACGGTCGCTTAGATGAAGACATCTATATGCAACAACCGGAAGGGTATGTTGATCCTAAATTTCCAAAACGCGTGTGCAAACTTCAAAGGTCTATTTATGGTTTGAAGCAAGCATCACGTCAATGGAATAAGCGATTTGATGAAGAAATCAAATAGTTTGGATTTATTCAAAATCGTGATGAGCCATGTGTATACCGCAAAGCTAGTGGGAGTAATGTAGTGTTCCTAATTCTATATGTCGATGACATATTGATCATGGGAAGTAACATTCCAAGACTTAAGGAAGTTAAGGATTATCTTGGTAAATGCTTCTCTATGAAAGATTTGGGAGATGCTGCATATATTCTGGGAATTAAGATCTATCGAGATAGGAGTAGACGGTTAATTGGTCTTAGCCAAGATGCTTATATTGATAAGATATTGAAGAAATATAACATGCATAACTCTAAGAAAGGTTTCTTACCGATGGAGGTTAAGCATGAGTTAAGTCATGAGAAAGATGCATCATCATCTGAAGAGGTGGACTACATGAAGAAAGTGCCTTATGCTTCGGCTGTAGGATCTATTATGTATGCTGTAAGATGCACAAGGCCCGATGTGGCGTTTGCTCAGAACTTAGTCAGTAGATACCAACAGAATCCAGGGAAGTCCCACTGGACTGCTGTTAAGCATATTCTGAAGTATTTGAGAAGTACGAAAGATATGTTTTTGGTATTCGGGGGTAAACCAGACACAGAATTGAATGTAACAGGATTCTGTGATGCGTCCTGGCAATGTGATAAAGACGATACGAAGTCTCAGACGGGTTACGTGTTTGTCATCAATGGAGGAGCAGTTGACTGGAAGAGCAGTAAGCAGAAAACCATTGCTATGCATGCGACTCAATCTGAGTACATGGCCGCTTCAGAAGCTGCAATGGAAGCTGTTTGGATTAGGAAGTTTATTGGAGATCTTGGAGTGATGCCTTCAATTAAAGAACCTATTGATATTTATTGCGACAACTCTGCGGCAATAATATTCGCCAATGACCCTGGAGTCATGAAGGGCGCCAGACACTTTAAACGTAGATATCACTACGTTCGAGAACAAGTGGAAGCTCGAGAAATAAAATTAATAAAAGTTCACACAGATGATAACGTAGCTGATCCTTTTACTAAGGCTTTGTCTAGGCCAAAGGTAGTTAAGCATGCCAAGGAAATTGGGCTGCAACTAGCTAGCGAATTCATGCAATAAATCTGTTGATTAGTATTTGGATAAAGGATGTAAGACATTATTAAATTGATGAAATAAAGATTGGGTTTCGTTTATTTTCTGTTATTTAATTTTGTATCCTATTTTACATGTTTTAATCCGTGAGCATTTTGATGTTTCTAAATGTCCGTTGTCGATTAATAATATGGGAATATTATTAAACTAAGACAATTCAAAATGGTGACAGAGTATACTTGAAAGTATATTGGTCAATTTTGGATGATATTTGATGGATCAAATATTGGACTTATCCCAACTATGTGATTTTAATTTATGGATCTTTGTCATTAAGTAAATCATAAATAGTTATCCTTAGACCTGAGATGCCAGAAAACTGCATTGAATATAGTGCATTTCTGTAAGGTAACCTAACGCTAAACGTAACTGGTAGTCATAAGGGTTATTTTCAGAAGTGTTGCGAAGTTCATGTGTTTTGCTTGTAGTCGAAATGGGATTCGTTTCCTTCAAATTATTATTTGAAGTATAAATACAACTGGGCCCCTCGGGGGAATAGTAAGATGTTTGTGTGGCCACACCCAAATGTGTTTTGGTAATCTTGCTATATCCGTAAACGAGAAACAGAATAGTTAATGAAGGAATGACTAAGATCCATATCCTTATTAACAATGTATTTGAAATGAGAGGATAATAATAATGATTATATATCATTAAAAGGTTTTGTCCAGGAAGCCTTACTCGAGTTGTACTAGTGACATTGTTAGTGTAACTAGACGCTAATCAATGTGATCACGACATTCGAATTTTGTCCAAGTGGGAGCTGAAAGTTTATGGACGTTAAATCGATAGTCGTGTGATAGGATCGAACTCGAGATCACGGGATTGCACACATTACGTGAAGAGTTAATTTATTTATTAAATATATTTATTATATTTATTAAATCAAACTGCAGCTAACGACCGTTAAGTAATTAAAGGTTAAGTTTTAAACGATCGTTATAGAATATTAAAGAAGCTAAAAGAAGGTGTCAGAAAGTTCTGGAAACCCCCTTTTAGCACATGTTATATCCGACCTAAATAGAGGAGACAAGAGAGAAGGGAAAAGATTTGTTGTTTTATCTTGTTTAACCTTGGAAGAGAAGTTTTCCAAGGGCTATATAAACACACCTAAGGCTTCATAATTTTTTATCCCATTCTCTCTTTTCTTTGTCCTAACCGCCGGCCAAACACACCCTTATTAGGGTTCTTCTTTAATTTTCTATAAGCTATTTTAGATCTAGTCCTAGCCCCTCTCTAGGGTTGTTGGGTAGATCTTCCTTAGACTTGGAAGGCTCGGTTCTGTTCGTGCTAGACTCACGATTAGCTCATCGTATCACGTGTGTACAAGATCGTGGTGTGATCTTATTTTAGATTACATCCTGGTGGTGTTCTTGATCTACTTTTACCGGTGATCGTACTGCTAAGGAAAAGGTATGTAACCCTAGCCTTGATTAATTATAATTGTGTTATTTAAAGATCTTGTTAATCTGCTTCCGCTGTATGCTCTTTGATCTTGTTAGGGTTTTTATAATTGTTATGATAATCATAAACCTTCAACTAATACAGTTAGTTAACACGGAATTCTGCCAACTCTAGTTTCGCAAAGAGAAGTGATTGGCATGACTAAAAATCATGCCTAACTTTATGCCTAAATATGTGTGAAAAAAAATAATTTGTTGTATCATCACTACACAAATTATGACACATATGTGTGGAAAAAATAACTTTATACCTAAATATGTGTGGAAAAAAAATAATCTAGTTTCGCAAAGAGAAGTGATTGGACACACATCTTCACAATCCAACATTATTGTGTATAATTACTACACAAATTATGATTCACAAAACTGATTAGAAGAAGTCAGATGTCGTATTAACTAGAACACTTGTCGGCATCCAGTGAGTTTGTTGCAGTGTTAACATAAACATTTTTACATCAAAAACTAAAAGTCAAAACTGCTTTTCTGGTTAAGCATATGAGCATTTAACTAAGAAATCCTAAATACTATTCTTCAAATTTGACATTGTCGAGTATAATTGCTGAAAAAGACCACAAATATGGATATCGAACCTTGGTAGTCAATTTGAAGTCAAGTTTCATCCATGACCCATTTCTCACATGCCGATCACATTCACAAATCCTTCTTAACTTATCAAAAACCCAACGCAACACTAAAACTCGACACAATCTCTAGACCCAGTAACGAGTCGATGAGTTCTCGGTCTGCACCAATGGTTGTGCTTCCGACAATTGCTTTGATGGAAGATGCGTATTGGTCTGTAACAAGATGCAATTCAAAAACCTAAAATATGAATGAGAATGGCAGCTACAATGCAACAAATTTACTAAGGGTTCTATAGAACAAGAAACAAGAACCAGATGTGATTTTTTATTGAATTGAACGATTACATGGAAAGGAAAGTATTGAAAGAGTGTTTAGAGCCTAACGGCTTTTCCCGCCAAAACATGCCTATTTTGACCCGTCAACAGTTCCTTATCTATACCCCATGTCTCCAAGGATTAATTACAAATTCTGTAAATCTTTGCACCAACTCATCATAGAGCTCCCATGTATTATCTTCATCACTGTGAGTAGCCCACTTGACCAAGACATGTACAACAACTTTGTTGTTCACTTTGGCCAATCTTTTATCCAAAATAGCTTCTCGTTGTAGAGACATTAGACCATCCTCTCTAAAATGAGGCGGGATGCCATATTGTTAGTACTTCATTTTCACATTTTCAACATAGAATGCATTTGGTTGTTAGTAGGTAGTTCATATTCACACTCACTCACAAATCGCACATGACCCAAACCATAACTATTCAGATTTTGAGGCTAACATCAGCTCATGAAAAGTTTCAATCCTTCAATATTAAAAATATTACCAAAAATAGAATTCAAACTTGCTCTAAACTTAGAACAATATTAAGAATAAGCTTGCATCAAATTGAGCGTTGTCAAGGTACTTTCATTGATATACCCACTTTTATTTCACTCATCAACGGATGTGGGATATTTGCTACATCCAGATTTATAGATTAAGGTCAGATTCCAACATATTGATATTGTAACAATGACGGACTAGGGGTATTCATATCTTACAACATTATGATGTTAGTACAATTGACCCCAACTCGTCATACTTGAATCAATGTTCTGTGACACAACACAGGTCTTCTATCCACACCACGATGTTGGGTGCGTGCACTGTAAACCTATAAAACACGAATTCTATGAAGTACACATAGTGTCTGCCTATTTTCGGTTCAAACACACCTTATATGTAGTTTTTTCATAATATTCAAAATTGGTATTGTACGTAATATTGTTTTGTATGCTTTAGTCGGTACATTTCTATAATATGTCCACCTATAGCTAATGATTCATTTCTCCTTGTAGTTATGTGGATGTTCTGTCGATATATTCTTATACAAAACTTATGAATCCGCATAATTAAATCGCGAACAAGTAAATATAAATTACAAACTTTTGTACCTTTCTAAAGATCATAGGTAAAAAACATGTATAAAGAAACAATAAGCTAGAAAAAGTTAAACCGCATGTCAACATCAGCTAAATGCTCGTCTTTACACCAAAAACATTAGTCACGGTTCCATATTGAGCATTCTACTTAATAGATAACGGATTAAACCAAGTTAAAAGTTAGAAGTGAGTCTACCCATAGCCATTTCAATCAGGCTCTCGGCAAGCCTTATGTCTCTAATCTTCTCAGCTTAATCCAACTCAACTCTGTTTTACGGCTCCACATTATTGCATATATGTCCGTTGACACACCTTGAACATGAGATGCAAACCAAAAGAATTCTCAATAGTTGTGATATTTGTTTAAATACTTTTGTCCCACATCAGTCACGTAGATGAGAGAACTTGAGTATTTAAGATGGAAAACTTAGCTTTTTATTCAAAAGTCTTTGTATGTCTATCTTACATGAGTTATATATACTAATACATGATAGTTGTACAGATCCTTTTTTTTAGAACATTCCCTTTTAAAAAGTTAATTTTTTTCCCGTTTTAAAAGTAAAACTTTTCTTGCGGTGTGTATCGTTCTTGTTTAAATACTTAATTTCGCGTATCTAATAATCAATCTAGTATGATCATCAATACGATAAGTGTCAATAATAAATCATAAATCAACAACAAATAACTAATCCAGGGTGATCTACAAGGGTTGATTGTAATATCAATATATATCATACATGAGTTTATATGTACTAATGCATAATATCTATCGATTCGACACTCTTTTTTAGAAAAACATAAAGGGGCGTGTACATGTTCCAATTTAAAAACTTAAATTTCTTCTCGTTTTAAAACTTAAACTTTTCTTGAGGCGTATATGGTTTCCGTTTACAACTCCCTTGGTTCCTAACGCATCAATGACTTCATGATTGATTATGTGACGTGTTTCTTCTGTTACTTGACAAGCCACAACCAGAATCTCACAATTTGAAGGCAATTCAACCCCACTGGGAAAGTACTTGTATTTCAGTTCTGGAATAGTAACTAACTGGACAACTTAATGCTTCCACACTCTTAGCAATCTCTGCCTTGATTCTTCCTAAACCAAGGATGCCAATTTATTTACCAGTAAACTGCAACAATTACTGATAAAAAGATAAAAAAATAACATTAGTCTAAATTGGATGAAATATGAGATGATTATATAATGTCCAATTGTCATACTCATCACTACAACAGTATACTAATTTTCCATGCAGCGTGAGTCGCTAAATTATGGTTTTCATACCAAGTAATTCACTTGAAAGCTTAAATTTGTCATTTAAGTGTCCTAGTTATCACAAAAAACCAAGTGACTATATTACATCATCAAATATTTAGTAAAGAACTAATAGAGTTAGTTCTCTAGACTGCATCAAATTTAGCATACAACTAACAGATCGTTTTAAAAAAAAGCATAATCTATTTATATAGAACTAGGATTTATATTCAAAACACGGCTTCTCAAATAGCGTTATATTTCTCTCACAAGCTTATGATTGTAAAAGGTCAAAGAAGGACAGGTCATTTGGGGTGTGCATTGCTAAGCTAATGTATATGGAGCTTATATGACATTGGCTTATCCTTCATAAGCCCATATTTTTTGGCTTATGAAACACAAGCTGAAAATAAGCTAAAAAACGAGCTTATAAAATATAAGCCAAAATCATTTAAGCTCATCTATGAACTAGAACAAACACCCCCATATAACTATATAAGCTGATGTGAAGAGCCTATGATAAACCTCTACGGGGATAACGGTCGTATGAGCTAATTGAATATGTAATAAGTCCATATGCTCGTTAGAATGGCTTAAAATGCTTGTAAACCATGAGCTTATAACTTCTTCGGGTCATAAGACAATACAAAGGAGTGAGTTTAGAAAGTTATCAAATTTCTCAATAAGCTCATAAACCCATTAAATAAGCTATAAGTTCTGGTGAAGCGCAAACAAGGTTGAGAAACAAATTTGGACTATTTCTCGATTTGTGCATGTCATCCTTGCGCTGGGGCCATGCTAATCTTCTCTGTATCATTTCAATTTTATTGGATGTCCCCGAAGGGACGATTATTATGCAATTTTCAGGGGTATATAAAGTGTCTTTATGTTCATATTGTGGTCGATGTGGGATAAATTCACTACAGCATCTTATTACTTTATCAACTTAATTATTCACTACGTTTGGTCGACTTGTTTCACTCTTCTGTATATCAGTTATTGTATGTTATAAACTGCTTGAGATATATACAAATGTGTAACATATATGTTATTATTTAAAATATTTAATATTAGCAATCCAATGAAACTTTTGTCGAGCTCATTTGTCTTGAAGTTATATTGAGTTCCAGTTTGAGCTAACCAACCTGGCTATATTAATATATAAACTTGTATGATCTGGATTTACACATGAGCTCATCTCGATTTCGAATCATCTTTAAGTCAAGCTCTAGCTCAGTTAGGATAAATTTCAACCTTACTGTCCCTTTGCCCCCTAAAGGGACAACTACTGGTCCTATGATCCCACATATAAAGTAGAGGTGTAGTGTACAATGAAATGCCTCGTTGTGGCTAAGTAATAATGCAATGGTATCCACTAATAGTTAGCATAGGCTTGTGATCAGTGGCGGACGCAGGATATTCAAGTGTGGGGGGCAAAAAAAAATTTTGACAATAGCAAAGCGAAAAAACAAATATCCGAATAAAAACTCGAGTATTTTAACTTAAAACGGAAGATTTTTAGGTTTTCGAGTGTTAAATGTTAGACTTAAATGTGTGAGTGGGGGGCAAATTGTGTTTCTAGTGGGGGGCATTTAAAAAAAACTATCGAAATTGAACAAAAAATACATTGTAATCTCGTCGTTTTGGTCGAGCTATGGGGGGCGCCGCCACCCCCAACCCAACAAGTACATCCGCCCCTGCTTGTGATCGATCATTTGCTATTATTCCAAGAGTTAAATTCGTCTTTGATCACAATACCGTCAAAGATGTTGGGGTCTCGTGGAATGCAATGATACATGGTTATTGTAAAGCTGGTCAACTTAGATTAGCTGAAGCGCTCTTTAACAGGAGAAATTCTGTTACTTGGAACAGTATGATTACCAGATTTGTTCAGTGTAAGGAGTTCCAAAGGGCCTTACATTTGTCTTATCATATGCAAGTGGATAGAGTGAAACTAACTGAGGTAACAATGGTCAGTTTATTATCTGCTTGTTCTCATCTTGGAGCCTTAGATATAGGTGAATGGATTCATAGTTTCATTTTTACAATTTCACTACCTTAAAGTCAAAGTCAAAACAGAAAATAGTTTGCCGCCTTTGTGTACGGGTTGATATGTATATTACCAAGCACCATTTTGTTATAGTTAAAACCTTTTGGTTTGCTTCTTCCAACAATACAGGTAGTGCTGGCCCCTGAAAGTTTTTATTTTTTTAAAGTATGTCACCCGATTGTTTCTAGTCAAACTCTTTTCCTTGCAAAAGATTCGAGCACAATAATCAGCACAAATTTTGCTTACTCAGGGTGAATGCAGGGTGTTAGTTCGTAAACTTGATTTGGTCGCTGAAAGCCTCGCTGAAATCTGAGCTCATACATGAAGGTTTTAGAAGGTCGAAGAAAGAACCATAGAAAATATCTATGAAAATGTGTAGAAACATATGGATAAGTATGAAAAGATATCTAGTATGAAATATCTAGATAATGGATAAGTATGTACTCGGAATAATCTAGAAAACCATGGAAAAATATCTCGATCTAGAATCTTCCATGGTCTAGTATAAATAGGAAATGTTGTAAGAACTAACTTGCACCAAGAAAATTTCATGCAATAAACTCACATTCCAAAGCTTATCTCTTCCTCTAGTATTAGCCTAAAATGCCCCGTGTGTTTCCCAACAAACTGGTATCAGAGCTACGTTGAAGATCAAGATGCCGAGTTCAATGAACTTGTTCCAATTTCCTCGTCTCACCAAAGATAACTATGGTAGTTGGTGTATTTGGATGAAAGCGTTACTCGGTTCACATGATGTGTGGGAGATAGTCGAGAAAGGTATTGAGAAAGTAGAAGATGAAAATTCGTTGAGTGTTGCCCAAAGGGTAGATCTGCAGAAGGAGAGAAAGAATTATCAAAGTGCTCTAACTCTCATCTATCAATGTCTTGATGATGCGATGTTTGAGAAAGTTGCAAATGCAACCACTTCTAAGGAAGCGTGGGAGATCCTTCAAAATGCTTTCAAAGGAATCGATAAAGTAAAGAAGGTACGTCTTCAAACTCTTAGAGGAGAGTTCGAAAAACTCCAAATGGAGGAATCCGAATCCATTTCGGATTATTTCACTCGTGTCTTGACCATTTCAAATGAGATGAAGAGAAATGGTGAAAGCTTGACTGACACAAGGGTGATAGAAAGATTCTTCGCTCTTTGCCACCAAGCTTTGATTACATTGTTGTGGCCATAGAGAAGTCAAAAGACATCTACTCTATGACCGTCGATCAACTCATGGGATCTTTACAAGCCCATGAAGAGAAGTTGAAGAAAAGAAGGAGGAAAGAACCCTTGGAGCAAGCTTTATACTCAAAGGTCTCTTTCAAAGAAAGAGAAAGGAGTTTTTTACATGGACGCGAGCAAAGACGAGGACGCGGTACTTTTCGAGGTCGTGGAGGATTTCAAGGACGAGGAAGAGGAAGAGAAGATGTTCAGAAAGAAGATGAGATCCATTAGTCTTCAAATAGGAGAGGTCGTGGAAGAGGCTAACAAGCTCAAAGAGGAGGTAAGTCTCAAATACAATGTTATAATTGTCGAAAATTTGGTCATTATGCTAGCGAGTGTACTAGCTCAAGACAAGTGGAAGAAAAGGCCAATCTTGTGGAGGTAGATTACGAAGACGAACTTACTTTGCTAATGGCGAGACATGGCAAACAAGAAAGGACAGATCCATGGCATTATAGATTCCGCTGCCAGCAACCATATGACGGGTGAAGAAGACTTTTTCGTGGAGATGGAGCAAAGTAAAGGCAATGTCACCTTCGGATACGAGTCCAAGGTACTGGTGAAAGGAAAAGGTAAAATACTTATCCGAGCTAAAGATGGAAGTCACCAATATATTTCAGACGTATACAATGTGCCCAATCTTAAATGTAACATTTTAAGCGTGGGACAACTATTGGAGAAAAACTACGATATTCATTTCAAAGATCGTAGTGCCACGATAAGAAATCCTAAAGGAAAGCTCATAGCAAAAGTGCCTATGACTAAAAACCGAATGTTCATCTTGGACATTCAACATGATGAAGCTAAGTGCTTAAGGAGTTGTTTGAAGGATCATTCGTGGCTTTGGCACATGAGGTACGGGCACATAAATTTTGGTGACTTAAAGTTGTTATCTTTAAAGGGAATGGTGAAAGGGTTAGATCAAATTGATCATCCCAATCAAGTGTGTGAAGGATGTCTTCTTGGAAAGCATGCAAGGAGTCCGTTTCCAAAGGAAGCGACGTCAAGAGCTAATGAGCCTCTACAACTAATTCACACGGATTTGTGCGGTCCCATTACTCCACCTTCTCATGGTATGAATCTCTACTTTATGCTCTTTACTGATGATTATTCTAGAAAGACTTGGGTCTATTTTCTAAAAGAAAAATCCCAAGCCTTTGAAGCTTTTAAGAAATTTAAAGCTATGGTTGAAAAGGAGAAAGGTTTAAAAATTAAATCCATGAGATCGGATAGAGGTGGAGAATTTTTATCAAAGGAATCTAATAAATTCTGTGAGGATAATGGGATACGAAGATTTCTAACGGCTCCTTACTCCCCACAACAAAATGGAGTGGTGGAGAGAAAGAATAGAACCATTCTCAACATGGTCCGAAGCATGTTGAAAAGTAAGAAGATGCCAAATAAGTTTTGGGCTGAAGCGGTTGATTGCTCGGTGTATTTATTGAACCGGTGTCCGTCAAAGAGTTTAGACAACAAGACCCCACAAGAAGCATGGAATGGGATGAATCCTACCGTATCCCATCTAAGGATATTCGGGACCATAGCGTATGTTCACGTCCCGAGCCAAAGGCGAATCAAACTTGATGACAGAAGCGAGAAGCATGTGTTTGTGGGTTATGACAAGCAGTCCAAAGGATACAAGCTCTATAACCCGATCACAGGAAGGTAGTAGTGAGCAAAGACGTAGAGTTCGATGAAGAAGGATCGTGGGATTGGAGCGTCAAGGAAAATGAAAGGTACGACTTCCTTCCCATAACTAACGAAGAAGAGACAAGTGAATTAAGAGAAGTTCAGCAACCTGAAAGTCCAGATACAAGTCCAACCCAAGGCTCGCCAGCAAGTTCAAGTGAAGGAGAGCCAAAGACAAGAAGCTTACAGGAGCTCTACGAGGTAACTGAAGAGATACCCCTTCTCTGTTTATACGCTGACTGTGAACCTTTATGCTTTGAAGAGGCCGTGAAAAGCAAGAAATGGAGACAAGCCATAGACGAGGAGATAAAGTCCATCGAAAAGAATGACACGTGGGAGTTGACCATCCTTCCAAAAGGCCAAAAGGTTATTCCACTCAAGTGGGTACACAAGGCCAAGAAGAACACCAAAGGCGAAGTGCAGAAGTACAAGGCGAGAGTTATTGTCAAATGCTACAAACAAAAGCATGTGATAGACTACGAAGAGGTATTTGCCCCTGTTGCTCGTTTAGAAAATATAAGAATGATTAATTCTATTGTTGCTCAGTATAGGTGGAAAATCCACCAAATGGACGTGAAGTCAGCATTCCTAAATGGAGTTCTAGAAGAAGAAGTTTATGTGGAGCAGCCACAGGGATATGTTGCTAAAGGGCAAGAAGAGAAAGTGCTAAGGTTGAAGAAGGCCTTATATGGTCTAAAGCAAGCACCCCGAGCTTGGAATCCTAGAACTGTCAAGTATTTCCAAGGACATGGTTTCACAAAGTGCTTAAGTGAATATGCACTTTACGTGAATTTTGAAAATGGAGGTATGTTGTTGGCCTGTTTGTATGTGGATGATTTGATATTCACAGAAATTCCCAAAGGATGATGGATGAGCTCAAGAAATCAATGACGAGAGAGTTCGAGATGACAGACATAGGACATATGTCTTACTATCTTGGCATCGAAGTGAAGAAAACAAAAGAAGGAATATTCATATGTCAAGAAAGATATGCCAAGGAGATACTAAAGAGGTTCGGGATGGAAAAGTGCAATCCTGTTGGCACCCCCATTGAACATAAGGCAAAGCCTTTTAAGCATGACGGAGGAGAAGCGGTAAATCCAACTCTATTCAAGAGTCTTGTTGGAAGTTTGCGCTACTTGACGTGTACAAGACCCGACATACTCTATGTAGTCGGATTGATTAGTCGGTTCATGGAAGAACCTACGACAAAACATGTGGAGATTGCCAAGAGGATCCTCCATTATATCCAAGGTACCATAGACTATGGTACGTTTTATTCAAGAAGTGAAGACTTCAAGCTAGTCGGATATAGCGATAGTGACTGGGTTGGAAACAAAGAAGATGGAAGAAGTACATCAGGATTCATGTTCTTCCTAGGTAACAATGTATTTACATGGTCTTCAAAGAAGCAACCTATTGTTACCTTGTCCAGCTGTGAAGCATAATACATAGCCGCGACATCATGTGTATGTCATGCAATATGGCTGAGAAGTATGCTGAAAGAGCTACACATGGAGCAAGAAGATGCAACCGAGATCTACATGGAAAACAAGTTAGCAATCGACTTAGCGAAAAATCCAGTCTACCATGATCAAAGCAAGCATATAAACACTCGGTATCACTTTATTCGAGAATGCATTGCAAGGAAGGATGTTCGAGTGATACATACGAAGTCTGAAGATTAAGTTGGAGATATCTTCACCAAGCCGCTCAACGAGCGAGATTTCTCAAGACAAAGGATGATGCTTGGAGTCGGGAAATTAAGTTTAATGGGGGGCGTTAGTTCGTAAACTTGATTTGGTCGCTGAAAGCCTCACTGAAATCCGAGCTCATATAGGAAGGTTCTAGAAGGTCGAAGAAAGAACCATAGAAAATATCTATGGAAATGTGTAGAAACATATGGATAAGTATGGAAAGATATCTAGTATGAAATATCTAGATAATGGATAAGTATGTACTCGGAATAATCTAGAAAACCATGGAAAAATATCTCGATCTAGAATCTTCCATGGTCTAGTATAAATAGGAAATGTTGTAAGAACTAACTTGCACCAAGAAAATTTCAAGCAATAAACTCACATTCCAAAACTTATCTCTTCCTCTAGTATTAGCCTAAAAGGCCCCGTGTGTTTCCCAACACAGGGTATCTTTTATAATAGTTGTGAGTTTCTGAATATTCTGTCATAAATAATTGAGTACGAATGAAATCATCTATATTAAGAGCATTTTAAAAGATAAATTACCTTCTGAAGGAGGTACTTTTCCAGTCGAGAGTTCTGTACAGATAAAAGGCACACATAAGTCAACAAAGTAACATCATAATTCATAACAGCATGTTTAAGCCTCATGATTGGCCTCGAGGATAGAAGTAGTATGACCTAACCTGCAAATGGCTCTTCAAATGAAAAATTGCTAGCCTCATGTTACTGTTGAGGTTCATTATACTATTTTGCATACTTTGGCCCGTTTACGTATGTCATTGTGATTAGTTTTTAACAAGTACATATTTTAGGTATTTATGTATAAGAAATAGTCAGCCTAATTTTCTTTAGGCGTTTAACTCTTTACCCCCAAAAAATCCCTATCTATAACAGCATACCTCTTCCCCGCATAAGAATTGAGTTAGATGGATTTATGATCCCCTAATGTTGCAGAATGGAGACACAATCAAATAGGATTTACGACGAATAAGAATACTAAAGGCATGTTTAAGTAAACAATCACAGTGTATACGTGAAAATATGTGTGTCAGGGTTCCGGTTGACATTCAAGGGTTTCGTATGGATGTTGACTTGTACGTTCTGCCTATGAAGGGATCGGACGTCGTATTGGGTATCCAATGGTTGAAACTAATAGATCAAAACTAAATATGTTAGTGATTACCAAAGATCCAAGTCTATTCAGATGAAAGAAATCTTCATGACTTATTTTTTAAGTTAAGCCAAAGGAGGTTCCATCACCTCATGAAACTTATCACTCTATGATTCTATCTCGAGTGACTTACGCATTAAGCAATATCACAATACAAAACACATTGTTAGGCGAGGTGAGCAAATCTCAAAAGCTTTTGATTACATCCCACATCGCTCAGAAATGAAACTTATCATATGTTTACATACACTATTTGGCATAAATGTTTGTTGAGCTTCGCAACACGAGCTTCTAACTCAAGTGAGGACTTTAAAGTGGGTTTGTTGAGAGTAGAGGGCAATGCAAAATTATTCAATAACTTTTAACTACTTTCTTCGGAATGGAGATTGATTTTTTATGTATTCCACATTGGTAGATGGCACAATCAAACATTAATGCAAAAGGGGAGCAATTCAGGTCCACCAGTCATATTTTTACAACATTCGAATTGTTATAATGATATATGATGGGTTCATTGGATCAGTAATATCTTTGCTAGCATATGTTCATACAAGTCTTGGTAGGCCAACAAAGCTCGTTTTATCCGTCCCTAAAGTTTGCAGTTTTGATCCAAACTCGTCTTGACCCATTACCCAAACTAACCCGTTTGCCACTACTGTACATGAGCATCATGGAGGTTACTGTGTTGCTTGGAATCATCTGGCGAAAACAGATATACACATAACTGAGTATAAACTTTTGACATAACTGACACATGAATTATCTAGCCAAAAATAAAAGCACCAAGCCTAGGCAGTAGTGCAACGCCAAGGAGACACGTGAAGAACTTTTTCCCATAAAAAATAAGATTTATATCGAATAAGCCGAGGACTCACATATTAGATATTAAACTGATGAAAACAGATACTACCACACGCCTTTGTTTTTATAGTCAACTCCCACCAAGTCTGTCTACTTCACCTAGCTGATGTAGGATACGAGCAATGGAAATGGGCTTTACAGAAATCAATTTGTGAAGTTTTTGCTTTCTTTAGACACAACCATTGATCATGTTAAAGCTGATTTACGCCTTAATACGTCTATCATCCCCATGGGCAAAAAATGTGACATACTTGCAAAGGTAGTTAAATCCACTTATATCGTTTATTGTATCCGAAACAATTGTCCTGTGAAACTCAAAGACGACAATCTTGACTATAAGGGAAATAAATTTGGGCAATTTTTAAAATTTGTGTGGTTGATTTTGGCTCCTCTGATCTAAGGTGTTCCACAAACGCGCAATTCAAAAAACAAAAATCGAAACTGAACTGAATTAAGTTGATCAAATTTACAACTGAGCCGTATTTGTTAGAATCAACCAAATCAAATTAAAGTTTTAAAAGTAAGATTTAAAATGGGAACGCGTACACGGTGCTTACGTTCTCTAAAAAAAAGATCCGAACCAGAAAGATAAAAGTTTAACTTTTAAAATGGAAAGAAAAATTTAAGTTTTTACATGAGAAAGTGTACACCGCTTTACGTTCTCTGAAAAAAAAAGAGTGTCTGAACGGGAACGATAAAGTTTAAGTTTTAAATCAGGAAAAAATTCTAACTGTTGATCCCAAACTTAGATCGATTAGCTTTGTGTATACGAGATTAGATCAAGTAATACACGTAGAGAAACCTTTGTATATGCTTTGTAAATCTAAGTGTTATGCGGAATTTAACACTTAAACAAGAACACACAAGATATAAACAAACTTTCACTTTGATTATCAATGTCGAACTTGCTTACAATGAAAGATGTTTATGAACGAAAACTTATGTAAAACTTATATCAAACATTAACCTAAAGGCCTTCTTTTATAGATACAAGAAGCCTTGTACAATAAGCTACGTATCAACTATTCTAGGTAAAGATAAACATAGAAAATACATTGTCGTTTCTATCCTTACTAGAAGTATTCTAGAATATAATAAACGTGTAGACTATATCTTCCATCAGTGCTTGTCTTCAACGTGTCAACGCTTGACTTTAACTTGTCAACGCTTGAGCTGTCAGCGCTTGCTTTGCTCTTGTCAACGCTTGAGCTGTTCTTGTCAGCGCTCAAGTGATTCTGGCCTTAATTTATTCCCAACAATCCTCCCCTAAACTTGATATCCACTCTTATGATCAAGTTTCTGAATAAGCATTAAGAACTAGGAGGAGTCTGACAAATCTTCTCATATTGGTAATGAATAAATCTGATCAAATCCTTTGCCACGTCACTTGAATAATCTATCTCCAGCTGAGTGTCCTTCATCTTTTCCAAAACAGCCTTGGATATGAAATACTGAGCATCCACAAGTAGATACTCAGCAAACTTTGTAGAACTCAAATGATATACACCAGCAGCTGAATATAACCTCCATTGAAGACCACTGAGGTCATCTTCAAGATCCTTCCATATTGCAGGATCTTCATCTTTTGGCCCACACATTCTTTTGAATGTGGTCCAAAGTTTTATTCCATTAGCTGAAGTTGGTGCTTCAGCCTCATACTTGGTCTCCAGCAACCTCCAAAGGTCCACCAAATCTTCTCTATCAAAACTTGCAAATAAAGATATGAGAGTGGTAAAAGTGTGTACCTCCTTGCCAAATCTGCCAATCTTCCAGAATCCACATTCATCTTCTTCATAGCTCACAATTGGATTCCTGGAATCTAATGGTAACACTTGCACCATATCTGAAGCTTCTAATGGGGAGAGCTTGAGGCTCTTTCTTATAACTGCTTCATTTGGATATAGTGGATCCATATCTTTTGGAAACTCAAATTTACTTCCCTTCTTCACTGGCCTGGGAATCATCATAGCTTTCTTGATTTCCATTTCTTCTGCAAGTTGCTCCTTTCTTTCATCTGAAAGAAGTCTGAGAGTGTTTGCTTCTTGCACTCTCACCCAAATGGGATAAGCCCTGTTTTCCAACTCATCAAATGTCAAAGCCTTCAACTTCTGATATGTCCATCCAACTCCATGACATCTGAGCAACATAAAGTAGAGCTCCCTTCTATCCCTTTTCAATCCTGAGAGAATATTGCTTGCCTTGTGCTTCAAAATTACCTTACAATCTTGCTGAACTCTAAGAAGAAGTTCCAAACCCCATATTTGATCTGAAATGGTCAAGTCTGGATTATCCATGCAACTTTCTTCCCAAGAATTGTACATTTGAACCACCTCTGGCACGTCAAAGTCAACCTGCAACTTCAACTCTCTCAGCTTCTCTTTGGCCAACTCATCTCCATACTCAAGCCTTTCAGGTTCTATAATCATTACACTTGAGTCTGAGCTAGCTCCATCACTTTCTTCTTCTGAAGATACAACAAATGGTGACTTCTCCTTTTCATCTTGTTCCAGCATTTGTTCAGCCAATCTTCTATCAAATTCAACTTGGACTGCATCTTTTGGAACAATTTCTTCTACCAATTTACCCTTACCCTTATCTGATGGTGCAATGGTTGGTAAAGTAGATGGTAATACCTGAGTAGAAACTTCCTTGATGATAGATGATGACTGGGATACATCACCTTCATGTGCAGGTCTGTCAACGCCCAAATTTATCCTATCAGCGCCCAAAATACTTCTATCAGCGTCCAAATTTTCCTTGTCAACGCTCAAATATTTTCCCTCAGCGCCTTGTGTAACCTCTCTCAACATAGCTGTAAATGAAAATTTTAGATTGGTTGGAGAGATTAAGGACGTATCAAAACCTGTTTGTTCCTTCAAAGTTGTAAGGGCTTCAGCAACATCCATTGATTGACCATCTTGGCTGCCCTTATCACTCAGATTTCTTTGATCTTCCTCCCCTTTGGAAGACTCCTCCATACCCCTCCTAGCATGATCACTTTCCAAAACAACAATCCTCTCCCTCAATTGCTTAAGTTCAAGGCCTTATGAGCTGACAATTTGTACTAAGTCTGCATTTTGCTTTTGCAAGCTAATGCAGACTGCCGTCAATTCCAAAAGAGTCATTGGTTCCAGTCTGCCCTCTTCTAAAATGGGGATTTGACCTCCCAAGTCAGATTCATTGGGCATGGATGAGGACTTAATAATGGTGGGACTGCCTTGGCCAGCATCTAAGCCAGAACCAATAGTCCCAGCCTCATCCATGTCACCAGCCACACTTGTGGTGGTGGTTCTCTCTGCTTCATGGCTAGGACCACCAGAGGAGAACACTCCAGTAGTCCTTTGGCGTTTCATCAACCTATATTCAGGTGGTGTGGAAGATGGTGTGGAAGAATGGGTAGATGTGGGTTGGTTAAGGGGTGTTTGGGATTGTGAAGGTTGTGTGTCAGCGTTGGAAATAGGCACATCAACGCCAACATTTGATGTGTCAGCGTCAAAGGGTTCTTGGTCAATTTGCATTTGTTCAGGTGAGGGTAAAGGTTCAGGAATGGGTTCAAGTTGTGGTTGAGGGTCAATTTGAGGTTGGGTGTCTGGTTGGGGTTGTGCTGCTGCAATAACAGCAAGCATGGCTTGGGTTAAAGGTAAGTCTCTATGGGGTGGTGAATTCATCTTCGTAAAAATAGCTTTCTTTTGCTCAGGGATCTTATAAAAATCATTGTGATCCCTTGAGCAGTAACCTTGATCATCAAAAACCATTTGCAGAAAACGGGGATAAGCTAAAGTCATTTTTGTCCCCTTGTTTTTACACATCCCCTCAAAAATCATTTTAGAATAGTTATATTTTTGCCCTGTTGCAATGCACACAATAGCACTGGCAATGGATCTATTGATCTCATTGTGTGCAGTACATTTGGGACTCAAACATTGAAGGAGGATATGTATGAGGTACTTCCAGGCTGGGGGAATTCCTGCTTATGATACTTGTTTAGAGTACCTTCATCAGGAAAGGGATATCCCAAAGCCCTAAGCCCTTGTTCTATTTCATTTATGGGAAGGGTGGCTATACCATCAGCATCATCAAGACGCAAGGCTTGGCGTACCAAAGCCTCAGTAACCACCCAAGACCTCCCATGAACAATAGAAGTCAATGTGGTCACTCCATTAACTGTTGAGGAACTAACAGTGTTCCAAAACTGTTTAATGTGTGTGACTGGAATGAGTGGTGCATGAGAAAGAGCATACCTTAATGGGGATGCGTTCAAATACGCCACCATTTGTGTGTATTGAGGAAACAAATCATTATCAGCGTCAAGATAAGCAATCATGTTGTGTTGTGATCTGAACCCCAATGCCAATTCTGCTGAGTTAAACTTTGGTGCCATTGATGAAAGCTGTTAATTTTGAATGTAGAAGATGAAGTTGATAAGAGAAAAGTGTTAGACAAGAATTATAGATACCTTGTTTAAAATAGTAGCCAAATTTATAGGAGAAAAAGAATGCACGTGATTGGCCCAAAAATAGGCAAAGATTTTTAAAAATCAATCATGAAAATATTGAAAAAGTTATAAGTTATCTCATGCATTAAATGAAAGTAACAACTCCTAAAATTACGGCTTGAAAATATGTCAAAAAGTAACAACTGGGTAGGTCCCATTGAGTGTCAACGGTCAAAAATAACCCATCAACGCCCAACGGCTATAATCTTGTCAACGTTTGCCTAAAGCCATGTCAGCGTCCAATTTGGTCACAACAACGCTTGGAAATTTCTTGTCAGCGTCCAAAAATAAAATTATTTTAAAAAGTGAAAAATGACCTTTTCAAGTAATTTATCCTAGAGAAGATAACCAAAAGCTGATAATTATCATAGGGCGGCAAGCACTATCCAGTTATGCACACTTGCATAAGCAAGATAGACATAACAGTCCTCTAGTGTCCCTTGCTAACCAAAATTCTTAACAACAAAGTTACCTTATAAAATCCTTGTTACTCCCAGGTAAATCCCATATCAAAATCATTCCCAAGTCTCCCAACAGACCAGAACCAATTCTAGGCCAAAAATGTCTTGGCAGCATGCAAAGTTGATATACTATGCATGCTACAGTGCCTCATGATTTAGTAAGACTAACTCATACTCACCTGTGGACACAATCTAGAATTGTGATAAGAGTATCATATGGATACCCAAAAATCCTAAAGGTTCCTAAAACCTCCCCTTAAACTATGATACACAAAGTTTGCTAAAATCATGCATGAACATAAAAAAAATTTATGTCAAGATAGGAATGAAACATTCCAACCATCATCCATAAATAAAAACTTGTCCAAATGCTTCTCCAATGATCCATAAGCAACTCTGTATCCAATGGTATACTGCTAACACCATCTGCACATTTAGATTGAAAACCATAAAACTAACATTGTTGCTGACAACGCCCTGATAACACATAACAGCGTTGAGGGAAGCTTTGTCAGCGTTAGACAATTATATTGCTGACAACGTTGCAAAAACACTTATCAGCGTTCAAGCAACCTTTGTCAGTGTTAGAAAAATATAGTGGAAAATCTAAATCATCAATAAGACCAATAATAATAATGCATCATCCTGTACATACTTTTACAAAAAGAATCCAAAACACATATTATGTGAGATTAACCATTCCAATACTTGTTACCAAGTATTGAAATCTCCCAGCATCAAAAGGTTTAGTTAATAAATCTGACACATTTTCCTCAGTGTCAACCCTATCTGGTTGTATTAAACCTTTCTCAAAGCAATCTCTTATAAAATGGTGTCTAATTTCTATGTGTTTAGTTTTAGAATGATGTACAGGATTCTTAATGATGCATAGAGTACTATTATTGTCAACAAATATCTTAGTATGCATGAAATTATACCCATAGTCCAACAGCTGGTTTCGAATCCACAAGACTTGGCCACAACATGCAGCTGCAGCCACATACTCTGCTTCAGTTGTAGAATTAGCCACCACTGTTTGTTTCTTGCATTGCCAAGATATTAACCTGCTCCCAAGAAACTGACATCCACCAGTTGTGGATTTCCTATCAAACTTATCACCTCCATAATCACTATCTGAATATGCAATCAGCTCCAATGGTGAATCCTTTGGGTACCACAAACCAAGATTAGGATAGCATCTTAGGTACCTAAAGATCCTCTTCACAGCATAAAGGTGGCATTCTTTGGGAGTCACTTGATGGCGTGCACAAGCACACACAGCAAACATAATGTCAGGTCTGTAGGCAGTAAGATACATCAAGGATCCAATCATGGATCTATAGTGCCTGACATCAACATCTTTCCCATCTCCAATCTTTCCCCAAGGGTGTTCTCTATCCATAGGAGTAGTAGCCATCTTTTCATGTGGAGAAAAGCCAAACTTCTTCAAGATTTCAGCAACATATTTGTCCTGGGAGATGAAGATACCATCCTCTTTCTGCTGAACTTGTAAACCTAGAAAGAAGTTCATCTCCCCCATAGCACTCATCTTGAATTTGTCTGTCATAAGCTTGGAGAAATCCTCACTCATCTTTGGATCAGTAGACCCAAAAATGATATCATCAACATAGACCTGCACAAGCAACACATCCTTGCCTTTCTTCTTTGTAAACAGTGTCTGATCTATGGTGCCCCTCTTGAATCCATTGTCCACCAAATAGGTAGACAAAGTACCATACCATGCTCTAGGGGCTTGATGAAGGCCATACATAGCCTTTTTGACTCTATACACTTTATCTAGATGCTCTGGATCCTCAAAACCAGGAGGTTGCATGACATATACTTCCTCAACAATGGTGCCATACAAGAAAGCACTCTTGACATCCATTTGATAGACTGTGAAGCCCATGCAGGAAGAATAGGCTAGTAAATCCTAATAGCTTCAATCCTTGCAACTAGTGCAAAGACCTCCTCATAGTCTATCCCCTCCTCTTGTGTATAACCTTGAGCCACTAACCTTGCCTTGTTTCTGACCACAATACCTCTTTCATCTCTTTTGTTCCTTAGAACCCATCTTGTCCCTATAGGTCTGACATATCTAGGACAATCAACCAGCTCCCAAACATCCTGAATTGCAAATTGATGAAGCTCATCCTGCATTGCTTCCACCCAACTTGGTTCTTTGAGAGCATCAAATATCTTCTTGGGTTCTTCTTGTGACAGAAAACATGCAAATAAACATGCTTGCACAAGAGGGGTATCAACCTTCTTGTGTATATTGGCAATAAAC
The DNA here is from genome assembly GCA_025667525.1 of Glebionis coronaria. Classification (NCBI taxonomy): domain Eukaryota; kingdom Viridiplantae; phylum Streptophyta; class Magnoliopsida; order Asterales; family Asteraceae; genus Glebionis; species Glebionis coronaria. Next base: position 10,417,831 of record CM046882.1, read on the forward strand.
CCACCAAGACCTTGATAAGATCTTCTGGTCTGAACTGGAGTCATAATATCACCAATGATCTGAGATGTGGGGTGATTCTTCAATGTGGAAGTGAGAACCCCTCCTTCAACAAGTCTGGTGTCCTCAACTTCACGCTCCATGTTGCCAATATCTTCTTCATCAGACTCTCTTTGATCAACATGAACCTCTTCATGAACATTGGAAGGTCCACCTTGTTCAAAAATGGAAGAGAAAAGATGCCCATAAGTGTTGTCAATGTCTGAATCTTGGTTGTCAGCGTCTGGGCTAACAGCGCTTGAAATGTTGTTGTCAACGTCTGAGCCATCAACGTCTGAAGTGGTCTTGTCAGCGCTAGATTTGCCTTTGTCAGCGCCTGAAGAACCATGCATGTTTGTATCTGGTGGTATTTGGAAACCACCATTATCTTGTCCAGCAGCAGCAGCAGCAGCAAAAGCATCTGTCCAAATGGGAGTTGTGACATATTCAAATGTAGGAGATGCCTTTTCTGCTTGTGATCCAACCTTCTCATGAACCTGTATACCTGAAACATTAACAACTTGTTCCTCCACAACATTTTAAGTTACCTTCACAATGTCTGGATTAGTGACAGGCATATAATTTAAAGTTTTAGACAAGGGTTCCAAATCAAACAACCAATTAGGACCACTCTCAGGATCACTAGGTTTATTCTCTAAGAACCTAACATGTACTCTCTCAACTATACGTTTGTCCTCTTTAAGATAAACCCTATAACCCTTGCTCTGGACTGAATACCCCATGAAATAGCCCTCATCACCTTTTGCACTAAATTTCCCTAAGGCATCACTAGTATCCAAAACTACTACATGACAACCAAAAGGTCTGAGAAAACCAATATTAGGTTTTCTTCCCCAAAGTAACTCATAAGGTGTTTTGTTCTGAATTTTGTTAACCAATGCTCTATTTTGCACATAGCATGCTGTATTAACAACCTCAGCCCAAAAGGCTATTGGAAAGTGAGCATCAGCCAACATTGTTCTGGCTGCTTCAATTAGGGTTCTATTTTTCCTCTCAGCAACCCCATTTTGTTGTGGGGTTCTAGCAATACTAAATTGCCTAGTAATTCCTTTCATGGCACAAAAATCATCTAGCTTCTTGTTCCTAAATTCTCCACCATTATCACTCCTAAGCATCTTAACCTCATAGCCAGACCTTTTCTCAATCTGAGTGATAAAATCAATAAGAACATCAGCAGTGTCACTCTTCATAGCTAGAAAGAATGTCCAAGTAAACCTAGAAAAGTCATATGTGACAACAAAGCAATATGACTTACCATTCAAACTCTCTATATTTGTTGGACCAAAGAGGTCCATATGAAGCATATGAAGAGGTCTAGAACTAGTGTGCACCTGTTTGGACTTGAATGAGACCTTGTGCTGCTTGCCTTTAAGACATGCAACACAAGAGTGGTCATTGTGGAAGGCCTTCTCAGGCAAACCATCAACTAAACCAAGCCTCATAAGTCTATTTATATTTTTAAAATTTATGTGCCCTAGTCTCCTGTGCCACAAATTACTCTCATCTACTGAGGCCTTAGCATAAAAACAAGACATATTTGTATTCATTTTAATCCCATTTAAATTCACATTATATATGTCCTTATGCCTAGGTGTTCTATACTCAATATATTTCTCATCAGGGATCTTAAAATCCTTGCTTAACACCAAACACTCAGTATCAGTGAAAAGAACTTTATTTTTGTTATCACAAACTTGTGATACACTAAACAGATTATAATCAAGTTCTTTTACCAGGAAGACGTTCTCAAAACGCAGATTATTGGTGAGAAGGGTTCCTTTGCCTGTAAGGGTGCCATAGCCACCTCCAAAGTATACCTTATCACCATCTTTAATAGGGGTGAAATTCGTCAGATAGTCTTCCTTCTCTGTCATGTGCCTTGAGCATCCACTATCCCAATATCCATAATCATTGATCTGTCTTTGAATGCCCTGCACATTAAGAAAACAAATTAGTTTTCTTTGGGAACCCAAGTCTCAAGAGACTTGGATTCATCTGGTTGTTCAATAAGAACAGACTTAGTTCTCACAACAACCCCATTCTCATCCTTTTTAGGATGAAATACCCAGTTAACCCCAATAGGTTTTGTAATGACCTTTGAAATGTAATTAAATCTATTGCAAGTCATTGAAATCCCATTTTCATTAGGGTTTTGATCTTTCTTGGGTCTCCATGTTAAGCTTGAAGAAGCTTTAGACCCCTTACCTTGTGGCTACAAATATTTAGGTCTGGTCACGTTTCTGTCAGCGTTAGAATTTGTCCTGTCAACGCTGAAATTACCCTTGTCAGCGTTGAACCTAGGGTTTGCTACAGGAACCCATTGCCTATTTGACCAGGTGTTTGTCTTTTGAAAAGGTCTTTGTCCATGAGTGTTAGACCTTCTAGAAAAGAATGGGGCAGGTCTAATCACTTGTGGACTTTGCTGCACACAAGGTTTGGGTCTGACAACGTTTGACTTCCTAACAACGTTGACTTTCTTCCTATCAGCGCTGAAATTGTTCCTGTCAGCGCTGGCTTTGGGAGCGTTGACACACTTGTATGCCAAATGTGAAAAGCTACCACAAGTATAACAGGCTTTCTTAGACACAACCTTAGGTCTAGTAGAGAAGAAACCTGTTCCATGATTGCTAACTTGGCTCTTGGATGACCTATTATTCCTATACATCTCTGCATATTTAATGGTAGGTCTTCTAACAGTGTTTGAGCCTAGGTCAACAGCTTTACCAGTGATTGGGTGAGTAACCTTAATAGGTGGTGATTCATTGGGACTTTCACATAGCAAACCTCCCTTTACAAATAAAGTAGGGTTAGCTTTCTTCCACTCATTTAGGTCAGTCAGTTTTTGTTGATACTCTTCCACTGGAGTGACAACTCTTGGTGGAGGAATGAATTCCTCCTCTTGGCATTCTGGTATACCAGTCCAAGACAAGTCCTTTCTAAGGACACCATAGAAGTCACCAGCTGGTGGTGGAACCAGAGAGTAATCATTCATCCCAATCCCAGTCATGTCCTTAGGATCCCTTTGTTTAGCTACACCGTCTCCTAGGGTTTGGGTGGCTCTATCAAATCTTTGAATCTTGAGGTCAACATTATCTTTATTCTTAATGGCCTCATCTAACTTAGCCTGTAGGTCTCTATTAACCTTTGTCATGATGTTTCTAATATCCATACTACCCTCTAACTCATGTTTTAAGATATTGATCTTATCTTTTAAGTCAAATTCCATTTTCTTATATTCAGAAACGGTTTTCTCAGTTTCAGTAAGAGCTAGTTGGTAATTAGACAATTTACACCTTTCAGTGCTCATGTCATCTTTTACTTTTAACACCTCTTTGTTAAGTCTTTCAGTGTTTAACCTACAACCTTTGCTACAAAAAGCATCATCATATACCTCATTATCAGATGAAGAGGAGGAGTGTGCCATGAGAGCATATTCCACATGCTCTTTTTCTTCAATATCAGCAACCAAAGCTTTATCCTCTTCAGCATTCTTAGCCAGATAGCTCCAATCCCATCCTGTACCATCAATTCCTTGAACTGCAACCATGGCTTTGGAATCCTGAGCTTTAACAACCTGACTTGAGGGTTTACCAGCATCAGATCTTCTAGGAGATCTGCATTCCCTCATGAAGTGCCCCATACGATGGCAATTGTAGCATTCAACTTTGGATTTATCAAATCCAGCTGTGTCTTTAGCATTGAAGGTCATCTTCTTTTTAAACCTTCTGTTCCACCTATTTGCTCTTATACTAGCAAGAGCCATGTTCCACTTGATGTCCATCTCTTCCAAGTGCTCATCACTTATCTGCTCAAGGTCCTCATATGTAATCAATGAACCATTGGGCAAAGAGGCAATGTAAGCACAAACAGTATCCGAATCCAAACCAGCATGTTTAACTCTTGGGGAGTCATTCTTGAATGTGTCAGCGTCTGAAAAGGAGACGTTGACAGGACTTGTTCCAGCGCTGACATATGATGATCCAGTAACTGGATGCATATAAGAGTCCTTCTGATTGAATTGACCTTCACTATGAGAGAAGAAGGCCATGTTGCTGGTGCTAGATTTGCTTCCATGTTCTGAAAGAGTTTCATCTTCCAACAGTCTTAGTTTGTTGTAGATGTCATCAAACGAGGAGCTCTTGTAAGTATTATTGGCAAGAATAGATCTTGCCTAAATCTTCCATGCCTCACCAAGACTTTTAAGAAAGGTAGCATTGGTGTCAACATCACCAACTTGTGTCCCCATGAAGGACAACTTGCTTCTGATGTCAAGCAATTTGCTTCTCACACTACTCAGTTTCTCATTGGGCTGAGCTTTGAAGACAGCATAATCATGCAGAAGTTGCTTTTTCTTTTCTTCCTTAGTGTCTGCATTGCCACCATATGCAACTTCAAGTGCTTCCCAAAGATCCTTAGCAGATTCATAGCCTCTATATTTGTGCTGGTTTTCTTGTCCCAAAGAGACTTTCAGAATATTTAGGGCTTTCATGTCAACCCTTTTCTTTGCAATATCTTCAGCACCTACAGCTCTATCATCTCCAGGTTTTTATCTCTTATCTTCATCAGGGCATCCTTCAACAGCTGATCTTTGAGTAATGGCATCAAGAATCATTTGAGCCTTATTGAATGAGTTTCCATATTCAATAATCTCCCAGAGTGTGTAATCATAGATCCCCAGATATTGTTCAAAGTTGAACTTCCATAAGTCAAAGTTGGTTGCATCAAGCATGGGAATCCTGATGTTTGGTAAGGGTGAAGAGGAGGTGGTTATTGCTTCAGACATGATGTTTTTAGGGTTTCTGAGAAAATTAGGGTTTTGGTGTTTTTAGGGTTCTGGTGTTCTTCAAAGATCAAAAGTTCCTCAACAAGCTCTGATACAACTTGTTGATCCCAAACTTAGATCGATTAGCTTTGTGTATACGAGATTAGATCAAGTAATACACGTAGAGAAACCTTTGTATATTCTTTGTAAATCTAAGTGTTATGCGGAATTTAACACTTAAACAAGAACACACAAGATATAAACAAACTTTCACTTTGATTATCAATGTTGAACTTGCTTACAATGAAAGATGTTTATGAACGAAAACTTATGTAAAACTTATATCAAACATTAACCTAAAGGCCTTCTTTTATAGATACAAGAAGCCTTGTACAATAAGCTACGTATCAACTATTCTAGGTAAAGATAAACATAGAAAATACATTGTCGTTTATATCCTTACTAGAAGTATTCTAGAATATAATAAACGTGTAGACTATATCTTCCATCAGTGCTTGTCTTCAATGTGTCAACGCTTGACTTTAACTTGTCAACGCTCGAGCTGTCAGCGCTTGCTTTGCTCTTGTCAACGCTTGAGCTGTTCTTGTCAGCGCTCAAGTGATTCTGGCCTTAATTTATTCCCAACACTAACTTTTAAAACGGGAACGTAGTTCGTAAAAAAAAGTTTCAATAGATATTATGCATTAGTCCATATAACCATGCAAGATAACAATCAAATCAGTTGGATAAAAGCCAAGTTTTCTATATTAAATATTTAAGTTCTATCATATATGTGACCGATGTGGGACAAAAGTAATTCTTCTAGTTTTAGAAATTTAATTTACGTTTTAGCAATAGGTTAAGATTATGTATTCTCTAGTTAACATCAACCCGGGTGTATCTACACTATCTAGTATCTACTCCCACACTAAAACAGTAAAACTCAACACTGTCTCGAGCACTGGCAACAAGTCAAAAAACCCTTTATCAGTAGGGACAGTCGGGTTTCCAGCAACGGCTAGTACTGAAGTGCTTTTTCCATAAAGATTGACTACTTGTTGGTCCGGATTCCGAGGTTATACAATCAGACCAGACAAAAGTGTGTGTAAACGCTCATGTTCAAGGTGTGTCTACGAACATATATACAATAATGTGGAGCCGTAAAACATAGTTGAGTTGGATTAAGCGGAAAAGATTTGACAGACATAATGCTTGCACGTTTATTCTTTTTCCCTACATAATTCACTAAACAAAAAATGCATTGCGGAAAACAGATTTGAAAACAAGCACAGCGATTCATATCTATCAGTCGCCGGTTGTGTCATTGTGATCCTGTTTAAAACACCAGAGTAGTTTGATGGATGCATCCGGTTATAGTCTCCATGTGTGGGAGGTCATGGGTTCGACTCCTGCAATTCTCCATGTGGGGGATTTTCTCAGAATTGGCAGCCGGGTTCGAATCCTAGTGCAATGCCTTGAAGTCCCTTAATAGGAAACTGGATAGCTAGCATGGGGTTGATATTATCTTCGTGAGATGATTCGAACTCGGGTCGAGAGACTTGGTGCCTCGGTGGCACGCAAGATACTCCGCTGCACCAAAACTGTTAAAAAAAACAATGCCTTATTTTGAAAAGTGAGCCTCTAGGTTTGCGACAACAAGATCAGGCATTGCATTTTGTGTCTATGTGGTGCCACTTGCGACATGTGACAAGAGGAATACATTATCAACAAGAGCACGTACCAAGTTCAGGTTCATATATGTGTGCCCCCTTCCGATGTTGATGAGAGTGCCCTTGGGACCTAATGCATCAATGAATTCACGGCTAATAATGTGATTTATTTTTTTTGTTAGTGAATATGCCACAGCCGTGATCTCACAATTTGAAGCCAATTCAATGACGTTGGGAAAGTATTTGCATTTGGTTTCTGGTTTCTCTGATCTAGAATAGTAACTGATGGGAAGGTTGAATGCTTTAGCTCTTTAGCAATTTTTGTGCCAATCCTGCCCAGACCTTAAATTCCAATTGTTTTGGCACTGAACTGCAAGTTTTTAAACAAGGGAAAATGCTGAATTTATGTAACTTATTTGTTCAAATTAACTAATGTACGCAAGATACTTTTTTTATTCCGGATATACGCAACATAATTTCAAATACTTACTAATCTACGCAATATTGACCAAAATATGACTTGTTTGACCAGTTACCACTTAGAAAAGTTACAGTTTGGTCCTTTGGTCTGCGTGGACTTCCACCGTTAGTCCTTTGACATTTTTTTCATTAGAAAACTTAGTAATTATACCTTGACTTTAATACACGTATTTTTATACACGTTTTTATACACACTTTTTATACGTGTTATTATATACACGTCTTATACGCGAAAAATTCTGAACTTTGACAGACGATTTCAACGTCAAAACTTAACCCGTAAACTCCTAAAAACTCACGTTAAGTCAATGTATACGTTCTCTACAACTTTCATGTTTTATGTTTTTCATGAAAAAGACATTTAGATGGTCGAAACCCCGATTTAAAACTATGACAACAATACTAGTATTTTCGGTAATTAAGTAAATCCGAATTTCGACGGTCTCGGTTAGTGCTAAATACTTACTTTGAAGTCTCTAAACCTTCGATGACTAAATATAGACATTCTATACGTAAAATATCATAAAACAAAGTGTAAACCTTATAAAAATAGTAGTATGATAAAAATGGAAAATTTAATAAGTACACCAAATCGATTCCATTACGTATCTAAAAAAACTGTGAAAAGAAATTGCTCGAAAAACTTCTCGTTTAAAATTATACTCAAACACAAAACATGTGTCTAAAATTGTGTATCGAAGTGTGTGTATACACACACTTCGATACAGACGCATATTATGTGTTTGAGTTTGATTTTAAACGGGAAGTGTTTCGAGCAATTTCTTTTCACTGTTATATTTTTCATATACGCAATGGAATCGATATGCGCTTATTAATTTTCCATTTTTTTTATCATACTACTATCGTTATAAGTTTTATAATTTATTTATTAAATATTTTACGTATAGACTGTCTATATTTAGTCACTGATAGGTTTAGAGACTTAAAAGTAAGTTTTTAGCACTAACTGAGACCGTCGAAATTCGAATTTACTTAATTACCAAAAATACTGGTATTGTTGTCATAGTTTTAAATCGGGGTTTCGACCATCTAAATATCTTTTTCATGAAAAACATAAAACGTGAAAGTTGTAGAGAACGTATACATTGACATAGCGCGAGATTTTCGGAGTCTATAGGATCAGTTTTGACGCTAAAATCGTCTGTCAAAGTTCAAATTTTCTCGCGTATAAAAACGTGTATATAATTGCACGTATAAGAAAGTGTGTATAAATCGTGTATATAAATGTGTGTATTAAAGTCAAAGTATCATTACTAAGTTTTTAACGAAAAAATGTCAAAGGACTAACAGGAGAAGTCCACGCAGACCAAATGACCAAACTGTAACTTTTCTAATTGGTAACCGGTCAAACAAGTCACATTTTGGTCAGTATTGCGTAGATTAGTAAGTATTTGAAAGTATGTTGCGTAAATATGGAATAAAAAAAATATCTTACGTACATTAGTTAATTTGAACAAAAATGTTACATAAATTCAACCTTTCCCCTTTTTAACAAATGACAACAATGTAGTCGATGTACTAATGCATGATAACTATAGAAACTCTTTTTTCCGGAAAATTATAAAAGGGCGTGTACACGTTCTCATTTACAACTTAAAATTTCTTCTCATTTTAAAACTTAAACTTTTCTTGACGCGTGTATCGTTCTCCTTTTAATACTTAAATCTCGCGAATCAAATAACCGGTCTAGTATGCTTATCAGTACGCTAAGTTTCAATAATAAAAGTAGATAATTATACAATTGGTTAACTTGTAATTCCGCGAACTAGTTCGCCAGTTAGCAAAAGTCAACATTATTGAGCATAGTTACAAAATAAGACTATGATTAGCAAAAATGGACTATAATTTCTAAATCGGGCTATTGTCGAACCTTTAGTAGTCAATTTGAAGTCACTTTTCCTCTAAGATCTACTCCGAATAAAACGATTAATGAGTTCTTGGTCAGCACCAATGGTCGTGTTTCCAATAATTGCTTTGATGAAAGTTGCGTGTTGGTAATGGTGGTAGGTCTGTCTGGGATGGTCCAAAGGCGAAATAGGGTGTGACGGTTTTCAAGCTGTTGTTCCAGGCATTGGGACATTGAGTATTTTAGAATGAAGCACATTCATCTCTTTCATGATTGATTGATTAAGGTTGTTGGTTTTGGTGGCTAGTAAGTAACTGATTTTGAGGTTTATGGTTGGACAATGTGTTTTGGACTTATGGTTGTAAAAATCATGAATCACTAGTCGGTCGGTCGAACACCTTTTAACTTGTAATCGTTTTAGGCGTAATAAATCGGATCTGAATTTTTCGCAATTTTTGGTACTTCCTGCAAGTTTTGGGTACTTTCAACGAATTTTCGGTATTTTTGACAATATTACTCTTAAAATCCAAGTTATCATACATATAAATAGTTATTACAAGTGATAAACACAAGCTTATAATGTGTTTTTTATTTTCGGCAAGATTTACAAGTTTATGGCAAGTTTGACCTCCCTTAACAGTCGTTGACCACCGTTAATTACCTTTTACATAAATCGGCAAGGTTGAAGCCTTGTAGCGATTAATCGACCTTGTATATCTTTTTCTACAACAATGAAGAAGCTTGTATATATACAACCTTGTTATGTTCTGGTATATTATATATGTCATTTTCTTCAAATATTGATTGGTGATTAATTCACCAAGAGATTAACGAAACTCATTTGTTGTCTAACATTCTCATCGAATATTTTCTATGTTTAATTGTAAAATTTTAGTGATATTTTTAGCTTTTTTAAAAGATTATGAGTTGTAATGTGCATCACATATTTCAAATTTAATGTCGTTTTTAGCGTCTTTTGTTATGTTTTTAGCTTCCAAGTTCAAAAGTTTTTGTTTATGTTTGATGTTTATAATGGACTGGTTTTAGGCTTTAATGTTTTATATTATTGTAATGTGTTAATGTTTATGTGTATAACATGAATTAGTCAGTCAATGAGTCGAAAATTATGGTTATCTTAAAAAAGATATAAAACACTTGAATAGTATTTTAAATGAAAGTGAGAGGATGCATCTCGCATTGAAATTCATGTAAAAACTGAGAAGTGAGAGTCGTATTCTTTGCTTGACAGATTAGTTAGACTAATCTTAATGCATCCGATTTCAACGGCTACAACTGAGAAGGGTTTTCAACCATAAAAATGTTCAAGACTCGAATTCGAAACAAGATGGCAAATAAGTTTCTTGCTCACAGCTTGGTAGTTCACATAGAAAAGAGGTTGCTGAAATTTTTGACTCAAAATCCATAATTGATGCGTTCAAAAACTTAAAGGTCATCGAGCCGAACTATAACTTGTTTTTCTATAATGTTTATTGCATGAGTTTCTTTAACATGTAACACTATGTTGATTTTTCTTTTAATGTAGTTGTCTATTTTGAACTTTCAGTCGTTACTGTCTTTTGGCCTTCCCAATAAAAAGTTTCAAGTTCCATTTATGCTCGTCAGGCACATCTGGTAGTTCACCGCTTTCTTTGGTGCGAAAGCGCCACGAGGATGGATCAGCCTCGGTTGTAATGCCTACAAGCTTACCCCCTACAAATCCATATCCGGGGCCACAAGTCGTTAATGCATTCTTCTTCTGATTCGTCGTCTGAGCAAACTGCAGTGGCAACCTTGAGGAAGGCTTCGTGTATGCAGGGGCGGATCTTAGTAGAGACCGGGGAGGCCCTGGCCCCTCCAAAGATTGTGACGAGTAGTGTAAATATTAGGCATTCCGTTTAATAGTTTATTGTCCATTTTTTTATTTTGATATGTAAAAAATAACTCAGCCCCCCTAAAATAAATGCTCAAAGTTCGTCACTGCTTATATGGAGTCTGGTGGAAGTGCCCAGGCTTTGAGGCCTGCATCTTCGAGTTCGAGACGCGGTGCCTGGATTGAGTATAAACATCCCAGCCAACGAAAAAGTGGGCATTAACCATTTTCAGCCCAATATGGAATAAAAAGTCTTAGCCTGCAAGATCTTTTAACACCAACATTTTATCACATGCACGTATGACATGACATAACCTCGTTATATGACTTTATAGTTTTTGTTTTCGTATGAACTAAATCTTCGGTAAACATATGTACACTGTTACTAACTTCTTTAATATGCCGATATAGATTGACACATCCTGATATTGCGTTGGTAAAATACTCGCAACAAACTTTTTGGATGCGAGAGCTTTTTAAAAATATAAGCTACTTTAAAAATATGTTTTGTTTGATTGACATAATTTATAGTAGCATGTAAAAAAAATAAGTTATAAAATAAAATATTTTTTGGACTAGCACTTAAAAAAAGCTTAAACCACTGCTTTAGTAACCCGCTCCAGCTTCTTATAGTGTTGCCAAACATGTCCATCTTACAGAAAGGCATCCGCCAAGTTTGTGTGTGCAACTAAATACAACATTACGATCACATTAAAAAAGAACAACATATAAGAAAATAAATCAATACAATAAAAAAATAATCATTAAAAAGAGAAAAAAAACATATAAGTGTAAAACTAATATAAGCATAAAAACTACAGTCAATTATTCGAGTATCATGTAACTTTTTCTTGTGTAAACTAACCGTGAAGCCCGAATCTTTAATCCATTGTTATAATAGTGTGTTTTTTTACGCTCATGGGCGGACTTATGCTTTAGGTTTAGGGGCGGTATTTGGTATTTTCGATGTTTAGATAAAAAAGAAGAGATTATAATATATTTTTCTTTTTAATTTTAGACGTTTTTTTAAAATGTCCTCTACTCAAAACTCGAATTGTCTCTCACTCACACATTAAACTCCAACATTTAACGTTCTAAAACTTTACAAATATTTCGTTTTAAGTAATAATACTTGATTTTTTATTTCGATTTAAGTTATTTTTGCCTTAGTATAGTAAAAAAAAATTTCTCTTCAATTCAATTTTATGTATCCGCTATTGGGCACCCTCAATATAACTGAGCATTGATGCTGAAACCTGATAACATCATATGTTTTGGTTTTGAGTCTCGACGTGTACTAATTTTGATTAATGCCTCATTAAGCTAGAAGAGTTATCGAAAGCCATGATTTGCATATGGTAATCAACTGGCAACAGTTGGTGCTGTTGGCAAAAAGTACCGTCATGTAAGCAAACTGTGTTTTGGCATCAAAATTGTTATGACACCAGTTTTTAGGGGTAGTGGTGTGCCATGACAATTCTGGTGCAATAGGAATTTTTTATTTTTTTAAACAAAAACATTTAAACTTTTAAATAAAATTTTATTAAAACTAAAAATTTTTACAATAACTAAAAAAACATAGCTAATTTGGGTTAACTTTTTGAATTCTTTTATCTTCACATATATCTCTAATTTGGATCATAATTTGGATCATAGCTAATTTGGACACAAATATTGAGCTTAAATATTGGGCCCGAACAAAAACAATAGCTCATTCTATATCCTTCTTCCTCCATCCCTTGTGAGACTTCCATTCTATCTCCTTCTCAGAAAAGAAAAAAAAAAGTTTGCCCACCGCGTGAGCTGGTGAGGATGGCGCCGGGGCCTTTGCGCGAGGACACAGAGTCCTGCACCGAGGAGTTTTCTCGCGCGGTCCTTTGGCGCTGGGCTTTGGCACCACCGCTCTGCTTGCTCTAAGATCACAATGAACAGTTGGTGTCGTTGGGTGGTGTCGTTGGCAAAAAGTACCTCCATGTCAGCAAATTGGGCTTTGGCACCAGAATTGTTATGGCACTAGTTTTCAGCGGGAGTGGCGTGTTATGGCAATTCTGGTGCCATAAAAATTTATTTTATTTTTTTAAAACAAAAACATTTAAAAGTTAAATAAAATTTTATTAAAACTAAACAAATTTACATTGACTTAAAAACATAGCTAATTTAGGTTAACTTTTTAAGTCTTTTTTCTTTACATATATCTCTAATTTGGATCATAACTAATGGACACAAATATTTGGGCCCAAAAAAAAAACAATAGCCCACTCTATATCATTCTTCCTCATCTACTTGTGAAACTGCTATTCTGTCTCCTTCTTTAGAAAAGAAAAAAAAAAGTTTACCAATCGCGTGGGCTGGTGGAGATAGCGTCAAAGTCTTGACACAAAGACACAGAGTGGTGTGCCGAGGAGTTTTCTCGCGCGGTCTTTGGCGCTGGGTTTGACACCACCGCTCTGCTTGCTCTAAGTACTAGGGTCTTCATACCAATCTACATAATTTATTTTATAATTCATGTACAATAAAAGTACAATCTTTACTACATTACAAAGAGTGTATCCTTTTGGTTGAAAGTTAAAATGTTGAAAGTTGAAAGTTGAAATGTGGGTCCTACTAAAATGTTGAAAAATATTAATTATTCCTTGGGGTCAGCCCTAATACACAAACATAATTAATTCACACACATACACAGAAACTTTAATCTCTCTCTAAACCTTAATACCCATCATCCAAACCAAAATTTACACACACCAAATCAAAATTCAAAACCTAAAAAAATATTTCATACCAAAATACCAAAAATTCCCACCGTACAAATAAATACCCATGCAATGCATCCCATAACATTTACTTCTACTTCACCACGATATATCGTATCGTTAATTTTCTGCCGCCAGTCAATTCTGCCGCTATGCGCGGGTAATCGTCTAGTAATACAAAAGAAGTAAAAAAATTTAGTTAAATTCGGGTCAAACTTAAAACCCATAAATCCGGAAGCAGCCACCATGCCCAATGTGGAAAGGTAGGTCCACAACAGCTCAAACATCGAAACGAGTCAGATATATGGGACAGTTATACGTGGGGACCAGATTGCTATTCTTACACTTGGCAAGTGGCGATTGGATAATCTCACTATAGCAGTTAGGTTAAAAGACAAAAAGTTTCTGGTCATATTTTGAAGATTTTTAGTTCAGTTTTCTAAAATTTTCGTGAATATATTTTGGATGTAGATGTATGGTTGGATTTATGAATTCGAAAGAATATATTTTTATATATTTTATAAATTATATTAAAAATAATTTTTAAAGTGAGAAAGCAAATTATTAAACAAAATTCAAATATTTTTCATAATATACAATACAACTTTTTTGTTAGGAAGGTCACATGACCCTTGTAACATCTTTTTGTCTCCGCCGCGGATTCAACTGAATAGATTATCATCAAACCACCTTCTTAAACAACAATATGCACACAAAACAAAATATAAAAAAGAGTTTCAATAGAACCACGTAAATTTAAAAAAAGAAAAAAACATTCACAAAATGACATGTTAATTTGTTTGGACCAATTATTACTCTTTTACTTCATTAGGTTTTTGTTTTATACAAATCATTTGTTACAACTTATTTTGTGAAAAAATTTTGTATATATTATGTGGTTATACCATTAGTCATAAAAAAAAAGAAACAAAAAGTGGCGTACACCATTTAACTAACATGCATTTGGTATGAGAGAAGGTTGCGGTATGGTAACATGCATTTGACGGGCTAAATTGGATGTCATGTCATATTGGCGTCGGTCCAATGTGACTATACCCATTGCTAAGGGGAATGGTACTACAAAAACCTACCACCACTTTAGTGTTACTTTACTTTTTTTCACAACTTACAAAAACTCACATTACCATGAGAATAAGGAACAAAAAACTTAACTCCTCCTCACCCAACTTTATATAAAATATACTCTACTAAATACCCTAATACACTCACATTTTATTTAAAAAAATTAAAAAAGAAAAAGTTAGCACACAAACCGCGTGGTGAGGAAATGACCATTGGCGGGTTTTTAAACTATGCATGTCAAATACATTCATTTTGTAAACATAATGTTAAATGATTAGTAATCTAACATTTTTATTTTGATTTGCTTTTTAAGTTGATACAAATTCAACCGATATTGAGCCTAATAACTTTGATTCGAATTTGGGTAAAAGAAAAATGTTGAATGTGTGAAGCTATATAATGTTTATTTATTTAAGCCTATACTTAGTTGTTAAATCTTATTGATTTTAGAATAAATTACATAGATGGTCCCTGTGGTTTGGTCAAAATTACAACTTTAGTTCCTCGACTTTAAAAGTTTCATAGATAGTCCCTAACTTTGAAAAGAATAACACACTTGGTCCCTCCAGTTAACTAGTGTTAAATGGACTTCGTTATTATTTACATGTTAGTCCTTGTTGTTAACAGTTGTTGCACCGTTCATCCTTTATTCTAACGGACATGCATAACTTAACTTTAAATTCCTTTTTGTCTGTTTCTTTTACGTTTTCGTTTATTTTAACGTTTTCCTCTCGATAAACTTAAAAAAATTCGGAAAAAACGAATGTTTTAAAAAAATAAAGTTCAAAAAATTTATTTTAATTTCGAAAAATAAAAAATTTCGAAAAAGATTTTATAAAGGTTTGTTTAAAAAAAATTAAAAAAAAAACTTATTTTAATTTCGAAAAATTAATTTTGGAAAAAAAATTTAAAAAAATTTTCAAAAAAATCTGAAATTTTAAGAATTTAGAATTTCAAAAACTTTTAGAATGTTAAACTTAAAGCATTTTATAAATCTTTTTCGAAATTACTTTTTTTAAATTAAATTATTTTCGAAAATACAATACATTTTTAAAAATTAAGTTTTTGCGTGAAAACTTTTTCTAAATTATTTTAATTTTGAAAAATTAATTTTTTTCAAAATTATTTTTTTACAAAAAAAAGCTAATCTTGAAAAATAATAATTTAAAAAAAAATTCGGAATTTTTTTTTAAAATGTATTGTATTTTCGAAAAAGTTTAATTTAAAATTTTCGAAAAAGATTTAGAAAGTATTTAAGATAAAACAATCTATAAAATCTATATTATTTTCGAAAAAAATAATTAAAAAAAAATAGTATTTGTTATCTTAAATATTTTAACATTCTAAAGTTAAGTTATACATGTTCGTTAATATAAAGGATGAACGATGCAACAACTGTTAACAACAAGGACTAACATGTAAATAATAACGAAGTCCATTTAACACTAGTTAATTGGAGGGACCAAGTGTGTTATTTTTTTTAATGTTAGGAACTATCTATGAAAGTTTTATAATCGAGGGACTAAAGTTGCAATTTTGACCAAACCACAGGGACCATCCATGTAATTTATTCTTGATTTTAACGTAAATGGTCGTAAATACTTAAAACATTTTTTTGTAGTTTTTGTTGACTTAATTCGTTAGTGAATGGGTTTTTTTCTTCTTCTTGAAAATAGGTTCCTATACGGGTAGAACCAAAGAACCGAAACCGGAACTGGAACCAAAAAATATATTTGGTTCGTTTCTCGGTTCCTATTTTTCTAAAAAATTTGGTCCTCGGTTTCACCGGTTCCGGTTCCAGTTCCATCGGATCCAGATCCACGCTCACCCCTAACCAAAATTATCAAATGAGAGAGTTTAGGTCTTACATTATACACAAGCTCAAAAAGAGAATTTCCATTGAGAACAGAAGAAGGCAAACTGTTTATAAGATAAACAACAGTCAAAACCATAGTTCTAAATAGCTCGCTATAGCCCGCCTTGAGGCGCGCTAAAACTTGAGGCTTGACCTCCGCGCTACGAAATAGGTCAAGGCGCGCTACGACATGAGGTCCGGTTATTTTTTGAATTCAACTCCAAAAAATGAATATTATTACATGTAAGGAGAGTTCTCTAGCTTTAATTATTATGTAAACACTTATTATGAACATAATATAAATTTAGTATTGAAATACGTAAAACAAATAAATATTTTTATATGTTGTGCCGCTATAAGCCACGCTATAAAAATGCTAAAGCTTCGCCTTAGCCGTTAAAGCGTGTAGCTTGGACATGCCGCAACGCCACGATTCACGCTATTTATAACCATGGTCAAAACACACTTAGTCCACATAAGCAAAGGAATACCACTTTAAAATAACAAGCTTCTAGCAACATTTAACAAATGTATGTGCTTTGTCTCAGCAATACCATTTTGCTGAGGAGTATAAGCACAAGAAATATGATGAATTATACCAAGACTAATTCATCAAGTAATAACCTTGTAAGGACCGAAACATCCAAATAACTAATTCACCAAGTTTAGTGGTCTTATGATCACTCAAACGAAAAGGTTTCCTTGTCTGTTTAGCCGTGTGATAAATGTCACAAGGTGACGCAGTAGAATCCTTGGTGAAATTCACATCATTCTACAACACATCTATAGCTTGAATAGAGGGATGACCAAGTCTAGAATGCCAAAGAGATATAGACACATGACAAACATTATTCATATTACCTACACTCTAACAAATAGCAGGAGTCAAATAAGTATAGGCCACCATTCTTACTATCAGCCCCTACAATTTGATTGAGATGCAAATCCTGAATATAACATTAATTCTCAGAAAACCCAACATATATTTTACTATCTCTAATTAACTTTTTAATAGACAAGATACTAAAACATTACTCAGGAACCACCAACAGATCAAACAACATATTTTTCTCAAAGAGTCTAAGATTTCCAACATATTTTATTTTATCAATAGTCCCATTAGGGTGACCAAAAGTTAAGTTGAAATTTGATATATCAATGAATCCAAACATGTTTTTGACAGACAGAGTCATGTGTTGATTAGTTCCTGAATCCATGATCCATCCCAAAGTAATTTTACGCAACACAGAATTACTATTATAAAAGAATATGAAATAAACTTAAAAAAAAACATTATTATTCATAAAGTTACACCTACAAATTGGCATGCATACTTTCAGAAGGAACCTCATTGATAAGATGCATAAATTTCATCATATGATCATTACTGAAAGAGAAAGTGGTACCACTTCACTAGAGGAAGTAGCAGTATTAGCAGTATAAGCCTTAGGCTTAGCAGGAGTAGTATTCTTAACATAACCAGGAGGATAACCAATAATATCTAGACATCTATCCATAATATGTCCAATCTTACCATAATTCTTACATGAAAAATTAGGATTATGATCCTGTTAACAGTGTTATTATTACTAGCATTATTAAACCTTTTAGAATTATCAAACCTCTTGTTGTTGTTATTATTATTATTAGTCCAACCATTAGACTTAACAACAAATCCAAAAACTTGAGGTTTACAAAAGTACCAAAAGAGGAAGAGACGATACCTCTATTAGACTCCTCTTTGGATATGATAGCAAAGGCATCCTTAACCTTATGAAGAGTCTCCCTAGACAACAGACTGCTTCTAATAGGTTGATACACATCATTAAGACTCATGAGAAATTGCATAAGTTTTATTAATTGATTATGCTTAAGCACATCTCTCGAAAAGCACACGAACACTTAGGCAATTTAGCCATGATATCAAATTCTCTCCACAAAGAATTAAGCTTATGATAATACTCAAACACAGTCAATTCACCTTATTTAAAAATATGAATTTTAATTAGAAGGTTAAGAATAACAGAACCATCAAGTTTATCATAAGTTTCTTTTAATTCAACCCAAACTCCACTAGCATTTTCAGAGAAAATCTGACTAAGAAACAAGTCTTCCTAAATAGAGTTTAACATCCAAGAATGCACAATAGAATTACGTTTATTCCATTGATTAGACAAAGGTTCACTAGAAGCATACATGGTCTTAGTACAAGTACCATCAAAGAACCCTGTTATATTTCTAATACTTAAAGCCAATTTCATAGTTGCAGTCCATCTCTATAATTTTCAATACCAGTTAATTTAACAGACACAATAGTACTAGAATTGAAATCACTATTCTGTAAATGCAAAACATTACCAACATCAAGACTGCTAATCAAATCAGGAGTACTAGTAGACACGGTGAAAAAAACACTAAAGAAACAAACAACAACAAAAAAAACAATGATAAAATGGAACTTGATCAAAGTCAACTAAGTTCCCAGGCTTCCTAACCACTCAATGGTGGCAGGTCAAGGGCAAGATAGAGATCAAGTCTAAAAAACCAACTAGAGAGAAAGAAAAACAAACATGCTAAAGCAAGAAAACAACAATCACACAACAAACAAACCACAAAAGCAGTAATCAAATAATATGAACAAGAAATAAAGGAGAGTGAGGTGTTACAGAGCACACAATCCAAAAACATGGCGGAACCAATCCGTTATCCCTAGATTCACTTACTTTAGGGAATAACAAATTAACAAACCCAACAATCAACCACAAATCATAAGATATTAATACCGCCCTTTAGATACAATACCCAGAACATCAATTACACATCAAGAACACAAAACCTCCAAAATCCAAATTAGGGTTTCAAGAAACCTTAATTCAGATCTATCAAAAATATTGTAGTTAACCACCAATATATAGGGAGGGCATAATTGTCACTTCACAATAAAATTATGTGCACCAATCAATTTGCCATGTGTAAATATCAATCACTATATTTATACGATAACCCTCCTTCCAATTGATCAATACAAGCTTCCAAATCAAGATCCATAAAACCCCCAAATTATAAATCCCAAGAACCAAGATTCACACAATCGACACCAACCAAGGCTCTAATACCATATAAAAAACAATTGTATTAATGTAAATACAACCAACATTCCCTCGATTCACTTATAAACAGATCAATGTTTACAACTTACAAGAACCAAAAACAAGATTGATCAGAATAGATGATCAATCAATACAAGAATAAGAACAATATAGATCAAGACAAATTGATCTATAAACAATCACCAAAACAACAATGAAACAAGATGGAACAAGATAAGAGAGAGTAATAATATCAGTTGTGTGAATTTATGAAACCCTAGTGATAACTGCTTTTTGGCTAGTAAGAAAGTTCGTTGATGTATGTCTAATCGAATTGATAACTGGTTAAGTGTGCGACTCAGTCGTTCTTTGGTGAAACAAATGTTGTGTCGTTGTAGTAATTAAAAAGTGCAAAACGTAAATGAAAATGACGTTAATTTAAATCTAAAACTAATTTAAAATAAATGACAAGAATTTAAAAGCGTGACGAAAAGTAAATAGCACAAAAAGTAAATAACGCAAACTTAAAACTATCTAAGGCAAATTTAAAACGCAACTAAAACTTAAACTAAGGCAAGGCTTAAAAATAAATCTAAGACAATTAAACTTAAAGTGCAACTAAGGAAAACGGCGGGAAAAATAAAGCTTGAAAATTAAAAATTAAAAACTGAAACTAAAAAGAACCTGAAAACAACTCATTTGGAATAATACCCTCATTCGGAATAAACATTCATCCGGAATGTCACCTTCGTTCGGAATGTTCTTCTTTACTCGGAATATTTACCAAAAACCTTGATTCGGAATATATTCTGAATGAATACCCCTTGATCCGGAATATTGAATATTCCGGATGAACTAAACTTTGATTCGGAACTTTTGCTTGGTTCGGAACTTTGATTCGGAACTTTGCTTGATTCGGAACTTTGATTCGGAACTTTGATTCGGAACTTTGATTCGGAACTTTGCTGATTCGGAACTTTGATTCGGAACTTTGATTCGGAACTTTGATCCGGAACTTTGATTCAGAACTTTGCTGATTCGGAACTTTGATTCAGAACTTTGATTTGGAACTTTGATTCGGAACTTTGATTCGGAACTTTGCTGATTCGGAACTTTGATTCAGAACTTTGATTCGGAACTTTGCTGATTCAGAACTTTGATTCGGAACTTTGATTCGGAACTTTGATTCGGAACTTCGATTCGGAACTTTGCTGATTCGGAACTTTGATTCAGAACTTTGATTCGGAACTTTGATTCGGAACTTTGCTGATTCGGAACTTTGATTCAGAACTTTGATTCGGAACTTTGCTGATTCAGAACTTTGATTCGGAACTTCCACTGATTCGGAACTTTCTGAACAAAATTTTGGTTCGGAATACTCAAGTTGATCCGGAATGTTTCTTTGGTTCGGAACAATCACAACACCCCTTTGATTCGGAACAACCTGCTTGATTCGGAATATACCTGGGAAAAAAACAGGAAGCGAAAAACACGGGGAAAGGAAAAAGCTACGAATCTAATCACAATCAATCAAAATAAACCAAAAAATTAAGCAAGACTAATCAAATAACATCTACTAATCATAAACAAACAATTTAAATCAATAAAACTAACAATCAAACACCAACAAAATCAAAACCCACTTAATTAAATCAAATAAAACTCAAGAACATGAGCATAAACCATAAAGCACAAAGATTAAGATCAAACAAGAAAGGAAGATAGAAGATTGACAATAAAAGTAAAGATTGACAATAATTAAAAGGAAACTTACTTGAAATTAAATGTATTTAAGGTGCAAGACAAGTATTTAAATTGACCTGAAAATTAAATGTGCACAAAATTAAAGATGGAAGAACTAGTGTCACTCTAACCAACAAAATGAAATGAAAACACTAATGATCTATTTATAGGGGAGATTAGGGAGGTGCTTAGGAAGCTTCCTCCCCTCTTTCTTCTTTCCTTAATTGCATGATTAAGTCCTTGTCTTCTTAATCTTTTGACTTTAACGACTTTGTCTCGGGATTTCTTTAAACTCGTCTTGTAATTCTTCAATAACTTAGACTTGAGTTCTTCGGCTTTAAGTAAACTTCCGTCTTTTGACTTTTTCTTCGATAAATCTTCAGAATTGGTCTTGGACTTCTGTTCTTTTTGCACTCTTGATTTCTTGACTTTGTCTTTTGTCTTTTTCTTCGATAAAAGCTCGTGAATGCCCGTGTTTTCTCCCCTTTTCACAATTTCGTCCTAAATCACAACAAAAACACAAACCACGTATAATTCTGACATTTACGACATAAAATACACGTTTTGACTCGGTTATTATTGTAGTTAAGTGGTAAAAAGGATGGGTGTTTACACACCTATCAAGTCCCCTACACTTGACCATTGCAATGTCCTCATGCAATGCATTAGTTACAAAGCACGATTACACTTTTCATCATAATCAATCCATGTTGGCCTTTATTAAAGAGATAAAAAATTATAAACATTCAAAGGAAGAAAGTAAAGAAATAAAAAACATATCTTCGGGTTTTGGAAATGTCATGAATAATCATCATCCTCAAGTTTTCACATCTCCAAACCAAGCTTAAAAACGAGATCATTGTTATTATAAGTTAGCAAACCAACACGAACTCATGTGGGCCAATTATTCACTTAGAATCCCTTATTCCTAGGTGTATCTCTTATATTTTATTGTTGTCTTGAATGATCACGAGGATGCATTGTTGACTTACTTCGATAGTTATTAGGCTGAAAATAAAGTGGGACGATTTAATCAATAGTTAGCTAAAGGACAAAATCTTTTAAAACTGCTTCTCGGGACCTCATAAAGTTCATATCTTGGCATAACTCGCTTCGCGATTTGAGACCTTTCTCGAACCGATATTTGGCAGCGACTTCATACTTCAAATCTTGAGAGACGTTCATGAAATAATGGTCTTCTCTTCATAATAGGAATTTCTTCACTTGAAGTTTTGAGAGATTCTTCATATTTGGACCACGACTTCTTCATTTTTCTCCAATCTTTACTTTGGACTTTGATATACAACGATCCGCCTCCTTTTAGGACTTGGATCTATTTATCCTCATACCTTGTTAGGGTCTTTTCGGATAGACTTCTCCATGACTTTTGGGGAGTTTTTGCTTTTCGTCGTGTGTCTCGATCCTTCATATTGATCTTTGATAAATGATTCTTCACATCACTTTGGATCTTTAGCAACAAAATGTAGCCCTCATGCCTTGTTAGGGCCTTTTCGGACTCGCCAATCTTCGCATCCCGCTTCAATAAGTTATGCTTGGCTATGAACTCTAATCCATACCAAGCAACTTTTAAACGATCTTGGGCTAGAAGCTATGTAACTTTTCAAATCGTACAACCTTATTTATTGCAGATAGATTTATTAGCAAGCGATGGGAGAATAGGCTTATAATTAACTCACATAATTTCACGAAATAATACCAAACTTATAATTGACTCTATCATCTCTTGTTCTCCACAGTTTAAAATCTCAAGGAATGAGACTCGTGGATGCTTAGCCTATTAAATCAAAGTTTTGGGTTTTCGAGTCATCTATAGGATCTTGTAAATTCTTAGACTTTTTCAAGTTTAGAAATCGCATTTTAAAGTTCCCTTGATAAACGACTCTCTAGGATCAATTATAGGAACTTGCGAAAAGTTCTTCTTCTTAACCCGTGAGAGTTAAGACTTTCGCGTTTTATAGCTTCCTATATAAAAGCCTAGCAAAACTTGACTTAAACACGTTAAGGATACTAGCTAGAGTAAACTTAGATAAGTAAACTCGGGTTGAGTCAAAAGATTCACAACGTTTGAAAATTAAAACCACTTTATTAAAATTTATTCTAGCAAAGAAGGAGATAACTATACAAAGGGAAAAACTAATAGGCCAAAATAGATCAAAAATTTTGAAAAATGTCGAAAAATTGATTTTCCGGTTAAAATGAGGACAAATACAAGGAAAAGGCACTTAACTTCGATAGAAGTCCCCCTACACTTAATATAAACATTGTCCTCAATGTTTAAGCATGTGGGAGAAAACTCCCCTACACTTAGGACATTGTGCACGTTGTTTAAAGCTCGCTAAGGAAAAGACAACTAACGAGATTCCTATTTTAATATTGGAAAATATAAAATAGTGAATCAAAAAGAGTTTAGGATAGAACTGGGAAGACGGGAACACGGAATCACGGGTCGTCAAAAATCATCAAGAGTGGATCATTGAGCGCTCAAATCCCTGCACATGATAAGAAAGAAAACAAGAAACACCACGGGGCTCCCCCTACACTTATGGTGAAAACATGTAAAGATAGATAGATAATTGGGTTGCCTCCCAAAAAGCGCTTGTTTTTGTTAACCGAGTCACGAGCCTGACTCGTCCCCGAATTAAATGGTCCATGGGGAAGCCTCGAATGTAATACCAGGATCAAAGACCTTGTCCTCGTTCCCGGAGGAATATAATAAAGGAGAGGCAGGAGGATAAGTCTTGAATGGTAGGAAGGTCCTTTCAACATACGAGAAGTATGTGAAATCTTGATCCACGGGAGGTGGGGTGGGTAAAGGAATCACATTGTCATCCTCCAAAGACAATGGATGCTGACCAATTGGCAAAGCCGTAAGGTTATCAATCATAGAATGGTCATTCTCACCTCCATGGTCAAAGCACTCATCCTCATTTCGCGGAGAGTGAAATTGATACATCACCCGCTTGGGCGTGCACGCAGTAGGATGGGGTGGCAATATAGTATGAGAAGTAAGAGAAGAATTACCTTCCAACCGCGTCACCTCTCCAGTAGATTCAAATCTCTCCACCTCTGTGATAGAAGGGGGCATGGCTAACAAGGTATGCTCATCAATAGCAAGAGAATCATAGCTATCAATGTCCTCAATCCCTTCGTCAAAGAGAGGATTCACCTCACTAGATATGTAAGCGTCATCAAAATCAAATAAAGGGTTCGAATAAATCTTAAAAGTTTCCTTCGGAACGTCTTCATCAGATAGTGACTCGTCATCACTAGAAGTAAAATCATCATCTTGATCAAAAAGAGGATTAGAGAAAGCCAAAGAATCCTCTCCCAAAGTGTTGGTGGAAGGAACATCATCAGAAGAAAGTGCATCATACTCATCGTCACTGTCGGATGTCAACTCAGATTCACTTGGAATTGGGACAAGGTTATCAGCACTAGACTTTATGAATTCGTCGGATTCCTTTGCAGGAATTGTGCTAAGATCCTCATCCCCTAGGATGGGTGAATCCTTAGGCTCCAGAGCCGGCAAGTCGGGAGAAGAAATAGATCTCTCATCGTTCCAAGAAATAGGACTCTCATCGTCATCATCATCATAATAATATGGAGGCACAAGAGGAGGAGTATAAGCACTAAGGTTAGATACTTGCTCTTGTTGCAGATCCGCTTGACATTTTTCGATGATCTTGTTGCAAGCTTCTTGAACTTTTTGAAAGTTGTCAAAAAGTGTGGCAATTTGCTCAGAAGGAAGTGCACAAAAGGGTTGATGATTTACGGTGTGACGTGGGGGCTCAAAATTATACACACTGGGATGATAGCACGGAATTTTCTCAAAGACCTTCCACGGATCACAAGAAGAAGCATCGTGAGGGCCCCCCCACAAATATAGCACCACGGGTATGGAGAAAAACCCGATGCATCTTGAGGATAAGGATTGTCATAGACGGGAGAGGGTGGGAAAGTATTGTAAGAGGAGAAGTACGAATTTGTTGAATTACAAAATGGACAAAATCCAAATTGTGTATCGTTGATATTAAAACCACACCGCTCACAAGTACACCATTGACATGTTTGAAAACCATGCCATGGTCTCCCACACCGTACGTAAGACGAATCCATTAAGAATTATAAATAAGAGGGGTAAAAAAAAGAATTAAACATAATAGAGGATAAAGAGGAATATTTTTGGTGCAAAACTTTGAAAAAGAAATGCATTTTATGATTTTTCAAATGTTTTTGGGATTTTTTTTGGAAAATTTTAGACACGAAAAATAACGTTCACGAGTGAACGGATCCCATAAAGCAACGCGTCTCTCACAGAAAACCGTTAATCTTTACGAAAAGAGCCGGCAGCGGCGCCATTTGATAACTGCTTTTTGGCTAGTAAGAAAGTTCTTTGATGTATGTCTAATCGAATTGATAACTGGTTAAGTGTGCGACTCAGTCGTTCTTTGGTGAAACAAATGTTGTGTCGTTGTAGTAAATTAAAAGTGCAAAACGTAAATGAAAATGACGTTAATTTAAATATAAAACTAATTTAAAATAAATGACAAGAATTTAAAAGCGTGACGAAAAGTAAATAGCACTAAAAGTAAATAACGCAAACTTAAAACTATCTAAGGAAAATTTAAAACGCAACTAAAACTTAAACTAAGGCAAGGCGTAAAAATAAATCTAAGGCAATTAAACTTAAAGTGCAACTAAGGAAAAAGGCGGGAAAAATAAAGCCTGAAAATTAAAAATTAAAAACTGAAACTAAAAAGAACCTGAAAACAACCCATTCAGAATAATACCCTCATTCGGAATAAACATTCATCCGGAATGTCACCTTCGTTCGGAATGTTCTTCTTTACTCGGAATATTTACCAAAAACCTTGATTCGGAATATATTCCGAATGAATACCCCTTGATCCGGAATATTGAATATTCCGGATGAACAAAACTTTGATTCAGAACTTTTGCTTGGTTCGGAACTTTAATTCGGAACTTTGATTCGGAACTTTGATTCGAAACTTTGCTGATTCGGAACTTTGATTCGGAACTTTGATTCAGAACTTTGATTCGGAACTTTGATTCGGAACTTTGCTGATTCGGAACTTTGATTCAGAACTTTGATTCGGAACTTTGATTCGGAACTTTGATTCGGAACTTTGCTGATTCGGAACTTTGATTCAGAACTTTGATTCGGAACTTTGCTGATTCAGAACTTTGATTCGGAACTTTGATTTGGAACTTTGATTCAGAACTTTGATTTGGAACTTTGATTCGGAACTTTGCTGATTCGGAACTTTGATTCAGAACTTTGATTCGGAACTTTGATTCGGAACTTTGATTCGGAACTTTGCTGATTCGGAACTTTGATTCAGAACTTTGATTCGGAACTTTGCTGATTCAGAACTTTGATTCGGAACTTCCACTGATTCGGAACTTTCTGAACAAAATTTTGGTTCGGAATACTCAAGTTGATCCGGAATGTTTCTTTGGTTCGGAACAATCACAACATCCCTTTGATTCGGAACAACCTGCTTGATTCGGAATATACCTGGGAAAACAAACAGACAGCGAAGAACACGGGGAAAGGAAAAAGCTGCGAATCTAATCACAATCAATCAAAATAAACCAAAAGATTAAGCAAGACTAATCAAATAACATCTACTAATCATAAACAAACAATTTAAATCAATAAAACTAACAATCAAACACCAACAAAATCAAAACCCACTTAATTAAATCAAATAAAACTCAAGAACATGAGCATAAACCATAAAACACAAAGATTAAGATCAAACAAGAAAGGAAGATAGAAGATTGACAATAAAAGTAAAGATTGACAATAATTAAAAGGAAACTTACTTGAAATTAAATGTATTTAAGGTGCAAGACAAGTATTTAAATTGACATGAAAATTAAATGTGCACAAAATTAAAGATGGAAGAACTAGTGTCACTCTAACCAACAAAATGAAATGAAAACACTAATGATCTATTTATAGGGGAGATTAGGGAGGTGCTTAGGAAGCTTCCTCCCCTCTTTCTTCTTTCCTTAATTGCATGATTAAGTCCTTGTCTTCTTAATCTTTTGACTTTAACGACTTTGTCTCGGGATTTCTTTAAACTCGTCTTGTAATTCTTCAATAAATTAGACTTGAGTTCTTCGGCTTTAAGTAAACTTCCGTATTTTGACTTTTTCTTCGATAAATTTTCAGAATTGGTTTTGGACTTCCGTTCTTTTTGCACTCTTGATTTCTTGACTTCGTCTTTTGTCTTTTTCTTCGATAAAAGCTCGTGAATGCCCGTGTTTTCTCCCCTTTTTCACAATTTCGTCCTAAATCACAACAAAAACACAAACCACGCATAATTCCGACATTTACGACATAAAATACACGTTTTGACTCGGTTATTATTGTAGTTAAGTGATAAAAATGATGGGTGTTTACACACCTATCACCTAGCTCCAAGACTCCAGCTTATATACACCAGCACTTTACTATAATTGCAAGAGAAGTCCTTACACAATACGAAACCATCAAAACTTGACAAAACTTTATGTTAAATGTTAAAAGTATCACAAGTTGTCAAACCAAGTCCTTCACGGTTATAAACATGAAAAACTTGTTTATTCAACACTCCCCACTCGACCATCAGAGTCGACCATGACCAAATCCAAATCGGTCGCCGCATCGGTTATGATCGACTTTAAATCAGCGGACAGATTCAGATGACTGATTAGATGTACCTAGCCTTATAGATGAATTTTACTAGAGTTTTGCATAAATCATTTTTAACAATAATGTTTCTTTGCTTGAGTTTTTTACTCAATGATATGATGACTCATGTATTTAAACAATTCGTATTCCTTACCAAGTTTTAATCACACAACCAATGGAAAACCTACACAAAATGGTCTTAAACACTTAAAAACAATCATTTTAATTGTACTAAGCAATATCAATGGAGGTAATAAACAATTAAAACATAGGACCACTTAAATCTAATTGGTAGATTTTTCCATTGTTGAAAGGTTAAAGACATGATTATAAAATTCAAGCCAATGAGAAGAAGCCAACATTGCTCTAAATTGCATGGCTATCGTTCAATTCTTGGAATTAAATATAGGTAAATGTGTTTTTTAATGTAAATTATTAGCAACCCCATACCTCTTTGGGAAATACTTAATTAAAAAAATGCTGTCAACGATAATGATAGGTACAAAAATTGTTTAAAAAACTAAAAGAATATTGTTTTTTTTATTAAAGTAGATCCATTATTTTCTCAAAGGGGAAAGGGACCACAAAACAAATCCAATTAAAATACAATTATGTTGGATTTCTCAGTTTGTCAGATTATCTTTTGAGTGGAATTTTGATTAGTAAAATATTTGTGGCAAGTCCATATTTGAAGAGGCAAGAACAAATAAAATTTGTTTGGATGAAAATGTAAATTGAAATTATACTAATTAGTACTTATATTTGTAGGGTTTCTATAAATAGAGACATCCCAAAACTTAGGCATACAAGCCAAGCATCTCGACAAAACTGTCTCGAAACGAATCTAAAATTGATTTTGTGAAAGACATTGGCTCGAGAACCAAATCGAACAGACTCGATTCGGTTTGATACTAAGTGATCTGTTTACTTCGGTTTAGTATATAGGGTTTATGTAGGTTTTTGTCGCCCGGAAATCATAAATATATAGAGCCCAAACCGAACCAAATATGATCCATCATGTGTTTCCGGCTTGGCTCGATTTCTCAATTCGATTTGACTTTCGGTTATTAAGGTTACTAATTCTATTCGCAAGACCTGAGGAGGTATCAAACTATTTTTGTTTTTATTTATTGTGCAACATAGCAAACTTGTAAACTGTACAAGGTATAATAAAACAAAAGAAACACATAATGAAAAGTGATCATAAGATTAACAAAATAACAAACACTACAACAATTCAGCCCTTCCCCATCGGGGTAGGGCGCGAATGTTGTAGTGAAAGTCTTGTATAACATATCATAATATGGATATAGAATCATAACAATTCGAACATTTTAACTCGTTAAAAATAGCAAAAACCATGATCTGGTTCATCAACCGTACCTCGTTGTTAGCTATTTTTAACGATAAAAAACATTTATAACAAACCTATACAAATTACATATCATATGATAATTCGTATCACTAATTTCTGACTAATAAGGAATTCAACTAATTATAAAATCCGCCTCCTAAAAGAGAAAATGGATATGGTGGCGGAGGTGGTCTTACATCAGATTCCATCGATCTGCCACCAAAATAGACATTATCACCACTACCACCACCACCAACGTCGTTAATTTCACCATGACCATCCCTATTCCACAACCAAACCGTCGGAGGAGACCTTACATCTCCTCCGAGGTTATAACATTCTTCATCCTCGCGCTTAATTTCTATGCTTGACGATGATGTGGAGCACGAGGGGACGGTTTGTGGAGTACTAATTAACCGACGCTGCTTCTTTTTATCGATTAATCGTTTAGACCTTTGTCCTTTTTCAAGCATCATACGTTGCAATATATTTGGATCTTCAGCTACTTTACAAAGTAAAGACATCATTTGTTCTGGTCGTCGTTCGGTTGCTTCGAGTCGTTTATTCATATTCATAAGCTCTTGTTCTAAAAGCTTTTGTTCTTGTTTTAACCTTGCGATTTCGTTAACCATTTCTTCCTCTTCGTCATCTTCTAATCGCGTATATTTCAACCTATTGTTTGTTTGCCTTTTTCTTCCAATGTTCTTTAGCAAATGAATTTGTCCTCTTAGAAACCACTCGTTCGCGAATTCCCATCGATCTGGATCCACTTTTCTAAAACCCTAAAAAAACACCACAAAATATAATTAGAACACACATGTACCCTAAAACCCTAACAAAACACACAAAATAAAGGATTAGCTAATATATATACATAATTTGTGAGAAATATTGCTTACATAAGTATTGAGTTGACGAATAAAACTCGAAAAATTATTATGCTTAAAATACGCGGGCAAGAGTCTTTGTGAGAAATCTAGCGAATCGACCACGATGAAGCTATTATTCGATGTCCCCCATCGAATTAGGTTATCTAACGACGAATCGTTGACCATTTGATATGTTTTCATAACAAATGGCGCGATTACATCGTTAGATTCCATTATTTCATGAGCAAAAATATTCAAATTCTGATCAAAATTATCTTGTGCCAGAATTAGAAGCTAGAGAAACAAAGGGTTTGTGTTTGTGAATATATGTTGTTTTGTGTTTGGTTTCACAATATTGAATTGATGAGCATGAGCTAGGTGTTATAAGTGGGGGCCAAATGAGCTATCTTGACACGTGTCAAGCAGTGATTGGTAGGTGGGCAATATAGAAATTAGGTAAGAACGGACAAAGGTTCTTGCATGGTATTGGATATTTTACAGCGTAGCTGTCTCTTTTAATATTGTTTTTAAGATATTTAAGATTTAAGAATAAAGTTTTATTTGTAGTGAAGTAAAATGAAGATTAGTCACGTGCACTACGTGATATGTTGATGAACCTGGACACGTTGTTACAGACCCGTATATGCTAAGATTAGCCAACTAGGTCGTTGAAATATGAGCTCATTTCTCGAGACCGGGTATTCGATCGACATCAAAACATACATAAGATCAAAGTGTTTTTATCGATTTATACCTTTTGAATGTCATAAATAAATACAAGTGATACAACAATGTATATGCGACACCTCTACAACGAGCACAATGTCTTTGGGCACACTCAAACGCAAACTTCGGTTTTAGAAACGAACTTCAAGCGATAACATGAGCTTCTTTATATAATTTACATGTTCTAAAAAAGTTAAACTTCTTTCGAATGAGAAAATTTGTTTACGAAATTTTAACGTGCTATGTATCTGATTAATATTACTAATCGAAACATGTTTTGTTATTGTAAGATGGAAATTATTCTTATCGGTTCATATGCGTCTCATAAAAATCTCACAAAAATATTTTATTCATTTAAGAAAAGGAGAAGAAAGTCTAACCACGACCATGGTTGAGCTAACGAAGGACGAACCGCCAAAACCGCGCGGCGCAGTTTGATGTCGTTATTGGTGCAAAAAACTCAAAAACATGTAGTTGACTAACTGCACCGTGTGCTCTAAAAGAAAAATGATTCCTTATTTCCTATATGTATATATTTATTTTCATCTTGATAAATTATGTGTAGTTTATATATTCTCTTGTCAATTTTGCTTAACTTAGTATGATCTGAAATGTCTACATAATTTCCAAGGATCTTAAAAACATTCTCAAATGAAATGAAATTAAACCGTAGAAATAAAGCAAATTCATGTAACCGATGGTTGAATCAACACGATATCTCATGAACCGTCCAACGCCAGAAAATGACGACTCAAGAGAATTAGAATTCGACATTAACTCAAAAACCGACTTTCTCGAATGTATTTTTGACATTGTTGCTACTCCGCATCATTAGTCTTCATCATTCCAATGTCAGAAACTATATCGTACGATTGAAACCAGGAACAAAGCCAGGATGAAAGTACGTGACCACGAGATGTCCAAATAGCACAAGTAACGTTATAAGGTGGGTTAAAACAAATTGAAATGTTTTGCAATTGACAAAAGATGGGGACTGCAATGAAAACGAGAGATAATGCTTGTGATATCGAAATTATTGTTTTTGTCAATTTTAATAAAAACATTGATGTTGATGTATCGTCCTACAATACACCATATACATGAACGGATAATGTCGACATTGTTCAGGTTATGAGGAAAAAGCGAACATTTAGGATTGTTTTTAATGTCTACGTTACTTAAGAAAATAAGAAAGTAAGGTTATTGTGTGTGAAGATTTTTGTGCATCTAATTTGAATCGTGTTAAATTCATTTTTCGTATAAATTATTTTGATCATATTAGTGTTTGGATTACACGAAATATTTATTGAAATAATTCAAGCAGAAATATTTTAATTCTAATTGTTCGTGCAATTTCTTGCAAGGGTCCGGAATAAGTGATTCGGAATGAATAATCCTCCAGACTAGTCGAGGCTTGTCCTTCGGATATCCTGAAATCAAAGTAAACGCGTTAGCCTCGTCCGGGTGTGAAGACCCAGACCAAGCTCAGGCGTGAGAGTAAGTAAGGTGAAATGATCCGGAATGGATAAGTGAATAGTATACAGTAAAATAGTAATATTCTAAGGTAAAAACAGTCACCTCAAACCTGAGTCCAAGGGGGTATTTATATTGCTCAAATCTCCTGAAAATCCGGAAGGCCCAATGGGCCTTTGTCGGGGCCTTGTTGGTCTGCTTCGGGACAATCTTCCTGCATTTGGGGGAAGATGTCGTTTGACCTGCTTTGACTTTTGCTTCTTCCTTTGGGCCGGATACATGTCTCGGATCCGGGTTCCGGATATGGGTTTCGGACATGAGTCCGGTTCGGACTCATACACGAACAAGTCCCCCCGCCCCCCCCCCCCCCCCCCCCCCCCGAAGTATTAATTCGAGCCTTGTTCTCATATGTCTTAAATTAATATATCGAATACAACTTGAAACAATGCGCCCGTAATGACATAAGATGGCTATCTCTGAAACACGTATTTAGCATCTCTGGGCTATAAGAAATTGGGCCACTGCCAAGCCCAAAACGCGTTTCTGGCCCATGAAAGCCCAACTCGTTTTTGAACTCCCCACTCGATGATTGACACATGTCCTCTACTTGCATCTCCCGCTGCCACGTGTCCTGGTATTGTATCGTCACGGGTTTCTAGGCTGCACTCCTCCCCTGTAAATAGCCCTCCCTTCGTCACTTTTTACTTTGTGTTTTCACAATGCAATTTTTACTTCTGTCTAACTTTCCGGATCTCTTTCTAGCATTTCGGCATCTTTAGGTATATTCTTAATCCTTCTTGTTGATAACCTTCCGGATCCTTCCACGAAACTATGGCTGAAGAAGATCAACCTGGTCCTTCCGGATATCTCCCTAAATTTGACATGCCGAAATACAAGTCGAACATCTCGGGTGATTACGTTAAGTATTTGGTCAAAACGTATAACATTCCATTGAGTTTGAATCCCTCGTCCTCCTCCTGAAGGTATGACCATGGATAAGCTTCATGCGGACTCCATAGGTTTATATGAACAGTTCTTCAAGTACTCTGGACTACGTGTCCCTTTCTCGTCCTTCCTTCTCGCCGTAATAAAATTTTTCAGAGTGCATATCTCTCAATTGGTGCCCCTAGGTGTAAACAGGGTTACCACCTTTGAGGTTTACTGCCTAAGTCTTTCAATCGACCCTTCCGTCACTCTCTTTCGTTTGTATTATAGGTTAAGTAGGCAGGGTCATTGGTATACCTTCGAAAAACATTCCGGAAAGAACGCTCGTAAGCAAATTTTTCAAGATGTT
The DNA here is from genome assembly GCA_025667525.1 of Glebionis coronaria. Taxonomy (NCBI): domain Eukaryota; kingdom Viridiplantae; phylum Streptophyta; class Magnoliopsida; order Asterales; family Asteraceae; genus Glebionis; species Glebionis coronaria. The sequence goes on from CM046882.1 coordinate 10,451,497, forward strand.
CTCACCGGTATGAATAAATGAAAATTGGAATTCTTTTTAATAGACCGACGAGCTATCCCGGATTACATGCCTTGGAGACATATGGACTCGGAAATAGTTGATGTTATCCCCCAAGATGGGTATAGGGAAGAAGATGCTCTTTCTTTAGAGGAGGGAACGGTGCTTTTAAGTAACATTCCGGTTGGGCTTCTCTTTCGGTACGGACTGTCTCCTACATGGGAATGTCCGAGATATATGCCTAGTTTCGAGGATCCGGATGGGAATGGTATTGGCTTCCCCTTATCCTTTATGCACCATCCATGTACGTTATTTGTATTTCTACATTTCTGGTGCTTGTTTAACATTAGAATTTTTTTTTTATTGCAGCTCTCAGTATGTCCGAATATCTCCGCTTTCCTACCACTTCGGCCCAGATTGTTAAGGGCGATAAGCTTACTAAAGCCAATAAAATCCCTCTTCGGATTACCAATTCTTTGAAGGCCGGTGAGCCATTACGTCTTCCCACTGCGGAACAGATAATTTCTGAGAACGAATGTGAAGCTATGAAATTACTTCGCAAGAAGAAAAAGCAGGCATCTCTTCGTGCGACAGATAAGAAGAGGAAAGAGGCCGAAGAGGGTCCTGAGAAGGTACCGGCTAAAAGAAAAAGTGATGAAAAAGGTTATTCTTCTGCTCCCAACAAGAATAAGGCGAAAAAGACTGATAAATCTAGCAGTGAACTACTCCGAAGTATGAACAGGAAGACAGTAGATAAGCTTGATGATTCTTCCGGATCTCGGTCGAAGAAAAATCGTACCGGTACGGCCAATGATGTTGAGGGTGGGGATTCATCTTCTCATGGTAAGGTTATCAGTCCTATCCCTCTTAGATCCGTTGATCCGAAACAACTTTCCTTCAATGTTGCTGATGCTCAATCCAACCCTTCTAATAAAGATATATCCCAAGGGAAGTCTTCCGCTGAAGTGACGTAAAGGGTTGTGATGTCTCATTCAGACTCCGGCCAAGGTGATGCCTCGGCCCAACATAAAGAGGATCTAAAAGATAACATGGATTTGCACACCTCTCCCCCTTTAAAAATTTCTTATCTTGATGGGGTGAGCTCCAAGGGAGTTTTTACTTCGGATGGTGATGATGATGAGCCTCCCCATCGCCGTGATGGAAAAGACCCAGCTGATCCGAATCACATTACTTCTAGCCGTAAGTTTTCTACTTCCTTTGTCTTGTGTATTTAATTACTTTGTCCTTTTTCCTTATTCTTTATTGACTTCATTTTCAGGGGTGTTCTCTGCAGATGGAGGTTACTAGGGTCCGGGAGGGAGATATGTGCTGAATTGGCTGATAGGTGAAAATAGTCGATTAGAGACACCTACAGAATGCAAAGATCTTATGCTAAACATTGTGCCTCCGACCCTTAGACGAGAATTAAGCTTCTATCCCCCTCCCTTGCTTAGGATAGATGTTGGTTCCAGCTTGCCCGAAGTACTATGGGGATGGTAGATTCGTTTCGGCGACTGGAGCAGGAACATGGAGATCAAGATGAGTTGTGTAAGAAGTTTGAGCAATCCTAATCCTTGCTAAAAGCTTCCGAAGCCAAACTGTCCGAACAACTCAAAATCAACTCCGGACTCTCCTCTACCTTGAAGACTTCTGAAGAACTCCTCAAAGCCAAAGATTGTGAATTAAACCTAGCTAAACGAGCCAAGTGGGAGGTTGAAGAAGAAAGGTTAAAAAGTAAACAAAACTCCTCTGAGATGGGACGCTATAATGCAGTCCGGCTTCTTCTTCCTTCCGTCGTCTCAAAGCTTTTGAACAGTCATGAGCATAAAGCAAGGATAACGGACTGCTTCAACATGCCCATTCAGGCGGGGTGGGCCGAAGGTATAAAGGTTTCGAGGTCCGATGAAGAAATGATGAAGGTCGTCTCGTCCAACCCTTATTGTGACAAGAAGATGAATAAGATGGTTGATGATCTACCTAACGTGCAATATCCCTTTATTCAAGAGGTTTCCTCCAGCTTCTGCCATCCTATTGACTGAATCATGGAAATTGAACCAAAAGCTGCTCCTGCTAAGATTGTTGAGACCACTTTGGATGATGATGAGGAGCCGAAGAATATCTCCCAAGAAGACGATCCCGCCGTTTGGGCTTGTCTTTTTATTTTATGGATAATTCAATATTTGGTCTGTAATAAGATAACTTGATGTAACCGTGATGACACTTGTTTGGTTAGTGCTATCGGATATGCATTTTTGCATATCACATTTTGTACTTGGAATTATGAATGGTTTGTAACCTTTATTATCTATATATTTATTTGTCTTATTATTTGTGGTATAATTGGCTTTCGGGATGTGCTTGGCTTGTATTTTATATTCCGGCGTGTTCCTTTATGTATCCAGGTATAACTTTCTTACCGAATGTTTTTTGTTTTGAGTGATAAGAATCCGCAATGTCTAAATTATATTATGGGCGATCAACAAAATGACAACATTATATATATATATATATATGTAATGCTTTGGATGATGAGATTACTCTTCCTTTGATGGAAAGAAAGAAAATGAACCTATCCACGTTTCGGCTAGAGTAACTCCTTTTCCGACTGGAGAAAAGGTACTAACGTTCACATAGTTCTCATTCCGTTCAAAAACACAATTCTTCCCTTGAATTGAAGGGAGTCCGAATTATCAAATATCGATCAAGCCTCATTTCTTTTAATGACGAAATGCTCATTAATATTGCATTCCGGCTATCACTGTGATTCTTCCCTTGAATTGAAAGGAGAGAGAATTTAGTTATGTTCCTAAAAATTGTACTTCGACCAATAATGTAATTCTTCCCTTGAATTGAAGGGAGAGAGAACTAATTCATGTTTATTAAAATTTCATTTCGGCCAGTAATGTAATTCTTCCCTTGAATTGATGGAGAGAAAATTAATTCATGTTCATTAAAATTGCATTTCGGCCAGTAATGTAATTCTTCCCTTGAATTGAAAGGATAGAGAATTAATTCATGTTCATTAAAATTATATTTCGGCTAATAATGTTTAGCTTGTTTCTCATGTTTGAATGCTAGCATGGACATTCACATCGTATGTTTCTTAACTACTTTATGGTTGGTACTAAACTGCTTTACCCTTATAAGCGAGGTAAGCTTTTGATTAATGTGAACAAAAGTTGGTGATATTTCCCTTTGGGAGGGAGTGAAGATCATTACATTAGTATAAAAGAAAAAGATAGTCTGGGCTTATCCCTTGCCAGAGGGTGATGAAGCCGGTACATAGTCTTAAAAAACTACAAATAACATCTTCGGAGCTTCATTGCATGCCACATCCTTGGAACCTCCTTGCCCCTCATGGTGAGCAACTTGTATGAGCCATTCTGAAATGCTTCCTTGATACGATAGGGGCCTTCCCATGTGGGTGCAAGTTTTCCCTCCTTTTCCACTCTACTAGCCTCATTTTTCCGGAACACGTAATCTCCTGGCCGGAATGTGAGAGGCCTTACTCTTTTTTCCACCTTTGCTTTATATTTTGCTTCTTGGATAGCTGCCATCTCTCTTTTTTCTTGGAGAAAATCTAGGTTTATGCGAAGGGCATCATGATTTTACTTTTCATTTATCATCATTGTCCGGTATGTGGGCATCTCCATTTTGGCTGGTATGGCGGCTTCGGAACCATAGGTGAGGCTGAAAGGCGTTTCTCCATTGCTTTGCTTCAGTGATGTCCGATGTGCCCATGATGTGTCGTGGATTAACACATATACGTTATAGGACAAATTTAGGCAATTACCTTTAGGAAAAAGTAATTAACCAAAAATAAGTCAAAGACGAATACGATTAAACACGTGAGTGAACCAAGTTCGTTGTACACGAAGATCAAGTGAATTTGAGACGTTTCATTTTGATTTGGACAATTGATTTGAATGTGTCGTTGGTTTTGAAACTACAATTAAACTCTACGAATTTTAAACTATTTAAAAATAATCCTAAGTGCATGAATCGTTAAACCCGCTAATTATAAAAACTTAACAAAAGATTACTTAAGAATAATTCATTAATTAAAAGTTTAAACTAATTATTAATCTATAAAAATTAATCTAACAAAAACTTTTAAACTAATTTATAAATCTAATTAACTTTTAAAACTAATTACTTTATTTAAAATTACTTAAAAACAATTCTATTTAAAATCTATTTAAAGTCTATTTTCTAAAAATTCTACTTAATTAAAATTAAACTAATTAAACTATCTAAATAAAAACATTTTTTTTTATATTTTTTTTTTTTTAATTTGTAATTAAACAGTTAAAATAAATTCTAAAAAAAACGTGAATAAAAGTTTATAAAAAAAAACGTATTTAAAGTAAACAGAAAGTTACTTACTTAAAAATCTGCCAAAGATAATTAATACTATATTAATAACAATAATGAACTTAAAATCAAAAGAGCCCTTGGCTCAGATGGCTAACACGTTGGACTGTGATTCGCGAGGTCGCGAGTTCGATTCCCGTAAGGGACATAATTTTTGTGAAATAAACTTTTTGCCAGTTTTTGCAAATAAAAGTCTTAGGAAAGACTTATGTGAAGCTTATTAGCTTCAAGCTATGAGGACAAAGCTTTGTGAGCTTATCAGATAGATTAATCTGATAAGCTGTTTAACATGAACAAAAATTCAGCTAAGCTAGATAACGAGAAAATAATCAAAACAGATGCAGTAACGAATATTCATAAGCAAGTACACAAATCAATCAGCACCAACCAAACATTACTAGACATATAAATCAGCTCAAATAAGCGTTTAAGCATCCGAAAATCTAACAAAAATAAAACTAGCAGAACACCAAACTTTTATCTTAGCTTATCAGATACTTCAATCCGAAAAGCTGGGATAAACAGAAATCAGAAAACAGTAGACTTATAACAACATAACTTATAGCAGTTAACCTTCAATTTAAACTCTTCAGTTCAATCAAACAATCAGTTTAGACTAAAGACAGATTGGTATTATCATCAGAAATCAAAATCAGATTAGCATCACTGAGATACTTATAAACAGATCCACAGTCCATTAAAAACAGCTTCAAAAGGTAGCCAAAAATAACAGTAACTATGATATTCAAATTCAGCAACACTCAATGACCTAAAACTAAGCAGATTCAAATAGTAACCAAGATTAATTAAATAAAAGCTCAGGTACTCAGTAAAGTTAAACCAAATCAAATATCACAGCAACTGAACAAACTTGCTTATTATTCACCATTTTCCTATATTAATCTAAAACCCTTATCTAAAGCTTAGACATACACAGTAAGCTAAATCAAAAATCTCATAAATCAGATTAATCCAAATCCCCTTATAACATAAGCAGATTATCTAGCTACACATATCATAACAAGCAAAATAATAAAGTAATTAAGCAGTAAATAGAATTAAGAAAAACCTTTTGACGTGAACCGTTGATGATGATGACGCAGCGCTGAGCTGGCCTTTAAACCGAATCAACTATCACCAAACCACCATTAACCATCAACAATCGAATGAACCACCAAACAAACACCATAGGATTTCATTCACCCGAGACCACCAACTCCAACAGATCCTTTTAAACCTTTCCAGTTGGGAAAGATTTTTTTCTTTCCCCAATATTTATCTTAAATTATTCAATTAAGCTATTAAAAAGCTTAAACAAATAATTTTTATATTATAATATCAGATTAACAGTAAGATTAATTTAAAAGAAACTTTAATAGTAAAATAATTGGAATAAATAGATGATGCTCGAATGATATTTTTATTAATCCAGGAATATAATACAATACTGAAGAAATTAAAATACAAATAATCCTAAAGCTAATCTAACATTATAACATTAAGCTAAAAATTGGGATACATTACACATAGAAAATGGGGTATTTATAGCCCCCCCATAGGCATCCTTGACCAGATATGCGAATCTTCAATCGGATATTCCTTTTTGATGTGAGCCTTTGATCTTGATTTACTTTCTCTTTCTTCAATCCGACGGTTGTCATCTTTGTAGCGCATACGGATTGCCAACGTGGCATCCGTGTGTGCTTCTTGTGCTTCTTTTGAGAGCTCTGATTGGAGGATTAAGAGATGTGAGGTGTTCCATCTTATAGGAAAACGCCACGTAGCCTTTGCTCACCACCTATTCTCTTCCTTAAACCATGGGGGTTTTATTCCCCATGGTATGAATTAATTAATTCCCTGAAAAGCCCCAAATATAATGGAGTTTTTTACCCATCTAGGTTTTGGAACAGTGATGGTATTTACTGGTTTTTTGTGTGTTGGAGAAGAAAGTGAAACAATGATTTACATAGTTAATATCGAGAGAGATAAAGTAACGTGTGTGTGGTGTAAAATGAGTGGAGACGTGTGACTGGGTGAAGAGGTATAAACGTATGAAATAAAAGTCAAACCCTAAGCCCAATTTGATCCAATAATCGTTTCTTTCATTTCATTTAAGGCTTTTGGGCTTTTAAACTTTCTTCACTTTATTTCAGTTTGGGCCTGATGGGCTATTCACCATTTGTAACTTGATTAGTAAATGGGCTTTTGAGCTCATTTACCATTGTGGGGCCCACTTGACCATAAACTAGCAAAACTTATTAAATCCACTATTTGTAGAGCTCGATTTTTGGCTTCTTGATCTTTTTCTCAATCTCGTGTCGATTTTCGTCGGTTTTCACGAACTTGGTACCTACACACATTCAAACAAGAAACAAACAAATACAAGGCATATTTGATATGTTTTGTGCAATATTTTCATTGTTTAAAGCTAAAAATGATATGAGTAAAAACACTCATATCAAATTCCCCCATGCTAAGCAATTGCCGTGTCCTCACGCAATGATAAAATAAAATTATGAACTACAACATTATTCAACTTTTGACACTTTATTTTGCAAAGACATAAAATAACTTTAGAGATCATAAAACTCAAATAGATTTATCGTCCTCGACTTTTCACTTTTCCATGCCAAGTGCAAAAACAAGATCATTGTTATTATAAGTTGGTAAACTAACACGAACTCATGCGGGCCAATTATTCACTTAGACTCCCTAATTCCTAAGTGTATCTCTTATATTTTATTGTTGTCTTGAATGATCACGAGGATGCATTGTTGACTTATTTCGATAATTTATTAGGCCGAAAATAAAGTGAACGATTTAATCAATAGTTAGCTAAAGGACAAAATCTTTTAAAACTGCTTCTCGGGCTCTCATAAAGTTCATATCTTGGCATAACTTGTTTCGCGATTTGAGACCTTTCTCGGATCGATATTTGGCAGTGACTTAATACTTCCAATCTTGAGAGACGTTCACGAAATAATGGTCTTCTCTTCATAATATTTCTTCACTTGAATTTTTGAGAGATTCATACTTGGACCACGACTTCTTCATTTTTCTCCAATCTTTACTTGGGATTTTGATTAACAACGATCCGCCTCCTTTTTGGACTTGGCTTCATTTATCCTCATACCTTATTTTTGGTCTTTTTGGATAGACTTCTCCATGACTTTTTGGGAGTATTTTGCTTTTCGTCGTGTGTCTCGATCCTTCATATTGATTTTTGAATAATGAATCTTCACATCACTTGAGATCTTTAGCAATAAAACATAGCCCTCATGTCTTGTTAGGACCTTTTTGGACTCGCCAATCTTCGCATCCCGCTTCAATAAGTTATGCCTTGGCTATGAACTCTAATCCATACCGAGCAACTTCTAAACGATCTTGGGCTAGAAGCTAAGTAACTTTTCAAATCGTTCAACATTATTTATTGCAATTAAAATTTATTAACAAGCGATGGGAGAATAGGCTCATAATTTACTCACATAAATTCCCGAAAGAATACCACACTTATAATTGGCTCTATCATCTCTTGTTCTCCATATTGTAAAATTCCAAGAATGAAATCAATGGATACTTAGCCTATTAAATCAAAGTTTTGGGTTTTCAAGTCATCTATAGGATCTTGCAACTTCTTATACTTTTGCAAGTTTTAGAATTTGCGTTTTAAAGTTCCCTTGATAAACGACTTTCTAGGATCAATTATAGGAGCTTGCGAAAAGTTCTTGTCCTTAACTCATATGAATTAAGACCTTCGCGTTTTAAAGCTCCCTATATAATAGCCTAGCAAAACTTAATTCAAATACGTTAAGGAAAAGCTAAGGTTAAAAACCAAGTCGAGTCAAAAACTATTTCTATTGAAAGCCTACATTTGTGTCAAAAACACTTATTTTATTTTTTAAAACTTAAAAATAACACAAAAAATTTAAAATTTTATTGAAAAATGAGAAAACAACACGTTTAGACACGACAAAAGCAATAACAAGCGATTATATCGATTGACTCCCCCATGCTAAAACCAAACATTGTCCTCAATGTTTCTTAGCTCAAGAGTAACACCCCTTGCTAAAATACGAAGAGTCTAATGCAAACTCCTAGCATGGAAAGAGCACGCAAATCTATAAGCCGTTTATTAATTATGCCTCAAGATAAAACGTTAGTCAATAATAATCAAGGGTAAAAAGTGTGCCCCTTTTGGCATTCAAAGAATGGAAGATCAAGTGGACCGGCAAAAACCGAACACGAGAATCTTCAAATATAAGGGTCGTACCTAAGATCACAACACAACAAATCACGAACACGAGCTTGAAAGATCAAGCCTTATTAGATGTTAGAAAATAGAAAGAAGATAGAATGTATGGGACTCCCCCACAAGGCACCTCGTTTTTGTTAACCGAGTCATGAGCTCGACTCGATCCCCGCATTCATTGGTCCTTAGGGAAAGTTTGAAGATCCGGAACAACCTCCGTAGGTATGTCCCCTCCAAAGTAGTGTTTCACACGATGACCATTCACCTTAAAGTTAGGCCCGTCTTTTTGAGCTAGCTCAACGGTGCCATAAGGGAAAACTTGTGCAATGGTGAATGGTCCGGACCAACGGGATTTAAGCTTGCCCGAAAAAATCTTAAGTCTAGAGTTGAATAAGAGGACTTGATCACCAACATTGAAAATGCGGTTATTGATCTTAGAGTCATGAATCCTCTTAGTCTTCTCTTTGTAGATCAAAGAATTTTCATAAGCTTGATCCCTTAATTCACTTAGTTCATTCAATTGAACCTTGCGATGATCACCCGCGGCCCCCAAATCAAAGTTACAATGCTTAAGAGCCCAATACGCCTTATGTTCGAGTTCAATTGGCAAGTGGCATGCTTTTCCGTAGACCAACCTAAATGGTGTACAACCAATTGGCGTCTTGTGAGCCGTACGGAAAGCCCACAATGCATCGTCCAATTTATCCGACCATGAAGTGCGATTCTCTCCAATAGAACGCTCCAAAATCCTTTTAAGAGCACGGTTTGAAACCTCCACTTAACCACTCGTTTGAGGGTGATAAGCCGTAGAAAGTCGATGAGTGACACCATATTTCTTTAGAACTTTTGCAAATTGTTCATTACAAAAATGGGTCCCACGATCACTTATAATAGCCCGTGGAGTTCCAAACCTAGCAAAAAGTTGTTTCAAAAATTTCACCACAACTCGAGCATCATTCGTGGGCAAAGCCTTAGCTTCGACCCATTTAGACAAATAGTCCACGGCTACGAGAATGTATTTGTTTCCTTTTGATGATGGAAACGGCCCCATAAAATCGATCCCCCATATGTCAAAGATTTCACAAACTTGGATAATGTTTTGAGGCATTTCATCCCTTTGTGAGTTCTTTCCTTGACGTTGACAAGCATCACAAGTCTTGATCAAGTCTTGGGCATCACGATATATGGAAGGCCAAAAGAAGCCGGCATCAAAGACTTTCTTCGCGGTGGCGTTAGCACCATGATGTCCCCCGGTGGGTCCCTCATGACAAGATTTAAGGATATCTTGAGCTTCTTTGCCAAACACGCACCTACGAATCACTTGATCCGCGCACACACGAAACAAATAGGGGTCGTCCCAAAAGTAGTAGGAAATATCCTTGAAAAACTTTCGTTTTTGTTGGGACGACATACCCTTGATCACAAACTTCCCCGCATGGTAATTTGCGATATCCGCAAACCAAGGGGTACTATCATCACCACGAAAAGTAACCATACCAAGCGTCTCGAGAGGAAATGTTTCATTGATTTCCTTGTTCTCTCGATCGCTTTGGTGAGGATTCTCAAGTCGGGATAAATGATCGGCCGCGAGATTCTCGGCTCCTTTTTTGTCTAGAATTTGAACATTAAATTCTTGAAGGAGGAGAATCCACCGGAGCAACCTCGGCTTAGCATCTTGTTTATTAAAAAGGTATTTGATAGCCGAGTGGTCCGTATACAATATGGTTTGGGACAAGACGAGATATGGTCTAAACTTTTCAAAAGCATACACAACGGCAAGAAACTCCTTTTCCGTTGTAGTATACTTTGTTTGAGCATCCGTCATAGTCTTACTTGCATAATGTATAGGCAAGAAGTGTTTTAGCTTACGTTGCCCCAAAACCGCACCTACCGCATAATCACTAGCATCACACATAATTTCAAAAGGTAGATCCCAATCCGGGGCAACTAAGATTGGAGATTCGGTTAACTTCTTTTTAAGCATCTCAAAGGCTTGAATACACTCATCCGAAAAGATGAAAGGAGTCTCTTTTTCCAAAAGATGGGTCATAGGCCGAGCTATCTTAGAGAAGTCTTGTATAAAACGACGATAGAAGCCGGCATGGCCGAGAAAACTCCTTACTCCCTTAACGGTGGTGGGTGGAGGCAATTTGGCAATCACGTCGATTTTAGCCCTATCAACCTCAATACCGGCCTTAGAGATCTTATGTCCTAACACAATTCCCTCTTTGCACATGAAGTGACATTTTTCATAATTAAGCACAAGATTCGTTTCCTCACAACGTTGCAACATTCTTTCAAGATTAGAGAGACATGAAGTGAAAGAATCCCCAAAAACCGAAAAGTCATCCATGAAGACTTCCATGGTTTTCTCGATCATATCATGGAAAATGGCCGTCATGCACCTTTGGAACGTCCCCGGAGCATTGCATAGTCCAAAAGGCATGCGACGATAGGCAAATGTTCCATAAGGACAAGTGAATGTGGTCTTTTCTTGATCACGAGGGTCAATGGGGATTTGGAAATAGCCGGAAAATCCATCCAAAAAGCAATAGAATTCATTCCCCGCTAGTCTCTCTAACATTTGATCCATAAAAGGTAATGGAAAATGATCCTTCCTAGTGGCATCATTAAGCTTCCTATAATCAATACAAACACGCCAACCGGTCACAAGTCTAGTAGGAATCAATTCATTATCCTCATTAGCAACAACCGTCATTCCTCCTTTCTTTGGAACACAATGCACGGGGCTAACCCATGGACTATCCGAGATAGGGTAGATCATTCCGGCGTCTAGAAGTTTAGTGACTTCCTTTTTGATCACCTCATGAATCTTTGGATTGACCCTTCTTTGATGTTGGATAGCGGGTTTATAATCATCCTCCATTAGAATTTTATGAGTACAAAATTTGGGATCTATACCCTTAATGTCGGAGATTTTCCATGCAATGGCCCGTTTATGTTTCTTAAGCACTTTAATAAGCTCATCCTTTTCATTTTCCTTTAATCCCTTAGCAATAATCACCGATAACTTATTCGTTCCTTCAAGAAAAGCATACTCCAAATGAGTGGGTAATTCCTTAAGTTCTAATTCGGGTGCTTCCTCAATAGATGTTTTCACTTTAGTTACATTAACACTCACAACTTTTAATTCCCTAGGTGGTGATTCAAAAGGATCCATATTCAACAATTTTTCAATCAACGCAATATCTCCCTCGGGATCAAAATTCTCACTATCAAACTTACTAGGATCAAACGGTGTGCTAAGGTAATCATCAATTTCCTTCTCGATTTTTGAATAACCATTATTCTCAAGCTCTCCAAGAACGAAGTCACCTCCCTCAAATGGAGTGAGTGGAGGCTTAGCCGAAGAGATAATAGGATTCGATGAAGTGGGATTGCCACTTTTAGAAGTATCCGAAAAACCAAGCATATCTTGCGAAGCCTCTCCACTAGCAACACCAATCACATCGACTTGATTGATTGATTCCTCGTCGTCTTCGGAAGAAAACTTCGAGATTTTACCAACATTAAGAGTGATACTTTCATCATCAAAACGTAAAGTCAACTTTCCCTCTCTCATGTCAACTAAAGAACTAGCCGTATTTAAAAACGGTCGTCCCAAAATAAGAGGCACTCGAGAATTTTCCGGATAATCACAAATGACAAAATCCGCCGGAAAAATGAGCTTTCCTACTTTGACTAATACGTCCTCGGCTATACCTTTTGGAAAGGCGATCGACCGATCCGCAAGCTCGATAGTCATCTTAGTAGGTGAAAGCTCGGGAAGTGATAACCTTTTCCATACGGAAAGAGGCATCAAGTTAATGCTAGCGCCAAGATCGGCTAATGCTAAGCATTCTCCCATATTAGGGAAATCACATGGTATCAAAAATTGACCGGGGTCTCCAAGCTTTTTGGGAAACTTTTTAGAGAGAACCGCGGAACAACTTTCATTTAAATAGGTAGATACTTCAACTAACTTCTCCTTATCATTCATCAACCTTTTAATTGTAGAAGCAAATTTAGGCATGCTAAGCAATGCATCCGCGAAACTAAGATTAATATACATTTTCTTAAACACATCTAAAAACGTAGAAACTTGAGCATTGGTCTTTTCGCGGAGCTTCTCTTTGGTAAGTCTCGAAGGGTAGGGTAGTGTGGGTTTAGTCTTCGGAAGCTCGGGTTCCGGAATAGGCAATTGGTCTACCTTTGGTGGAATAGGAATTTCCTTTTCTTTAACCACCTCGGGTTCTTGCTCCACTTCCCTCACCGGAGAGGTACTCACATGTGGAAGCAAAGGTCCGTCTAAAGCTTTCCCACTACGTGTGGTTATGGCTTTCATCTCACCCTTCGGGTTTGGAATGGTATTACTAGGTAAGCAACCCGAAGACGAGGAAGGTTTGGTCATAAACGATTCAAACATTGAAAGCAATTTATTTTGACCTTGTTCCATACTTTGTTGCATTCGATTTTGACTTTGTTCAAACATTTGCTCAAATCTTTGTTCAATCCTTTGTTGATTAAGCTCAATCTTGTTATTTTGCCCTTTAATCGTATTTTGAAACTCATTTTTCAAAGTTGCCATTTGTCCTTGAATGTTATTTTGAAAAGCTTTTAAACTTTCCTCATTAATGTAGCTTGACAAATCATTTTGATTATTGCTTTGAAAACCTTGATTGTTTCGATTAACATTAAACCCATTTCCTTGATTAAAATTCCCTTGGTTACCACGGTTAAAATTATTCCCATTGTTTCCATTGTTGTACCTATTTTGAACCGGTGGAAAACCCGGTGGAGCAACATAATTTTGACGAGGAACTTGACCGTTGGAGCCATAAGTTCCCGTCGCGGCAAAAGCATTAGCTTGATCAAAACCCGTGTTCAAACAAGCATAATTAGGATGTGCTCCACCACATGATACACAAAAACTCTCAACCATATTAATCGATCCATGAGGATTCTTCCTAAGCTCATTCAAAATTGTGTCAATCTTAGAGTCCAATCTAGCAATCTCGTGATTAGATGAATTCACATTGGAAACAACCGGTGTGTTTCGTGAATATTGTGCTCTAGACTTATCCTCAATTATTCTCCACGCGTCTCTCGGTGTTTTTCTTAAAAGATTACCACCCGCGGCGGCATTTAAAGAATCTTGTTCAATCATATTAAGCCCATTATAAAAAGTATTTATTTGATGCAATTCCGAGAAACCGTGGTGTGGACATTGTCTTAACAAATCTTTAAATCTTTCCCAAGCAACCCCAAACGATTCATGCACTTTTTGTTCAAATCTAGTGATCTCATTTTTAAAGTGTGTTGTCTTGGACGGTGGAAAGAAATAATTCATAAACTTTGACACTAAATCATCCCAAGTCAAAATCGAACCCGGTGGTTCTTTTTCATACCAAAGCTTAGCATTACCCTCGAGCGAGTACGGAAAAAGCATGAGCTTAATCACGTCATTCGGCACATCTCTAAACTTGAGAGTCGAGGTAATTCGATTAAAATTCCGAATGTGAGAATGCGGACTATCGATCTCATTGCCACGAAATGGGTCGGCACGAATGAGCGATACAAGATCCGTCTTAATCTCAAAATGATCCGCCAAAATAGCCGGCACAACGATTGCTTCCCCATACCCTTCGGTGGGTGCACGGAGCAATTCCTCCATTGTACGGTTATCGGCCATCTCTACAACAATAGGTGGAATCTCGGGTTCCACTATTCGTTGTTGACGATTTCTATTTCTACGAGGAATATTTTCAAGCCTATTAAAATCAATCACAAGACGAGAAGAACGTAATTGCATACACTACAAAGACGAGAATTTAGAGGATTGAAGAAAAGAAATTAGACAAGAAAGAAGATTATTTTTGGTATTTATTTGGTATTGCTCAATCAAAAATGATCGATAAAAAACAAGGAATAAGGATAACTACTATGGAAGTAAATTACCCTCGATCGACTTTGAAACGATAGGTGAAAACCCAATCGTCTCGAGGTTCAATAAGTAAACAACAAAAAATAAGATTTATTACTACTTGAGTCGGCAAACCAATAATAGGTTGTCCCTCTCAATATACGCACAAGCAAGCGGGGAAACGAGGTGGCACTAAGCACTTAAAAACCTTTTTCCTTAGACGGCCTTTTATAGCACGTCGCCTTATACCCACCTTATAGTTTGTATAAATCGAGTTCAAACTTCTTATTAGTATTTATCTATTTTGCCTTTTATTTTTGTTTTGGGTTCGAATACAATAGCTAGGTGATGAAATCCCAACTAAGGCTTATTTGAAAAGTATTTAAAATTATTGTTCTACGTAATATAATATATTATTCACAAAAAACGAGAAAAACGATACATACTACGTAATAGAAAAATAACAAAACTTTCCGAGGACGGAAAGGGTCTTCAAATCCACGATCAACAAATCTCCACAAAAGCGAATCGTACACAAGGTCCCCAGCAGCGGCGCCAAAATTTTTGATGTGTCGTGGATTAACACATATACGTTATAGGACAAATTTAGGCAATTACCTTTAGGAAAAAGTAATTAACCAAAAATAAGTCAAAGACGAATACGATTAAACACGTGAGTGAACCAAGTTCGTTGTACACGAAGATCAAGTGAATTTGAGACGTTTCATTTTGATTTGGACAATTGATTTGAATGTGTCGTTGGTTTTGAAACTACAATTAAACTCTACGAATTTTAAACTATTTAAAAATAATCCTAAGTGCATGAATCGTTAAACCCGCTAATTATAAAAACTTAACAAAAGATTACTTAAGAATAATTCATTAATTAAAAGTTTAAACTAATTATTAATCTATAAAAATTAATCTAACAAAAACTTTTAAACTAATTTATAAATCTAATTAACTTTTAAAACTAATTACTTTATTTAAAATTACTTAAAAACAATTCTATTTAAAATCTATTTAAAGTCTATTTTCTAAAAATTCTACTTAATTAAAATTAAACTAATTAAACTATCTAAATAAAAACATTTTTTATATATATATATATATATTTTTTTTTTAATTTGTAATTAAACAGTTAAAATAAATTCTAAAAAAAACGTGAATAAAAATTTATAAAAAAAAAACGTATTTAAAGTAAATAGAAAGTTACTTACTTAAAAATCTGCCAAAGATAATTAATACTATATTAATAACAATAATGAACTTAAAATCAAAAGAGCCCTTGGCTCAGATGGCTAACACGTTGGACTGTGATTCGCGAGGTCGCGAGTTTGATTCCCGTAAGGGACATAATTTTTGTGAAATAAACTTTTTGCCAGTTTTTGCAAATAAAAGTCTTAGGAAAGACTTATGTGAAGCTTATTAGCTTCAAGCTATGAGGACAAAGCTTTGTGAGCTTATCAGATAGATTAATCTGATAAGCTGTTTAACATGAACAAAAATTCAGCTAAGCTAGATAACGAGAAAATAATCAAAACAGATGCAGTAACGAATATTCATAAGCAAGTACACAAATCAATCAGCACCAACCAAACATTACTAGACATATAAATCAGCTCAAATAAGCGTTTAAGCATCCGAAAATCTAACAAAAATAAAACTAGCAGAACACCAAACTTTTATCTTAGCTTATCAGATACTTCAATCCGAAAAGCTGGGATAAGCAGAAATCAGAAAACAGTAGACTTATAACAACAGAACTTATAGCAGTTAACCTTCAATTTAAACTCTTCAGTTCAATCAAACAATCAGTTTAGACTAAAGACAGATTGGTATTATCATCAGAAATCAAAATCAGATTAGCATCACTGAGATACTTATAAACAGATCCACAGTCCATTAAAAACAGCTTCAAAAGGTAGCCAAAAATAACAGTAACTATGATATTCAAATTCAACAACACTCAATGACCTAAAACTAAGCAGATTCAAATAGTAACCAAGATTAATTAAATAAAAGCTCAGGTACTCAGTAAAGTTAAACCAAATCAAATATCACAGCAACTGAACAAACTTGCTTATTATTCACCATTTTCCTATATTAATCTAAAACCCTTATCTAAAGCTTAGACATACACAGTAAGCTAAATCAAAAATCTCATAAATCAGATTAATCCAAATCCCCTTATAACATAAGCAGATTATCTAGCTACACATATCATAACAAGCAAAATAATAAAGTAATTAAGCAGTAAATAGAATTAAGAAAAACCTTTTGACGTGAACCGTTGATGATGATGACGCAGCGCTGAGCTGGCCTTTAAACCGAATCAACTATCACCAAACCACCATTAACCATCAACAATCGAATGAACCACCAAACAAACACCATAGGATTTCATTCACCCGAGACCACCAACTCCAACAGATCCTTTTAAACCTTTCCAGTTGGGAAAGATTTTTTTCTTTCCCCAATATTTATCTTAAATTATTCAATTAAGCTATTAAAAAGCTTAAACAAATAATTTTTATATTATAATATCAGATTAACAGTAAGATTAATTTAAAAGAAACTTTAATAGTAAAATAATTGGAATAAAAAGATGATGCTCGAATGATATTTTTATTAATCCAGGAAAATAATACAATACTGAAGAAATTAAAATACAAATAATCCTAAAGCTAATCTAACATTATAACATTAAGATAAAAAATGGGATACATTACACATAGAAAATGGGGGTATTTATAGCCCCCCCATAGGCATCCTTGACCGGATATGCGAATCTTCAATCGGATATTCCTTTTTGATGTGAGCCTTTGATCTTGATTTACTTTCTCTTTCTTCAATCCGACGGTTGTCATCTTTGTAGCGCACACGGATTGCCAACGTGGCATCCGTGTGTGCTTCTTGTGCTTCTTTTGAGAGCTCTGATTGGAGGATTAAGAGATGTGAGGTGTTCCATCTTATAGGAAAACGCCACGTAGCCTTTGCTCACCACCTATTCTCTTCCTTAAACCATGGGGGTTTTATTCCCCATGGTATGAATTAATTAATTCCCTGAAAAGCCCCAAATATAATGGAGTTTTTTACCCATCTAGGTTTTGGAACAGTGATGGTATTTACTGGTTTTTTGTGTGTTGGAGAAGAAAGTGAAACAATGATTTACATAGTTAATATCGAGAGAGATAAAGTAACGTGTGTGTGGTGTAAAATGAGTGGAGACGTGTGACTGGGTGAAGAGGTATAAACGTATGAAATAAAAGACAAACCCTAAGCCCAATTTGATCCAATAATCGTTTCTTTCATTTCATTTAAGGCTTTTGGGCTTTTAAACTTTCTTCACTTTATTTCAGTTTGGGCCTGATGGGCTATTCACCATTTGTAACTTGATTAGTAAATGGGCTTTTGAGCTCATTTACCATTGTGGGGCCCACTTGACCATAAACTAGCAAAACTTATTAAATCCACTATTTGTAGAGCTCGATTTTTGGCTTCTTGATCTTTTTCTCAATCTCGTGTCGATTTTCGTCGGTTTTCACGAACTTGGTACCTACACACATTCAAACAAGAAACAAACAAATACAAGGCATATTTGATATGTTTTGTGCAATATTTTCATTGTTTAAAGCTAAAAATGATATGAGTAAAAACACTCATATCAGCCCACATAACGTGTGGTAGCTCTTCTGCCCATCCAGGTCTGTCTCTTCCAAGTCTTGTTCTGATCCTTTCCATGAGTGTCTTGTTGGCTCGTTCCACTAAACCATTTGCTTGGGGATGAGCGACAGCCGTGTCAATCTGCTGGATTTCTAGGTCCGAACACCAACTTTTGAAGGGCTCATTGATGAATTGTTTAGCATTGTCAGTCACGAATATCTTCGGAACACCGAACCGGCATACCACATTGTCCTAAAATAACTTTATGACCTCCTTTCCGGATATCTTGACCAGCGGCTTAGCCTCTATCCACTTTGTAAAATAATCGATGGCCACTATGACATATTTGACATTTCCTGATGATGCCGGTAATGGGCCTAAAATTTCCATTCCCCATTGAAAGAATGGCCAAGGTGCCATGATAGACTTCATCAGAGTTTTTGGTAGCCTTGCGACCGGGGCATGCACTTGGCATGAATCACATTTTTTTAATTCCTCTCTAGCATCCATGTGCATAGTCGGCCAATAGTATCCTGATCGCAACGCTTGAGCCACTATGGATCTGGGTTTTAAATGCATGCTGCATGAACCCATATGTATTTCTCTCGGTACATAATTGGCTTGTAATGGTATCACACACCGGAGAATTGGTTCCAAGTATCATCTTTTGAACAGTACTTCATCTATTAACTCATATTGGTGGATCTTCAACCTTAGGCATCTTGCTTCCTCCTTGTCTTCCGGCCATATCCTATCTTTCAGGCACTTGGTGATTGGAGTCATCCAATTGTCCTCTTCTTCCTCTACTATGGCGTTCACTTCTCCTCGGTCGATCCTCTCATTGAGCACTTCCACTAGCACTTCTTTTGTTAGATGGTAGAATGCCATGGTTGCTAACTTGCTGAGCACATATGCCTTTTGGTTCTGTCTCCTCGGTATGTTCTGGATTGAGAAGAATGAGAATTTTGCAACTATAGTTTTTTTCGGCTAGATATTTTATCATCCGGTCACAACTTGCTACGTATGTTCCGTTAATTTGGTTAGCTACCAGCTTTGAGTCTACCCGGACTTCTATCCTTGCTACCTTCATTTGATTTGCAATTCTCAACCCTGCTAACAAAGCCTCATATTCCGCTTCATTGTTGGTACTTTCAAAATTTAGCCGCAATGCATACGTAAACTCTGTTCCGGATGGACTAATGAGTACTAAACCTGCTCCGAAACCTTGTGCACTTGAGGATCCATCAATGAATAAAGTCCAAGTTTCTGTCTCGTCCTTTTCTGGCTTTCGGACGGGCAGCTTGAAGAACTCTTCGGCAGATTGGCCTATTGGGGCTTCTGTGAGGAAGTCGGCTAACACATGTCCATTGATCGCGTTTCTAGGCTTGTAATAAATCTTGTATGCCCCCAACTCGATTGTTTATTTAGCCAACTTTCCGGATGCATCCACTTTGCTCAGTATTTGTGTAATTGGTTGGTACGTGATCACATTTATTTCATGGCCCTCGAAGTATCTTTGGAGTCTCCTTGATGCTTTGAGTAATGCTAATGCCAACTTTTCTATTGGAGAATAATTCTTTTCTGCATCACTTAACGTTCGACTAATGTAATGAATTGGGCATTGTCTCCCATTCTTTTCTGTTAACAACACCCCACTGATTGATTCTTGTGAAGCCGCTAGGTACATGTATAATGGCTCCTTCGACCGGGGAGTAGTAAGAGTTGGTAGATTGATGATCAATTGCTTCATCTGCTGGAAATCCTTCTCTGCTTCTTGCGTCCATTTGTACTCATGCTTGTTTTCCTTTGTGATGTTCTTCAAAGTGTTGAAAAATGGCAGTGCGCGTTCGGTTGATCGAGCTAGGAATCAATTTAAAACGGCCAGCTTCCCGCTTAAAGATTGCATTTCCTTCCAAGTTTTTGTTGATTGAATGTCCTCAATAGCCCTATTCTTCTTCGGATTCGCTCGGATACCGTCCGGAGTAATCATTTATCCAAGGAACTTTCCTTCCTCTACCCCGAATGAACACTTGACTAGATTTAGTTTCATGTTGATTTGTCGAAGGTTGTCAAAAGTTTCCGCAATGTCTGAGAGTAAGGCTTTCTCGTCATTACTCTTAATGACCATGTCATCATTGTATGCTTCCAAGTTTCTTCCTATTTGTGACTGGAACGCCGAATCCACCAGCCTTTGATACGTTGCTCCGGCATTCTTCAATCCGAATGGCATCTTGGTATAACAAAAGGTTCCTTGATCCGTATAGAAAGATGTCCCTCATCTTTTTCTGCCATTTGGATTCGGTGATACCCTTTGTATGCATCTAAAAAAACCTTTGAAACGGGATTCCACCACAGACTCGATCTTTTCATCAATGTCTGGAGGTGAATAATAGTCTTTCGGACATGCTGAATTCAAGTTTTTAAAATCGACGCACATCCTCCATGATCCGTCGCTTTTCTTGACCATTACCGGATTGGATATGTACGTGGGGTACTTGATTGGCCTTACAATTTCTGCTTTCACCAAGTCCTCGACTTCTTTTGTTACTACTTGAATCTTTTCGGCTCCTAGCATCCGGCGCTTTTGACACACCGGCTCTTGGCTTTCATTAACATTCAAGCTATGTTGCATTATTCTTCTTGGTACTCCAGTCATGTCTGATGGTTCCCAAGCAAAAATGTCTGAGTTGTCCTTCAGAAGATTCTTTAGAGCCTCCTTGCAAGCCTTTGTCATTCCTCCTCCAACGATGGTAAGCTGATCCGGATATGTTGGGTTAAGCATTACCTCTTCCGTTGTGTTTGAAACCTGTTTCTCACCTTGCTCTTTGGCTAATAAAGTTGGGGCATGCTTTTTTGCCAACTGCCTACATTCCGATACCATAACTGACCAGGACGCAAGAGTTGCTATGCCTCTTGGGGTAGGAAACTTTATCATTGCATGGATGGTTGAGGGAACAACTCTTAAGATCCGAATGCCTGGTCTTCCTATTATGACATTGTATGGTGACAGAGTACTTATCACCACGAACTTCATGTGTGTTCGACGAATCAGGCCGTTTGATCCAAAACTCACTTCCAACTCAATCTTTCCGATTGGCTTAACAACCTCTCCGGCAAAACCAACCAAGTCCGTATGCGTTTGACTTATCCTTGATTTAATGCTTGTGTGTATCTTTTCGAAGCAATGGTCAAACATGATTTCAACCGAATCTCCTTCATCAACGTAGATTCTCCTAAGTATCCTCCAAGCTCCACCTCTATTATTATCGGATCATCAGACATCTCGTCTTCTTCCAAGAAGGGAAAAGTTATGGGGACTTTCATCCATTCTTCAACTTCTCCTCTGAACTTTCTTTTTCCTCTATCCGGAATAGCTCGCACCATGTTGATTACCTTATCTTGTTTTGGAGGCTCTTCCCTTCGGTTGTCTCGACCTCTTTGTCTTACGTCTCTCACCAAATGATTCAGCTTTCCGGATTCCAGTGCCAATTCAATTTGTTTCCTCAACTGGAAGCAATCGTTAGTGTAGTGGCCCTTGTCTTGATGGTAATCACAATACCTATCCATGTTTCCACCTCATGCTGGGTTATTCATCGGACGAGGGGGAGACAAACGTAACTGTGTTTCGGTCATCAAGATTTCTTTTAGTTTCTTTGTTAAGGAATTTATACTCAAGACGGGTGTTGGCTTATGATAATTGTCGTTTCGGTTGAAGTTGTTTCGGTTGTAGTTATCATTTCGTTTGTAATTGATCCTTCCCCTTTCGGTAATTCAGTGCTAGCAAATGCTTCTTTTACTCGAACAAAGTCATCCAACCTTTCCATTATTTCGTCCACTGATTCAGGAGCCTTGTCCGAATATCTCTTTGCTAGTTCAGGACTCTTGACTGAATCCATGAATTCTGAAATCTTCATGACTTCCGGAACTCCATGGATAAGACCAACTTCTATTGTCCATCTCTCTTTAAAATCTGTGAGTGATTCATTTGCTTTCCTTACGATTTTGGTTATCTCGTGAGGGCCCTTATGACATAGCTTTCGGATCGAGTATCTCTTGGTAAATGCTTTCCTTAAGTCAGCCCATTCATCAATGTTGTCTGATTCCAAGCTTTCAAACCATCCTCTTGCTCCCCCCTCCAATGTCTGCTGGAACATCCTGCACCAAACCGGCATTGGCCACTCTCCGGAGTTGGCCGCTCCTATAAAGCGGTTCAGATAATCTTCTGGATCTTCCGTACCGTCGTATGTTTTGACATTAACCGGAAGCTTGTATTCGGGTCCAGCAAAGTCAATGATTTTTTGAGTGAGAGGAGATTTTACTGCTTCCTTGAAGGGCTTCTCTAAATCCGCATCAGATACCACATTCCCTCTCACCATCTTAGCTCTACTGCTTCCTTCGTATTCCTCATTAAAACTTAGACGGACTGGTGCTACAACGTTCTTGTTGTGCTCCTTGACTAGTGATCCCAAAGCCAATATATGTTGCTCTAGTTGCTCCCTTGTGAGATTTTTATTCTCCGGTGAGGTTAAGTTTATGGGAAAACTAGGACCTGTCGGAGTGACAGGAGGAGTAGGACCTTCCATTCTAAGCAACTGGTAGATAGAATATCAAGTCCCACGGATGGCGCCAAATGTTCGTGCATTTCTTGCAAGGGTCCGGAATAAGTGACCCGGAATGAATAATCCTCCAGACTAGTCGAGGCTTGTCCTTCGGATATCCTGAAAATCAAAGTAAACGCGTTAGCCTCGTCCGGGTGTGAAGACCCAGACCAAGCTCAGGCGTGAGAGTAAGTAAGGTGAAATGATCCGGAATGGATAAGTGAATAGTATACAATAAAATAGTAATATTCTAAGGTAAAAACAGTCACCTCAAACCTGAGTCCAAGGGGGTATTTATACTGCTCAAATCTCTTGAAATCCGGAAGGCCCAATGGGCTTTGGTCGGGGCCTTGTTGGTCTGCTTGGGGACAATCTTCATGCATTTGGGGGAATTTTTCGTTTGACCTGCTTTGACTTTTTCTTCTTCCTTTGGGCCGGTTACATGTCTCGGATCTGGGTTTCGGATATGGGTTTCGGATATGGGTTTCGGACATGAGTCCGGTTCGGACTCATACACGAACACTAATCACAAGATATCAAACCAAGAACAGAGAAGAATTACGATTTTCGTTATGTTCTATGAGACTAAGGTTTCTGTTTATATAAACAGATAATAATGACAGTTACATGCAGTTATGAAAGTTACAGTTGAAATTCCTATATTCACAACTTTTGTCCAAAAGTTATGTTTGTTGGGTTTTAGTAGGGAAAAAAACTGAATAACCCGACTACAAATATTAATTCGGTCAATGTGATGCCTCGAAACTACTAGGATCGTTTCCCGGGGTTGGCAGCAAGACCCCCCCCCCCCCACCCCCGGCCGCTGACTTGGCAGCAAGACCCTTACAAGGGCGCAACACTTTGACCACTTCATTTTTTTCGTGGGCGAACACGTATTAGCTCAACGAGTGTGTACTCCACATTTCCCCTAACTCGTATATGAGAAGTATATGAAATCTCATTTGGTCTTCAGTAAATCACAATTAACTAAAATAATTGATTACACTAAAATCTCCAACAAATCTCTCCCATTTTAGTATAAATCTTTGATTTACTTAAATATATAAAAATATATACAAGTGTAATAAACATTAAAATGCAGAAACGAAAATGTATTGCGATTGAATTTTCATCTTATTATAGTACACAATCCAAATACTTGAGAATCGAGGTGTCGTAACGATTGAACCCGCCAACTCATTTGAATACATGAAGATACTATACACTTATGTTTCTATAACACTCAACTGTTCATACTTCACAATATTACCAGCCATGTGTCCCCATCCATTAATGAACATAAAGAAAGCCAAGTCCAAGCATCTTGAAGCGGCGAAACTTCATGCTCACATAGCTGGTCCCTAAATTCTTGCTCCTGCATTTAATTTTTCAAAAGACCATTAAGAATACATACTTAAACCTAACCGTCACTTGCAGGTCCGAACACATACTTTGAAAAGATAAATACATGTGTTCTAGTCTCTAACTATGAGCTTTCCACATTAAATCCAACCTCTAACGTTGTATTAGAAAAGAATTGGGTATCTCTTAGGTGGTACATCTAGATGGCCTTTAATTCCATCCCAATCACTAACTTAATCACTAAGTCTCTATCTAATGCATGCGTAAAGTGACCACTTAGATTATGTTGAGACAAAAAAACTCAATAGATATCACACCATTCATTATTATCTCTATAATCATACTATGTTTACTAGCCAAGTTTCTAGACATGCCATTTTATATTTGACTATAAGCTTTAGCCAAAGTTTTAGCACTATCACAATGTTAGAAATTGATGTCATTGGTCTCAGCCATATTTGAATCACGTGTATCAAGTTTCTTAGCCAACCTGATTCTTTACCAACAACAGACAATGCTACAAACTCAGATTCTATAGTAGAACCAGTGAGGCATGTTTGCTTCTTATAAGCCCATGAAGTGGCACATCCCCCAAGAAAGAACACCTATCCACTGGTAGAAGATAAATCTTCAACATGATTTATCCAACTAGCAACGGAATAACCTTCTAACACCGAAGGATATCCAACATATGATAAACCATAATTCATAGTAACCTTTAAGTACTTAAATACTCTTGTCATTGCATGACATTGCTGGCTACTAGGATTACTTGAAAACCTACTCAATCTAACAACTTCATAAGCAATATCAGGTCCAATGCTCGTCATAGCATAAATCAAACAACCATTTGGTCTTGAGTATTCTGTTTGACCACTGTTTTACATGTGTTTGGCACAACATTTTCTACCGGATCCATGGGAGTGCTCATGGAGAAAAATATTCACGATTGAATTTCTTGAGTATTTTTTCAATATAATTAGATTGCGTAATTACAATCCCCCTTTATTCTCACGTTTAATCTTAATACCAAGAATAACGTTTGCTTCTCTCATATTTTTCATGGAAAACTAGATGATAACAACTTCTTAGTTTTATCAACTGGATTTTGGTTAGTGCCAAATATCAACATGTTGTTAACATATAGACAAATTATAACACCTTTACTAGAGCCATCAAATTGCTATATACACATTTGTCAGATTGGTTTAGGAGAAAACCATTAGACAACATAAGTTCATCAAACTTTTGATGCCACTGCTTAGCTGCTTGTTAAACCCTTAAAATGACTTAACTAACTTACACATCATATGCTCTTTACCAGGCATAATGAATCCTTCTGGTTGCTTCATATACACTTCTTCCTCCAAATCACCATTTAGAAATGTTGTTTTGACATCCATTTGATGGATCACTAGATCGTGCATAGCAGCTAAAGCTAACAACAATCTAATAATAGTGATACGAGCAACTTGTGCATACGTATCGAAATAATCGATCCATTCCTTTTGTCAAAAGCCTTGGATTACCAATCGAGCCTCAAACTTGTCAATTGTTCCATCGAATTTCATATTCCTTTTGAAGATCCTTTTTCAACCTAAAGGTTTGCAACCTAGTGGTAAAATAGAAAAGACCCATGTATTATTTTCCATAATTGAACTAGTCTCATAATGAATTGCTAACATTTCAAGATTACATAGCTTCATTTTTCTGTAACTGAACCGATCTCATTATCTATTTCTCATATATTCTATGACAATAAGAATATTAAGATCCAATTTGATCTCTTGATCCTTCAACTAAATATAGTTGAAAATCATAACCATATAATTTAGCTTTTCTACCTCTTTTACTGTTACGGGGTCCAGGAATCTCACTTGGTACATCATTTGAATGATCATCCTCCTAAAATTCATCTAAATTTGGTACATCTTTTGGTCTAGGTATTAAAGAGAAACAATTCTCATCAAATATTGCATCTCTTGATTCTATAATTATGTTGATAGAAACAAAATCATTAGGTTTCAACATAAAATCTATATGCCTTATATTGCTCATTATATCCAACTAAAATGCAATCAATCCCCTTTTCACTAAAAGTTTCCTTTTAAGAGTTCAGAAGCCTAACAATGGCCCGACACCCCTACCTCGCAAAAATGTCAAGGTGGGTTATTTCTTATACCAATGTTCATATGAGGTAATATTGTTCTTTTTAATATAAACCTTATTCAATAAATAGCAAGCCGTGAACGTGGCTTCTCCTCATGACCCGTCACTCAAACAAGAGTAAGACAACTTGTAATTGGCCATTTCTTTAAGAGCTCTATTCTTCCTTTCGGCCATAATATTTTCTTGTGGTGTGTAAGGAGTCCTACATGTTGTAAATATACATGATCAAATATTCACTGCCTATATCTGTGAGTAAGGTTTTAACCAATTCATTTTGTTGCGATGCAACTTCTATTTTATAAATTTTAAATTTATCTAGGGCTTTATATTTTGCATGCAACTAGTAAACATAGCAAAACCTAGAGGCATCATCTATATAAGTGATAACATACTCTTTATATCTTAAAGATGGTGTTGCATGAAAATCACATAAATAACTATGTATTAATTCAAGTATGACATATTTCATTGTTATACATGTAAATGGTTGCCTAGTGATTTTTGTTAACATGCAAGTATTGCATTTACATTATTCTCATCAATAGCAATAATCAAATCAACTTTATATATTTCAAGCATTCTTTTATAGTGCACATGTCCTAAACAAGCATGCCATAAGAAGACATATAAACAAAACCAGAATCATCATAAACTTTATTTGAATTTATCATAGACATTTTATTGTTATAATAACCAAATTCTATAAATATACCAGACTTCAATAAGATATAATTATCGGATTCATACACTTGCTGTATCCGCACTTATATAATACAGGACCAGAAATTAAATTAGTATGATGTTTAGGAACATACAATACATTAAACAAAATAATAGATTTTCTAGAACTGAATTCCAACAACGGCCACACTTACTTTTCCATGAACATGAGTGAAATGACCATTACCCATGTAAAGGACAGATTCGTCTTCCAGCGGTGCATATGTCTTAAACTAGCAACGATCTTTACAAACATAAGTTGTGGCACGAGAGTCAATCCACCATGCAATTGCATCAACATGCACATAAAATGCTTAAGTAATTAGTGAAATATTTAATAAATTTGTTCCAAACATGTACTAAATTATGCCCTTGGTCTTGGAATTGGTCCTAATACCCTTTTCTCGAACCACCATCACTTGTGTTATTCTTCTTAATTCATTACGACAATCCCCCTTAAAGTGGAAATTAGGCCACACTTATAACATTTCACCTTAGGCTTTTTGTTAGAACCGAAACCACTATTGTTATCCTTGAAACTACGTTTCTTTACTTTGTTTTGTTTGTTGTTTTTATTCTTCCCACCCTCTTAATCATGTTAACCGAGGGTCCAACAACTTCTTTTCCTTTGCCCTTGTCACTGGCATGCGCCTTTAGATATTCCTCATGCACAAGTGCCTACCAAGTTAGACCAAAGACATATTGTCTTTACCATGTTTCAAATTATGTTTGACATCCTTCCAAGAATAAGACAACTTATCTAAACACTTGAAATAGATATAGATTTATTTATCCATTTTAGACCGTGTTTTATATATTGTCAAAGGGTTCTAAGGAGTTAGTGGTATTGTTCCATGACTGGCCTAGAATCGACCATCTTGTAACTATTAAAATTACTTAAAGGAACTTCTTACTTGAAACTTACTCGGCCATGTACTTGGATTCAAGAGAATCCCACAACTCTTTTGCAGATTCGACATTCTGATAAATATCAAATATACGGTTAGCCATACCGTTAAGTATGTGTCATCTGTAGATGTAGTCGTCGTTCTCCCACTTTGATATGTGTCTGATTACTTCTACTGTATCATCCTTTAGTAACTCTGGCATCAGGGTAGACATAACATACACAACCATTAAAGTTGTCAAGAGGAAGTGCATCTTCTTCTGCCATTGCCTTAAATCATTTCATTCAAACTTATCCAGTTTCCTAAAGTTCGTAGTCATCTCTTTCACGGTGCTTCCTCATGTCGTAATTATCACAAAATACTTTATATCTTTGAAAAAATAGAGTTACTGTGTGCGATGATTCTTAGATATCTAACTGTGAGTCCAAGGTATTTGTTTATATAAACAAATAATAATGACAGTTACAAACAATTATGATAGTTACAGACAATTGAAATTCCAATAGTCATAATTGTTTTCCAAAAGTTACGTATGTTTGGTTTTAGTGAAAAAACTAGGTTGCGTTTAGTTGGATGAAAAACACCATGTTTTTTATAAAATATTTTCTAGAAAACAAGAAAAACAAAAAATGCGTTCAATTCATCGTTTTC
Organism: Glebionis coronaria; assembly: GCA_025667525.1. Taxonomy (NCBI): domain Eukaryota; kingdom Viridiplantae; phylum Streptophyta; class Magnoliopsida; order Asterales; family Asteraceae; genus Glebionis; species Glebionis coronaria. The sequence continues at coordinate 10,480,114 of CM046882.1, forward strand.
TAGAAATATTTTCTAGAAAATGAAAAATCCATGTTTTACCCTTTTGCACACAAAAACAAAAAAACTCTTTTTTTTTGTTTTCTAAGTTTTCCTTTAGATATAGAAAATCCATTTCCCCTTTGTTTCCTTTATAGTTTTGGAAAATGGAAAACACAAATTTCTCCAACTAAACGTGTTTTCTATATTTTTAAGTGTTTTGTGGAAAAAGAAATCTCTTTTCTTTTTCTACAAAATAAAAAATAGAAAATGATGAAAAATGTTTTCCAACTAAACGCACCCTAAATATCTAAAGTACGAAATATCTTTTCGGTCAGGGCTCTGTCCCGAACCCCACTGAGATCACCCCCCCCCCCCCCCCCCCCCCCTCTTCTCCTGTTCCGATCGCTCGTTGATCGGCAACGAGGTCCCAACAAAAGGCTCTGCCCCTTAACCTTGCAATTTTGCCGTGAAAAAAAATATATTAGCTCAACGAATATGTACTTCACACTTCCCTAACTCGTATTTAAACCGAATATAAAATTTCATTAATCTCTTGTAAATCTCGATTAACTAAAATATTTATTGACACTAAAATCCTTAATACATTATACACGAAATTATACTATTATGTCAATATTTCTCGTACCCTTTTATACACAGGTTACATAAAAAATATTACAAGCAACTCGAATGATTGACAAGAAACATTATGACAATAGAATCGGACAAAAATTGGGGACATGTTCTACAAAATGACCAAAATTTATGATGGGGCCATTTTAAGCTGCGTGATTGCCAGGATATTTTGATGGATGTGTTTCTAATTTACTATCTTAAATTATTTTATAGGGGAATTTTTTTTATACCTATTTATAAATGCGCAGAATAATGATTATATGAACTAGCATAGGATTTGTGTATTGCAGCGGCAAATATCTGATAGACAATTTTTGAGACGATCAAATATTACTCTTTTACCTATAAAACTTGTATTCACATTAATGTGAAATTTGTAAAACATAAATTAAAATAAATCCATTAAAATTAAAAAAAGGTAAACAATTAATAAAAATATATCAAAATTGATATTGAATTAAAAGTAATAAAATTTTAAAAATTAGTGAAATTATATTATAAAAGTAATAATTAAATAAAAAAACTTTTTTATTTAAAAATAAAAATGTTATTTAAATAGGTTGTTAAAAAAATTGGTTGGTCATGATATATAATTGTGAGTAATACACTAACAACTTACTTTATTTAATAGCTAAAAAATTTGAAAAATCAGCTTTGTTATTTTTTAAGAAGGGCTATGTTTGGTAAAATTAGCTGTAAGCTGTAAGCGGTTAACTGTAAGTTGTTAGCTGTAAGCTGTTTACTAAAAAGCTCTTTTTTTAATAGAAGTGTTTGGTATATTAGCTGTTAACTGTAAAAATTAAATGTAAAATGACTTAAAAGGACATATTTAAATAAATTATAATATGGTTGGAGGGTATATCAGTAATATAAGGCTTTAACAGCTCTTGACAAATTAAAAAGTTGTAGCAGACAGCTTTTTATTTAAGAGCTACTTGTGAAAATAAAAAGCTAACAGCTTTTAAAAATTGTTGTACCGAACAGAGCTATTAGATTATTTTTTTAACAAAAAAGCTAACAGCTCTGAAAAAGTTTTAAAAAAACTCTTGCCAAATATAGCCAAGGCCTCAAATCTCCATCTCTATCTCTATTCTCTATTATCTATAAAGGAAAAACCACCATTTTCTGAAAAGTGAAAAATGAAATGTGAAAACTTAAATTCTATAAATAGTGCAATGTGAAAACTTAAATTCCATAAATAGATTCACTTAATTAATTAGTCAAACTTCTTCCATAATTTCAATACTTATAATTACGATTACCGGGTCACAGGTTCGACCATCGGGTCATCGGTTCGATCACCGGGTCAACTTGATCGAGTCACCCGGTTACCGGTTCGTTCTCCAGGTCAACCCTGCCATCAAGTCTAACAGGGTTTCAAAAATATAAGACCGGGTTTAATTTGACCCGTTTTTTTAACTGTTTGTACTGGTCGGGTTAAACCGGGTTATTAAAATATTTGTGTTAGCGGGTCAAAACATGTAACTTTTCACGTTTTATTTTGAATTTTACACGAAATACTCATCGCAATATCACATATCGTTAATTTTTTGTCGTTACGAATTTCGCTGCTACGCGCGAATAATCGTCTACTTTATTATAATGTAGTTATAAATAAGTGTGGGCAAATTCTAAAACACCATACATATATAAATAATAGTTGCAATTAAAAGTTCACATTTTTAAATAAAAAATTCCTATTTTTTTAACATTTTTAAATATGGACTCATTTTGTTATCCAAAATTCTGATATCTGAATAATAAGAAGTGTGAGAAATATAAGTGTAACAAAATAAGATCCACATTTGTGTAAACAAGCTATCGTATATTTTATACTTAAAAATATAAACTTTTATTTGCAATCATTTTATGCATGTTTTCTAAAATTCGTTCATATTCATGTGACTAGTTTTTACACGATTATAAATGTAATATGCGTACCTTTTACAAAACGACGAACAGACAGAGATAGTAATGCAACCACAAAGTTGACTTGACCAACCTTGTCAATCGATTTTGACTCAACTTTTTTTGTTACACAAAAAATAAAGCAAACACGTACTAGTAATAAAAAAAACTGCACCATAAAAAAAGTTTAAAAAAAACACACGCACAAACTCTCTCTATTCGCGAGAAACCAAATAAATAAAATACTTGAAGAGAGAGGTGAGGGATAGACCCAGAGGCGGAGCCAGGGGAGGGGCACGGGCCCTCCACCGAAAAATTTTGCAGTGTAAATTATTGAAAATTTTGAGATATTTTGGTAATGTGCCCCTCCTATAAAATGTCTGACTTGGTTGAATCGAAAGAAAAAATTGATTTGAAAAAGTTTGTGCAAAGAAAAGCATGTATATATATAAAATTGAGAAGAAGATGGACTACCGAAGAAGATGATAGATTATACTAATATAAATTATAGTATTTTGTGTAAAGAAAAGCATGTATATATATGAAATGGAGAAGTAGGGATGGCAACGGGTAAGAAAAAACCCATAACCCACGGGTACCCACACGTAAATAGGTGGGTATTTTCATCATTTTACACCCACGGGTAGGTCGTGGGTATAAATCAAAACCCATTAATGGGTGGCGGGTGGGTGACGGGTATGCTATACCCGTCATGGGTAAACCCATGATACCCATAACAGGCAATACCCACTTGTGTATCCATCAATTTACTTATAGGTTTTCTTATAATCCCATTTAAAATAAGATAAAATTCATTATACCTCTTAAATAGTTGTACTTAGATAGTTGTGACTTGTGAGACTATTATAAATTATAATTGCTATCACTGTCAAGAGAACACATTAAACTAGAAAAGAATATTCGTATTACTACACTAAAAAGTGAAGATCAAATATCAGATCATCAAATATATATACATAGATAATCTAGTTCGTCTCTTCTTGTGCTACCAAACATCAATCCGTCCATACTAATACATATATGATACTACTGTTTTACACTTCTAGCATATTTTGTTCACTCTACAAGGTACACGACACACCTCTAGTCCTCAAACACATCTAAATAAATATTCACTTATTCTAGTTTTGTTGTTTTATTGATATTGTCTTTAATTCAGTTTCTTGAAACGCACTTACATAATTTATTTTCAAATAAGATTGTGTGATTTTGTTTTATTGCATTAACCCATGGGTTTACCTACGGGTAACAAATACCCACGGGTATGGGTATGGGTATCAAACTATACCCACTAATGGGTAACGGGTGGGTGATGGGTATGAAAATATTTACGTGGGTGGGTGACGGGTTTGACATACCCGTGCCCATTACCCACGGGTGCCATCCCTATGGAGAAGAAGATGGACTACCAAAGAAGATGATAGATTATACTAATATAAAATATAGTAGTACTTTGTAATTCTAAAAAGTAACGTGTCTTGCGTTTATATTTTATTAGTCTATTGGTGTGACAGGATCCATTTATCTAGTTGGTGTGATTTAGCTTATCTAGTTGGTAGTAATTTTCTTTTGAATGTTGCATCAAAAAAAAGATGATCTGTTGTAATTTTCTTTTGAATGCTACATCATATTGTTGCTTTAAAAAAAAGGCTATACAAATAAAGATGCGTTACATATTTCATGGACATATAGTCAGCGTTTTGATTATTAAATTATTTGTATATATTATTCATTACACTTTTATTTTATGTAGTATTAACTTTTTTATAAATTGACATGCTTATATTATTTTATATTTAATATGCTTAGATATCCGAGCTAGCTAATTTTAATTTTAGTTTGCCGATAGCATATTTTAGTTTTCCCTTAACTTTTTATATACCGTAAAAAAAATTGTGCCCCCTCTTAAAAATATTTTTGGCTCCGCCCCTGGATAGACCTCATCCCATTCATGTCAAAAATATTGTAAGGGAAGTTAGACTTAGATCCTTCCGTTAAAAGAAGTAGATGTTGCATAGAAAAGGCAACGTCAGTCGACTGATGTGAGCAACTGAGTGAATCGACCGAATAATTAAGAGCGAAGCAACTAATGGACTAAGAGGATGATGCCCCTAGGATGAAGCTCATAATGTGCTAAATATCATACTTCATAAATTTTGAAATGTAATTAGTATGACATTGTATTCTTGATTTCATAGTAAAAAAATGACAAACATATGAAAGTTGCGAGTACAAAGATATTTATCAGTGTGAGCGACTCTGATCAAATCAATGAAATTGCAAGATACGACTGAATGAGGATCAAAACTAATACGAAGAATATGTATGTTAGTGTTTTAACTTCATTTACTTGATCGTTATTCTTAGGGGCGTTTGGTTCGCTGAATATTTTTGAAAGAATTGTAATTTTATGAAGGAATTGTAATTTGATTTAGTTACAATTTAAAGGGTTTGTAATTTGTTGTAATTGTAATGTGTTGTAATTGTAATTAATTAGATCTATTGATGTGTTTGGTTGACATGCAATGTAATGTAATTCATATTTTTTAGTAAATAAAAAAAAAGTAATAGTTAAAATATAATATTATAATAAATAATAAAAGAGTAATAATAATATTATAATAAAAAATAATATAATAAAATTATTTATATTTTCTATTATTAATATAAAAAAATAATAATAAAAGTAATAAAAAATATTTTTATATTTTATTTTAATAATAAAAATATATTTTATTTTATTATTTTTATATTAATATTTTTATAAAAAATAAATAATTTTTATTATTTTTATTTTAACTAAAAAATAAATAAATAATATTTTTTATCAAAAAAAATTTATATTTTTAATAAATATTTTAATTTTTATTATTAAAATAAAGAATATTTATTTTTAAAAAAAATATTAATATAAAAAATAAGAAAACAAAAAATAATAAATACTAATATTAACTAAAAGTAATAAAATAAATAAATAAATAAATAAATAAATAAATAAATAAATAAATAAATAATAATAATAATAATATAATATTATTATTAATATTAATATTAATAAATGATATAAATATTAATACTAATATTAAAATTAAAATTATTATTTTTTAATTTATATAACGTTAATAGAAATAATAAAATATTAATAATAATATTATTATTATCTATTACTATTATCTATACTACATTATAAAGGGTGTATCCCTTTGGTTGAAAGTTGAAAATGTTGAATGGTTGAAAAATATGGGTCCCACTAATCTATATTTATACTACATTATAAAGGGTGTATCATTTGGTTGAAAGTTGAAAATGTTGAATGCTGGAAAAATGTAGGTCCCACTAATGTATATTTATATTACATTATAAATGGTGTATCCCTTTGGTTGAAAGTTGAAAATGTTGAATACTTGAAAAATGTGGGTCCCATTAAAAACTACTACATGCAAATCCTATTCATTAAAAAAGATATAAACTTTCGTTAATTAAACAAATGGCACCCTTTCATCCAATTGAAACATACTTATAAGATATTTTGAATTATAACATGTTACAACGCTTTGAAATAAAAGTTTAATCTTTTGACGTCATATTTTGAATTTCACCGAAACACTTACCACAATATCGCATCGTGTTAATTATCTGTTGCTAGACAATTTCCGCCGCTATGCGCGGGTACTCGTCTAGTTATTTATAAATAGTCATATTTTAATATAAAAATACTGAATTACGACGTAATTCAAAACTTTCCATCTAATATCCTATGTAATCTCAATTCCTTCATTGGAAGTAATTGTAATGTTTGAATTACAATTACAATGCAAACAAAACAACCTACGTAATGTAATTCGAATTATAATTCCCTCAATTTATAAACAAAACAAACTATGTAATCATGTAATGTAATTTAGATTACAATTACATCCATTTACAAAGGATTACAACGAACCAAACGCACCCTTATGGCCAGCGAATTTCAGATTTACATATCATGAAGACGTCATGAAGTGAAATTTTGAATGTTTATAGATTTTACACTTTCATTATTGAACAAGTCTTTTCTACATTTTCTACTTTAACTTTACAATCAGTTTGGGTTGGGTTCGGTTGTGTTGGGCTTGGGCCCACTTGAGGTCCAACGGTAAAATCTAAGGAGAATTAACATTAACCAAAACACTAGCATGGAACTCTTTTTTCCTGACCCAACTTTAACATGGAATTCAAAAGAGTCATTTGTACGAATTTTGTCAAATACATAAATGAAAAACTATTCTTGTTTTTTTTTTTTTTTTTTTTTTTTTTGTTTATAAACTAACTAAAAGGAAACATCTTTCCATCAAATCTATCACTCTAACTCATATTTAAAAGGTTCTTTAGTCCATAATTGTTATGACTTGACTACTTGGGTACACCACATGTTTTTTTTTTTAATTTTTCATGTTAACTTTCTGTTTGTCTAGTAATTGGCGTATCTCCTTACAAAGGGACAAGGTCAATAAAAGGGACTTTTTTAGAGTCCCCACTACGTTTGGAAGTTGGCAAACCAGAAAAATGTCAATGGCTTTATGGGGTCATTCACATAATAGGTGTCAACATGCTATTACTAACTAGGGAATTACTTAACATTATAGACAATTACACTATGACACAAATATGATTGCAATTCACATTAAAAGTTACATAATCTTAAAAGGCACAAGGTAGAATTACATAATAACACTTTGTTCATAATGAAGTCTTTAGCTTAACGGAAATGGATTCGATTTTAACTTTCTAATAAAATTTACGCATACAATGTGAGTATGTGACACATCTAAGCCATCATTTTTTTGAACTCATGGAAATCAAGAAAACCATCAAAATTGGCATCATAAGCTTTAATCATACTCTCAACATCCATAATACTCTTATCATCCCATAATCCTAATCTTGACAACGCCTCCATTAGCTCCTCGTTACAAATGAATCCATCACGGTTCTTATCAAACATCTCAAACGCTTTGAATAGGTCGCTATCAGATTCAGCGACCACCTTTTCTTCCTTTTAATTAATGGTATCATGAAACTCTAAGAACTCGGTAGAATTAAGATTGGTTTTACTCGTTAAGTATTGTAGGTCATCGACACTTGAAGACACTTTCATGGTATCAAGAAGCCATTGGAGCTCAAGCAGGCTAACAAGCCCGTCTCCATTTTGATCTAGCTTCGTGAAAAGGCGATACAGATCATTGTTGTTAAGAGAAGACATTTTAAAAAGACAAATATGTGTATGAGTTTATGAAGAATATATTTTGTGCTAGATATATATATGTAAGATTATATGGTTAGCAGTGGTACAAAAAATGGGGATATAGACATTTATCTGGTGCCATATTTTGTTTTGTTGATATATTTTCATTGACTCATATTCTTGCACCTGGTTCGTTGCCAAATGTTTGGTCTTTTACTTTGACTAGGAAAAGAATATTTCAAAACCTCTCATTATCATTTTGTTATGTTTTGGACTGTTGACGTTCAACACAATGTTTCAAAATCTCTTATACACATGGACCTCGCCATGAAAGATGAAGAAAGAAGCACACAGATTGTGCGTGTATTTTTTATTTCAAGATCTCTCATATAGCCGCGATTGGCGTATATGACCATTGGAGCACTTTTAAGTCTTAGATTTGGCAAATATCGACTGTGTGACTTATCGTTACTACATCTAATTTAGGATTTTAGGTATTCTAAATCTTAAATCCTAGGCGCGCAAATATGCAAGTCGGGATATCTTGCAGTGCGTTTTGCATGTAGAAATTTCCTGCAGTTTGACGAGATTGTCTCGTTGTGTATCGAGGGTTCCCCGATGCAGTTTGAAGTCGTTAATGGTGCAAAAACCAAAACAACAGTACTAACCGACATCACCGTCACCGTGTGCTCTAAAGGAAAGATGGTTCCTTATTTAATTTTCTATATGTATACATGTATTTTCATCTTCCTAGATTATGTAGTTTCTATTTTCGTATAAAATCATTGCATTTTCTTAACTTTGTATGATCTAAATTTCCCACATAATTTCTGAAGGAAAATGTACACGTAAATAATATATGTCCGGAAGTCGTCCCGAGCCTAAGGAGACGCACGCGTTAATACGTGGAACAATTATACGTTAATATATTACGCATAATATATTAATTAGTGATAAGTTATAACAAACGTTAATTAATTAGTTAATTAACAGGATTTATAAATTATAGTTAAACGTTAACTATAAATATTTTATATGAAAAACAAATAAAACAAAAATACGAATTTAATACCTTTTGGTTTTAGATTACGTTTAATATCCTAAATTGGTTTAGGTGAACCGACTTTTGCATGTCTATAAATAATGAGATATCATTCATCATTATGGGATCCATGTGATAGAATACAAAGGGCAGTTCTTTACGATTATCTTTTGTAGTGCGACTAACTACAAAACCTAATTGTTGGTTTGTGTTTATTTGTTATAAACTAATATTGATTGGCTTTATCACTATTAGTACTAGCATACTTAATTGTTTGCTATAACGTATTGTGTGCGTATTCTTAGAGAGATCATACTTTGATCTTTATTGGTGGTTCGATAAAGGTGTTTTATTCATCGCTAAAAGGTACGCGTTTCTTTATCGTTTATGTTAATTATTTGTCTATACGTGATCCTATATTCCGCTGCGTACTCGTGATTATTAATGTGTTAATATGATAAAAGGTTTTTATAAATTCCAACAGTGGTATCAGAGCCAGGTTCGTATAGCTTTTAATTACATTAAAAATAACGAAAGAGATAAAATTGTGTAAACTTACTATGATGGCGTTTGAATTATTTTATTTGATGATTAGTTTTTCATAAACCCTAATTAGGGTTAATAAAATTAATTAGACAAACCCTAAGTTGTATGCAATTTTTGTTGATAAATATGTTGTTAATTGATAATTAGTCTTTATTTATCACGTTGTTAATTGTTAATTTATGGTTCGATCCATGGGAATCATGCAAGTTTACCATGGATCATGTGTTCTTGATTAATTGTTTTAATTAAAGTCATGATAGATGTGGTATGCATGAAGTATGTGATTAATTGTTAATTGGATATATGTTTTAGGTTAATATTTATTTGTTTTGCTTTTGATTATAATTGTTATATCATGGTTCAAGCAAAGGGTTTTTCGAAAAATAAAAATAAACCGGACTAAAACTATATGAAATTTGATTTATTATAATCTTGTTCTTGCACGATCATATGTGGCAACAAACGAGTCGCCCTTACATGGTTTTAAATCTAACTCACGCCGTGATTAGCAAGAATCAAGTTTATAATTTGTTTTCTACTTTAAAGTTGTAAAATTTTATTAATGACGTAATTTGCAAAAGTACTATCTAGTTGCAAGGCTAAGGTTCGGGAAGACTCATCAAGACTTCGGTCTTGTAGATACCATTGCCCTATAATACCTGACTATTTGTAGTCTCCTTATCTTGCATACTATTTAGGAAGCCGCGAATGGTCTAGGGTTTGAATGATTTTAATCATTCTTTAATCTTTTCCCGTGATAAAATTAAACTTCTTTAAATAGAATACATGTTGAATCGTCAATTTTTATGATATCACTATTTATACAATTGAATTGTAAGTTAAATAAGTGATATTTATAATTAACGAATTGAGTAAATTTTATAAATTATCATGATACAAAGATGTTGCATGCTTCTTTGTACATGTTTTGAATTGTCAAAATTTATACCCTTTGAAATAAGTTTATTTGCCATCCAACGTGTAAAAGCACTTGCACTTACTCTTTCACCATACGTGAGACAGTGGTGATTTTGTAACCCAAGGTGATATAATACACTCGATTGTGAGACGTCGGTGCTATATAATCACAGTTTTTAGTTGGACGACTTAAGCAAGTTAAGATAGGTGAGACCTTAACTCGTGGCAATAGATGGGATAAACATGCTCACTTTTTCACTTTTGAATTGTCACAAGTGATGGATATAAAGTTGAGTCCCATAATTCTAGAAGTTGTATTGGATGCAATTATTGAACGTCAATTACCCCTTGAATATCATCATCACTAGCAGATCAACTGATGCGGTGGTGGTATGTCTTGGTGGATTCTAGCTTTTAGAAAATTAATTGTTTATTTATAGACATGGGTATTTAATTTTCTATAAAGGGAGTATTATCGAAAATACTAAATTATTGAACTTTGTTTATTTGTAGATGGCAATGAATAATGCCCAAACCAAACAAAACAGTTCGGCTTTCAGGTCGATGCTTGAGAAGCAACATCTTACTGGTCCTAACTTCAATGAGTGGTTACGCGCGCTCAAACTAGTTGTGCGTGTGGAGAAACTACAGGATGTGTATGACAATCCTTTGCCTGACCATCCTGGTGCTAATGCTACTGATGAACAATTAGTAGAATGGAATGCTCTTTATGATCGTCATAATGAAGTTGCTTGTTTAATGCTTGGAACTATGTCTCCATCGCTTTATCAGCAATTTGAACACAAAAGTCCTAAGGACATGATAACTGAGCTCCAAAAGATGTATGGAAAGCCTCCTGGTGTCGAACTACAAGAGTTAGTACACACTTTCCATTCATGCAAGCAGGAAGAGGGTCAATCCGTTAGCGATTATGTTCTATTGATGAAAAGCTATTTGGATCATTTGGCAACTCTCAACTATGTTCTTCCAGAAGCTGTCTCTGTCAGCTTGATCCTCAATTCACTTTCGAGTGATTTTGAGGGCTTTGTGCAAAATTACAATATGCAAAGCATGGGGAAGACAATTAGTGAAGTTCATTCTTTGCTTATTGAATTTGAGAAAGGAGTTAAGAAGAACAAGAAGTCAAATGTTGCATCTTCTTCTACACCACAAGTGATGGCGATCCAAGGTGGTAGGATCCAGAAGTACAAACCGCAAGGAGGTAAGGCTAAAGGTAAAGGTAAGGATAAGGGTCCTAAAAATTCTTATCCTCCTAAACCTAAAAAGCCTCAACCTTATAAGAAAGAGCATCCGGCAAAAGATTCCATATGTCACCACTGCAAAGAGGTTGGACATTGGAAGAGGAATTGTCCTGTTTATCTAGCTGAGTTGATGAAAAAGAAGAAGCAAGTTGGATCGTCCACTTCTTCAGGTATTTATACTATTGAATTATTTGCTTGTTCTAAAAATTCCTGGGTGTATGACACTGGTTGTGGTACTAATATTTGTAACACAAAACAGGGACTTAGAGGAGCAAAGAAGCTGAAGCAAGGTGCTGTCTACTTGTATGTTGGAAACGGCGTACGTGCTGAAGTAGAAGCTATTGGAAGTTTTGACTTAGTTTTACCTAATGGTTTAATTCTTGTTTTGGATGATTGTCATTACGCACCTACTATAACTAGAGGTGTTGTTTCAGTTTCTTGTTTGCATAATAAATGATTTATTCATAAATTTACGGATTCTGGTATGACCGTTTCTTTTAATGATATGATTTATTTTAATTGTATCCGTGTTAATGGTATTTATGAAATTGATATGCATGATCCTACTTTGCAAATTGTGAATTCAATGTATTCAATTAGCAATAAGAAATCTAAAGCAAGTTTAGATTCTACTTATCTTTGGCATTGTCGACTTGCTCATATTAGCAAGAAGCGAATTGAAAAGTTACAACATGATGGACTTTTAAACTCAACGGATAGTGAACCGTTTGATCAATGCGTTTCTTGTATATCGGGCAAGATGACAAGGAAATCTTTTTCGCATAAAACGGAAAAGGTGAAAGATCTACTTGGATTAATCCATACCGATGTATGTGGTCCACTTAGACACGTGTCAAAGCAAGGTGCTACATACTTCATTACCTTTACTGATGATTATAGTCGTTATGGTTATGTTTATTTGCTTAAACATAAACATGAAGTCTTTGAAACATTCAAGGTATTCAAAAATGAAGTAGAAAATCAACTCGGGAAGACTATTAAAGCCATTCGATCGGATCGTGGTGGTGAATATATTAGTCAAGAATTTAAAGATTATCTAAAGGCTAGTGGAATTGTCCAACAGCTGACTCCTCCTTACACGCCACAACACAATGGTGTTTCTGAGAGGAGAAATCGAACTTTGCTAAACATGGTTCGATCAATGATGAGTCTTTCTACTTTGCCACTATCCTTTTGGGATTATGCTCTGGAGACTGCTACACGCATTCTCAATATGGTTCCAACCAAGAAGGTTGACAAGACTCCATATGAACTATGGCATGGAAAAGTTCCTAACTTGTCTTACTTAAAGGTCTGGGGTTGTGAGGCTCATGTGAAACGTCACACGCCTGACAAACTTCAATCAAGATCGGTTAAGTGTGTCTTCATAGGTTACCCTAAGGAAACTATGGGTTACTATTTCTACTACCCACCTGAAAACAAAATAGTTGTTGAGAGGTATGCAGATTTCTTTGAAAAGAATCTCATAGTTCAAAAAGAGAGTGGGAGGATTGTAGAACTAGAGGATGAAGATATTTTACCTTCTGAAACTACTAGCGAACATCCAATTGAGGAAGAAAGTCTTGCACCTGATGTAACTCAAGAAGAGGATGTTGTCCCCATTCGTAAGTCAAAAAGAACAATCAAAGCACCTGAACGACTATGTCTAAATGTAGAAGTCGAGGAACATAGTTTAGGGGATCTTAACGAACCCACTAACTACAGAGATGCAATATTGGATTCTGAATCCGATAGGTGGATTGTTGCTATGAATGCGGAAATGCAATCTATGTATGATAATCAAGTCTGGAGACTTGTAGATTTACCACCCAATGCGAAGGTCGTAAAGGGTAAATGGATTTACAAGAAGAAGACGGACATGGATGGCATTGTACACACCTATAAAGCTCGATTTGTAGCAAAAGGGTTTACACAAACTTATGGTGTTGACTATGAGGAAACCTTTTCTCCTGTTGCAGATTTGAGAGCTATTAGGATTCTCATAGCTATAGCAGCGTACTATGACTATGAGATATGGCAAATGGATGTAAAAACCGCGTTCTTGAATGGTTACTTGGAAGAAGAAATCTATATGGAACAACCGGAAGGTTTTGTTGATCCTAAGCATCCCAGAAAAGTATGTAGGCTTCAAAGATCCATTTATGGACTTAAGCAAGCATCAAGAAGCTGGAATAAAAGATTTGATGAAGAAATCAAAAAGTTTGGTTTTGATCAAAATCTAGATGAGCCATGTGTATATCAAAAAGCTAGTGGGAGTAATGTTGTTTTCCTAATCTTGTATGTTGATGACATAATCATTATGGGAAATCATATTCCAAGTTTACAAGAGGTAAAGACCTATCTTGGGAAGTGTTTTTCTATGAAAGATTTAGGGGAAGCGGCATTTATTCTTGGAATCAAAATCTATAGAGATAGATCGAAGCGGTTAATTGGACTAAGTCAAAATGCATATCTTGATAAGATCTTGAAGAAGTATAGAATGGATAATTCCAAGCGTGGTCTCATTCCTATGCAAGTGCACACTGACTTAAATAAAAAACAAGGTGCTACTACATCTGATGAGATGAAGCGTATGCAGAATGTTCCTTATGCTTCGGCTGTAGGATCTATTATGTATGCTGTGAGGTGCACTAGACCTGATGTTGCGTTTGCGCAAAATATTACAAGCCGATTTCAGCAAAGTCCAGGTGAAAGTCATTGGACTGCTGTGAAAAATATTCTTAAGTATTTAAGACATACTAAGGATACGTTTTTGGTTTATGGTGGAAATCCTGAAGCTAATGAGCTACAAGTTAATTGTTATTGTGATGCTGGATTTGAAACCGATAGAGATGACACTAAATCTCAAACTGGGTATGTTTTCGTTTTGAACGGAGGCGCGGTAGTATGGAAGAGCTCCAAACAAAGTACTACTGCACAATCTGCCACAGAAGCTGAATATATCGCTGCTTCTGAAGCTGCAAAGGAAGCTGTTTGGATGAGGAAGTTTATTGGAGAACTTGGTGTAGTTCCTACCAATGAAGAACCTATAAAGATGTATTGTGACAATTCAAGTGCAATCATCATAGCTAACGAACCGGGAGTTCAGAGAGGCGCCAGACACTATCAAAGGAGATATCACTATGTTCGAGAATGTATCGAATTGGGTGAGATTGATCTAGTTAAAGTTCATACAGATAATAATCTAGCAGATCCTTTTACGAAGGCTTTACCTGGTAAAAAGCTTACTCAACATGCTAGGAGCATGGGACTTCGTCCTGCTAGTAGTTTCATGTAATCTGTTTTAGTATTTGGATAAAGGATATTGTTAAACAATATTTATTTTATGAATTGAAGTATTGGATATATTCGTTTTCTTTAATATTTATTGGTCCTATTTTTGCATGTTTAAATCCTTGAATAATATGTTATTCTAAATTGTCTATGTCGATTGATTATATGGGAATATAATTGAATTAAGACATATATGAGAGATGGTAATATTCGTAGAATATGCAAGAACGGTTCACCAACTCATACGATATCCAAAAGTTGTATATTGGACATCTCCTACTAACAAGTCAATCACTTTATGGATCGGCGTCTTTAAGTGAAACTTGTAAATGATTTACATTACTAAATCCTTTGACTTGAGATGCAAGCAGGTCTTATATATGTGGATGATACTTTTTGCTATAGATCTAACGCTATCCTGAATAAGGTAGTAATAAAGGCTATAATCATTTGTATCTTGAAACATGTAAGAGGCACGTGTAGTCAAGATAGAATTTGTTCATTCAACTAGGATTGAAGAATAATGCTACTGGGCCCCTCGTTAATTAATTAGATGTTTGTATGGCCATACCCAATGGTAATCTAGATTTGTCTCGATTAGATTAGTAATCTATATTAATTATGTAATGCGAGAAACAGAATAGTTAAAATGGAATGACTTTGATCCATATCCATTATTAACATGGCATTTGAGAAACAAAGGGATTGTAAATGTTTAAGTCATTTAAATGTACTTTATGGAAAACTACACTCGAGAGTTTTCGGGAGCATTGGCGTGTTGCTAGACGCTAACCAATGTTATTATATTATATTATTGTACATGTCCAAGTGGGAGCTGAAGGAAAATGTACACGTAAATAATATATGTCCGGAAGTCGTCCCGAGCCTAAGGAGACGCACGCGTTAATACGTAGAACAATTATACGTTAATATATTACGCATAATATATTAATTAGTGATAAGTTATAACAAACGTTAATTAATTAGTTAATTAACAGGATTTATAAATTATAGTTAAACGTTAACTATAAATATTTTATATGAAAAACAAATAAAACAAAAATACGAATTTAATACCTTTTGGTTTTAGATTACGTTTAATATCCTAAATTGGTTTAGGTGAACCGACTTTTGCATGTCTATAAATAATGAGATATCATTCATCATTATGGGATCCATGTGATAGAATACAAAGGGCAGTTCTTTACGATTATCTTTTGTAGTGCGACTAACTACAAAACCTAATTGTTGGTTTGTGTTTATTTGTTATAAACTAATATTGATTGGCTTTATCACTATTAGTACTAGCATACTTAATTGTTTGCTATAACGTATTGTGTGCGTATTCTTAGAGAGATCATACTTTGATCTTTATTGGTGGTTCGATAAAGGTGTTTTATTCATCGCTAAAAGGTACGCGTTTCTTTATCGTTTATGTTAATTATTTGTCTATACGTGATCCTATATTCCGCTGCGTACTCGTGATTATTAATGTGTTAATATGATAAAAGGTTTTTATAAATTCCAACAATTTCCAGGGATCTTCATATCATTCTCAACGAAATAAACGTCCGCACGTGATAATGAAAACCCTAGAAAGCAAATTCATGTAAACGATGGTTGAATCAACACGCTATCTCACGAAACGTCCAACACCAGATCGACTACGACAATTCAAGAGAACTAAAACTCGGCATCAACTCAAAGACCGACTTTCTCGAATGTACTTTTCACATCGTACCGTTGCTACACCGTACCACTGGTCTTCATCATTGCAACGTAACTTGCACACAACATAGCAAGAACCAAGGTCGAAATAACTACGTGACCACAAGATGTGGAAATAATACGACTATACGAGTTATAAGGTCGGTTAGGCTACCCGCAACGCTCACTGAAAATCTCGGTCGAGTCTCGGTCGCGACCGAGTCGCTGCGTTGCGGCGAATCGGTCACCGGTCTCGGTCGGGGGCAAATCGACCCTGGTCACGACCCAATTCAAATGTGTGTTTGTGTTTGTGTTAAAAAAAAAGGGGGGTTTGTTTGTGTTTAAAAAAAAATTTAATATAAAATTTATACTATATACCGTAAAAAGAAATGTAAAAATCTTGTATTCGAAAGTTAAAAATTTATTCAATACTAATAAAACATGAAAATACTGAAATACAATAGGAAATGCAATACAATACTAAAAATAAAATTACATAATACGATTAGTCAGTTCCCGGATCCGAATCCGATAACCGACCACAAGGAAACTCCCAACGAAATGTTTCTTCTTCATCTTCTTCCGCCATAATTTGTGCCTCCAGCTCCCTTCTTTCCCTTTCTTCTTCTTCCTGAGTTTGTCTCAACACTTTTTGATTTAGGTATTCTTGATACACCTCATCGTCAGTCATTCTGTCATCCGAGTCGTTTGGAATTGGAAAGGGTAGATCGGGTGACTCATTTCTGCTTCGGTGTTGTTGCGACGAAGGACCGATATGAGTTGTTTGATATCGGGACGAAGAACCAAAGTTATTCAACCATTTAGTATTTTCTTCAATTCTAGCCTCCAATTTTGACGACTTTCTACACAAAGATCTCCGGAGGCTGAAATCCAAATCAGCTTGCTTACTAAGATACGTGTCGATAAACTGACGCTCCTGTGGGGAGAGATCACGGCATTTCTTACATGCCGAGCTCAATTCCGTATTCTCTTCGGACGCAGCATCGAAATCATCACCTAACTTCGTAAGCTCCTCGTAACGGCGTTGTTGTTGAATTATTTGTCTCTTAATTATAGCCTTAATCTCGGCTTCGGTATGTGAGAATGAGCATGCCATTTTTTATTTCTGAATGTGTGTGTGAAAAAACAGAGTTGTGTGAGAGTGAATATTGAGTTGTGTGTGAAAAAACTGTGTGTGAAAATGTGGTATTTATAAAGAGAAAATAATGATTTAGAAAAAAAAATTCTTTTTTTTACTAGGTCGTCAGGTTGTGGCAAATAGGTCGCACTAGGTCGTCGGCCGAAAAAACTAGGTCGCGACCTAGTAGCGTTGTGGGTAGCCTTAAACAAATTGCAATGTTTAATTCAAGGTTGTAAATAGCGTGAAGCGTGACGTAGCGTTATTGCCAAGCTACAAGCTACAGAAGCTATAACGAAGCTATGACGTTTTCTGAAGCGTGACATATAGCGGCACAAAATATTTATAAATTAGTATTTATATAGCGAGTTTATAAAATGGAGCAATATTTTAATTTTAGTTGAAAATAAAACCGGCTATTAGTTACTCAAGGATTTATTTCCATATTAAAATTACTAATCCCAAGTCAACTAAATAGCCAAAAATTAGTAAACGAGCAAAATTCTTGTAAATCAGCAAAAAGATTCGAAAAAAGCGCCACGTTACGCGCTATAGCACGTTATATCACGCTTTATGACGCTTTTTAGCACGCTACGCCTTAAGACGCCGCCTTAGTCTGTTTCGTAACGTGGAGGTCACGCTTCACGCTATAGCCCGCTATAAGGCGCGCTATTTACAACCCTGTTTAATTTACAAAAGATGGGGACTGCAATGAAAGCGAATAATAATGCTTGTGATATCAAAATTATTGTTTTTGTCATTTTAATAAAAACGTTGATGTTGATATATAGTCCAATTAACATCAACGTCGATTATGTATAATAGGTTATCGGTCTGAAGTTTTGGATTAATTCGGTTTTTAGTTTGATCGGTATGATCCGGTTCCTTTTTACCAAAAAACTTTGTTGATTATGTTTACTAAAATTAGACCGGATCGAAAACTAAAACGGACTGGACCGATCTGGATCGGATCGAACTATTTCGATTCGATTTTAATCCGGGATTTTTATCATCTCGATCCATGATCCGATCCAGTTTTAATCGGTCTAATCCGGTCCGGGACCTGATGCTCACCTCTACCCTTGTATATACAGCCTAACATAAATAATACTAGAACAAGTCCAATGATCGACAAAAAAAATATGACAATAGAACAGGACAAAACTGGAGACATGTCAGGTTTACAACTTGACCAAAATTTAGACCGGATCATTTCAAGCTGCGTGATTGCCAGGATATTTTGATGGATACGTGTCTAAAAAAAGTTTTAAAATAAGTGCATAATTTTTGTAATAGATCATTAAACATGCTATCAATCCACTAACGATACAAATATAATGCTGTAGAATAAAGATATTTCATATTTGTAGTACTACAATACCAAAGAGATATTTATCAACGATATGTGTGCCTTTTACAAAACCACGAACAATAGAGATAGTAATGCAACCACAGGGCCGGTCCTGAGATTTTGGATGCTTTGAACGAGTTGAGTAAAATATACCCCTTGTGTACAAACAACACGTTTTTTAAGGGTTCATAACCTAGCGATTGTCTAGATTTTCAATATTTAGAGGATTTGTATTATCGTCATTAGCATTAACCTCGCATTTTCTAGGTTTTCATTAGTCATAGGACTTTCGTTATTTATGTTAATGTTAATCTTATCGCTATTTTCTTCAACATTATTATTATTATTACTATTATTTTCTAATTACAGAACCATCTTTAGAACCGTGTCAAGGTGACTCAGATTCTTGTGTATTTTATTTTCGTTGTTGTGAACGACAGTAACATGATAAACTCGAGCGTAAAATACTAAATTATACAGTATAACAATATCAACTGATCTTATTAATGAAGAAAAGAAAAGATGGTCTAAGTAAGTTGAGTTAGGAAAACTATATAGTATAAACATTAAACTAAACATACGTGGAAGAACCAAGTTATACTACGATATAATCACATATATAAACTTAAACATATATGAATGAATTCGTATCTTCGAACTATTGTACAATATGTATGTGTCTACCAGCACAAAACTTAAACATATATCAACACTTACCAGAATACCAGGCTACCAACACAAATATGAATGAACCAAGTTCGCAACTTCGTTAAGGGTCGTCACTTGTATTAGATACCGGCCATGTTAGGCTGTTAGTCTTTTACGCTATTACTAGTTTACCACTTATGGTACAACTAATATCTCCCAATGCAACACAAACACAACTTATATATCTCCATACGATTTTTGTTACAGACTGATCTAATAGATTCACTACCAAGTACCAACTGTCTGATAGAATTGATGGTGATCTTCTGATATGATTTTTAAACCTTGTACAACTGCCATCCCTATTGTTTCGTTCTATTTTTATTTTTATAACCGAATATTTAAGAAGTAAATTGAATTAGTCAATAACTCAATATGGAATGTAGTAACGTACATACTGAAGTGGGATTTGTACAAATATGGGCCAAAATGAACCTAGCATAACTACACATGGACTCATATTTTGATGCCCCCTCTCTTGTGCTACCCATGGGCCGTCGCCCACAAGGCCCATAGCCAAATCCGGGCATGTGCAACCACAAAGTTGACTAGACCAACTTGTCACATTAACGCCAACCTAACTTTCTTTGTTATACAAAAGTGAGACCAAAAGCTCGTAATAAAAGAATCGTACCACAAAGAAAAAGTTAAAAAAACACACACACACAAACCCTCGGTATTTACTTGGTCGCCTCAGAGACCAAATAAATAAAATAGTTGAGAGAAGAAGTGGGGGGATACGTCTAGTGGGTGTTGTGTAAGAAGGGACACGTTTGATGTGATCGACTGAGCGGACTGATCATATTTTTTTGAACGACAACTTTATTAAAAGACTAGCAAGATGCTAGACAAAACACTACAAGGAAATCAAATAAGGATTCTTAAACCAACAATCCTTGGTAATAACTCTATGACATCTATTATCACACCAATTATACGAGAAAGAAATAACATCATCGAAAATCCGATCCTTTCTTAGAGGAGAATCATCAAATAAAAGCTTGTTACGAAAAGACCAAATAAACCACCACGCAGTAAAGAAAACGCCCTCAAGCATGAATTTGATCTTAACCGACATACGAATAGATTGCATTACTATAGTCTACAATTTGTTGTTCCTATATTATATAGTAAGCTACTCGTATATAGGAAACATGATCCTTCTTCTCAGTTCATCAATGTCAAATGAGATGAATTCTATAGATCCTTGGCTAAACCCTAAAGATTCTTCAATGGCGACAAACCCTAGATCTCCTATCCTAGGTCTGATTCATCCTTGTTAATCCCCATTCATCGAATAACATTTGATTAAATGAAACCTCGTGTTCTATATCCCGTTCGCTCTATTTGTGTGATTGGTTCTAGGCTTTCAATCTTGATTGATCCCTATTATTCGTGTGATCCGGTAGAAACCGAGGGTTGTGGTTCATCTTGCGATTGTTTTTGATCATCTTTTATTTGTTTCTACGCGATTTTAAGGTTTGATTCTCAGATTGGTATTTTATTTTAGGGTTTGTTCAATTTTGATTTTTCTTAGACGTTCTTTTTCATTTTTGGTGATCTCCCTTCAATCCAAAACAACCTTTTATTCTTTATGGTGCCTAGGGTTAATTCCTTTGCTGATCTCACCCGTGCAATTTCAAAATCTATTTTTTTCTCAAATCTCCCTGATAATACATCAGCCAAAGATCTCTGGAATCTTTGTCAATCTTATGGAAATGTGGTTGATGTTTTCATCCCTAATCGTCGCACAAAGTCGGGTCAACGTTTTGCCTTTGTACGTTTCATTAAGGTTATAAATATAGATAGTCTGGTCGGGAATCTATGCACTCTTTGGATTGGGCGCTATCATCTCCATGCTAATCTTGCACGGTTTGAACGTCCCCTAGTTAAACCAGCAAAAAAAGTCACTCCTGTTACGCAAGCTCATAAGGCTGCGTCTTTTGTATCGGCAGTGAAAGGAAATGTATCTAGTCCACCCTCTGATGTGCCTGTTATGGTTTTAGATGATACCTGTGTGGTAGATCAAGATTTCTCGCTTTCGCTTATGGGAGAGTGATAGGTGTGTAAACACCCATCCTTTTTACCACTTAATTACAATAATAACCGAGCCAAAACGTGTATTTTAGGTCTTTTATGTCAGAATTATGCGTGGTTTGTGTTTTTGTTGTAATTTAGGACGAAATTGTGAAAAGTGGAGAAAACACGGCAATTACGGGCTTTTATTGAAGAAAAAGATGAAAGATGAAGTCGAGAAGTCAAGAGTGCAAAAAGAACGGAAGCCCAAGACCAATTCTGAAGATTTTTCGAAGAATAAGTCAAAGGACGGAAGTTTACCAAAAGCCGAAGAACTCGAGTCTTATTTATTGAAGAATTAAAAGACGATTTTAAAGAAATCCCGAGCCAAAAAGTCCTTAAAGTCCAAGATTAACAAAAGATTAAGAAGGAAGGACTTAAATGTGCAATTAAGAAGAAAGGAAGGAGGGGAGGAAGCTTCCTCTAACCATCTACATAATCACCTATAAATACCCCTCATTTTCATTTCATTAGTTTTGTTGGTTAGTTTGACAAACTATGCTCTTCCACTTTAATTTTTGCACATTTAAATTCATGTCATTTACTTTATTGCACCTTTAATTACCTTGTCTTGCACCTTTAATTTTCAAGTAAGTTTTAATTTTGTGTTCTTTAATCTTTTATCTTTAAGCTTTTTAATCATCTTGTTCATCTTTTCTTCTTGCTTATTGTCAATCTTTTTCTTAATCTTCATTTGTGTTGAGTTTGTGTTTTCAATCTAAACCTTTTTCATCTTATTCTTATATAAAGTTTAAATCTTTTAAATTTTCGTGTCTTGTTTTTTAAAGTTTTCATACGTTTATCTTTGATCTTGTGTTTTTATCTAGCTTATTGGTGTTTTACTTTGCTTATTGTCTTCCAAAAGTTAAGATTTTTGAGCTTATTTTCGTACTTTTTGTGTTTTCCTAGTTTTTAGGAAATCTGATTCGTTTTAGGAACTTTTTCTATAATTGCGAAATCTTTGCTTTTCTCCCAATTGCGGAATTGAACATTTCTGCCTATTACGAAATCTTCCCATTTTGTGGTATTGCGAATTTGATCATTTTCCAAAGTTGCGAAATTGTGACATTCGCATCATTGCGAAATTGATCTTCTTCCTGCATTGCGGATTTGTTCTCTTTTTGTCATTGCGGAATTGATCTTTTCTGTGATTGCGAAATCATGCAATCCAAGATTGCGAAATCTTGTGATCCTTGGCTATTGCGGATTCTTACCCTTTTTGCTAATTGCGAAATTAATACACAATTTCGCAATCATTGCGAAATTGTGTAAAGATTTCAAGATTGCGAAATTGTTTCTTTTTGATTGCGAATTTAATTCAGTTTTTATTTAATTGCGAATTTAATTAGTCTTAGTTTAAATTTAATTTTCAAATTTAATTTTCCCGCCAATTTTAATTAGTTTTATTTTATTTATTTCGTCTTATTTTTACTTCAATTTATTTTTACTTGTTTCGTCTTATTTAATTTTCAAATTTACGTTTTGTCAAATGTTTATTTTACGTCATTTACTTTTCGTCAAGTTTAATTTCTCGTCATTTAATTAAATTACTTTTAACGTCTTTAATTTTACACCATTTATGTTTTAGTTAGTTTTAGCTTTACTTTAACGTCATTTATTTTAACGTCTTGCAATTTAATTTAAAAAACAACCAAAAAAAATATTTGTCTCACCAAAAACAACTGAGTCGCATTTTGAACCGGAAATCAATTCGTTAAGATACCGAGAAAACGAACAATTGAACTTAGCAAATCTCTTCATCAAAAATGGCGCCGCTGCCGGCTCTTTTCGTAAAGATTAACGGTTTTCTGTGAGAGACGTGTTGCTTTTTGGGATCCGTTCACTTGTGAACGTTATTTTTCGTGTCAAAAATTTTCAAAAAATCCCAAAAACATTTGAAAAATTATAAAAAGCATTTCTTTTTCACAGTTTTGCACCAAAAATATTCCTCTTTATCCTCTATTACGTTTAATTCTTTTCTTTACCCCTCTTATTCATAATTCTTCATGGATTCGTCTTGCGGACGTTGTGGACAACCATGGCGTGGTTATCCAACATGTCAATGGTGTACTTGTGAGCGGTGTGGTTTTGATATCGACGTTCTACAATTTGGATTTTGTCCATTTTGCAATTCAACAAATTCATACTTCTCCTCTTACAGTACTTACTCACCTCCTCCCGTCTATGACAATCCTTATCCTCAAGATGCACCGGGTTTTACTCCATACCCGTGGTGCTCTATTTGTGGGGGCCCTCACGATGCTTCTTCTTGTGATCCGTCGAAGATCTTTGAGAAAGTACCGTGCTATCATCCCAGTGTTTATAACTTTGAGCCCCCACGTCACACTGTCAATCATCAACCCTTTGGTGCACTTCCTCCTGAACAACTTGCCACAATTTTTGACAACTTTCAAAAAGGTCAAGAAGCTTGCAACAAGATGATGGAGAAATGTCAAGCGAATCAGCACCAAGAGCAAGTATCTAACCTTAATGCTTATACTCTTCCTCTTGTGCCTCCATATTATTATGACAGTGATGACGATGAGAGTCCTATTTCTTGGACTGATGAGAATGCTATTCCTTCTCCCGACTTGCCGGAGCCTAAGGATTCAACCATCCTAAGGGATGAGGATATTAGCACAATTCCTGCAAAGGAATCCGACGAATTCAATACGTCTAGTGCTGATAACCTTGTCCCAATTCCAAGTGAATCTTAGTTGACATCCGACAGTGACGATGAGTATGATACACTTTCTTCTGATGATGTTCCTTCCACCAACACTTTGGAAGAGGATTCTTTGGCTTTCTCTAATCCTCTTTTTGATCAAGATGACGATTTTACCTCTAGTGATGACGAGTCACTATCTGATGAAGACGTTCCGAAGGAAACTTTCAAGATTTATTCGAACCCTTTATTTGATTTTGATGACGATTACATATCTAGTGAGGTGAATCCTCTCTTTGACGAAGGGATTCAGGACATTGATTGCTCTGATTCTCCTACTACTGATGAGCATGCTTTGTTAGCCATGCCCCCTTCTATCGCAGAGGTGGAAAGTTCTGACTCTACTGGAAAGATACCGCAGGTGGAAGGTAATTCTTATCTTACTTCTCATACTATCTTGCCCCCTCCTCCTACTGAATGCACGCCCAAGCGGGTGATGTATCAATTTCCCTCTCCGAGAAATGAGGATGAGTGTTTTGACCCGGGAGGTGACAATGACCATTTTATGATTGATAACCTTACGGCTTTGCCAATTGGTCCTCATCCATTGTCTTTGGAGGATGACAATGTGATTCCTATACCCACCCCACCTCCCGAGGATCATGATTTCACACACTTCTCGTATGTTGAAAGGACCTTTCTACCGTTTAAGACTTATCCTCCTGCCTCTCCTTTGTTATATTCCTCCGGGAATGAGGATAAGGTCTTTGATCCCGGTATTACATTTGAGGCCTCCCCATGGACCATTTAATTCGGGGACGAGTCAGGCTCGTGACTCGGTTAAAAAAAACAAGCGCTTTTTGGGAGGCAACCCAACTATTTATCTATCTTTTTATTTGTTTTTACCATAAGTGTAGGGGGGAGACCCGTTGGTGTTTGCAATTTCCTCCCCTCTCTTAATCAGGGACTCGAGCTTCAATGATCCACTCTTGATGATTCTTGACGACCCGTAATTCCATGTTCACTTCTTCCCGGTTCTATCCTAAACTCTTTTTGATTCACTATTTTATATTTTTCAATATTAAAATAGGAATCTCTTTAGTTGTCTCTTTCTTAGCGAGATTTAAACAAAGTGCACAATGTCCTAAGTGTAGGGGAGTTTACTCCCACATGCTTAAACATTGAGGACAATGTTTATATTAAGTGTAGGGGTCTTTTCCTTGTATTTGTCCTCATTTTAACCGGAAAATCAATTTTTCGATATTTTTCAAAATTTTTGATCTATTTTGGCCTATTAGTTTTTCCCTTGTATAGTTATTTTCTTTCTTTTCTAGAATAAATTTTAATAAAATGGTTTTAATTTTCAAACGTTGTGAATCTTTTGACTCAACTCGAGTTTACTTATCTAAGTTACTCTAGCTAGTATCCTTAACGTGTTTAAGTCAAGTTTTGCTAGGCTTTTATATAGGGAGCTATAAAACGCGAAAGTCTTAACTCTCACGGGTTAAGAACAAGAACTTTTCGCAAGTTCCTATAATTGATCCTAGAGAGTCGTTTATCAAGGGAACTTTAAAACGCGATTTCTAAACTTGAAAGAGTCTAAGAATTAGCAAGATCCTATTGGCGACTCGAAAACCCAAAACTTTGATTTAATAGGCTAAGCATCCACGAGTCTCATTACTTGAGATTTTAAACTGTGGAGAACGAGAGATGATAGAGCCAATTATAAGTTCGGTACTCTTTCGTAAATTTATGTGAGTTAATTATAAGCCTATTCTCCCATCGCTTGCTAATAAATTTATCTGCAATAAATAAGGTTGTACGATTTAAAAAGTTACTTAGCTTCTAGCCCAAGATCGTTTAAAAGTTGCTCGGTATGGATTAGAGTTCATAGCCAAGGCATAACTTATTGAAGCGGGATGCGAAGATTGGCGAGTCCAAAAAGGCCCTAACAAGGCATGAGGGCTATATTTTGTTGCTAAAGATCCAAAGTGATGTGAAGAATCATTTATCGAAAATCAATATGAAGGATAGAGACACACGACGAAAAGCAAAAACTCCCCAAAAGTCATGGAAAAGTGTATCCGAAAAGACCCTAGCAAGGTATGAGGATAAATAGATCCAAGTCATAATAGGAGGCGGATCGTTGTATATCAAAGTCCAAAATAAAGATTGGAGAAAAATGAAGAAGTCGTGGTCCAAGTATGAATATCTCAAAACTTCAAGTGAATAAATTCCTATATGAAGAGAAGGCCATTATTTCATGAACTTCTCTCAAGGTTTGAAGTATGAAGTCGCTGCCAAATATCGGTCCGAGAAAGGTCTCAAATCGCGAAGCGAGTTATGCCAAGATATGAACTTTATGAGGTCTCGAGAAGCAGTTTTAAAAGATTTTGTCCTTTAGCTAACTATTGATTAAATCGTTCACTTTATTTTCGGACTAAATAACTATCGAAATAAGTCAAAAATGCATCCTCGTGATCATTAAAGACAACAATAAAATATAAGAGATACACCTAGGAATAAAGGGAGTCAAAGTGAATAATTGGCCCACATGAGTTCGTGTTAGTCTACTAACTTATAATAACAATGATCTCGTTTTTAAGCTTGGTTTGGAGAAAGTGAAAGCTTGAGGATGATAATCATTCACAACATTTCCAAAACCCAAGGTATGCTTTTTGATTTCTTTACTTTTAATGTTTATAATTTTTTATCTCTTTAATAAAGGCCAACGTGGATTGATTATGATGAAAAATGTAAAAGTGCTTTGTAACTAATGCATTCCATGAGGACATTGCAATGGTCAAGTGTAGGGGATTTGATAGGTGTGTAAACACCCATCCTTTTTACCACTTAATTACAATAATAACCGAGCCAAAACGTGTATTTTAGGTCTTTTATGTCAGAATTATGCGTGGTTTGTGTTTTTGTTGTAATTTAGGACGAAATTGTGAAAAGTGGAGAAAACACGGCAATTACGGGCTTTTATTGAAGAAAAAGATGAAAGATGAAGTCGAGAAGTCAAGAGTGCAAAAAGAACGGAAGCCCAAGACCAATTCTGAAGATTTTTCGAAGAATAAGTCAAAGGACGAAAGTATACCAAAAGCCGAAGAACTCGAGTCTTATTTATTGAAGAATTAAAAGACGAGTTTAAAGAAATCCCGAGCCAAAAAGTCCTTAAAGTCCAAGATTAACAAAAGATTAAGAAGGAAGGACTTAAATGTGCAATTAAGAAGAAAGGAAGGAGGGGAGGAAGCTTCCTCTAACCATCTCCCTAATCACCTATAAATACCCCTCATTTTCATTTCATTAGTTTTGTTGGTTAGTTTGACAAACTATGCTCTTCCACTTTAATTTTTGCACATTTAAATTCATGTCATTTACTTTATTGCACCTTTAATTACCTTGTCTTGCACATTTAATTTTCAAGTAAGTTTTAATTTTGTGTTCTTTAATCTTTTATCTTTAAGCTTTTTAATCATCTTGTTCATCTTTTCTTCTTGCTTATTGTCAATCTTTTTCTTAATCTTCATTTGTGTTGAGTTTGTGTTTTCAATCTAAACCTTTTTCATCTTATTTTTATATAAAGTTTAAATCTTTTAAATTTTCGTGTCTTGTTTTTTAAAGTTTTCATACGTTTATCTTTGATCTTGTGTTTTTATCTAGCTTATTGGTGTTTTACTTTGCTTATTGTCTTCCAAAAGTTAAGATTTTTGAGCTTATTTTCGTACTTTTTGTGTTTTCCTAGTTTTTAGGAAATCTAATTCGTTTTAGGAACTTTTTCTTCTAATTCTGGCAATGAATATCTCTTCGTATTAGGATTAAGATATGCTTAGACAGAATATTATTCTGTCTGATCTTATGTCGGCCGCCTTGGGCCGTGGGCCGCACACATGTGCGAGCACTGTTCACTCAAGCCCATAAGCCTGAGTGATATTTATCCACCCATTTACGATGGGCCGGATACGGGTAGTACCCGTGGGCCGGGCTCATGACCCGGTTTGGGGACTATACGTCATCATGATGACGTATAGTCCCCAAACCGGGTCATGAGCCCGGCCCACGGGTACTACCCGTATCCGGCCCATCGTAAATGGGTGGATAAATATCACTCAGGCTTATGGGCTTGAGTGAACAGTGCTCGCACATGTGTGCGGCCCACGGCCCAAGGCGGCCGACATAAGATCAGACAGAATAATATTCTGTCTAAGCATATCTTAATCCTAATACGAAGAGATATTCATTGCCAGAATTAGAAGATAACAATCATTCTAATTCTGGTGCTTATCTTTTCCTTGGGGCCGAAGGATCAGTGAAAGCCCACTGGGGTTTCACTGCCTATAAAAGGAACCCCCAAGGGTTCCTCAAAGGTATCACAATTCTCTCTAAACTCACATATAACCCTAAATCGATTACTTACTCTCAGGCCGGAGTCTAATCGTGGGAAACTTTCCCACGGTAAGCTTAACGCGTGTTGTTTAGTGTGCAGGATCCCAACCAGACGATTCACTTGGTGCAGGAGCCGGTACCCAGCCAACCCGAATTAAGCCTAATTCGGGTCTAGCAAGGATCAACCAACTTTTGCATCAACAAGTTGGCGCCATCCGTGGGACCTTAACACTAAGCTAGAATAAAACCTCATCTCGATCTTTTTCGATGACGAAGGGGCATCCGCCAGTTAACCCCAGGAACGTGAATCCTGGGAATCGGAAGTCCCCAGGGGAAGGGATTCTTATTCCCAACCAATCACCTAGCCGCCTCGCAGGTGGGCCAGGAAACCGTAGCGGTCTTCAGTCCGCAGGGGTGACGAGCACGATCTCGGTGACACCCCCACCCACTTCAACACTGGACAACCCTGATCCGGGAAGTGCGCCAGACCCTCCTAACAAGGAGCCACGTAGACCCCTAATGGAGGAAGAAGTGGAAGCTCAACCACTTAGTGAGGATGATCTCACTCGAATTCTCACTCAGAATTTTGAAAGGATCGTCCCGGGGATCGCATCAAGATTGAATCTGGGGAGGAACCTCCAAGCCCGACTCAACTTTGGCGACAGTGGACCATCCACCCCTTCCCAGAACCGGAGAAAAAGGAGGACCCGACCTCAAGAGCAGGGAACCTTCGAGGAAAACCCTCAACCCCGGAATGTGTTTGAACGCATAGGGGATCGCATCGTGCAAGAATTAACGCAGTCTCAAGATGGAGAAAGGTCGGATGGCTCACCCGAGCGGCCAGACCGAGAGCTGACAAGAACCACACGCCGCCCAAGTGTGTGGGATAGAATGAACACAGGGAGGAAGGCTCCTGGTTCGTCTCAAAAAAGTGGTCCCTACTCAAAAGGCGGGGCACCACCGCCCTCCCCAGATCCGTCTGGGGAGGACTCAGATGACCATCCGCCCAAACGCCGCCGGCCTAGGCGCACACCACCACCACCAAACAATGATGAGTATTATGGTGGCCCCTACTATAGGGATACGGAAGCAGAGGACCTCTCGCGTCCGTGGTGTGAACCATGGGATGACCCGAGGCTCACACGGCCATGGGCTGATCCCAGGGAAGATCCGTTTACCCTCCGCATACGGAACTACTCTGAGGACACCAAACGTCGCATGCCGGCATGTATCAAGACGTATGATGGGTCAGGTGATCCTGTCGATCACCTCAAAATATTCGATACTCAGGCTAAAATTGAGCGATGGCCCATGCCTATATGGTGCCAAATGTTCAATTCGACCTTAATCGGAAACGCTCGTGACTGGTTCGAGGCACTCCCCCCACGGAGCATTGATAGTTTCACGGAACTTCGCACTGTGTTCGAGAACAATTATACTCAAAGGAAGAAGTATAATAGGGATCCGGTTTCATTGGCAACTGTCAAGCAAAGGCCGGGGGAATCCACAGAAGCCTTCACCGAGCGCTTCAATGATGAGTGCACACGCACGAGAACCATGCCAGAGCTCCTGAAAATCTCGGACTACATGCACGCCATAACAGACAGAGAACTGATCAGGCGTCTCAACGACAAGCGTCCAGAGAGATATGATGACCTCATGGAAAGAGTTAGGAATTTCATAGAGGGAGAAACAGCCGTTGCCGCAGCCTACCCATCCCAAGGAAATGGGTACCGCTCAAATGACCAGTCCCGGAGACAGTCGGGCGGTCAAGGTAACCAGAACAATAACAAGGGCTCGGACTACAAGAGCCAGAGCAAAGGTGGGCGGTCGGACGACAAGTTCACCCCCCTAAAGATGTCCTACCGGGAGATCTTGTTGACTGAAGGGGCGAATTTTCCAAGACCTCCCCCAATGACCACACCCCCGGAACGTCGGCAGGGAAGTCGCTTCTGCGAGTTCCATAATGACAAAGGACACGGCACGGAGGAGTGTATCCAGCTGAAGAAGCATATTGAATCGCTAATTAAATCAGGAAAACTCAAACACCTAGTTAAGGATTGGAAAGACGGAAAGGACAACAATAAGAAGTATGACAAGAAGGATCCCCAAAAGGACAAGCCTTCTACCATATACATGATCCAATCCAGGCAGCGCCGCACGAGACAGAAAATTGGCCAAAAATTTTCACGCGGCAAGGAAATCTCATTCCCTCTCATTACATCAAGTGACGTGGTTGATGCGCCTCTCACTATTGAGATAAGCATTAGAAAACACAATGTTCGTCGCATGTATGTAGATGGAGGGTCGTCAGCAGAGGTGTTGTATGAACACTGCTTTGTGCAGTTATGCCCAGAGATAAGAAGCCAATTAGTACCGGCCACGTCGCCGCTTACTGGCTTTAGTGGAGATACTATCTGGCCAATAGGGCAGTTGCGTTTGCTTGTCACCATTGGGGATGAGGAACATTCCACTACAACGTGGATGAACTTCATGGTGATACGTTCACACTCTCCTTATAATGGAATCATAGGCAGACCAGGCATTTTGGCTATCCGGGCAGTACCCTCTACGGCACACGGAATGATTAAATTCCCCGTTGATGGGGGAATCGTTACTATTTACAACACAGTCGTGCCAACATCCGAGTGTCACACTGTGACAACACCGGCACCACCTGTACCACCCAAGGATGGAGCACCACCGCCCAATTGGAAGGTGGCCATTCACCCTGACTACCCGGAACAGGAGGTATCCATAGGAGGGGCGCTCTCGGATAGCGGCAAAAGGGCCATGTGTTCTCTTTTAAGTGCAAACCTGGACATATTCGCATGGGAACCAAAACATATGACGGGTGTGCCACGTACGATAGCAGAGCATAAGCTCCAGATCCGCCAAGGGTACCAACCCATCAAGCAAAAGAAGCGCGGCCAGGCGCCCGAGAGAAGTCAAGTTATACTGGAGGAAGTGCGGAAGCTGGTGGACGCAGGCATCATGCGCGAGGTATACTACCACGAGTGGTTATCCAATCCAGTCATGGTCAAGAAACATGACGGAAGTTGGCGCATGTGCGTGGATTTCACGGACCTAAACAAGGCCTGCCCACAGGACTGTTACCCGCTACCAGAAATTGACTGGAAAGTAGAATCCTTGTGTGGATATCCTTTCAAATGCTTCTTGGATGCATATAAAGGGTATCACCAAATCCAGATGGCGGAGGAGGATGAAGAAAAAACGGCGTTCCACACAAGCCAGGGCGTATATTGCTATACGAAAATGCCGTTTGGATTAAAGAACGCCGGCGCTACGTATCAGCGGTTGGTGGATAAAGCTTTCGAATCACAAATAGGACGCAACTTGGAAGTGTATGTTGATGACTTGGTGATAAAAAGCCACACGGAGGAGGCACTCCTCCGGGATGTCCAGGAGACATTCGACACGCTGAGAAGGATTAATATGAAGTTAAATCCAAAGAAATGTACGTTTGGTGCAACAGAAGGAATGTTCTTGGGATATCTGATTGACCCAAACGGCATCAAACCTTGTCCAGAGAAGACGGACGCAGTGATACGGCTACCGTCCCCGCAGACACGGAAGGAGGTGCAGTCCCTGAATGGGAAGTTAGCCGGACTAAATAGATTTCTATCCAAATCCGCAGAGAAGTCATTGCCCTTATTTAAGACACTCAAGAAGTGTATTAGAAAGGGAGACTTCCGTTGGACGAAAGAAGCTGAGGAAGCCTTTGGCCAACTCAAGCAGCATCTCGCATCTCTCCCCATGTTGGTAGCTCCCCGCCCAAAGGAGGAACTTGTTATGTATCTCTCGGCTACCCATGGCGCAATAAGCGCGGTACTGATGACGGATAGAGACACAATACAGACCCCGGTCTACTTTATAAGTAGAACATTACAAGGAGCGGAGCTGAACTACTCCCCCATGGAAAAATTGGTGCTAGCACTAGTATTTGCTACAAAGCGGCTGCGCCGGTACTTTCAGGCGCACCCGATTGTCGTGATTACGGATCAGCCAATCAAGCAGGTTATATCTAGACCAGACGTGGCAGGGAGACTAGAAAAGTGGAGCATCCTACTGGGAGGGCATAACATATCTTACAGACCAAGGACGGCTGTTAAAGGCCAGATCTTGGCAGATTTCCTGATCGAAAAGCCGGATGAGGAAGAACCAATCATTAAGCAAGAGGAGGTCCCAACGGAACCTTGGGTGCTATTCACGGACGGATCCTCATGCACAGACGGGTCCGGGGCAGGCCTCATCCTCACAAATCCAGAAGGAATGGAATTCACGTACGCCCTCCGTTTCGAGTTCACGGCCACCAATAACGAAGCGGAATATGAAGCATTAATTGCGGGTTTAAAAATCGCCGCTAGAATGGGAGTCCGTAACCTTGAGGCCTACGTGGACTCACGGCTTGTCGCGAACCATATTCTAGGTGGGTATGTGGCTAAGGAGGACAACATGGTCAGGTATTTGGAAAAAGTCAAGACTTTAATCGCAACTTTCAGTAAGTTTTCCATCAAGCAGGTGCCAAGGGGCGAGAACAAGAAAGCAGACGCCCTCAGTAAAATCGCATCCACAAGCTTCGCCCACTTGTCTAAACAGGTTTTGGTGGAAATACTCAAGGAGAAGTCTATCACGGAAGGGGAAGTGACTGCTATAGTTGAAGAGGAGGGACCTACGTGGATGACCCCAATCATCAACTATTTGACTAGTGAAACCCTTCCAGATGAGGAAAAAGCAGCAAGGCGCGTTAAAAGGAAGTCACAACATTTCGAACTCCGGGAAGGCATCCTTTACAAACGCTCTTTCTTGCAGCCGTGGCTGCGGTGTGTTGGACCACGCCAGGCGGCCTACGTGATCAGTGACATACACGAAGGGTTGTGCGGCATGCATGCAGGCCCACGATCCGTGGTAGCCCGAGCCTTACGAACAGGATACTATTGGCCCACTATGCACAGAGACGCGCGCGACATGATTCGCAGGTGCAATGATTGCCAAGTGCATAGGCCAGTACCGCGGCACCCGCAGCAGGAGCTTACACCTATCACGTCCCCATGGCCATTTTACAAGTGGGGAATTGACATTGCAGGACCATTTCCTGTAGCTGCGGGAGGGGTTAAATTCTTGATTGTTGCAATGGATTACTTTACACGGTGGATAGAAGCCAAGGCAGTAAAATCTATCACAGGTAAGCAGGTCAAGAAGTTTGTGTGGGAACACATCGTATGCCGTTTCGGTCTACCAGGAGAAATTATATCGGACAACGGCAAGCAGTTCACGGACAACCCATTTAAGGACTGGTGCGCATCGTTGAACATCAAACGGCGCTTCGCATCTGTTAAACATCCACAAACGAACGGCCTTGTTGAACGAGCAAATAGGAGCTTGGGAAACGGAATCAAGGCGCGGCTGGATGAGCGGCAGGGCAAATGGGTTGACGAGTTGTCACATGTGCTATGGGCACATAGAACCATGATAAAAACAGCTAACGGAGATACTCCGTTTGCATTGGCTTACGGCACTGAAGCCGTTATACCAGCAGAAATAGGGATGCCTACCATCCGCACGGCGGAGGTTAATTCCGTCACAAACGATGAACAACTGCGAATCAACCTAGATCTGTTGGAAGAGAAAAGGGAAATAGCAGCCATCAATGAAGCTAAGTCCAAGGCTAAAATGAAGGCTTATTACGACGCCAAGGTCAAGGGTGTTTCTTTTCGACCGGGAGACTACGTCTATCGTGCTAACGAAGCAAGTCGAGTGGAAAATACAGGAAAACTGGGCCCTAAATGGGAAGGACCGTATGAAGTCACTGAAACCTTGGGACGAGGCGCGTACAAGTTACGCGATATGGATGGCCGCGACCTAGAGCGCACATGGAACATCGCCAATCTAAAAAGGTGCTATCTTTGAAAGCTACGGCTCCCGCGTGGACACTTCGCTATAGGCGGTCTTAATAAAGAGCCATGCGGGTTATTTGTCTTATTTGTTTTTCTTATGTTTGTTTAAGTCTCCTTTATGAACTTTTGTTTTAGGACTTGTCGTTATTATTCGAAAAAAAAAAATGTAAATGTTCTAATAAAACGCTGTGGTGCCTAGCTAGCTCCACGGCCTGTTTCGTGCAAATTATTTTCCTCTTTGTCAGATTCTTTGTTAGCCGTATGAATTTTACTTGTGTTATAATATGCCATGTTTCTTTCGTATGCATTCTCTCAAAATACCGTACATGTACCATACGCCTCCAGGTGGGGTAAGAGGATTAAGTGAACCTACTAATTCAACTTTCCGCGTAAGAGGGATGCAACCCCAGCCGCACGGATCACGTATCCTTACTAGACACCTTACTCGCAAGACGTTGGGGTAAGTTTCATATGCTATAGCCATACGGTGATCCGCATAATAAAGACGCACGTTGCATGTCTAGTAAATTGGACTTGTGTGTAAGACGTGATATGTCACGCGGCATTGGATTGCAATGAGATACACAAGTTTAAAAATTAAACAAACAAAATGGCCGTGGTTGACACGGACTTCTAAAATAAAAAGACAAGTTATTACATGCATGTCTTAGCCGTGTACATACACGGACGAATATAAATACAAATGTCTACAAACATACAAGTTACATGGGGGGGAGGAATTCTTCTAGATCCTTCTTTCCTTCCTCAATCAAAGCACGGAGAGCCTCCCCGCGAGCATCTTTCCCGTTCTGAACTTTGACGGCAAGAGTGTCTAAAGCTTCATCAAGTGGTTTCTCACCTGACACAGCTTTGGATATACAGTCGTAGGTGGCCAGCGTCAAAGGGGTTGGGTTAGCACTCAGCCGAGACATTATTATTTCGTTGGGAGCGTCTTTCAAGGCTTCAAGCTCGTCCAGAAGTGGGTGTTGAAGGTTGGCCAAGGCGTCCATGGACGCAGTCATCTTCCCCGCTGCGGAGAGGTTGTGATACGGATGCCGGGTGATATCCTCACCTTTGGTGATCATTTCCGCAGCTTGGATCATGCCTTCATGCCTACCACGGTCGATCCCGTCAGATACAACCCCAGCAAAGGCTTGCAATAGGTGTGGAGCGTTAAGAGCCCCGCTTACGGCAAGCCGCATCCCTTGCCCGATAATCCACCTACGGCCAGCTGTCGCACTCAGTAGGGGGGGGCATACTCTCTCCACACAGCTGGCGACCACCCGGCTCAACTCTTCATCATCAGCGACAACGTGATTTTCAAAGTTGCTTTGAGCTTGCTTCAATTCCTCCTTCAGTGCGTCGCGCTCCTGAGCAATGCTGAAGGATTGCACGGTCACCGCCTTGGTAGCCGCCTCAGCCGCAGACACCTGCGTATAAGATTGGGAGTTAGTATACGAATATATTTTTGGGCTACATACACACAAGGAGTAGAAATATATGAGCAACATGTTTGGAAGATTACCTTCTCATTTGATGCGACTACAAGGGCCTCCAATTCAGCGATACGCTTCTCTCTTGTCTCGGCATGGAGTGCCTGCTCCTTCACCGTCGCCTCAGCAGTCAACAAAGCCGCTTGCAAAGACGCGATGGTCTTCTCGCTCTTCACAACCAAAGCCTCCCGGCGGGCGATCCTTTTGTCGGCACGGCTCACATTGGTGAGGGCCTTGATCAGTCTGCGTCTCAGCGCGGCACCCACCGTGACCTGATGTGCAGATGACACATCAAACTGCTCGATTAAAGCCTCATGGTCCAGCTCATCCAAATCCTGTGCGAGGACGGGCGGAGTGATGTGTTCAATGAACTCCGAGCACTCTGATTCGGCTTCTAGCCGTGTCAAGCTTGATAGGTTCCAAGCTAGACGCAAGCTCTCCTCTGGCCCTTCGTGGCACGGTTCCTTGGCATGGGTGGGGGAAGGAGGATTGTTAGTAACCGCGGGGGATGGATTTCTCCCCACCTCTTCTCCTTGAGTTGCGACCGCCGGATTTACCCTGTGATTAAAAAAAAAAACAAGATAACTTTTTTAGTCTACATATATCATGCGAGGATACAAACCATCATCGGGATGGGTACTTACGAGGTGCCAGTAGTAGGATCTGGGCCGGTAGGGGCTACGGCGTTCACTGGAGCGACACGAAGAACGGGCCCTTCCATGGTCGGGGTAGGGTCGGCCTGACCAGACATGGTGTTGCCATCCCCCTGATATTGAGGATGGTCTTGTCGCAACTTCTTGGGAGGAGCATTCGCAACCCCGGCATCCTCCCCAATCTTTTTTGCCACGCGCCTGGTTGTCTTTCTCTTTTTTGAAGTACGTGTGGAGGATCCGGAAGCTTGCGTATTGTCTTCATTCAGGTCGCGCTCCTCCTCCTGGTTAATGGCGCCTCCCTCCAGCAATGGGTCGTCACCATCTTCGTTATGAAAATCCAATGGGGATTTTTCGATAACAGGTTCCTCCTCGTCCGACCTGGGTTCGGTTGTTTCCTCCAATGGAATAGTACGGTCGGCCAATGCTTCCAGCAAAGGGAGCTCGTTCGGCTTCAACGGCCGGAATCCTTCCCTCACCTTCATGGGGTCGCCTTGGCGAATCAATCCGTGAAGGTTCATCTCTGCAAATGATTGAAGAAGTATGTGGGTTAGTAACATTTTAAATATACGTGACATATTGGGTATACAAGGTATATATAACCTACCCTCGCCTTGCTCCGTTAAGAAGCACGGATACAAGTCATCCCTCCCAAAGTAACGACGGCTTATTCCTACCAAGCACAGAAAGTTCTCCGGCAACCCTCTATGAAATTCCGTGCGGTGGGTATCTAGTATTTTAAGGTCCCGGCTACTATAGTCTTTAGGCTTGGGCGGATAATCTCTTGGGGCTTTGGTTTTAAGTACAAAGGGGGTGGGGAATACCTTCTCATCTACAAAGAAGTAATGGTCGTACCAATTCTTCAGGGAGTCAAGGGGTTTCCTATAGGTCATCGGGGAATTGCCGGGACGTTTCTTGAACGACAACCACCCGTTCACCAACTGTGGAAAATAGAAAGCCCTAAACAGGTTAACGGTGGGGGTTACCCTACAGGTGTGGCATGTAATCTCAAACTGGTTGATCTTACACGCCCCTATACAGTGGAGCTGGGTGATATGAAAGTCATAGTACAGGAGAAGATCTACTAAGAACTTCGATAGCGGAATACGGTAGTTGGCTGAGTCAAATAGGCGTGTGTATATGCCTATTTTCCCCGCCGGTGCGTCCGTAATAGCTTCACCATCACCCGGAAAGGTGGGGTGTACGCTTTCAGGAACATAGTACTTCGACAGGAAGTCGAGGTATTTTTCTCCCGACATCACATTCAGGACGTCCGTGATGAGGGGGTTATCCTTAACCATAATTTATGAAAAGGTTTTTAAGGGCGGGGTGATCTAACCTGCGGTGATGGATGTCCGTGGAAATGAAGGCAAAAGTTGTGAAGGAAAAGCTTGAAGATTAACAATGGCGGGGGGATGAATGAATTGTGTGTGTAACATACACGCATGCTCACCCTTATATAGGGTGGCTTCGGTTTCCGAGGTGCCATGGATTCTTGACACGTGTCAGTCACATTTCCTATCCAATGGATAGGATTTCTGACATTTCTGTAACGTCAGTAGGGGACCCACGGGTCATTTCTTAAACAGTTTCGTGTGGCTCGAGGCTGGTCAGTAATCATGCACTTTTTGCAGATATACGACTGAATTGTTGCATATCATTAATGCGACTGGATTCTTGTCGGGTTATGCGGCTCTTACGTAAGACCATATTAAATGTTGCATTTAATTTGTCTCGGCCATCGCGCGCGGCTGCGGTAGTATTCACTAAGGGATATTTATACGACCGGTTGCCACGAGCGGCCGGAACTAAATTTCCATTATCATTTCTTAGGCCTTTCTTGGTAAGACTGGAGGGCAGCTTGATAGTCTAGAGGTTACGCCTACGGCTGTAACAACTAGACTGGGGGGACATGATGACGTATAGTCCCCAAACCGGGTCATGAGCCCGGCCCACGGGTACTACCCGTATCCGGCCCATCGTAAATGGGTGGATAAATATCACTCAGGCTTATGGGCTTGAGTGAACAGTGCTCGCACATGTGTGCGGCCCACGGCCCAAGGCGGCCGACATAAGATCAGACAGAATAATATTCTGTCTAAGCATATCTTAATCCTAATACGAAGAGATATTCATTGCCAGAATTAGAAGATAACAATCATTCTAATTCTGGTGCTTATCTTTTCCTTGGGGCCGAAGGATCAGTGAAAGCCCACTGGGGTTTCACTGCCTATAAAAGGAACCCCCAAGGGTTCCTCAAAGGTATCACAATTCTCTCTAAACTCACATATAACCCTAAATCGATTACTTACTCTCACGCCGGAGTCTAATCGTGGGAAACTTTCCCACGGTAAGCTTAACGCGTGTTGTTTAGTGTGCAGGATCCCAACCAGACGATTCACTTGGTGCAGGAGCCGGTACCCAGCCAACCCGAATTAAGCCTAATTCGGGTTTAGCAAGGATCAACCAACTTTTGCATCAACATTTTCCATAATTGTGAAATCTTTGCTTTTCTCCCAATTGCGGAATTGAACATTTCTGCCTATTGTGAAATCTTCCCATTTTGTGGTATTGCGGATTTGATCATTTTCCAAAGTTGCGAAATTGTGACATTCGCATCATTGCGAAATTGATCTTCTTCCTGCATTGCGGATTTGTTCTCTTTTTGTCATTGCGGAATTGATCTTTTCTGTGATTGCGAAATCATGCAATCCAAGATTGCGAAATCTTGTGATCCTTGGCTATTGCGGATTCTTACCCTTTTTGCTAATTGCGGAATTAATACACAATTTCGCAATCATTGCGAAATTGTGTAAAGATTTCAAGATTGCGAAATTGTTTCTTTTTGATTGCGAATTTAATTCAGTTTTTATTTAATTGCGAATTTAATTAGTCTTAGTTTAAATTTAATTTTCAAATTTAATTTTCCCGCCAATTTTAATTAGTTTTATTTTATTTGTTTCGTCTTATTTTTACTTCAATTTATTTTTACTTGTTTCGTCTTATTTAATTTTCAAATTTACATTTTGTCAAATGTTTATTTTACGTCATTTACTTTTCGTCAAGTTTAATTTCTCGTCATTTAATTAATTTACTTTTAACGTCTTTAATTTTACACCATTTATGTTTTAGTTAGTTTTAGCTTTACTTTAACGTCATTATTTTAACGTCTTGCGATTTAATTTTAAAAACAACCAAAAAAAATATTTGTCTCACCAAAAACAATTGAGTCGCATTTTGAACCGGAAATCAATTCGTTAAGATACCGAGAAAACGAACAATTGAACTTAGCATATCTCTTCATCAGAGAGGTTCATGATTTCGCCTCAATCAATAATTTAAAGGTGATGTTACTGTCTGAAGGTTTTTCTATTGCAAAGATATCACACATAGGTGGTTTGTGGGTCTTGTTGGAATTCAATTCGATTAAGACGAGAGCTAAGTTTATGAAACATGTGAGAGTGAATTCATGGTTCAAGAGGTTGTCGGATGTTCAACCTGAGTTTGTTCCTCGTGAGAGAGTTGTATGGGTTGACATAGAAGGTATCCTGCTACGTGCTTGGTCTAATGCCAAGTTTCATAGGATTGGATCTAGATGGGGAGAGATATTAAATTTGAACGACAATTGTGGTGAATTTTTGTCTCGCAAACGCTTGTGCATTATGACTAAACAGGAAAAAACATATTGGATAAGTTCAAGATTATAGTAAAAGGAATACATGGCTCGAGATATTTCAACAATTTTATTGATCACGCTAGGCTAGTCGATATTCAATTGGAAGGTTTCAGTTTTACTTGGTCGCATGTTTCGGCTGCCAAAATGAGTAAACTGGATAGGTTTTTGGTTTCGGATAGAATGTTCTCGTTGTTCCCGCATGTTTCGGCCATTTGTCTTGATAGATACCTTTCTGATAATAGGCCTATATTGCTTCGCGAAGTTTGTGTTGATTATGGTCCAACGCCTTTAGGTTCTATCACTCTTGGTTTGATCTACAAGGTTTTGATCTCTTTATATCGCTGACTTGGAATGATATTCGATTGGAAGATAAAAATGACCTGGTCCATTTCAAGAAGAAGCTTCAAACGCTCAAAAAGTCAATTCGTGTTTGGGTTGATATGCAGAAGAGAAGTAGATCAGCTTCTGTTCATGATCTCAAGTCCAAACTTAATCTGATCGACTCTAAGATTGATAAAGGGGATGTTGATGCCGACCTTCTTGTTACACGTATGAGTATTATGAAGCAGCTTCAAGAAAGCAATTCGTTAGTATCTCGTGAGCACTTTCAAAAAGCTAAAATTCATTGGGCTGTAGAGGGTGATGAGAACTCGAAGTTCTTTCATGGGGTTGTTAATAAAATGCGTGCTCATTTAGCCGTTAAAGGAGTCATGGTAGACGAGGAATGGATTGATGAGCCTATTAGAGTTAAATAGGAGTTTCATGATTACTTTGCTAACCGTTTCTGTGATACTGAGCCATCATCCGGGTACATCGATTTTACTTTTCCTAAAAAGATCAGTAGAGATCAGTTGGCCGACATTGAATCTCCTATCTCTAATGATGAAATTCGTAGGGCTGTTAGGGGATGTGGCGAGAATAAGTCTCCTGGTCCGGATGGATTCTCTTCTGAATTCTTTCGTAAATTTTGGCACGTAATAGGTAATGATTTGTGTGCGGCTGTCACTTGGTTTTTCGAGCATAAATATTTTCCAAAAGAGTGTAATTCCTCTTTCATTGCTCTAATTCCGAAGTGTTTAGATCCGAAAATAGTGGTAGATTATAGACCTGTTTGTTTGATTGGAAGCATATATAAAGTGGTCACGAAGATTCTTGCTAATCGTATTTCTTTGGTAATTTCTGATTTGGTTTCGAAAGTACAAACAGCTTTCTTACCTAATCGTCAGATACTGGATGGGCCTTTTATCATAAACGAGCTTCTAGTTTGTTGCCGACACAAGAAACAGAAAGCTATGGTTTTAAGGTCGATTTTGCTAAAGCATACGACTCTGTTAGATGGGACTATTTGAAGGTTGTTCTCATATCGTTCGGCTTTGAAGCTAAGTGGGTTGCATGGATTCGAGGATGTCTTTGGTCTAGAAAGGCGTCGGTTCTTGTTAATGGGAGTCCTACAAAGGAGTTTCAATTTTTCCGTGGATTGAAACAAGGAGATCCTTTGGCTCCTTTCCTCTTCATATTGGTCATGGAATCTCTTCAGCTAGCTTTCTCTAGACTTATCGATGCAGGTATGTTCGTTGGTATTAAGCTTGATTCGATGACTACGTTATCTCATTTATTTTATGCGGACGATGCCATTTTTATTAGGGAGTGGTCTAGATCTAACCTATCTTGTATTCTGAAGATGCTTCATTGTTTTTCTTTGATCTCGGGTTTGTCCTTAAATCTCTCGAAGTGTCAGCTCCTTGGCGTAGGGTTGTCTGATATCATAGTCTCTGAGGCAGCTTCTCATATTGGGTGCTCAATTATACATACTCCATTTAAATATTTGGGTGTTTCGGTTAGGGGCAATATGAATTTGTTAAGTTCTTGGGATGAGGTAGTTAACAAGATAAATACTAGACTTTCTGCTTGGAAACTCAAAACTCTATCTCGGTTAACGCTCATTAAATCAGTCTTAGGCTCTATGCCAATTTACAATATGTCTATATACAAGGTTCCTAAGGCTGTGCTTCGTGTCTTGGAGTCTATTCGTAGAAATTTCTTCAACGGTATTCGTGAGGGTGAACGGAAGATAGCTTGGGTTAAGTAGTCTAAGATCCTTGCTCCTAAAACGCATGGAGGTCTTGGAGTTTCAAGCTATTACGCTCTTAATAGAGGTCTCTTAGTCAAATGGTTTTTGCGTTTTATCTCTCGGGATAACTCTTTGTGGTCTCGAGTTATTCATGCTATTCATGGACCGAGTGTGGATGATATCTCAGTTACCTATCTATCTTTGTGGAAATCCATTGTTCGAGAAATAGATGCTCTTAAACACTAAGGTATGGACTTTATTTCGCATTGTAAATTACGTGTTAGAAATGGGATGTCTACCAGATTTTGGAGACATTTGGCTTGGTGATTCCCGTCTATGTATGGTGTATCCGTTGACTGTTTGCTCTTGAGAATGATAAAGATTGTATGGTGGCTACAAAATTACATGGGCCTTTTGAGTCTTCTTTTAGATGGAATGTTAGAGGAGGTATCGAGTATTCTCAGCTTTCTCATATCCTTGGTAATCTCGAATATGTTACGAAAGATAGGTGGGTTTGGGATTTGAATGATGAAGGTTCTTTTTGAGTCAAAGATGCTCAATTACTTATAGACGAGTTTTTGCTTCCTAATCCGAATACGGAGACGAGGTGAGTTAAGATAGTCCCAATAAAAGTTAACATATTCGCTTGGAAAGTTTCTTTGGATCGGCTTCTCACATTTTCTAATTTGTTGCAAAGAGGAGTGATGGCTTCCCCTAGTT
Source organism: Glebionis coronaria (assembly GCA_025667525.1). Taxonomy (NCBI): domain Eukaryota; kingdom Viridiplantae; phylum Streptophyta; class Magnoliopsida; order Asterales; family Asteraceae; genus Glebionis; species Glebionis coronaria. The sequence goes on from CM046882.1 coordinate 10,523,506, forward strand.
ACTTCCCTCTATGTCGTAATGTGGTTGAAGATGTGGACCACTTATTTTTCCAATGTATACAGGCACATGAACTTACTCAAGGCATTTTGAGTTGGTGGAATTTAGGTAGAGTCTCGTTAGACTCTTATGCATCTTGGCTTCAATGGTTCTCTAATATCCGGATGCGCTTTAATTCTAAAAGGGCGTTAGAAGGTGTTTTCTACACGATGTGGTTGAGTATTTAGACGCTGAGAAATCAGATTCTTTTTAAGGCTGCTATTCCTAAGATTCGAAACTTTGTTTATTGATATTGTAAGTCGTTCTTATTCTTGGTATATTGCTAGGGATAAAAACGTGGTTAGTTGGAATAGTTGGTTGCAGCATCCTCATTTGATTATCTTGTACTTCTTGTTAGTTTTTTCAATAAAATTTGATGTTAAAAAAAACTATAACCAAACTAGTTTTTGATGATATTTTTTTGAAAACTAGTTCTCAATCCCCCCACATCATCTAAAGAGTAGAAAATATGCTCATTATATATGCTGGTTGATACAATTATCATAAATTGCTATTAGTATTACTTAGCGACACTTTAAATTGTGTTGGTGAACAAGTTTACCGCAACAATATAAAGCGTCATTAAATTATACAAATACTCTAACTTTTTATTACATAACATGATTGGTGCTAAAGGTTTTGGGTGTCATAGGAATTTTGATATGTAATTAGTAAGGATGAGTACCATACCGGTATCGTATCGATCCTGTACCGAATTAGTGGTATCGATTTTTTTCGATCATAATAAATTAATGATACTGGTATCGTACTGAACGAGATTCAGATATCGGTACCTGTATCTACCAAACGAGATTTGGATACCGGTACCGGGAAATCAGGATTTTCCAGTTTTTTTTATAAGTTACTATCGGTCCCGTGTCGAATTAGTGGTACCGAGTTTTTAAGTGAAATTTCGAATGTTTATACATTTTAATTATTGAACAAATTCTTTCTACTTTAACTTTACAATCAGTTTTGGGTTGGGCTTGGGCCCACTAGTGGTAAAATCTAAGGAGGATTAACATTTAACCAAAACACTCTAACATGGAATTCAACAATGTTTTGAAACCCGGTTCGACCCGGCCGGTTCAACCGGTTGAACCGGATCCGGTCGAAAAAACGGGTTAAAACGAACCGGTTTTTAATAAATTGAGACCCAGTGTAAACCGGCGGTTTTTGGAAAACCCGGGTCAAACCGGGTGAACAATACCCGCCGGTTTTTTTTTTCTTCCCAAAAGTTGAATATTTGACCAGTACTATATCACTTCTTTTCTCACCTAGTTTCTCACGCCACCAAAGTACTTACCCCCTCACCTACAATCAAATGGTGTGAACCAAGTTGATCAGCAAATCTTTGTTTTTCATATAAGTGATGGAAGGCACCGATTTTGTTAAATCACAGACCCGATTTTGTTCAACCGATTTTGCTATTTATACACGTCGTACAGATTTTGTTTACTGCAGATCTTTGATTTTCATCTCTTATATATAATAGCAAAAGTGGGTCTTTGTTTTCCACCTCTTCTTCTTCACTTTTCATCTCTTATACTACTAACAAAAATGAATCTTTGTGTTCCTCTTTTTGCTCTTCACCTGGGTTTCAAAAAACCCAGTTTCATATTCATTGTTTATGGCATATTTATGGTTTTTTGATTAGAAAGTGGTGATTAGAAAGTGGTGATTAGAAAGTAGTATGTGATTAGAAAGTAGTGATTAGAAAGCAGATCTTTGATTTTGTAATGGTAAAAGTGGTGATTAGAAAGTAAAAAACGAGTATTTAGATATGTGCATGAAACCGGGTTGACCCGGCGGTTGGACCGGTTGAACCGGTGACCCGGCGACCTGGTCACTAAGCCGGGTCAATCACAGACCCGGGTTTCAAAATATTGGAATTCAAAACACTCCTTTGTATGAATTTTTTCAGATACATAAATGAAAAACTATTCTTGTTTATCTTATCTTACTATCTTATAAAAGAGATTTGTGTCTCTTTTTTCATTTAATGCACAAATTTTAAATAATACAATTATTATATCACATTGTACAACTCTTAATGCAAAAAAACTAAAAACATGTATTAAAATATTTTTCTTCATTAATGGAAAATAATAGTATATATAATTACATTCTCTTTCTTTATTAATAACACATAATTAAGTAACATAACTACTCAAGCATATCGTACAACTTTTAATACAGCCTTTCAAAACAAGTATATAAAATTTATATAATAGTAATACACGTTAAAAGGTTAGAATTACGTCCTTTAAATCCACAAATACATTAAAACACATAATTAATCTTATTTTAAAAACACTTATTACTCAAAAGTGCAACAACATTTTCATATTTTACAATATAAACAAGATACAACCGATTAAAACATAAATCAAACATAATCAATTATATTCAAAGAAAATAAAACATAACCAACTACATAAAGTTAGTCAAACAATAAAATTATCGTTTTTCGAAAGATTTTATAAGAGAAATATAAAAGTAAAAAAAATCGTTTGTCAAAAATTTTGTTACATAGTACCTACCACCGCAACGCGCAAATACTCTACTAGTGAACCAACTAAAAAGAAACATCTTTCCATCAAATGTGTCACTCAAACTCATTACTTAAAAGGTTTTTTAGTTTATAATTGTTGTTATGACTTGACTACTTGGGTACACAACATGTGTTTTTTTAATGTAATTTTTTTGTTCGTTTAGTAATTGGCATATCTCCTATCAAGGGGACATGGTCAATAAAAAGGACTTTTACAACCCTACTATATTTGGAAGTTGGCAACCCAGAAAAAATGTCAATGACTTTATAGGGTCATTTACATAACACGTGTCAACATGCTATTACTGACTAGAGATTACATAACTTTATAGAAAATTACACTAGGACACAAATTTGATTGCAATTCACATTGACAGTTAGGGCTGAGCGTCGGATTTAGATTGAATCGGACCGGTTAAAATTAAACCAGATTGAGAACTGAGTTGGTCCAAAACCTTGGATCGAGACCGAATCAAAATGGTCCGGTCCGGTTCGAGTCGATTCAGTCTTGTTCGATCTTCGGTACAATCCGATCCTAATTAAGAAAAATAAATAAATTTTTGGTAAGACCAGACTGAAGACGCTGTATTTAGACCGACGGATCGAATCGGTCCGAATTTGTGATTGTCAACATGTTTTACATTGGATGTAGGCCAAATCGAGAACGCTACAGTTGTAAAAGAAGTGATGGATCAAAATACAAAATGCTTAGAGTCTACTACTTAGATGGCTCCTAATTAACTCTTTATTTAACCGAAATGCAGTTAATTTTAGGCTTCTAATAAAATGTATAGATATATTAAAATTTGATCTGTTGGTCTGTAAGTTTGAGTATCAATGTAAATTACAAGAAAAGAAATGAAATTTATACATAATAGATGATTACCCGCGCAGAGCGGCGAAAATTTTTAACGACAAAAAATTAACCATATATGATATTGTGCTGAGTGTTTCGTGTAACATTCAAAATAAAACGTGAAAAGATCAAGTTGTTCACCTTGGATTAAAACAAAACAACATAAAAAACTTAAATTACCATTCATAACATGTTGTAAAAGTTACATGTTTTGACCCGCTAACCCAAATTTTTTAATAACCCGGTAATCGAAATTAAGAGTGTTGAAATTATGGAAGAAGTTTGACTAATTAATGAGTGAATCTATTTATGAAATTTAAATTTTCACATTTCACTTTTCACTTTTCAAAAAATAATGATTTTTACTTTATAGATAGTACATATGAATATAAATAATGTGACACGTCTAAGAGCGCTGGGAGTGGTGGCGCCGTGGGGTGCCAAACCCACGGCGCGAGAGCCGTGAAGACTCCCACCCCAGGCAAAACTCACGGCGTGAGACCCCGGCGCGGGTATACTCACGCCGCGTGAGTGATTTTTTTTAAAATTTTTTTTTCATTTTACCCCCCTAAAACGGTTTAATTTTTAAAAAATTTTCATTTAACCCCCCCCAAACGGCTAGTATTTGAAAATTTTTCATTTCACCCCCCCAACGACTAGTTTTTTGAAATTCGAATTATAACGGCTATATTTTTCGGTCCGTCTATAAATATACCTCAAAATCAACCATTTCTTACACACCAAAACATAAACACTCTCTACAAACAAATATGAATCCCAATCACGTTCCGTCAGTTTTTGAAATCGATGAGGAATTCGATGCTTACTTCTTGCCAATAGCACACAATCATTATCAACGGTTGTTTGAAGAAGAGAATCGTCCAAGACTAACTCGGATCCCAGTCAACCGTGACCGAGAAGGTGCTGAGGAACGGCTCATGAACGATTATTTCGTTGAGAATTGCAGGTATCCTTTGGTTAAGTTTCGTGAAAGATTTCGAATGAGCCGAAGACTATTTTTAAAAATAGTTAACGGCATAAAAAATTATCAGGCCGATCCTCTTCCTGAGCATTTTAATTATTTTACTTCTCGACCCGATGCTACGGGTCGAATGAGTATTAGTGATATTATGAAGTGCACAATGGCTATACGTCAATTGGCATACGGCAACACGCCGGATGCATTTGATGAATATTTACAAATTGCTAATCGAACCGGACGTGAGTGTCTAATGTATTTTAATATGTGTGTTATTGACTTGTATATGGCCAAGTATTTAAGAAAACCAACTCCGGCCGATGTTGATCAAATATATGATCTACATCTTACGAAACATGGTTTTTCGGGGATGCTTGGCAGCATTGATTGTATGCACTGGGAATGGAAAAATTGTCCAGTTGCGTGGCATGGGCAATACGCTGGTGGTTATAAAAGATACCCTACTTTGATGCTTGAAGCTGTTGCTTCGCAAGATCTGTGGATTTGGCATGCGTTTTTTGGGATGGCAGGTGCGAATAACGATATTAATGTTTTAGATAATTCTCCGTTATTTGATGACCTTCTGAATGACGAAGCACCGGTAAAACCGTATACGGTTAACGGAGTTGAGTATCAAAATGGGTATTACTTAGCGGATGGTATTTACCCACAATGGGCGAGTTTCGTGAAGTCTTTCACGGTTGCAACTGACGCCAAACATGCTCACTTCAAAAGGCGTCAAGAAGCTGCACGGAAAGATGTTGAACGTGCATTTGGTGTTCTCCAAGGACGTTGGGGAATACTACGTCAACAAGGACGCGCGTATGAAGTAAACACCTTACGACGACTCATGTATACGTGCATCATACTTCATAACATGATTTTGAAAGATCAAGGTATGCAGGTGTTAGATTGGAACCAAAATTACGTTAACCCGTCAAGAAATATGCAACGAACATGGCTTGAGCGGTGTGAAGTTTACCGCCGAAAAAACAAAGAACTACGTGACCGACAAACCCATCAAAGTCTTCAACAAAACCTTATGGATCATATGTGGAATCAAATTGACCACGGAGATGAAGATGCATATGAAGATGAAGAAAACTAAACGGCGGGTCGTATGATTTTTAATTTTCGTATGTTTTTTTAATTTTCGTATGTTTTTTAATTTTCGTATGTCTTTTTTATTATGTTCGTTTTATTTTAAAAGTATTGTAATGTTGCTTATGTTTAATGAAATATTTAAGTTTGTTTAGGGGGTGTTTTGTAAAATTCTGAAAAACTGGATTTCACTTGGAGTGATCACTCCCCTGTTTTTTCTGAGTGAGTGAGTTTTGTTGACGTGGCACCCAAAATTCCACTCACTCGGAGTGATGACTCCCAGCGCTCTAAACCATCATTTTCTTGAACTCATGAAAATCAAGAAAGCCATCACAATGGCTTCATAGGCTTTAATGATACTCTCAACATCCATATTACTCTTATCAAATTAATCCATCACGGTTCTTATCAAACATCTCAAACGCTTTGAAAAAGTTGCTATCTGATTCAGCATCACATACGACCACATTTTCTTCCTGTGTAACGGTAACATAAAAATCTAAGAATTTGATAAAATTAAGATTGATTTTACTCGTTAAGTATTGTAAGTCATTGACACTTGAAGACACTTTCAAGGTATCAAGAAGCTATTGGAGTTCATGCGGGCTGATAAGACCGTCTCTATTTTTATCTAGCTTTTTGAAAATGTGATGCAGATCATTGTAGCTAAGAGCCTAAGAGAAGATATTTTTAGAAAAACTAATATGTGTATGAGTTTATGAAAAATATATTTTTTGCTGGATATAAGGAAGATTATATTAGTTTAAAGAGGAAAGGGTAAACAAGATAAATATATACACGAAAGTTGCATTTTTTTATAATTTTTTGAAAACTTGTTTTTAGTCCCACATTAATAAAGTTGCAAAAATCGTGAATTGCTAGCCGGTCGGTCGATCACCTTGTAGCTTATAATTGTTTTAGGCGGAATTAATCGGTGATTAATTGGATTGGCGTTTTTAAGAAATTTTTGGTATTTCTGACAAGTTTTGGGTATTTCTAAAGAGTTTTAAGTATTTTTCGAAATATTATTCTTAAAATACAATGTATCATACATAAAAGTAGTTACTATAAGTGATAAACACAAGTTTACAGTCAGTTTTCAGAATTTCGGCAAATTTTGTTTTCGGCAAATTTGACATCCCTTGACCATCGTTGACTACAATTGACCTTCATTAATCGTCTTTTAATTAATCGACAAGGTTGATGGGCTTGTAGCGATTAAACGGCGATTAATCGGCCTTGTAGACTTTTTTTTGCAACATTGAATAAAAGAGTAGAAATTAGGCTTTCTTTTATAGAGTAGTGGATACGGTTTTAATAAATTGCTATTAGTATTATTTAGTGGTATATGCTTTTGTGGTGGTCGAATTTATCGTCTTAATAACATATCCCGTTAAATTGTATGAATACACAACTTTTTGTGACGTATTATAAACTTTTTGCGTCTTAAATATTTTGTAATGTAATAATTGTATAAATACTTAACTGTTTGTGGTTTCAAGACCAATTGTACTCATGTTGGTGGTGTATGCTACCTGTTTGATAAAATGTGAAGTCTAAATATAAACTAATGTTTAATGATCAAATATAATGTACAAAGATTTTAAATCCGAAGTTGTGAAATGATTTTAGTTTTAAGTACAAATGTCTCGTGTGGTTGAAGAACCATCAGTTCTTTTGAGGAAGAAGACAAAGAAAAGATAAAATTATTATTCTATTCAAAGTAAGTAACGGTAAAAAATTAACCTCCGTTAAGTCAAAGGATGAAAACAAACCTAAATCTTCTCTACAGGGAGATCGCTGGCACTTATTAAAAACCATGAAAGCTATATACAAACATGGAAAACCACAAGAACAATATTTGCATTTTACTCTTTTGTTGAAATCTTTCCATTTATATGTTTGGTTTTTTACTTTGAAAAGGAAAAGAACATTCAAAATCTCTTGGTATATTTTTGGGAAAATCACCTAAAAATGTATTAAACTAACCACTTTTTATGGTTGTGTGTAATCAACTTTTTTTTTCATTGTACTAACATACTTTTGAATTTCGACCTTTGTGTGTGCTGTGTGACCGGCTGTTTCCTTAGCCGGTTATTACTCTAAAAAACATTTACACACTCAGCATAAACTATTGCCACATGTGTAATTAGTTTCCACCTCAGAATTCCACTATCTTTTTTTGATACATTTAACAATATTTAAACCCCACAATATCTTTTGTCCCCCTTTTTAACAATCACATTCGACACAAAGAAACCCAGATCCAGATAAACCCTAATTTACAAACCCCACATAACCCCCACAATCCAGACAACTGGTGGTCCTTTTTTTATTTAATTATTGCTTCCAAAGGTATTATTCAATATATTCTATTTGTATTGTCAGCTAATTGGTCCCAATTTTTATTTTTAGTTGACTTTAAAATTAGGGTTCCGTTTTTGTTAATTGATTTTCTAGTTATCGTTTCTTGCAATGAGAATATTTAATTACAATCCCAATCTTATTTTTTTAATTATTGTCGAATTAGGGTTTTTTGGTTAATTGAATTTAATTATGTTTTCTTGCTACGAGCTCAATTAAAAAACAATCCCTATCTTATATTTTTAACTGACTTTTGAATTAGGGTTTATTTTGGTTGATTGGTTGATTGATTTTAATTAGGGTTTTTTTGGTTAATTGATTTAAAATTAGGGTTTCTTACAACAAGATGAATTAAATTACAATCCCAATCTTATGTTTTTAACTGATTTTTGAATTAGGGATTTTTGGTTAATTGATTTTCGAATTAGGGTTTTGTCGGTTAATTGATTTAAAGTTAGGGTTTCTTATAAAAAGATGAATTAAATTACAAACCCAATCTTATGTTTTTAACTGATTTTCGAATTAGGGTTTCTTTTGGTTAATTGATTTTCGAATTTGGGTTTTGTTGGTTAATCGATTTAAAGTTAGAGTTTTGTTTGAACACTATCTAACTAATCCCCTCTCTTTCTTTTTTCACAGCATGGCACCATCAGGTGCGAAGACTCTTTTCTTTGATGTTCATCATGATGGTCTGTTTTATTTCTTACCACTAAGGTATGAAAATGACATAGTTTCTGAGTTGAATGTTAAGAATGACCGTAGGATGGGTTTATCAGCTCTAACTGAGTATTTACGTGAAAGGACCCAACAGACATTTTATGCTATTTTCTATCTCATACCGAAATGTCAGCTTAACAAGGGGCTTAGATTGCTAGGGACTGATTATGATGTGAGTTGTATGTATGATCTGTGTGAAACCTATGGCAAAATGCATGTATACCTTGCCCACATTTATCAGGACCTTTCTGAATTTTATACTCCAAATACTATTTTAATTGATAGTGATGAAGAATTAGAGGCTAGTTTAAAATATAGTAAGATGAGGATGCTGGTAACATGTCATATGAGGAGTTACTTGCGTGGGCTGAGCTTGATGCATCACAAGGTGAATGTAGTTCTAAGGTCCCTACTGAAAAGGTAATACGTGATAATAATATTAGGATGGAGGACAGTAATGTTAGTGGTCCTAGTGTTGTAGACAAGGGTAAGGGGATTAGGATGGAGGACAGTAATGTTAGTGGTCCTAGTGTTGTAGACAAGGGTAAGGGGATTATGAGGGAGGACCTAACTGATAGAAAGAAAGCCAAGCGTCCTAGGAACTTGAACACGAGGATTTTTATTGAAGAAAATGTTGTTCCTTCTTTCACTTCTTCTGATAGTGACAGTGATAGTCATAACAGGTCTTATGTATATGTGGATGATAGTTATGATAGTGAGTTGTCCGATAGGTCTGTTGATTTTTTATCTGAATGTGAGGAGGAGGTTATCCAACTTAGGAACAGAAAGTCTCAGGCTAAAATGACTCCAAAAAACCAACCAAACCTAAGGAATCAGAAAGGCCTGGTCCTTCAAGGCCAAGAAGGGAATTTGATTTGGGTAGGTCTGACATAGTTATAGAACATGAAGAGTACATGGAACAATTGATGCACAAGTTGGTTGATGGTGATGATAGTTGCATTGACCCATTTCAATTGCTTGAAGAAAAGGAAGAACAGTTTCCTATTCACGATGAAGATACACATTGGAGAATGCGGAAGCCAAAGGTATGTGATAGCATTTTTTTATTTAAAGTATTCACATTTCATAAATAATTTGCTTGATAATTTAATCTTTCTATTTTGTTTCAGGTGGGTGAGAGATTTGCTAGTACGGGCCAGTTGAAGGAATGCTTAACATACTACGGACTTGCAAATGGGTTTTCACTGTGGTTTTATAAAACATCAAAGGACCAGGTATTTGCAAAGTGTGGGTTGATACCTGAGAGGCTAAAGGAACCAGAAAAGGGTAAGCAAAGTAAATGGCAAAGGTATCCGAGTTCTAGAGATGACAAAGCAGAATGTCCATGGAGATGTTACGGGAGGACTATGAAAACAGAGAACTCATTCCAGGTAATAACTATGGAATATAAACACACCTGTGTGAAAGATTTTAAGTTTGGTACTCTAGTGAACTATAAATGGATTGCAAAAAACTTTGGTCATAAAATTAGGCAAAATCCTAGTATAAAACTGCATGAGATAGTTGAGCTAGTGATGAAAAAATATAGATGTATTGTAAGCCCTACCCAATGTAGGAATGCAAAAATATATTCTTTGAAAGAAGGACAGGCTACAACAGAGGAACATTATGCTATGATTAGGTCATATGGGAAGGCCATATTAGACTCAAATCCGGGTTCAACTGTCAAACTTGGTGTGACTGTTAACCCAGATGGTAAGACCTATTTTGATAGGTTTTATTGTTGCTTCAATGGATTAAAGGAGGGGTGGAAACTAGGATGTAGACCAGTAGTAGCCTTAGATGGTTGTTTTCTAAAGAAACCTAATGTTGGGGAGATCTTAACTGCAATCGGGAGGGATAGCAATAATCATATTTTTCCTATTGCATAGGCAATAGTGAATGTGGAGAATAAGGACAATTGGTCTTGGTTCCTTGAGCTGTTAGGTGAAGACATTGGTATGGAGAATGGAGATGGGTTAACACTTATGTCCGATCAACATAAGGTGAGTAATTATACATTATTATGTTACTAAACATTCTTTAAGTCAAGGCCTTTATGTTCGTAACAAATAACTTATATGCAGGGTTTGATTGAAGCTGTCAAGACTGTGATGCCTTACGCTGAACGTAGGCAGTGTGCTAGGCACATCTATGAATGCTTCAGAAAACAATATAGCGGTGTGGAATTTAGGAACTTATTCTGGGCAGCCTCAAAAGCTAGTTATCCAGAGCTATTTACAAATATTATGAATAGGATTAAGAGGGCTAATCCAGGTGCTCACAAGTACTTAATGGACAAGGATCCTAAAACATGGTCAAGGGCATACTTCCGGATAGGAAGTAATTGCGAAGCTGTTGAGAATGGGTTCAGTGAGTGCTTCAACTCTGTCTTGCTATTGGTGAGGAACAAACCTCTAATTACTATGTTGGAGGCTATGAGGGTGATTGTAATGGAAAGGTTAAACACAATGAGAAAGGCCTTGGATAAATGGACAGCTGACATATGCCCAAACATACAGAAAAAGTTAGAGTTTGCAAAAGATCAACAAAGGTATGATTCTTCCTACTTTGTCTTACTAATTTTTATAAATAAACTTATTTATATTAACATTTTTTATTTGCTACAGGTTTTGGCATGTCATATCTGCTGGTGGTAACAAATTTGAGGTAAGGAATGGTAGTGAAGCATTTATAGTAGATGAGGTTTGTAGAACATGTACATGTAGGATGTGGCAAATGTCAGGCTTGCCATGTGCTCATTCTGTTGCAGTTATATTCAAATTGAATAAGCATCCTGAGGATTATGTCCCTAATTGTTTTAAGAAAACTAGTTGTTTATCTGCATACCATCAGTATTTAACTCCTGTGGGTGGGATGAGTTTTTGGCCAGATTATACTGATTTGTCAACAGTTTTACCACCAAAACCCAAAGTAATGCCGAGTAGGACTAGGAAAAAGAGGATTAGAGCTCCACATGAAAGGATGTTTTCTAACAGGGTATCTAGGGTTGGTGTAGAAATGACATGTCATAACTGTTTACAAAAGGGTCACAATAAGTCTAGCTGCAAAAATGTGACTGTATTGATACCTCCAAAAGAACCCGCAGTTAAGGGAAGACCTATAAAAAACAAAGGGATTGAGAATGTGGGAGAAGGAAGTAGTGGAGTTTCTGTGAGAGTTAGTGGTGCTTCAAGTAGGGGGGCTGAGAATGTGGGAGAAGGAAGTAGGGTTAGAGGTACTTCATCTAGGGGTAGGGGGAACTCGAATAGGGGTAGGGGAACTCAAATAGGGGTAGGGGAACTCAAATAGGGGTAGGGGTGATTCAAGTAGGGGTAGAGGTACCTCATCTAGGGGTAGGGGTAGGGGTAGAGGAAGAACAAAGAAAGGTGGATTGGGTAGTGGCGCTGAAGGGTTGGTTGATGAGCCAGACAGTGTAACATATGAAGAGATGGATGGGTTTGCAACCAATACCAATGTACCAGAAGTGGATGTGTTTGATGAAATGTTAGGTAATGCTTCAAACAAAAATGAACAAGAATCACAACCACAAAACTATGAGACTAACAAAGCTGCCAGAAGTGAGGGGGTACAAGACTTTGGCGGGAATAGTGACTCAAGCCATTTAGGGGGTGAGCGAGTGTCTACCAGTGAGGTGTTAAGTAGTATGGGTGTTAAAAGGCAGTTATTTGGAACTCCTAATGTTACTGACAATTCTGGGAAAAGGCTGGGTGGTAAAGTAAGGAAATATTTAGGCAAAAAACCCGAGGTTCAAGGCAAGTATGCAAGGCTGGCTAGTTGGTTTAGGATGGATGAAATAATGTGGCTGAAACCAAGTGAGAATGCTGCTACAGGTGAGGCCACTTCCATTGGTGGTGATATTCCAACAACAGGTTCAAAAGACAATGTGCAGGCCCAGGCCACTTCCATTGGTGTTGATATTCTAACACAAGCTTCAAAAGACAATGTGCAGGCCCCTTCAGGTGGTGATATTCCAACACAAGCTTCCAAAGACAATGTGCAGGCCCAGTCAGCACCTTCAGGTGGTGATATTCCAACACAAGCTTCCGAAGTGCAAGGACAAGAACAAGATCAAGAAGTGATGGATGTAGACAACTTGGTTGCTACAAGGCCAAGAAGTGCAAGACTAATCAAGAGAAAACTGGCAGCAGAGATATCTGGAGTTGGTTCTTCAGAAACAAATTCCATGTCTTTGGATTAATTATCTTGTGCTGTAATTCTTCAAGACTATTTGAATATTTTAGGATGACCAAACTGTATGTTGTATTATTTTGAAACTCACATGTGCTGGTAATTGGTTGTGATGTAAACCAATTACCTTTGAAGTGCAGCCATTTGAGGCCACTTCCATTGCCTATTTTGTATCTTCTAGGCAACATGTAAGTTCATTAACATGAAATGAAGTCAGTGTTGGTCTATTTGTTTTAGCATTATGTTATTTTGGGTTATATGATTACAGTTTAACTGCCAAAAAAATTTGCTAGAAATAACAGTTATAATAAGATTTGAGGAGAGTTGGATAACAGTTTACATTAAACTTAGGATAATTCCAAAATACAACAAAAGCATATAAGCTTAAGCTTAGAACAGAAGCTTCAATAATACAACAGACATCATGATCATAGAACAGACTAACACAATCCTATCATAAAATGTTACTCTTGCTTTTAGGAAATGGATTTCAGCCTTCATATTGGTCATCTCTTGGTTAGAAACATAGGAATCACTTGAGGCCAAATCGTGAACTTGGTTCATCTCATTTTTCAATTTTCAATTTTCTTGATACAAACTATAAACCAAATGGTTGTAATAATGTGAAGGCAATTCGTAATCAAGAAACCCATACACTCCATATTTTTCGTCCTTTTCCTGCAAATCAATCATGAAAATAATTTGTAATCAAGAAATCCATATACTAAGTAATTAAAACATTCAATAACAAAACTTACCCTAACAGGGCATGCCTTGAATCTTCTTCCTGGGTTCTTGTAGGTCCACGCAATCTGTTCAAAAATAGCGTGAGGTGGCTTACAATCACAATGGGTTTTCTTGGCAATCTCTTCAGGTGAATAATATTTGTGTTGACGGCAGGAGGAAGATGACGAAGACATGAGATTAAAAAAAAGGGTGGATAGGGTTTGTGTTTTATGAGTGGTGGGGGATTATAGATAAGGTTGGAAGATAAAGGGAAAAGGGGTGGTTGGGTTTATATAAAGTAAAAATATTAAAATATAAACTGAGGTGGCAATTATAACGGGTGAGGTGGAAAAAACGGGTTACACGTCACACTTAAGGAAACAGCCGGTGACACAGAAACACAAAGGTCGAAATTCAAAAGTATGTTAGTACAATGAAAAAAAAGTTGATTACACACAACCATAAAAAGTGGTTAGTTTAATACATTTTTAGGTGATTTTCCCTATATTTTTTTATATAAAAAAGACGGATTTTGCATTTTGAGCACCATATAATCAATTAATTCATGGTCACATGGAAAGAATTTGACTGATTTTATCATTACCACTCAAAATGTGACAAGTGTTCAAAAAGCTACTTTTTAAATGATCAACCGACGGTGCTTAACCATCAAATGCTCAACTACTTTTTTATTAGAAATTGAAAAATACTGACAATTTGATCATTTGGCAACATAATACGACAAATATTTTTGTTGTTAGGGGGACATGTGTGGGGCCGGATATTGTTTAAAAAGTGTAATTAAAGATGACAGACATATGACAACAATGTAATGGAGTTGAGCAATTGTGTATGATTAGATCTGTAAAAAAAAATTCACTTGGTCAAAAAGTGAATTGAGAGGGTGCCTTTTGATCAAATCTATTTTTTTTCTTTTTTTTTATTAAAAGGGATTTTGTTAATATGAATGTTGCATTTTTCTTTACAATTTTTTGAAAACTAGCTTTGACTCCCACATCAATCAAAAAGTAGAAATTAAGCTTATTTGTATCAAGTAGTGGATACGGTTATAATAAATTGCTATTAGTCTTACTACTTTATAAAGTATTTAGGCTATTCTATTAATAGAGTCTTAAAAAGATTAAGCCACTAACATTTCTTATTAAAGAAAGTCTTAAACTCTAAACTATATGTATTAGTTCTAATGCATTATACTCCATAATATACATAAAATTTATTGCAATACATAAATATCATTCAATTTTATGACATTGTAACAACAACATTCATACAACCTATTTAAAATGTAACGGCCCTTTCAGAAACGTCTCCCGTCCATCTAAGTGTAACAGCCATTTCAAAGAGTCCATTTAAGATTTATGTAACAGTCATTTCAAAATGTCTCCACCCCTCTTTATAAATGGTGAAATGTTACTATTGTGTAATGTGTAGCAGCGGTGTAAAATACGTATTTCAAAACAATCTTAATCCGTGCCTTCTTTTATCTTTTTGATTTCATAAAACACCTCACTTTCTCTAAATCATATACCCATGTACCTTCTTCATCTCTTTCCCTACATGATTCGTGATTCTGAAAAATATGATTGGAATTGCTCTAAATCATGAGGGATTTTCGGTGCTAACATATATCAATGAGTTTTCCATATAATAACATATCTTGATTTTTATTTATGCCCTTTGTTTATGATTTGGGGTTTATTGTTTTAAGTGTTTTGATGGAAGATGTGGCTTGTTTGAGTTAATTTTCTTCAACCTCGCTCTATGTGTATGTTTTTGTATGTGTATTTTTTCTTCAAATTTGTTTTGATTTTTTCTAACAAATTTCTTCATAATCTTGATCTAACTTGGTGGAGTGGAATCAGTTAGTTGTTAAGGTAAGATTTTGCAACTCGTGTTTCTTGATATTAGTAGTTTTGTCATTAGTTTTTTTTTATTTGTAAAAATAGCTTTTAAAACTTGATAAAAGTTATTTTTAAAGATTTATAGTTTTCCCTCGTAGATCTGAGTTTCAAAACATTTCTTGATGTCTTTTGGTTACAGCTGCCAGTCACCGCAGTCGCCGCTGCTCTCTTCCATCGATGTCTTACCAGAGAAAGTTGCTCCTGCCGCTAAATTGATTCTCTGTAAAAAATAGTTGCTGTCACTGCCTACCGCCACTTGCTGCCAACGCCCGCCGCTGGAAACTAATGCTAACTAATGCTACCGCCATCAACTCTGCTGTTGGTGCTAGAAAATGTGTTATGAAGGTTGTTAAACTTCATGTAAAATTCTATACAAATTTGTATAAGTTTTGTTATAAAGTTTGTGTAAGTTTTCTATAAAAATTCATGTAAAATCCTCACTCGACCATTGTTAATATTTGAAACCCAATTAAATCATCGAATGGTATTCGACCACACCTTTTTAGCAAGGTTACACATAAAAAACGCATGAGAAATGCTTTCCATACGTGCTCCACAATATCAATTTCTATATACAATATTACTCTCATTTGTGGTTTTCAAATTTTTTTCTTACACATATCGATATCGTAATCACTTAATGCAAAAACGCGGTTTTTAGTCTTTTTTTCTCTTAGAAATATCGATATTGTTATTCTTTAAATTCCCAAACTTGTACCATATAGAAACACAACGCTAAATTCCAAAAAAAAAAGTAACAAAAATGAAATTAATTGCAAACAGTTTGATTATAGGTTAAACTTTCAACCTTATGATAAATTGTTAGACTTAAACCATTATGTAACTTCAAACCGTGTCATCTAAAAATAGGTATTTAGAAAAGATTCTAGCCGAAAAATATTATTAAACTGGTACCCGCCGCCGCTATGCGCGGGTACTCGGCTAGTATTATTTAGTGGCAAATCTCGTTGTGGTGGACGAATTTATCGCCACAATGACATATGCCGTTAAATTGTATAAATACTCAACTTTTTGTAACATAACAAAAACTTTTTGCGTCTTAACTATTTTGTAATGTCATTAGCATGTTATTTTATTATTAATTTTTTAGTAATCAAATTAATGAAACTGCAACATATGAGTGAAAAAAATGTTTTCCTAAAACCACAAAATATTTTAAAAAATCTGCATTAAAATTGATTAGCGTTTTTTTACTATTCTTTTTTATTAAAATTGATTACAACATTAAAACAGTTCATGTGAGTTCTTCAAAAGATGTAATAAATTCTTATTCACTAAATGTTTGTTTCTAAAAATAATGTGAATCTAGCAAGCTCACGAAGAAATACGTATAGTAATGTGTAAGACTGTAAGTGAAATTCGGAGTGATTTTAGATTTTACATTTACACTAGTAAGAAAAATTTATAGTTAACAAATTTAGAGTTAACAACATTTTTTTGATTTTATGGTTTGTCGGATATAATGGTTTTGATCCAAAAATTTAAAAAGTAATGAACCTAATCCTCTTTTGTTCGACCCGTAACACTTTGGTCCCAAACATTAGTTGATTAGCACTTCACCAGTTAAAATGTAAACTAAAATGCCCTTGCCTCATTATATAAAATGCCTTAAATAACATGACACTTATTATTATTATTATTACTATTACTATTATTTTTAATAATAAAAATAAATATATTGTTACATTAAATCACTTTATTATTATTATTTATTTTATTATTATAATAAATCACTTTATTAAATACTAAAGAGATTTACAACAAATTAGAGGGGATTCGAGATACTATCTAGCCCTCCAATCTTTTAGCAAAATGAAACTAATCCTATTAAATATATGAACCGTCGTACGCGCCCAAATGCCCTGAGCCATGAAAAATTTCCGGATCCGTTTCAGTAAGGTAACTGCGTCTTCTTTTAATTCCCCAAGGGGAGAAACCCAAATCCAACTTTATGTAAAATTTTTATTATTATTATTATTTTTTATTTTTAGTGAAAATCTTTTATTTATTAATCACACAAAATTGGAAGGGAGCCACGAAACAAGCTGCGCTCCCACCCCCTTTTGAATACAGAAACCAAGTCTATAAAATAGAAAAGAGCCACTCTTAGCATCATTAGAATGAAAAACAGATAAGCGTCTGAGACGCGAAAGAGTGACCAAGGCTTCCTCGTCAAGATCCCCAAAAGTAGAGAAGGCAAAAGGGATGAACGAATAACCGTGCTCTGCACAAATAGAAGAATATTTCCTCCTTTTCTTCTGAGCAAAAGTCTGCAAAACAATCTCAGGGACCCACGAATCCAAACCCGCACCAGCAAACGGTGAAACGCCCGTGACATCCAAGCAAGCATTTTTGCCTTGGGACTAATTATGCAACAATAGATCCGCTGGATGAAGGTCTCGTCCATCAGCTGAAAGAAATCCCATAGAAGCCTCTTTCTGCACAGAAACACCAACTCTAGAACATATATCTACCAACATATCACACACCATATTATGCCGAAACTTCACCCCCACCTCACTAGAGCAGTGAACAGCATGGTCACCCCACTGATCCAACCGATGCACGTGACAACTTGGACAAGAAGATCCATCAGGAAACAAAGGAATATCCAAACGATAACACAGGACAGCTCTAAACTGACGTGGGTTCATCCGCTAGCCCAACCCATCAATAGGAATAGTGAAAAGATAATCCTGTGCATGAGGAGCACGCACGCAGCTAAGAAGAGCTACCTGGCGACTACTCAAACTATATCGTGACGAAAGAAGTCCATCAATGATACCATAATATCTCAATGCCAAAGACTTTATAAACTGGGGGGCATGAGAACTAGAGGTAACAGAGAGAGAATCAACACCACAAAAAGTCGAGTAAACATCCAGGACAGACAAAAAGATAGAAACCAGTGAAACAATCCCAGACCTAGCCAAAATGCGATCCTGCAAAGAACTAGACTGCAAACGGGAGGCAATGAACGCAAAATACCCGACATCCTCAGCACACGAAACCCCAAGACCACCAAGTCTAATGGGCAGAGTGGCAAGCCTCCACTGCCAATCTCCAAACCCGGAAATAATGAGAATTACAAGAAATTATTAGTATTATTATTATTTTTTTTTAATAATAACATCACTTTATTAGATTAATAGGATTTACAAAAAGTTAGAGGGAAGCCGAGATACTATCTGGGCTCCCACTCCTTTAGCAATAGTGAAACCGATCCTATTAAATATATGAACAGCAGCACGTGCTCTAATATCTTGAACCATAGAAAACTTCCGAATACGCTTCAATAAGGCCACCGCATCCTTTTCTAATTCCCCGAGCGAAGAAAACGAGAATGAGAGAAAACCATATCCAATACCTGAACACTTAGCCTCATACTTGACGCGTTTACGATGTGCAACATCGATCACCGTACGACCGGGCACAAAATCATTCATCCCAGTTTGCGTCAAAGGAGAGGATCCTGTTAAATCCACACACACATCAAGCCCTCTGTCCCAGGAATAGAGTAACATATCCGCTGGACGTAAGGGTTTGTCACGCCCCCCACCAAGCCCAATATCAACTTCCTTACCAGTCGAAATTCCCGACCTAAAGCAGATGTCGACAAGGGTATCGCGTACAGCATTATGCCGATGTTTAATACCAACAATACCGGCACAAGATACAACATGGTCTCCATATATATCCCCCGTAAACACCCTAGAACAAGCAGAGCACGGTTTTGGAACAGGAAATAAGGGAACACCTAGCCGATAGCATAATACACAACGGTATGTCTTACCGTTCATAGTCTGTCCCAAACCAGAAATCGGAACTACCCTAAGCCATTCATAAGTGTGATCCTCCATTTGAGATTTCCACAAAGCCATCTGCCAGGGAGATAGAGAAAAAGTGGATTCTACAGTTTGAGTAACACGTGTGAAATATATATCTGTCAATTTCTTCATGAGTTTAGGGGCAGCGATCTCACTTGGATTACTCAAAATATCAGTCTCCATTTTCGTATTAAACATACCCAAGGCATCATCGAAGGTAGACCCAGAAGCTACAATACCAGAATGTCGAAGTAGTTCCTCCTGCAAGGTAGCAGACTGCAATCTAGAAGCAATAAATGCATAATTCAAAACATCACCTGTAGAATATACGCCAAGCCCCCCGAACGTAAACGGAAAGGTTGCAAGTCTCCATTGCCAATCACCAAACCCAAGTCCAGAAGCAGTAACAATACGCTCTAAAGCAGAACGAAGAGCCGCATCAAAGGAAAGTTGAGCCATCTCAAACACCCGTGGAGAACATGTACGCATAGCAAAATATAACTTGGATATACCAGCACAAGCACGAAGAAGCAACAACTCACATTGGGGATCATTAACTTTAGCAACTATATCCATAAGCTCAATGGTTTTAGTGACTCTCTTCATCACAAGCTCATTGCTGAAATCAAAATCAACACTTGCAGGTCCCCCAAGTAATTTAACCCCATGCAAGGGTCGAGCAATATTAGGCGGGAAAACACCCATAAGCCTACTTCTAGGGTCCTCTTTAGGCCAAAATACCTCTGTTTTATCAACATTGAGATGCAAGCCACAACTGGGTCCATCCTCTAATTAAATCCAAAACCTTTCCCACAACCAAAGTATCCCCAATAATAGTGCCATCATCCAGATACCAAGCATGTAGAGAAAGGCTAAAAGAGTCTCGAATCTTACAAATCAAAAAATGTAACACTAAGGAAAAAAGAAGAGGGCCAAGGGGGTCACCCTGTTGCACCCCTTGGCATGACCGTAAGATGTGTTCCCCGTAGTACAGTCTAGCTGGGTTAGAGTAACAGAATTCTACCCAACGAGAAATAGCCGGACAACGAAGGCGAACTTCCTTCAACATTACCTCTCGATCTACCAAATTGAAGGCATTTTAAAAATCTATCAACAACATAGAAATACCAACATCATCTCCGCGATCCTCAATCAAACGATTCACGATATGAAGTATAGCCTCACCCCCTCCCGACACCCCAACACCAAACTGTAGGTCATCCAAATACCCATTCAAAGAATGACAATCATAATAGCACTAACCTTGGAAACCAGACGCCTCCAAACAGTACCCACAGCTATTGGGCGGATACTACCACCCGGCTTAACCAAGGGTGTGAGAGGGGCACTAGCAATATACTCACCCAGTATGTTGAGGCATTTCCCGTCAAGAAATAGATTCACCACTTGGGTGATAGAGAAGACTAACTCATCAGAAATAGCAACAGCAGCCCCACTCAAGCAATCCAGGAGGTGTTGGGTACGCAACCCATCTCGTCCACTAGACGTACCACGACGAAAACTCTTAATCCTGTCTAAAACCAAATCAGGAGATGCAACGAGGTAATGATGATCAATAGGTATATCCGACAACGAGGGAGGAGGCTGGAAAGGATGCTTAGCCATTAAGTCTTTAAGAGTAGCATCATTGTAGGGAGCAACACCAGTGGAGGAAAGAACTCTGACTGCCGCAGTATAATGGCCATCACAAATCTTCCTCTTACATTGCTTGATATTCCGCTCACCCAAATCAAGATCTTCCTCATCAACACTAGACCAAAGAGGCGAAGATTCGGCTAAACTCTCCCTCAAAAGCTGCAAACTACCACCCGGAAAACTCCAAGATCGAATAGCATCAACAATATTCTCTTCTTGATGTCGACGCTTAATAGCCGACTTACACTCAAGATTACTCCTCGGGAAAAAGGTTTTGAGGAGGCAAAGAGGCAAGGCTAACAAACTAACCCGACAAGAAATGTCATTAGGCGTGAAAATCACCTTATCAAGAGCTTCTTTCAATACATGAGAGAAACCCAAACGACACTTTGGAGGGATGGATTTGACAGTACGTACCCCTTTAGAATACAAACGATCAAGGGAAGCCAACGTAAAACCTTCGTGTTGAACCATCCCCAAATCATCAACATGGTCAAGTTGCTCTAAAGAAGAAGGAACATGTGGTTTGATAAGGTCATAAAGCACAAACCTAACAATACCATCACCACGACCAAGAGCCGACACAAAACCCTTGTTATGCCGACACTTAGAACGAAGACTGTGTGTCATAAACAAACCCCACATAACCAAATACCCATGCGTTTAAATGTTACCTCGGCCTCTTCAAAAACTGCAACATTAGTGGACAAAGAGTGTCTTGTGATAGCTTGTGCATCACCATTGCAATGACGATTACGAAGATGTATTATCAATGAAGTTTTGGTAAGCCCATTTCCACTACCATCAAGACAACCACTAAGACCAACAAAAGGGCAATGAAAACGCACGACCGCCATATCAATCGACCACAAAGCACTAAGAAAATGTCGCTGCTGTGAAGAAAAAATAGCACCACTCCGTATAGTGCCACAAGAAAGAACCCTAAAAATCACTCGAACGAAATAATTTCGTAGACCGAAGATAGATACTGAACGAATGAAATATTCATTCAATATACAAGATCCACAATCTCAACAAAACACCAATCCCAATGGATGAATAAATATGGACCAGGAAGGATGATAATATGTTAAACAACTATTCATTCAATATATAAGATTCACAAACTTCAATAAAACACTAATGTTATTGGTGAACAAAAGTGGATCAGGAAGGATGATATGGATATGTTAAATAAATTATTATTATTATTATTATTATTATTAGTATTATTTTATTATTATTTTTAATTATAAACATCACTTTATTAAAATAATAAGAATTACAAGAAATTAGTGGGAAGCAGAGATACTATATGGGATCCCACTCCTTTAGCAATAGCGAAACTAATCCTATTAAAAATATGAAGAGCAACACGTGCCCCAATGTATTGAGCCACATAGAACTTTTGGGTCCGTTTTATTAAGGCAACCGCATCTTTTAATTCCCCCAGGGAAGAGAACGAAAAAGGGAGAAACTCATATCCAATATCAGCACACTTAGCCATATACTTAGCACGTCTACGTTGTGCAGCATTGACCACAACGCGACCAGGCACAAAATTAGCCATCTGGTATTGCGTCAAAGGTGAAGATCCAGTCAAATCCACACACACATCCAACCCTCCATCCCATGAGTAAAGTAGCATATCTGCTGGTCGAAGCGGTTTGTCACTCCCTCCATCCAACCCGATATCAACTTCCTTACCAACTGAAATCCCCGAACGATAAAATATGTTGACAAGAGTATCACGCAAAATATTATGACGGTGTTTGATACCAACAATCCCAACACACGATACAACATGATCCCCATAAATATCCCTAGTAAAAACCTTTGAGCAAGCAGAACAAGGCTTTGGAACAAAAATAAAGGGATACCCAACCGATAACTGCATTAAAATAATAGGATTTACAAAAAATTAGTGGGAAGCCGAGATACTATATGGGCTCCCACTCCTTTAGCAATAGCAAAATTGATACTATTAAATATATGAGCAGCAACACGTGTCCCAATGCGCTGAGCCATGGAGAAATTCCGGTTCTGATTCAGCAAAGTAACTACGTCTTCTTCTAATTCCCTAAAGGAAGAAAAAGAGAATGAGAGAAACCTATATCCAATTACCGCACACTTAGTCTTATACTTGATACGTTTACATTGCGCAACATTAATCACCACACGACCATGCACAAAATCAAAAGTAATCCAACTTTCTCATTTCTTATTATTTTTATTATTATTATTATTATCCATCACTTTATTAGAATAAAAAGGGATTTACAACAAACTGGATGGGAGTCGAGATAGTATCTGCGCTCCCACCCCTTTAGCAATAGCAAAACCTATTCTATGAAAAATATATACAGCAACGCGTGCTCCAATGTCTTGAGCTTTATTATTATTATTTTTTTTTTTATTTTATTTTACTTTAAAAAAAACCATCACTCTATTAGAAACAAAAAGGGATTTACAACAAATTGAATGGGAGTCGAGATACTATCCGCGCTCCCATCCCTTTAGCAATAGCAAAACCTATTCTATGGAAAATATGTACAGCAGCGCGCGCTCTAATGTCTTGAGCCTTAGAAAATCTCTGGATCCGCTTCAGCAACGCAACTGCATCTTCCTGTAACTCACCTAAAGAAGAGAAAGAGAAAGGAAGAAACCCATATCCGAGAGTTGCACACTTAGCCATATACTTGCATCGTTTACGTTGTGCAGCATCAATCACAGCTCAGCCGGGTACAAAGTCATTCATCCGCGTTCGATTCAAAGGAGAAGAACCAGTCAGATCAACACACACATCTTTACCTCCATCCCAAGAATAAAACAAAATATCTGCCGGACGTAAGGCATTATCAAGTCCTCCATCTAATCCGATATTAACTTCCTTTCTGACAGATATCCCTGAACGATAGCATATATCAGCAAGAGTATCACGTACCAAATTGTGACGATGCTTAATCCCAACGATACCAGCATACGATACCGCATGATCCCCAAATATATCCCCATCAAATACTCTCGAACAAGCGGAATAGGGCTTCGAAATAGAGAACAAGGGAATACCTAAGCGATAACACAAAACACATCGATAAGTCCTCCCGTTCATAGCCTGTAAAATCAGCATTAAAAACCTATGAACAGTACACGTGAACAGTAACTTACGAAAACACGGTAAAATTTAAACTTTCCATTTATAATATTAATGTAAATATTTTTACTCGTTGAAAGTTCGTTTTCTCGGTGTCTAATCGAATTGATTTCCGGTTAAATGTGTGACTCAATTGTTTTTGGTTAAGAAAAAGGGAAGTTGATTATCTATAACTAATTAAAAACTAAATGCGAAAGGTATTTAAAAACAAACTAAAGACAAGTACAAATAATAAAAGTAAAACAAGGTGAATATTAAAAAACTAAAAGTTAAAACGATATTAAAATAAATATTAAAACAAATAATAAAACGTAATTTAAAGCGAAACAATTAATAAAAATAAATCTAAAAGACGAAATTAACTATCGACTCGAAAATAAAGTTTACTAAATGAAAAAGGAGAGAACAAAACTAAAATGGTATTTTAAAGCTAAACGAGGCAAAACCTAAAGCGGGTACTAAATAAAAGATAAAACTTGAACTTTACGAAAAAATATTAATTTTAAAATTGGAAGAAAAATTCAACTAAAAATACGTAACTTTCAAAAATAAAATCGGAACAACTTTCAGATAAAACTAGACAATTACGGAACAATACTAATAAAAAAACAAGCCGGCAGGCTAGCTGCTGGAAGCAGCCAAGCTGCCTGCTGAAATTGGCGCCAAAA
This sequence comes from Glebionis coronaria, assembly GCA_025667525.1. NCBI lineage: Eukaryota > Viridiplantae > Streptophyta > Magnoliopsida > Asterales > Asteraceae > Glebionis > Glebionis coronaria. The sequence goes on from CM046882.1 coordinate 10,548,299, forward strand.
GAGGCTAAGCTAGCAAGCTAGCAGGTGGTCCTATTAAATGCTGGTTCGGAAGTATTCAAAAGTTCCGAATCGGAACTTTTTTGGCAATTAAAACTGGTTCGGAACTTTTGAAGAAAATTGGTTCGGAACTTTTAAAAACTTTTGGTTCGGAACTTTTGAAGAAAATTGGTTCGGAACTTTTCTCAAGTCAATTTGGTTCGGAACTTTTTTAACACAAATATTGATTCGGAACTTTTTTTTAATAATTTTGTTCGGAACTTTTAAAAAATCATTCATTCGGAACTTTTAAAAATCATTCATTCGGAACTTTTAAAAATCATTCATTCGGAACTTTTTTAAAAACTATTCATTCGGAACTTTTGAAAGGAAAATTCATTCGGAACTTTTTTTAAAAAAAACGTTCATTCGGAACTTTAAAAAAAACATTCATTCGGAACTTTTTAAAATAAATTGATTCGGAACTTTAAAATGAACTCATTCGGAACCTGGAAAAATAAGAACAGTACGTAATGGAAGAAACAGGGGAACACGAATTTTAGCCAAAATTCATCAAGTTCAACCAAAAGATTAACCCAAAATAACCACTAAATATCAACTAACAATAATCAATCAAAACAAATCATCAAAACTAAAAACATAACCAAATCAATCAAAACCCACTTGATCAAAATCATAAAAACTCAAGAACATGAACAATCAAAACAAAGAACAAATCAAACAAGAAAGGTAGAAGGAGATTAGTAATAAGATGAAGATTAACAACAATTAAAGGTAAACTTACTTGAAATTAAAAGAGAATCAAGGGTGCGTTACATGAAAATTAAAGTGTATAAAATTAAAGAACAAGGAATGAAAATGGGGAAGAGAGGCTTGTCAAGCCTCTCACAACTTAAACAAATGGCTAATAATGTGTATTTATAGGGGAGGAAGGGATTAGTGGAAGGAAGCTTCCTCCCCTCTTTCCTCTTTTCCTTAATTGCGTCATTAGGTCCCCCCTTTCTTTAATCTTCTTAAATCTTGGACTATAATGACTTTGGCTCGGGATTTCTTTGAACTCGTCTTGTAATTCTTCAATAAACTAGACTTGAGTTCTTCGGCTTTTGGTAAACTTCCGTCTTTTGACTTTTTCTTCGATAAATCTTCAGAATTGGTCTTGGACTTCCGTTCTTTTTCCACTCTTGATCTTTCGACTTCATCTTCCGTCTTTTTCTACGATAAAAGCCCGTGATTGCCGTGTTTTCTCCACTTTTCACCTTTCCGTCCTAAATCACAACAAAAACACAAACCACGCATAATTCCGACATAAATGACATAAAATACACGTTTTGGCTCGGTTATTATTGCAAATAAGTGGTAAAAAGGATGGGTGTTTCCACACCTATCAAATATTAATACACGTGTCACGACAATAAATAACGAACAACCATGAATATTATAAATGTGACACGATCACGAACATTAAAATCACGGATATTAAATCACGAACACACTCGATAAATAATTAGACTCAAGAAAAACTACGGGTTACCCATTGTGGGCCCCATAGCCGTGGCAACAAGAGAGAAAGGAACCAGGTGGGCCTTTTGGCCCATAACCAAACTTAATAAAACATCAGGAGATTATATTTTTCTCAAATTTTAGGTTTTACAAAAAAATACAATCTCTCTCTCTCTCTTGGTGGTGCCGCCGGCCTACACACAAAACAAGGCAAACCCAGACGATTTTTGGTGTTGTTTAATTATTTGTGATCATCTCGTGATTCTACGCTTAGTGTGTTATCCGTCAAGGCGGATTAGTCTTCATCTTTTCCGTTAGCTTCTACTGGACATAAGGTACGGATTTCCCGTCCTTCAGTAAGGACAATCTTTTCCTTCAATTAGGATTTCCTGTATGCAGCCAACTGTCTTCCCCAGTAGTTATAAATTAAATGCTTATGTTTTTTTAGTTACCTTATCCATATACATGCATGACCAGTTTCACCTAGTTATGAAGGTACCATAACTATAACACTAGGCACTAGTGCTATGACTTCACCACGGCAGAGTGATAGCTTATGGCGTCCCTTTTCAGTTATTTGGCCATTATATTATTATATTATCATGTGGGGCGTATGGGTGCATCCTAGTTACATGTTTCAGTCAGGATTTTCATGGTGAATGTGGTGTGTGCCTTGCATCCTTCACAAGGAGCTGATCCCTCCTACCCAATGACCAGTTAATTAGAGGTAACCCCTCTAATTACATGATGAGGTCTCCCCTCCAAGTATTCATGCACGTTGTTGACCTCATGACCTATATTGGCTAAAATGGTACATTAACTAATATAGATTTTCGTAAGTAACGTAAGCTATGTTTTCAGAACTAAAACTAGTTAACATGACAGACAACTAGGTTTTCCAGGACTTATTCATTTCTGCTTCCATTCATGATTTATACTCTTTATATGCTTCCATATTCTATGTTTTCCATGCTTTATTGTATATCCGTTGATATAAGGCTTTTCAATGGGTTCAAAATATTTCTCGATATCCTCTCGAATTGATCTCAGTTAAAAGTGGAATGATTTGTTCTTGGTAACAAAAAGTGGATTTGGTTTTCTATTCTACTAAACAGGTAAGTGAATAAAATGGTAATGAAGTAAACTTAAAACAAGCAACAAATTAAAAGCAAAACTTGAATTAATACTGGAAAAATACCCTTACAGAAAAATGCCCTATGCTGAAAATAATCCCTATGCGGAAAGATCTCCTATGCGGAAAACATTGGCCATTCGGAAAAGTCTGCTCTATTCGGAAAGATTGCTATGCGGAATATATGCTCTATTCGGAAAAACTTGCCTTATGCGGAAAGTAACTCTATTCGGAAATAAATGCTCTATTCGGAAAATATTGCCATGCGGAAAAACATACCCTATTCGGAAAAACAGGGCTATGCGGAAAATAATGCTATTCGGAAAGCTGGCCCTATTCGGAATAAATAGACTATGCGGAAAATGTAATATGTTCGGAATATGTGAAATATTCCGAGTAAGGAAATGACAACTTTGGCTATGCAGAAAATTATGTTTATTCGGAATATATAGAATATTCCGAATAAGAAACAAAACCAAAAAGCTATTCGGAAAGGTGGAAAGATTCCGAATAAGGCAAACTGAAACTCACCTATTCGGAATATTTGCTCAGTTCGGAAAATCCTGGGAATCACGAACAGTAGCAGTAACAGCAAATCGAATCAATTCAAAATTAAACTAAATAAGTAAAAAGGGTTTAACCAAATCAAACATAAATCATTTAAATACCATAAGTAACAAATCCCAACAGTAAAAACACTAAATCAACAACTTTTTGAAATCAAACTTGAATCAAATAAGAAACTTAGAAACTTGCAATAAAAATGATGAAGAACAAGATGAATGAAAAGATTGAATTGGATTAATTAATGGAAAAGTAACAAGAGTATTGAATCAAACTTACAAGATTGAAAGAAAGAAGAAAAATCACCAAACTCCCTAATGGAGTTGGTTAAGGAACGAACCTAAGGTACTGGGAAAAAGAAAAATGAACTCTCCTCCTAATTGTGTGAAGGGAGTATCTATTTATACTCCTAGTGGTTGGTTGGTGAGTGGGCTTTCTCCCTTTCTTCTTGTCTTCTCGTCTTTTCAGAAAAGTTGACGTTTTCGATTCTGATTCGGGATTTGTCGTCGATTAACTCCAACTCGTCTTTTAATTTCTTCGTTAAATAGACTTGAGTTTCTTCGACTTGTGTAAATCTTCCGTCTTTGGTCCTTTTCTTCGATAAATCTTCAAATAGGCCCAGTGACTTCAAATCTTTTGCATCCCTTGGACAGTAGACTTCGTCTTCAGTCTTTTTCCTTGATAAAATCCGTGCAATCCCATGTTTTCTTTAATATTCATCCGGTTAGCTCTGAAATCACAATAAACACAAAAACCACGCATAATTCCAAACAAATGATATTAAATACGTGTTTTGGTCTTGTTTTAGCCAGAATTAAGTGGTAAAAGGATGGGTGTTTACACACCTATCAAATCCCCTACACTTAACCATTGCCATGCCCTCATGCAATGCTTAGTGATAAAGCAATTTTACACTTTTCTCATAATTAATCAACCTTGGCCTTATTCAAATTCTACTAAACAATAATTAAGATACTAAGAGAACTTAAAACTCTAAAATAAACAAAAGGATGGAAATAACTTGCAAAGAAATCAAGGACTTACATTAGGGCTTTGGTGTTGCGAAGATTTATCACCCTCAAGTTTCACGTTCCCCAAACTAAGCTTAAAAACGAGATCATTGCTATTATAAGTTAGTAAATCAAACACTTACACACATGGCTTAATTAAATGCTTAAACTCCCTTATTCCTAATTGTATCTCTTATATTTTATTTTTGTCTTAGAATGATCATGAAGATGCATTTTTGGACTTATTTCGATAGTTTATTAAGGCTGAAAGCAAAGTAGGACGATTTGATCAATAGTTAGCTAAAGGACAGAATCTCTTAAAACTGCTTCTCGGGATATCAAAAAGTTCATATCTTGGCATAACTTGGTTCACGATTTGAGACCTTTCTCGGGCCGATATTTGGCATGTACTTCATACTTCATATCTTCGAGAGACGTTCTTGAGATAATGGTCTTCTCATCATAATAGAGTTTCTTCACTTGGAGACTTTTGAGGGGTACTCCAACTTTGTTGACCACGACTTCAAGATTATTTCTTCAATCTCTAATTGGGATTTTGAGATACAACGATCCGCCTCCTTTTCGGACTTGGATCTATTTATCCTCATACCTTGTTAGGGTCTTTTCGGATAGACTTCTCCATGATCTTTATGGGAGTTGATTGCTTTTCGTCGTGAGTCTTGATCCTTCATATTGACTTTAGGAATAATGCTTTTCACATCACTTTGGATCTTCAGCAATAAAATGGAATCCTCATGCCTTGTTAGGGCCTTTTCGGACTCGCCAATCTTCGCGCCCCGCTTCATAAGTTATGCTTTGGCTATGAACTCTTATCATTACCGAGCAACTTTTAAACGATCTTGGGCTAGAAGCTAAGTAACTTTTCAAATCGTAAGACCTTACTTATTGCAGATAAATTATTAGCAAGTGATGGGAGAATAGGCAAATAATTACACCAAGTGAGCTTGCGCAAGAATACCGACTTATAATTGACTCTATCATTTCTCGTCCTCCACAATTTAAAATCTCAAGTAATGAGACTCGTGGATGCTTAGCCTAATAAACCAATTAAGGTCTACATGGTTAAGGATACTAGCTAGAATAAACTTGGATAAGTCTATTCGGGTTGAGTCAAAATAAACGCAACGGGCCTAATATGTCAAAGATTTCTAAACTAGCTACAACACTTTATTAAAATTTTTGACTTTATTGCGGGATATATACGTATGAAAGCAACGATAAAAATTTAAAAATTACGACTAAATGGCCAAAGTTAATAAAAAATTTGAAAAATGTTGAAAAATATGATTTTCCGGTTAATTGAAGGCATTTTCATGGAAAAGTCCACTTAAAACTTTGATAGAAGTCTCCCCTACACTTAAGATAAACATTGTCCTCAATGTTTAAGAATGTGGGAAAAGTCTCCCCTACACTTATGACATTGTGCACGTTGGTTAACTCGAGTTAAGGAAGAGACGACTAAAGTGATCAATTTCAAATGTGAGAATGAAGAAAATTGAATCACGATAGTTGAGAGATAGAACCGGATTTCGGATAACACGGGAGCACGGTTCTTCAAAGATTTCCAAGATTGCAGTTATCCCTGTAAGCACATCACCACACAAACACAAACGACCAAAATAGGTCCCCCCCTACACTTAGGGGGTTAAAGGGGTAGATACTCGGGCTGCCTCCCGAGGAGCGCTTGTTTTTGATAACCGAGTCACGAGCCTGACTCGACCCAAAATTAGTTCATGGGGAACGTGGTGAGGGGAGGAATCACCTCCTTAGAGGTGTCCTCACCAAAGTACAACTTCACTCGTTGGCCATTCACCTTAAAATTTGGTCCATCAGGTTGAGCGAGCTCGAGAGTACCATATGGAAAAATTTGGGCAATGGTGAATGGGCCGGACCAACGAGATTTGAGCTTTCCCGAGAAGATTTTCAACCGAGAGTTAAAAAGTAAGACTTTGTCTCCAACATGGAACTCTCGGTTTTTGATCTTGGAGTCGTGAATGAGCTTAGTTCTTTCCTTATAGATCAAAGAATTTTCATAAGCCTCATTACGGAGTTCATTCAGCTCATTGAGTTGGATCTTGCGTAGGTCACCGGCTTTGTTTATATCAAAATTAGCCCACTTCAAGGCCCAATAAGCCTTGTGCTCCAACTCAATGGGGAGGTGGCACGCTTTCCCGTACACAAGATGATAAGGCGTACAGCCGATTGGGGTCTTGTAAGCAGTACGGAAAGCCCACAAAGCATCATCAAGTTTATCAGCCCATGAGGCACGATGCTCTCCCACGGTTCTTTCAAGAATTCGCTTAAGACCTCGGTTGGATATTTCGGCCTGGCCATTAGTTTGTGGGTGGTAGGCTGTGGAAAGACGATGGTTTACACCGTACTTAGCCATGACTCGAGCAAATTGGTCATTGCAGAAATGAGTCCCACGATCACTAATAATGGCACGAGGCACACCGAATCTAGCGAATAGAGCTTTCAAAAAGTTACAAACCACCCTTGCATCATTAGTAGGCAAAGCTTTGGCTTCAACCCACTTTGAAACGTAGTCAACGGCTACAAGGATGTATTTGTTTCCTTTAGACGAAGGGAATGGCCCCATAAAGTCGATACCCCAAACATCAAAAATTTCACACTCTTGAATAAAATTCTGAGGCATCTCGTCTTTATGTGTGATTTTGCCTTGCTTTTGGCAAACATCACATCGTTTGACCATATCGTGAGCGTCACGGTATATGGAGGGCCAATAAAATCCCGAATCAAACACTTTTTTAGCGGTGTAGTTGGGACCAAAGTGACCACCGGTGGGTCCTTTGTGGCAAGCATCAAGGATGTCCGACGCTGCCGGTCCATCAACACATCGGCGAATAATCAGGTCAGCACATTGTTTGAATAGGTAAGGGTCGTCCCAAAAGTAAGTCTTAATGTCGGTGAAGAACTTCTTCTTTTGTTGAGACGTCAACCCTTCCTTGAGAATTCCACCCGCCAAGTAGTTTGCAAAGTCCGCAAACCACAGGGTTTCATTCGGCTTCGAGTTTATAGACATTAAGGTCTCCAAGGGAAAAGAATCATTGATTTCTTTGGTCGGATGATCCCCTTGGTATGGATCCTCAAGTCTGCTGAGATGATCCGCGGCTAGGTTTTCTGCTCCTTTTTTATCGCGGATTTCGATTTTAAATTCCTGGAGCAGCAAAACCCAGCGAAGAAGTCTTGGTTTGGAATCTTGCTTTGTCAACAAGTACTTTAACGCGGAATGATCGGTATACACGATGGTGGTGGAGAGGACAAGATAGGGGCGAAATTTTTCAAAAGCATAGACAACAGCTAAAAGCTCTTTCTCGGTTGTCGTATAATGCAATTGTGCCCCAGTCATTGTCTTGCTAGCGTAATGGATTGGTTGGAAGTGTTTGTTCACTCTTTGTCCAAGAACCGCTCCAATAGCAAAATCACTAGCATCGCACATCAACTCAAAAGGCAGCTCCCAATTTGGGGTAACCAAGACGGGTGCCTTAGTTAGCTTATCCTTAAGCGAGTTGAAGGCTTCAAGGCACTCTTTGGAAAAGATAAAAGGAGTATCTTTTTCCAAGAGGTGGGTCATCGGGCGAGCGATTTGGGAAAAATCTTTGATGAATCGACGGTAGAAGCCCGCATGACCCAAGAAACTTCTCACACCCTTCACAGTTGAAGGTGGAGGCAACTTTGCGATAACATCGACTTTAGCACGGTCTACTTCAAGACCGACTTTCGAGATTTTATGTCCAAGCACGACGCCTTCTTTTACCATAAAATGGCATTTTTCCCAATTCAGAACAAGACGAGTGTCTTCGCACCGCTTTAGCATACGTTCCAAATTGGCAAGGCAAGAAGAGAATGAATCCCCGAAGACCAAGAAATCATCCATGAAGACTTCCATGGTTTGTTCAACCATGTCATGGAAGATAGCTAACATACACCTTTGGAAAGTCCCGGGCGCATTACATAAGCCAAAAGGCATTCTTTTGTAAGCGAATGTGCCATAGGGACAAGTGAATGTAGTCTTCTCTTGATCTTGGGGATCGATGGGTATTTGAAAATAACCCGAGAAACCATCTATAAAGCAGTAATATTCATTACCCGCTAAGCGTTCAAGCATTTGGTCCATAAAAGGTAGAGGGAAATGATCCTTTCTCGTGGCATCATTGAGTTTGGGTAGTCTATACAAACTCGCCACCCAGTAACGAGACGAGTGGGAATCAACTCGTTGTGATCATTGGGAACAACGGTTATTCCGCCCTTCTTGGGCACACAATGGATTGGACTAACCCAAGGTGAATCCGAAATAGGGTAAATCATACCCGCATCAAGAAGTTTGAGAACCTCTGTTTTGATGACTTCATGAATTTTTGGATTCACCCTTCGTTGGCTTTGAATAGTGGGCTTGAAGTCGTCCTCCATGAGAATTTTGTGTGTGCAGAAGTGAGGATCAATTCCACGAATGTCAGAAATCTTCCAAGCAATAGCCTTCTTATGATCTTTCAACACAGCGACGAGGCGAGTCTTCTCTTCATCTTTCAAATCCGTTGCAATAATGACGGGTGACTTCTTGTTGTCGTCAAGGAACACGTACTCGAGATGTGGCGGCAACTCCTTAAGTTCCAAATCCGGAGGATTTTCGACGGGAGGCGTTTTCAAAGTCGGAGTATCGATAGCAATAACCGTGGGAGATGGAGGCGAAGGATTGTCTTCGGTGAGAAGATTGTCAAAGAAATTCATGTCTTCATCCCCCTCGGTGGGAGAATCATTAGTAGCTAAATTCGCATCTCCCATGGTATCTTCAAGATTGTTCCAAAATAAATCACTATCTCCAAATAGAGACAACGATGAATCAATGGAGGACACGGTCTCAACATTGGGAAGAGAGGTAGGAATACTTTTGCAAGCATCATTAAAGTGTTCTTCACAAGCCTCATCGAGAACGTCAATACAATTAACACTCTCATATGAATAAGGTTGTTTGGACAACTTTCCCATGTTGAAGACTACTTTATCGTCACCCACTCTCATGATAAGCTCACCGGCTTCAACATCAATGAGAGTGCGACCGGTCCTAAGGAATGGACGACCAACAATCAGTGGTACACGAGGGTCCATCTCGTAGTCGACGACAACAAAATCAGCAGGAAAGGTGAATTTGTCGACTCCTACAATGACGTCTTCGGCTATCCCCACTGGATAAGCAACCGTACGGTTAGCTAATTCCAAAGTCATTTTGGTGGGGACTAGCTCTGGGAGAGATAATTGCTTCCAAACACTTAGAGGCATGAGATTAATACTGGCACCTAGATCGGCTAGGGCCATGCAATTCTCTACTCCCGGGAAATTGCAAGGGATAAGGAAACGACCCGGATCACCAAGCTTGGTTGGCAATTTCCTTAGGAGCACTTAAGAGCAATTCTCATTAAGTTGGGTGTTGGCAATATCGAGGAGCTTTTCCTTGTCGCTCAGAAGATCTTTAAACATTTTGGCGTATTTGGGCATGTGAGCGAGAGCCTCAGCGAAGGAGATATTGAAATTCAGTTGTTTGAACATTTTAAGGAAATTCGAAACCTGAATATCATCTTTGCTCTTTTGCTTCTCTTTCCTCAACCTTGAAGGATAAGGTATATTGGAAGAAGAGGAAGGCTTTAGAGGAATAGGATCACTCACAACCACGGGTGGGGGAGGGGTAGAAGGAAGAGGTGGAGAAATTGGGGAAGGAGAAGGATGAGGAATAGGAGCAGGCGACTCGTTCTCCTTAGTCACAATCACCGGTGGGGGTATAGGAAGCTCGGGTTCCTTGGTACCTTTGCCACTGCGCGTGGTGATTGCTTTCATCTCCCCTCTTGGATTCGCAACGGTGTTACTCGGAAGAGTACCCGAAGAAGAGGGTTGACTACTTTGGAAGAAACTAGCCATCATGTTCCTTAAATCATTAGTTTGGCTATCCAACGTATGTCTCATATCGGCTCTCAAATCATTTCCTTGCTTGACCAAGTCGGCTTTCAGGTTGAGCACTTCTCTCTGAAGATTTCCTACTATCGCATCGTTAGTCCTCATATAAGTTTCCACTTCTTGGTGAAGAGCGGTGGGTTGGTTGGGAGGAGCATTGTATGCAGGTGGTTGGTAAGCAGGTTGTTGGTAGACTTGATTGTTTCTTTGAGGTGGTTGTTGCTGCTTGTGAGGTGGGATGTATGGTTGTCGAGGTTGTTGTTGTTGTTGAGGAGGGCGATTAAGGTTTTGTTGTTGGTTTGGGTTGGTAGGAGGGAAACCAGGTGGTGAAAGATAGTTGTTGCTGCGGTAGCTAAGCAAGTTACGGTCACCTTGGGGTTTTGCTTGATAAGAAGGTTGAGGATAGGTGCCATATGCCACATTCACATTCTCAGCAGGGTAATCTTGGGTGGCGGCACAAGTTGTGTAAGAATGAGGACCACCGCATATCTCACAAGGTTGGCTGACAGCGTTCACTTGAGCATTTTTGGCGTTGTTGCTGTTGTTGTTGCTGACGGTGTGGGTGACAAGCGATTCAAGAAGCGTAGTGATTTTGTCTAATCGCTTGTCGCTGTCATTAGTGCTAGCACTAGCAACATTGGTCCTAACACTCTTGGTTTGCACACGAGATTTATTCTCAATGATGTCCCAAGCAGCATTGGAAGTCTTAGCCAATAAATTACCCCCTGAGGCACTATTCAGTGAATCTTGGTCACTCATGCTTAAACCATTGTAAAAAGTATTAATTTGATGTACTTTGGTAAAACCATGTTGTGGGCATTTTCTTAAAAGATCTTTAAAACGATCCCAAGATTCACTGAATGACTCATCGTACTTTTGTTCAAAGTTTATAATCTCATTCCGCAAAGCGGTAGTACGAGAGGGTGGAAAAAAGTAATTGATAAACTTTGTTTCCAAATCCGTCCACGAGAGAATACTCTGTGGCGGTTCCTTAGCAAGCCAATGTCGGGCTTGTCCCTCTAAAGAAAAGGGAAAAAGTTGTAACCTTATAACCTCCTGTGGAACTCTATTGAATTTGACCGTGTTGGTGAGTTGTAGAAATCTCTTGATGTGGTCGTGTGGATCATCAATGGTTCGTCCCAAGAATGGCTGAGCGGAGACCATCTGGATAAAGCCTGACTTGAGCTCGAAATTGTTGGCGGCAATTGGTGGTATAACAATTGGATCCGTGTTGCCATCGACATGAGCTTGGAGCAATTCAATCATGGGGCGGTTATCCGGAAGGGGCTCATTGTTGTTGTTATTCATGTTGTTGAAAGGTGGGTTGTTGTTGTTATTATTGTTGTTCGGAGGTGGTATGTTATTGTTGTTTTGTACACCAGCCATGTCTAAGTTATCGAGAGGCTCGGGCTCTTGATAAGACGTGGATCGAGTGCGCATACACCTGCAAAAGAACGAACAAAGAAAAACAAAGCAAAAATATTTTTGGTTTTTATGTTTTTTACTTTTTAGGATTTTTTTTTTTTTTTTTTTTTTTTTATATTTTATATTTTTTAGTGTTTTTGAAATTTTTTATGAAAAAGTAACGTTCACGGGGAACGGATCCCAAAATCCAAGTTCTCACAAAAAACTTTTGATCTTAACGAGAAGAGCCGGCAGCGGCGCCATTTGATATAAGGCTTTTCAATGGGTTCAAAATATTTCTCGATATCCTCTCGAATTGATCTCAGTTAAAAGTGGAATGATTTGTTCTTGGTAACAAAAAGTGGATTTGGTTTTCTATTCTACTAAACAGGTAAGTGAATAAAATGGTAATGAAGTAAACTTAAAACAAGCAACAAATTAAAAGCAAAACTTGAATTAATACTGGAAAAATACCCTTACAGAAAAATGCCCTATGCTGAAAATAATCCCTATGCGGAAAGATCTCCTATGCGGAAAACATTGGCCATTCGGAAAAGTCTGCTCTATTCGGAAAGATTGCTATGCGGAATATATGCTCTATTCGGAAAAACTTGCCTTATGCGGAAAGTAACTCTATTCGGAAATAAATGCTCTATTCGGAAAATATTGCCATGCGGAAAAACATACCCTATTCGGAAAAACAGGGCTATGCGGAAAATAATGCTATTCGGAAAGCTGGCCCTATTCGGAATAAATAGACTATGCGGAAAATGTAATCTGTTCGGAATATGTGAAATATTCCGAGTAAGGAAATGACAACTTTGGCTATGCAGAAAATTATGTTTATTCGGAATATATAGAATATTCCGAATAAGAAACAAAACCAAAAAGCTATTCGGAAAGGTGGAAAGATTCCGAATAAGGCAAACTGAAACTCACCTATTCGGAATATTTGCTCAGTTCGGAAAATCCTGGGAATCACGAACAGTAGCAGTAACAGCAAATCGAATCAATTCAAAATTAAACTAAATAAGTAAAAAGGGTTTAACCAAATCAAACATAAATCATTTAAATACCATAAGTAACAAATCCCAACAGTAAAAACACTAAATCAACAACTTTTTGAAATCAAACTTGAATCAAATAAGAAACTTAGAAACTTGCAATAAAAATGATGAAGAACAAGATGAATGAAAAGATTGAATTGGATTAATTAATGGAAAAGTAACAAGAGTATTGAATCAAACTTACAAGATTGAAAGAAAGAAGAAAAATCACCAAACTCCCTAATGGAGTTGGTTAAGGAACGAACCTAAGGTACTGGGAAAAAGAAAAATGAACTCTCCTCCTAATTGTGTGAAGGGAGTATCTATTTATACTCCTAGTGGTTGGTTGGTGAGTGGGCTTTCTCCCTTTCTTCTTGTCTTCTCGTCTTTTCAGAAAAGTTGACGTTTTCGATTCTGATTCGGGATTTGTCGTCGATTAACTCCAACTCGTCTTTTAATTTCTTCGTTAAATAGACTTGAGTTTCTTCGACTTGTGTAAATCTTCCGTCTTTGGTCCTTTTCTTCGATAAATCTTCAAATAGGCCCAGTGACTTCAAATCTTTTGCATCCCTTGGACAGTAGACTTCGTCTTCAGTCTTTTTCCTTGATAAAACCCGTGCAATCCCATGTTTTCTTTAATATTCATCCGGTTAGCTCTGAAATCACAATAAACACAAAAACCACGCATAATTCCAAACAAATGATATTAAATACGTGTTTTGGTCTTGTTTTAGCCAGAATTAAGTGGTAAAAGGATGGGTGTTTACACACCTATCATCCGTGCACTGAGCGTTATGCTCAGCCGTCTACTTTTCCATGTTCCCAAACGGCAGGTACCCAAGGACGCAAGTAGGAACTCCAGAGTATGTGCATTCGGATTGGAAGCTATCCGGACTCTTTTACCTTATGCATTTATTCCTTCTTTATCATACTTTACTTCTTTTGGACATTGTTTAGTCCTTTCCATTTACAGTACTTATATTGCTTGTTTGCGAGTTACTAGACTACCGATGTTTGATTCCGGTATTTCTATTTATGGTCATGAATGTTAGACATTTACCTTGCATGCTTTGATGACACGCCATAATTTACTGTAGCACTCTATCCTATTAAATGGGGTGTTACAGTTATGGTATCAGAGACAAGGTTTCGACCTGTAGATCTGTAAAAATGACCTATGACTTACGGGTAGTCACCACTGTCTTCCTAGAACTGACAGTTGGTTTTCATGCATTCATTCATTTTTACTTATTTCATGCATTCATATCATTGTAGCAGGTTTATGACTAAGTAATGGTTGGTATAGGACTGGTCCTATTTAGTCGCATGTGCTTTTATCGAAGCTTTTATATTTAGGACTGACCCATTGGCGTCCCCGCGCCATGTCTTTTGTTTTGAGTAAACTGACCATAGGCGTTCACTCCCGTGCATATAAAAGTTTTATAAAATGCATCATGCATTTTCACATTGTGTCATGCATTATAAACTGCTTCTTTGATTTATACATTATTCATGCATTTTTATGTTATCTTATTTCAGATTTATAATTTATGTTGCATTTTGTTGTTTTAAACTGTTAGATGGTGAACAATCGCAATACTCAAGATTTGACAGCAGCTGTCAATGCAGCTCTGCAAGCCCTACTTCCCCAACTTCGCAATGAAATCAGGGATGAACTTCAGGCGGAATTCTAAGCTCATGGTAATCACAACAACCCTCCTCCTCCTCCACCAGTTACTCTTATGACTTGGTTGGAGAGATTCAACAAACAGCGACCCCGTTCGTTTGAGCAGACTGACAGCCCCAACGAGGCTCAAGCTTGGATTTCTCACATCGAGAATATTTTCGATGCAATGGGTTGTGATGGTATTTACAAGGCAAGACTGCCTTGCTATAAGTTTGAAGGTGATGTGCTGTAGTGGCGGAAATCGGTCAAGCAGTCCAACGGTGGTGATAACTAGGTTGCACAGCTGACATGTGACCGGTTTAAGGAGCTCTTCCTGAATCAGTACTTTCCATATGCTGAGCAAGAGAAGCTCAAGAGGGACTACCACAACATTCGGCAGATTGCTGGTGAAAACAACAATGAATTCATGCAAAGGTTTCTCCGGTTAGCAGGTTTTCTGGGTTCAGCCGCAGGAACTTCTGCGGAGCAGGCTGAGAAGTTTCGTTGGGCACTTCGCACTTCGGTTGCCAACAACCTGGTATGTGTTACTTTCACTACAGTGGCGCAGGTGGCCAATGCAGCCCGTAAGCTCGAGATGCTTCAGGAACGAGAGGAGTTCGGTGATGACAGAGCCGTGAAGAGGTATCTTCAATCACCAATTGTAACCAATTCATTTCCATCAGTATTATTCATTTCATATAAACCTCTGTTCAACAATATATATATTCCAGGCAGAAAAATGACGACCGTAAGCCTGCGGCCGTTCAGCAGCAAGCATCCAAGGGAAACGGTCAGACTAACGACCGTTCTGGTTCTGAGAGGCGTGGCGGTAACGATAGTTATCATAACAACGCTAACAACTCGAACAACATCAGGTCCCTACATTAACCTTCTTTCATGTTCAACTATTTTATGTTATGGTATTCTGACATTCCAACAATTGTTAATTCAGGAACAATGGTAACGACAGGGATCAGGACCGTAGGGGTTCACAGCCTAACCGTTCTACCTCATCTGGTAAACACTACAACTTTATTGTAATCATGTTTATGTACCACGATCTTGTCTCATGCATGTAATCCTTGAACAGGCTCTCAGATAACTAGGACGCCTGCTGGAGGATTCACGCATCCTATCTGTCCTACTTGTTCGCGCAGACATTCGGGTATTTGTCGCCGAGGTACTGGTGGTTGCTTCAAGTGTAGCCAACAAGGCCATCAACAGAAGGACTATCGCCAGGGTGAGATAGAAGGCACCTCTGGGCACGCCGACACCAAGCCACCTCCTACTTCTGGTCACGTGTTCACTACTACTCGAGATCAGGAGATAAGACCTCAGGTACTATCACCGTCTTTATGAATGGTTTGGTAGCATGTGTTCTATTTGATACTGGAGCGACGCATTCAGTCGTGTCCACTACTTTTGCTGTACGTGTTAGGATTTCCCCGATGCCATTAGATAATGCCTTATGCATTTCTACACCACTTAGGGACTCTGTACGAATCACTCAAGTGTACAGAGATCTTCCCCTAGAATTTGATGACAAGATCCGTAGAGTTGACGCACTTCCTTTGGACATGTGCGATTTTGACTTAATTTTGGGCATGGACTGGTTATCCAAACACCAGGCCACGATTGACTGCCACACTTATCAGGTTATCTTCGGTGATGTTAAATCTCCAAAGTACATACACCATGGTTTTCTGCCAGGGAGGTCAGTACAGATTATTTCATCCATGGAGGCGCGTGCATTGCTATCACACGGCTGTCAGGGCTTCATAGCCAATATTCATGACATTTCTGCTGAGTCTCCATCGATCCAAGATCAGCCTATTGTGTCAGAGTTTCCTGACGTATTTCCAAATGAACTTCCGGGCATACCACGTGTTCGTGAAGTCGAGTTTGGAATCGAGCTCATACCAGGTGCAGAGCCAATTCCCAAAGCTCCTTACCGTATGGCTCCTATAGAGCCTAAGGAACTAAAAGATCAGCTGTAGAAACTTCTGGAACGAGGTTTCATCCGTCCCAGTGCATCGCCATGGGGTGCACTGGTACTGTTCGTGAAAAAGAAAGACGGAAGCATGCGTTTATGTATAGACTATCGTGAGGTGAACAAGATCATGATCAGGAATCGTTATCCTTTCCCGCGAATTGATGACCTATTCGATCAACTTCAGGGCGCCATGCATTTCTCCGAGATCGACCTGAGGTCCGGCTACCATCAGTTACGGGTTAAAGATCAGGATATCTCTACGACTGCTTTCCGTACACGTTATGGGCACTACGAGTTCGTAGTCATGCCATTCGGACTCACTAATGCTCCAGCTGTCTTTATGGATTTGATGAACCGTGTCTTCCATGAGTTTCTGGACAAGTTCGTTATTGTGCTCATTGATGACATCCTGATATTCTCCAAATCCAAGGAGGAACATGAGGAACACCTTCGTACAGTCTTACAGATTCTTCGTCAGAAGCAGTTGTACGCTAATTTCTCTAAGTGTGAGTTCTGGTTAACCAAGGTGGCATTTCTGGGCCATATTGTATCTGTAGAGGGGTTCACCATGGATCCTACCAAGGTTGAAGCTATCACTAAATGGCCAAGACCTACATCTGCAACAGAAGTTAAAAGTTTTATGGGTTTAGCTGGCTACTACCGCAGGTTTGTAGAGAATTTTTCACGGTTAGCCTTACCTTTGACTAAGTTGAGGAGGAAAGGAGAAAAATTCGTCTGGACGGAAGAACGAGAGAAGAGCTTTGAAGATCTTAAGCAAAAGTTAGTGTCTGCACCTATTCTTACTCTCCCATCTGGCTTAGGTGGATTTCAGATATATAGCAACGCTTTAGGAAAGGGATTAGGCTGCGTTCTCATGGGAAGGTTATTGCATACGCATCACGACAGCTGAAACCTTATGAAGAAAACTATCCTACTCACGATTTAGAGCTTGCATCAGTTGTTTTCGCCTTGAAGATCTAGAGACATTATTTGTATGGTGAATCATGTGACATATTCACCGACCACAAGAGTCTCAAGTACATCTTCACCCAGAAGGAACTGAACATGAGACAAAAGAGATGGTTAGAGCTACTGAAGGACTACGACACCAACATTCAGTACCATCCTGGTAAGGCGAATGTGGTGGCAGATGCTATAAGCAGAAGGTCGGGTACGATTGCTGGTATTTGGATTGCAAAGGAGATCATTCGTGACCTAGAGATGACTGACATTGAGTTTTGTGTACGAGGAAAGCACGGTTACTGGGCTAATCTTAGAGTGGAACCAGACTTACATTCTAGGATCAAGGAAGATAAGAGGGACGATGGTGATATTTGGGCTATCATTTAGAACCTTGATCAGCAGACAGAGTTTTGTGATGACGACGACGATATCTTATGGCAGGGCACTAGACTAGTGGTTCCTGATGACTCTACTCTCAAAGAAGTTGTGTTGACTGAAGCTCACAGTTCTCCATTTACCATACATCCTGGTTCTACCAAGATGTACCACGACATCAAGCAACACTTTTGGTGGAGTGGTATGAAGCAGGATGTTGCCACCTTCGTTTCTAAGTGTATGATCTGCCAACAGGTGAAGATCGAACATCAACGTGCTAGTAAGTTACTACAACCATTAGATATTCCAGCATGGAAGTGGGAGAAAATCTCCATGGATTTTGTTACTGGTCTTCCAGTTACTCAGAAGAAGAATGAGGCAATTTGGGTCATTGTAGATAGGTTGACTAAATCTGCTCATTTTCTGCCGATTCGCAAGGAGCATCCAGTCAGCAAATTAGCAGACACATTCCAGAGGGAGATCATGAGACTGCATGGTACTCCATCAGAAATCATCTGTGACAGAGATCCCCGTTTCACATCACGTTTCTGGCAAAGTCTGTAGAAAGCTTGGGGCACCAGACTTAAGCTCAACACTGCCTTTCATCCTCAGACCGACGGACAGTCAGAACGTACCATTCAGACATTGGAGGACATGATGCGATCGTGTGCTCTAGAATGGTCAGGAAGCTGGGATGATTATATATCCTTAGTAGAATTCGCATACAACAACAGCTGGCACGCTAGCATCAAGTGTGCTCCCTTTGAGATGTTGTATGGCAGAAAGTGTCGCGCCCCAATCTGCTGGGATCAAGTGGGCGAATGACTGCTTGAAGGACCAGAGATGATTGAAGGGACCAATGAGAAGGTCGTTGTCGCCAAGGCAAAACTTCAGGAAGCTCGTGCTCCTCAAAAGAGCTATGCTGATAAACGTCGTAGAGATGTGTCTTTCAACGTAGGTGACCATGTTTTCCTCAAGGTATCACCTGCACGAGGAGTTAGACGTTTTGGAATCAGAGGGAAGCTCAGTCCTCGCTTCATCGGACTGTTCGACATCATAGAACGCGTTGGTGAAGTGTCATATCTTTTAGCGTTACCGCCTCAGCTATCACACGTTCACAACGTGTTCCATGTGTCCTTACTCAGAGGATACAACTATCATCCAGTTCATGTTGTCCAGTATCCACTTGATCAGATTCAAGAGGATCTTTCATATGTCGAAGAACCCGAGAGAGTTCTTGAGTGACAAGATCGTGTCATGCGGAGGAAGACGATACCTTTCGTCAAGGGATCATCCTGAGCGGGAAGCCACTTGGGAGACGGAGGAGTCTATACGGACTTCTTACCCTCATTCCCAGTTCTAATTCGGGTATGTTTTTCTTTCAGTTTACTTTCTCCAATTCGAGGACGAATTGTTCTTTTAGAGGGGAAGATTGTAAAACCAGCATTAAAAAACCTATGAACAGTACACGTGAACAGTAACTTACGAAAACACGGTAAAATTTAAACTTTCCATTTATAATATTAATACACGTGCCACGACAATAAATAACGAACAATCATGAATATTATAAATGTGACACGATCACGAACATTAAAATCACGAATATTAAATCACAACACACTCGATAAATAATTAGACTCGAGAAAAACTACGGGTTACCCATTGTGGGCCCCATAGCCGCCAGCAACAAGAGAGAAAGGACCCAGGTGGGCCTTTTTGGCCCATAACCAAACTTAATAAAACATCAGGAGATTATATTTTTCTCATATTTTAGGTTTTATAAAAAAAATACAATCTCTCTCTCTCTCTCTTGGTGGTGCAGCCGGCCTACACACAAAACAAGGCAAACCCGGACGATTTTTGGTGTTGTTTAATTATTTGTGATCATCTCGTGATTCTACGCTTAGTGTGTTATCCGTCAAGGCGGATTAGTCTTCATCTTTTCCGTAAGCTTCTACTGGACATAAGGTACGGATTTCCCGTCCTTTAGTAAGGACAATCTCTTCCTTCAATTAGGATTTCCCGTATGCATCCAACTGTTTTCCCTAGTAGTTACAGATTAAATTCTTATGTTTTATTAGTTACCTTAGCCATATACATGCATGACCAGTTTCACCTAGTTATGGAGGTACCATAACCATAACACTAGAGGCACTAGTGTTATGAATTTACCACGGCGGAGTGATAGCTCGTGGCGTCCCTTTTCAGTTATTTGGCCATTATATTATTATATTATCATGTGGGGCGTATGGGTGCATCCTAGTTACATGTTTCAGTCAGGATTTTTATGGTGAATGTGGTGTGTGCCTTGCAACCTTCACAAGGAGCTGATCCCTCCTACCCACTGACCAGTTAATTAGAGGCAACCCCTCTAATTGCATGATGAGGTCTCCCCTCCAAGTATTCATGAACGTTGTTGACCTCATGACCTATATTGGCTAAAATGGTACATTAACTAATACATATTTTCATAAGTAACATAAGCTATGTTTTCAGAACTAAAACCAGTTAACATGATAGACAACTAGGTTTTCCAGGACTTATTAATTTCCGCTGCCATTCATGCTTTATATTCTTTATATGCTTCCATATTCTATGTTTTCCATGCTTTACTGTATATCCGTGCACTGAGCGTTATGCTCAGTCGTCTACTTTTTCATGTTCCCAAACGGCAGGTACCCAAGGACGCAAGTAAGAACTCCAGAGTATGTGCATTCAGATTGGAAGCTATCCGGCCACTTTTACCTTATGCATTTATTCCTACTTTATCATACTTTACATCTTTTGGACTTTGTTTAGTCCTTTCCATTTACAATACTTATATTGCTTGTTTGCGAGTTACTAGACTACCGATGTTTGATTCCGGTATTTCTATTTATGGTCATGAATGTTTAGAAATATACCTTGCATGCTTTGATGATACGCCATAACTTACTGTAGCAATATATCCTATTAAATCGGGTGTTACATAGTCTGACCCAACCCCGAGATAGGAACCGCCCTAATCCAATCAGAAATATGATCCTCCCTCTGAGATGCCCATAAAGCCATCTGTCGAGCAGATAAAGCAAAAGTGGATTCTTCATTCTTAATAACCCGAGAAAAATATATATCGGCCATTTTCTTCATGAGTTTGGGGGAAACGACTTCACTCGGATTACTTAGAAAATCGATCTCTATAACCGAGTTAAACACAGATAAGGCATCATCAAACTGGAGTCCATAAGCTCTAATATCAGTGTGTTGAAGTAGCTTAGACTGCAAATCAGCTGTCTGTAACCGAGAAGCAAGAAAAGCATAATGCAATACATCACCCGCATAATAAAGACCCAACCCCCCAAAGGAAAAGGGCAACGTAGCAAGTCTCCACTACCAGTCACCAAATTCCGGTCCAGAAGCAATAACGATACACTCCAAAGAAGAACGGAGTGCCATATCAAAAGAAGTTTGGACAGACTTAAAAGCACAGGGTGAACATGTACGCATAGAAAAATATAACTTGGAAATACCGGCACAAGAACGAAGGAGCAGCAACTCACATTGAGGGTCATTAATTTTGGCCACGGCATCCATAAGCTCAATAGTCTTAGCCACACGCTTCAACACAAGCTGAATACAAAAATCAAGGTCTACACTCGTAGGTCCCCCGAGTAACTTAACACCGCGCGTAGGTCGAGCAATATTATCTGGGAACACACCAACAAACTTGCTTCGAGAATCCTCGCTCGGCCAAAAAACTTCAGTCTTATAAACATTTAGATACAAGCCATACACGGGGCCATCCTTCATGATACACTCCAAAACTTTCCCCAAAACCAAAGTATCCCCAATAATAGTACCATCGTCCAAATACCAGGCCTGTAAAGAAAGAGAGAAGGAGTCATGAATCTTACATATCAATGGGTGAAGTACAAGAGCAAAGAGTAATGAACCAAGAGGGTCACCCTGCTGTACCTCCTGACATGACCTTAATACATGTTCCCCGTAATACAACCTTGCCGGGCTAGAATAACAGAACTCCACCTAAGACGAGATGTAGGGACAACGAAGACGAACCTCTCGCAACATAACCTCTCGATCTACCAAATTGAAAGCATTTTTAAAATCCACTAGTAACATCGACAAACCAACATCATCACCATACCTCTCAAGTAAGCGATTCACAACATAAAGAATAGCCTCACTCCCTCCCGACACCCCCACCCCAAACTGCAAATCACCAAAGTACCCATCCAAAGAATGACCAACCTCATAAGAACATACCTTGGAAACAAGCCGTCTCCAGACAGTACCTATAGAAATGGGACGAATCCCACCACCAGGCTTAACCAACGGAGTGAGAGGAGCACTCGCGATATACTCACCCAACACCTTGGGACATCGCCCATCAAGAAAAAGGTTCACTACTTGGGTGATAGAAGAAACTAAATCATCAAAAATAGCAACCGCAGAACCACTCAAACAATCTATAAGGTGCTAGGCCCGCAACCCATCCCGCCCACAAGACGTAGTATATAACAAACATTAAAAATTTTCTACATCAAAAGCATCAATAAAGGGATGTTCTTCAACATTAATCATACAGTTTCATTTTTTACTAAACTTCTCCATCCTCATAATCTCCATTCCTTAACCATACAAAAGCATATGTACAAGCAGGGACGGAGCCAGTGGGGGCTGGAGGGTGCTTGCCCCCCCCCCCCCCCCCCCCAACGGGCAGCTAGCCAGCCTATAACGGATAATTTTTTTTTCGATGGGTTATTTTGATCGGAATGTATTGAAGCTATAGGAGGATTGAGAGCTGTGTTCTATTTAATATAAAGAATAAAGAATAGGGAAGAAGAAATATTAGGAAGTGGATTTGTCAGGCAACAATTTTTAGTTTAGGCTCTTTATTATTATTATTATTTTTAATAAAGTTGAAGGGAAGAAGAAATATTAGTATACTTATACACAAAGTTGAAGATAGTTTTATGGAGTAACATACTTTGAAGTAGTAAGAAAGTAGAGAGTAAAACAAAAAGTTCTATGTAACGATCGGGGAAAAAAATTTGAGCCCCCCCCCCCCCCCCCCCCATCCCTCTCTCTTAACGTCAATTTCTAGCTCCGTCTCTGTGTACAAGTGATATTTCTCATTTATTTCTTTATCCCCATTTCACTAAATCATAACCTCATTAAATAAACTATTCACAACAAGGAATTCCATGACAACAACGGCACAACCACTAGCACCACCATGCCTCCATCTTGGTTGGTGGTTTCTGTTGAGGTGATAATGGTTAATGTGCACTCACTGTGATGGATCAATGATCATTGTAATGGATCTATAAATTAGCTATCTCGGATATGTTCTTTGAAAAGCGAAGAAGAAAGAGTGTTGGGGTCGAGTTGTGGTGGCGGTGATATGTTTTGGCTAACAACTGGTTATGGCGACGGCGTAAAAGAGTGGCGGGATCGAGTTGTGGCGATGGTTGGAAAAAGTATTGATTTATGGGTGGCCACCGATTGGTTGTGGCAGCGGTGATGTGTTTTGCCGACGATCTGTTGGGTTAGGTTCAAGGTTTTCATTTGTGGAGTATATGTTCTTTTTTCAAAAAGCAAAGAAGACAGATGGTGGGATCGAGTTTGTATGTGGTGGTTTTGTGTAAAAATATTTCTTTTTGGATATGGGTTAAGTTAATTTTGAGTGTGAATGGATTTGATTGTGATTTGTGTGATTCTTTTTGTTTAGATCTAATGTTTATATTTGGGTTTTTTATGGTGGGTTTTGGATCTTTTCTTTTTTCTTTTTGAGGTTGAGTATTTTAAAGATAATAGAAAAAGAAAGGTACTAGTTTTAGTGGTTGCTGATGAAAAGATAGATTTGCCCTTATAATTAATAGTCAATCTTAGTCGACTAATGTTTGTGATCAAAATTGTTATCGGTTGAGCAAAATAAGACCGGATCCGTTACTTTTAAAATTTTTGGACCAAAACCGTTATACCCGACAAACTATAAGGACAAAAAATTGTAGTTAACTCAAAATTTTATTACGCTTTTCGAAGAACTAACATGGACTACTTTAATGTTAGAGAGATGATTTGCACACTTATAAAATTGATTGGGACACTCACAGTACAAGCAAATAAAACATATTATAAAACACAGTACAACTCTGTAATGCATACGTGTCCCAATCAATTTCATGAGTGTGTCAATTAATTCCCTTAATGTTACGATCAGTTTTGGGATGGTTCCGGCCTAGTTGAGGAAATTACACTATGACACAAGTTATTAAATTTAACTATTATTCCTTCAATCCTTCTTATTTGTTTTGGGCTCTTGTTATGGGCTAAATTGCTAAGAAATCCATATTTTTAGAAATTTATTCTTTAGTTACTAGTTGGGGAACTTGAGATATTTAACAATATAATGGATCAAATTGGTATTTAATTTTTATACAATTGGAAAAGTATAATTGACGATATTTATGTGTTAGTAAGTTTTAAAAGAGTGGTTTGTTAATATACATACATTCAACTGTAAACTTTCACTTAAACAATTTTCACAACCTTGTGTTTGTCAACGTATTTCATACTGGATGTAGGCCAAAGTCGAGAACCTTTCACGTGCATACGATGGTGTAAAGGACACAATTCAAGTCGTTGAAAACCAAAAGAAGTGATGGATTAAACTTTAATTGCTTAGGATCGACTACTTGGATGTTTCATAATAAAGTCTTTAGCATAACTGCAATGAAGTTGATTTTAGGTTGGTAATAAATTGTACAAAATTGTTAAATTTCGATTCGTTTGTTTATATGTTTGAGTGACAATGTAAATTACAAGTAAAGAAATGAAATTGCACACAATGTAACATGTCTAAGCCATCATTTTCTTGAACTCATGGAAATCAAGAAAACCATCACAATTGGCATTGTAGGCAGGCAGTGGCGGACGCAGGAATTTAAAAGATGGGGTGTAAAATTTTTTTTTTTTGATAATGACATCAAAATACGGAAAAAAAAAAATAATATCGAAATGATAAATCGGGTATTTTTACTTAAAATGCGGGATTTTTAAGGTGTTAGAAAGTTGAATGTTGTGTTTTTATACGTAGGTGAGGGGCAATTTGGTTTATGAATGGGGGGCACGTTCAAAAAATGCTTAAAATCGAAAAAAATTTACACTAAAATCTCATTTTATCGGGCTAGCCATAGGGGGCGCCGCCACCCCCATGCTAACATGTATGTCTGCCACTGATCGTAGGCTTTAATCATACTCTCAACATCCATAATACTCTTATCGTCCCATAATCCCAACCTTAACAACGCCTCCATTAGCTCCTCATTAGAAATGAATCCATCACGGTTCTTATCAAACATCTCAAACGATTTGAAGAGGTCGCTATCTGATTCAGCATCACATGTGATCGCCTTTTTTTCTTCTTGTGTAATAGTACCATAAAACTTTAAGAACTCGGTAAAATTAAGATTGGTTTTACTCGTTAAGTATTATAAATCATATCAAGCATATTGTCACGCACACTCAGTAAACTTTCTTCATGGCAAGTCGAGTAATATCGAGAGGAACATAAATTGAATTAGTTATTCGATTTTTTCAGTTTGATGCAATTATGGCAAAATGTAGATGGAACTGAATCCAAATTCTTAAACAAATTCAAATAAATATACACTTTTTAAATATTTATATGCATAAAAAGACAACTATTTTTTTTACTTGGTATAACTTGATTTTTTTTAATTAAAAATCTATATACATAAGTTTTGAAAAATATAAATGATGTGATACAAGCTATTATAGTCAATTCAAGAATCGAATCGAATTTAAATTAGGTGTTTCGTTCGATTTGCTCTTCGATTTACCAAAAGGAATCACCAAACTAACCGAACAGAACAAACCAAATATTCAGATAATCGAACCGTTGAACATCCCTAACAGTATCCAAGCAGCAAAACAAAGCCATGATGAGGATTAAATTTACTGTAATATAAAGTTATAAACTAACTACTGAGTTATTAAATGGAAGCAGAAGTGGAG
Organism: Glebionis coronaria; assembly: GCA_025667525.1. Lineage (NCBI taxonomy): Eukaryota > Viridiplantae > Streptophyta > Magnoliopsida > Asterales > Asteraceae > Glebionis > Glebionis coronaria. The sequence goes on from CM046882.1 coordinate 10,573,977, forward strand.
TTTATCCCCTAAGAAGAAGGTTGGAGACTTTCATACTGCCGAATTAGATGTCATTGTAAGCTCGAATCACTAACTACAAATTCGACGTTCAAAAAAAAAACTACTAAGTTATTCGATTTCTATATTTTATAAGTAAAGTTATGCTGACATATATAACAACAAAGTTGAGATGGCCGAGTTGGTCTAAGGCGCCAGATTAAGGTTCTGGTCCGAAAGGGCGTGGGTTCAAATCCCACTCTCAACATTTCTTTTTTTCTTTTTTTCCATTTTTCCATTTTTGAAGTTTGGTTAGATTAGTACTCTTTTAACTTTTTTACTGTATTATTTTCATTATACAGATGTACATAAGGCGAAATTTGAACTCAAGATCTCGACGGAGTCATGGGGCTTCTTCACCGGCCGTGAAGACACCTAATTCAGAGCGATAAAATTTATAGGGATTACACGACTTGAACAACAATAAGTATCAAACACAACAAGAGGAAAGCATATATTATCCATGACTTAAAATGTACCATAAGTCCATAAGCATTATGTGGACACATGAACTATTCACTTGCTGTTATTTTTTTTGCAAGGTTTTCGCTCTTTAAGTTGACTAGTCTACGGGGTTTTAGCCCAGCGCCACACCGACTCAAACCGGTAACTACTTTACTTAAACCAAATATTTAGTACAACTAACGAATGGATTACAGTTGAGAAGAAGACAAATTTAATGAATCCAATTGTGTGTTAAGCATCTGCATTTGGAACAAGCTTCCATGAGATTATTGACTAGTAACTCGTATCATGAATTTAACAACGCCCAAAACTTGGTTGGCCAACAGTACAGCAAATTCTCTCGTTGGGTACATTGCGATATGTTACACTCTGTACTAGATTAGTTCACATCGGTCAAACGAACACTAAACATCCGCAATTCTAGTAACCGTGAGCCATAAGCAACAGAAGATCGTCTGGGCGTGGCTTGAGCTTGAAATGGATATGGTCTAGTACTAAACACGAGACCACCTTGGCCGACCCTTTGATCGATCTGGATAGTGCCCAGCCATACCAGGACTAGGGTTGAAACCTGGAGGGTACCGGTTAGGTCCACTTTTGGCTAAAGGAGCTACGGGGCGGTTGTGACCAGTCCAATGCCGAGAATGGACAAGGTCTTGACCAGATTGTTGTACGAGTGGCAAGCACGTGTGGTGCTGTAAGTGGTGTCGTCCTTTCTTCCGTTTAGTTATATCCTCGTTTTGACGCTGTGGTCTTTACCTTTCATGTGAGGACTTGTACTTGGGCAAACTGATGAGATAGCAGAATGTGTTTAGATTTGTGTCCTTTGAAGACAAACAAATTGCTACAGGTGGCAAACCGATGCTGTAGATTATAACTTTTAACCCGTTAATAATGGAAAGTAACCCCGCTTGAATCCGTCATAAGTAGATGGTATCCTAATTGGTTATAAGGAAAAATAAGGAAACTAGAATAATTAGCGGCTTAGCGAGTTAGCGCATACCTTTTCGGGTCACAAGGAAACAGGTCAATCCGAAAATAGACAGCATCAAGTGCAACCTTTGGTCTAGAGGTGGCAAATCTTGAGAGTTACATCGTAAGTTATTCAGGTTCCAAGTCAGTCTAGGTCGAGCAAGCTTGTTGGAATAATTGTGACATTTAAAGTTTTTATGTACACAAATGATAAAAAAAAGTGTATGCAATGTGTAGTTATTTTTCATCTTTGCAAGACTAATAATGAAAAAGTAATGGAAATTTACAGAGACTAAACTCAACAGCATCCAAAGATTATCAATTAGTAAAACAAAGCTATTATCAGCATCAAAGTTGAGATCAAATGATGTTCTTCTTAAACCGTAGCGAAAGGGGTTACTATTTAGACCATGGGCACGATATGCTAACGATGATTATTAAAGTCGGCTTGACGTGGAATTCTAATACTAGTCTCGTTGATGGTAGCTCGAATGGCATTCCAATCACCAACACGACAAGTATTAGAATTCCACATTGCTTTGTCAACCCGAATTCGATCATCGTCAACATTCGTAAGTCTTAGAAGTAAGGTTATGCTGACATAGATGACATCGAAGTTGAGATGGCCGAGTTGGTCTAAGGCGCCAGATTAAGGTTCTGGTCCGAAAGGGCGTGGGTTCAAATCCCACTCTCAACATTCCCTTTTTTTCCTTTGTAGTTCTAGGTTTGTACCAGAAAGCGACGAGAATGAATCTTACTAAAACCAATGTATCTGAATTCTGAAGTACTAAAGACAGTATCTTACGTGGTTTCAAGGAATCAATTTTAATTTCGGTCTGAGAGATAGTGTTTGTATTTGCTTCTGAAATACGGTGATCAAGGTTTGGCGAGACACTTCCAAGATGATCCACAACTGCGACTACTTCCCTACACACGTATTCCTTGGTGTTCTCAGCGACTCTGCGTGTAAATAAGACCTGTAAAATTTGATCGTAAATCAGTAATCAATGAATGCTTTACTTGTTCATAATCCACCAAAGTTTGTACTTTTACAAGATAACATGTTTTTTTCTACATTTCAGTAACAAGTACAGTAATATGTTTTTTACATTAGACAAAGGACTTAAGTTAGCATGCATATTATGCGGCGGGTCAAAATGGGTCAGATTGAGATGAACAAAACCTACAAACACTCTTTGGCCATCTGGTGTCGTGTTTCACACAGGTAAATGGTCAGACACAGTCACTGTTACGCCACAAACATCTGAGTCAAAGACTCGCCTTTCCCCGGTATCCTAAGCAAGGACGGACCTTAGTAGAGACCGGGGAGGGCCACGGCCTTCCCAAAACTTTAAGTATTTACTTATATTTGTTTAAAGGACGTGCAGTTTTGGCTCGACCTTCCCAATAATATAGCACTCGGCCCTCCCAATAACACAACTCGGCCCTCCCAATAACTTCACTCAAGTTCCGTCTATGATCCTAAGCAAGTTAAACCTTATCGGTTTTTTTAATCAGGATGCGATGGGAGTTTTTACCCGTTTATCTCGTTCAACCCGTTTCATCTATACTTATTACCTATACATATTACTACATGCTATCATTTAAGTACACAGCCTTTCGCTTGACGGTATTACAAGATAAAATGAAATAAGGAGAAACTTACAAATGCTTAGAAAGCGGTTTCACAGTATCCTGCTGCTGCATGAAGTTGTGAACACAAATCCTTCAACTCCTGAATTATAAAAACCAAGCACATGAATCTCTGATATTTTGACCGACTAATCCACGGGGTTTGAACTTTGAACCGCCTCAACACAGACTCAAAACGGGTAAAGCCCTCTTTTTTCAGGCGGTTTGAGAAATACTTACTTGGATAGATGTGGTAGAAAGTTGATGTGGGTCAAATGAGGTCAAACGGGCCGAAAGTTGTCTAGCGTACATTGTCAATGTAAACAACCTTTTGAATCGCACTATATTTGACCAGTAGTAAATAATTACTGATTATCTAATGAAAAAATTACAGAGGAGTCAGGTTCATATGGTCAAGCTAATGGAACAAAAGCGAGGCCAATGTCTCCTGGGACCATGATGTGTGATGAATGTGACACCATGTTCGGGGATTCTACCAATATAAATGGATCAAGGAACTTAGGTGCTGATCCTTTGCCGATTGGTCAAGTGATTCATGAAACATATGCTGAGCAATGAGAAGATAGTATTGACAACGTTTCGAGATTGTCTTAACAAACTCATCACTTTTGGTGAATTACTGAATTAAAAGGTAACTATTTTCAAGTGTAACTAGTGCAAAACTAATTACTTTCAAGTCTGAGATAATCGCTTGAACACCAAACATAACGATTAGATACTAACTTGGTTCCACATTGCAGAAACGCAATGTTCTTCCTTAACCAGAAATGATTTCAGAAGTCAAAGATAATAATTTTCAAGTGTAACTAGTGCAAAACAAATGCTTATGTACTGAGTTAATTACCATAGGTAATGTTGCTTGTCGTGTTCCTTATGCATTGAAGAGATATGAGTGTTTGTTAACGATTTTGGTAACATTTATGAATAACTCGACAACACCATCAATTCTGTTCACCACAATGTCAATGCATAAATGAGGTAGAAGAGATAACAATCCCGTTTGTTGAACCTGTTGGAACACACTGATGTCAAATCCACCGAAAACTTCCCATTTTTGCCTATATGAAATTAATAAAATTGAACTCAGCAAGCTAAAAAGAAAACGAGGAAACGTAAAGTTTAAAGTACTTTCAAATTACGGATCAGAACGATTGTTTTCACATCATCTCTGTTCATAACTTCTCCAATTTTCTCCTTTAATCCAGCAATAACTAAACACAAAAAGAAAGCCTTAAAGAAAACATACAAATTACGTTATGTTTGGCATGGCACAACATGTTTTAGGATCTCTCGTGACCAACTTTGTTTTCTGATAAAATTAGCTAAATTTGAATTAGAATATGTTTCAAATTGTTATTTAACAGCTTATGCTAAGCATAGTGATACCACGCAAAAATGCAGTAGAGAGAGTGTTTGGATTTGGCTCTTTCATAATTGACCATAGTAACCAGATAAGCAATTTTTCGGATAATATCAGATCAGAACCCGCGCTGCAGCATTTGACTTCTGAACACAACAGTTCAGGACTCATACCTAAAACGACTCAATCAACACCAACGACCTGAAATTCCGTCTATAAGTGAACTGGATGACCTTTTTGAGACATTGTAGATGAATTCCAAGGAGGAAAACCGCCGCCTGTATCTACCCCAAATTCCGCTGCAACTCAAGTTACTCTAATAATCATATAATCATACTAAAGTTGCTTTTATCCAAAAACTACATGCCGTATCAGAACACCCCCTAAGAAATGAGAACTTTACCTTTGAATTTGAAAAACATAAACTCCAAAACGCAAACTACTTCGTATTAACTAAATATTAAGCTTCTTTTATGCCAATTTAAGTTTATTCGTGTTTAGTAAGGGCTCATGTCGAGTTCACTTCTTGCTACTACCTCCTTAATAGTCTTTTACGTAACCTTTCACCCTCTCGGCATGGACTAGTGATGAAGGCTTGTGAGTCTCCTCACTAAAATGTGGAATGTTTCAAGTTCTAAGCCAACCTTCCTAAAAAGGAAAGGGCTTTACCTGTTTGTGTCTATGTACAAAAGTCCCAAAACATAGTTATAAAAAAACTACCAGGTAACTAGGAAAAACTTTTAAGGGGTGTTCGTTTCGGCTCATGGCTTATTTTGTTTTGGGCTTAGGTTTCATAAGCTCACTTTCTATGGCTTATTTGAAACTTTTCGACTTATACAAGTTTATTGCGTCATTATAAACTTATATAAGCCGAAAAGTTTCAACGTAAGTCACAAAAAGTGAGCTTGTCAAACATAAAACCAAAACCAAATAAGTCATATGTTCAAAGCTTTTTTATGGGCATACGAGCTTATATATTTTCGGCTTATAAGCTTTTCGGCTTATTGTGGATCTTGTGGGCTTATATAAGTCTTACGACGTAGTAATAAATTTGTATAAAGCATATAGGTTTCAAAGTAAGCTACAAAATGGAGCTTTATGAAACAAGAGCAAAAAAACACCCTATGCTTACGATGTTACTTGTTTTTGGGCTTACATTTTCATAAACTCTAAATTCAAGCTTGTTTTGAGGGCTTTATTTAAGTTTGTTATTAGATGATAAATATATATAATCATTGATTTAAGCTGTAACCAAACTTTATTCCATCCTCCATATTCATCTTAATCCAATAGATAACATTAAATCCAATGGATAACATTAAATTCAAAACTCATTTTTCATTCTTTTTTTCAAACATTAATAGCTTTTAAACCGTTACCATCACGATGGCCATTTAATTATCTTTCTACATATATATTATATGATATAATTTCGCTAAAAATTTTTTTTCACGTTTTTTCGTTGTCGAAAACTATCATATATGATACTAAATATCATATGATAGTAACACTAGTATCATATATAATATAACTTATCATATATGATATATACCAATATCATATATGATTCATTAATAATTTGTAATTTAACACTAATATCATATATGAGAAACACTTTATCATATATGATATTTTAAGCAAATTTCAAAAACGAAAAAAATGAATTTTTTTTTCTTCAAAAGTATATCATAGTGCATGTCTGTAGAAAACTAATTAAATGTTCGTCGCGATTGTATATTTTTTTGTTTAACACTTAACATTTTATAAGATATTTAAATTATAAAAATAGGTGAAATAATAAAATACTTTTAATCATATTAATTAGATTGGATGGAGATAGATGGTGGAGATAAGTCCATTAGTATCCAAGATAAATATAGTATCCGAAATAACTCTCCTCATAATCATTTGAGCTCACAATTTATCAAGAAAGTGACTTGACAAAACCCATGATTAAAGGCTTAGGCACACAGCGTTGTGGGAGGTGTTTTTCCACGGCCCTAGACGAAAACGCAAAGTGTCATATCGTGTATGGCGTTTGTGAAGTTTGCGTCGAAATAGCTAGCTCAAATGATGGGTGAAAACGCGAGCTCACGTCACGAGGGACTGTACTATTACTTGTGTTGTAGTTGTTCTCGCGCAGTCATACTTATTTTTTTTTTAAACGTCACATATACATACTAGGAGCCACTTTTGTGTCACGGTGAGGTATGGTGTTTTAGGAAAAAGTCTTGATGTGACGCTATTTTTTTTCACAGCACGAGCCTGACGATTCAACTGTACCTAAGCCTCTTAAAAAAGGTAAAAAAAGGAGTGTAACATTAATCGGCCTTGGCGGAGGGGATAAGTCGCTTGACGAAGATTAACCGTCACGATTTTCACTAATCGGTTTGGTAAAAATCAATCAAATATCGGATAAATCAAATCAGAAAAAAGATAAATCTATCAACTTAGTTTCAAATATAAATCGGCTAAATTGGATAAATTGCCCTAATTAAACAAATAAATTCAAAATTTTATAATTTTATAAATAAATTTTGGGTTTTGCTAACCACCAAGCTTTCCATAAATAATATCATTTCTAAATATGAACTTATGATTTCTCTAAATACATAATTCTAACATATGTAATTAAGGTAAGTTAATTATAATAAGATATGCATTAATATTAAGTAAGTTTATATTTAGAAATGTTTTTAATTAACTGAGTTTATATTTGGAAATGATATTAATTATGAAAAACTAAAAAAAAATTCATAAGGTGGTGGTTAGCAAAACCCATAAATTTTTTTAATCCGATTAATCTTCAATTAATGTTGATCTTATCAATTAATTGTTTTTTTTTTTTAATAAAAATTATCATTATCAATTAATTGTTTGATACCCAACCAAAATTGAAAAAGTGAAAAAGAAGCTCCAACAAATAATAAATATACACTTTAATCTGTGTATTGAATTCTTGTTTTATCATTATTAAAAGAAGAGCCAGAATGAAAGAGAAAAAGACAAAAACCACTTGAACATCTCACATCTCCTCTTTAACTCCATTATATTCATCACATCTCTAACAAACCACCAACCACCACCAACAACCATGTCTAACAAACCCCCCCAAAAACCGCCGCTAAAAAAACCGTCACCGTCACCAGAAACACTCAACCCTGACGACTACCGTCACAGCCCCGTCCACTACGCCGTCGCTACACACGACCACACATCACTCTCCCACATCATCTCTTCCTTACCTAAACTCTCCGACCCGACCCGTATCCACTCCCACTCCGACTCACTAACCCAAGAGAAAATCTCAGACCAAATTTCCTCCCTTCTCGACCGCCGCGATAACGCGGGAGGCGAAACCGCGTTACACGTGGCGGTCAAGGTAAACGACACGTATTCCGCCCGCGCGTTGGCGAACGCGGGCGCTGACGTGTCGTTGCAGAATAAACAAGGGTGGAATGCTTTACAGGAAGCGGTAGTGAGGCAATGTACGGAGATTGTGGCGGTGCTTGTGCAGTGTCATCATGTGTCCGCGTGGTGGAAGTGGAGACGACGGCTGCCGCTATTGACACTAGCTTTGCGCGGAATGCGCGATTTTTATATGGAGATATCGTTTCATTTCGAGTCGTCGATTGTTCCGTTTGTCGGGAAGATTGCGCCTAGTGATACTTATAAGATTTGGAAACGGGGGTGTAATGTACGGGCGGATACTTCGCTCGCTGGGTACGACGGGTTTATATAGCGTGCTTATGGCTTATTTGGTTTTCGTCTTATGTTTAACATAAGACGAAAATAAATAAGTCATTTTATATTGCGTTTTCGTCTTATGAAGAGACGAAAATAAATAAACCATTTTATATTACGTGCTTATTGTTTATTGGTTTTCGTCTTATATTTTATAATAAGACGAAAACTAATAAGTCATGAGACCACTATATAAGCTAAAACAAATAACTTTATCTATAGTTATTAATATGTCATCTAACCAAAAACTTTTTTTTTAGGTACGACGGTTTATATAGCGTGCTTATGGTTTATTGGTTTTCGCTTATGTTTTATAAGCTTACGGAACATAAGACAAAAACCAATAAGTTATAAGCAAGCTATATAAGGCAAAACAAACAACTTTATCTATAGTAGTACGTAGTTAATATGTCATCTAACCAGAACTTTTTTTTTTAGGTACGACGGGTTGAAGATTCAACGCGCGAATCAGAGCTTTCTTTTTCTTGGCGACGGGGACGAAAATTTGGAAATTCCGTCAGGTTCTTTGATTGTGTTGAATCATGACGATAAGAGAATATACGACGCTTTTGAGAACGCTGGTGTGCCGTTAAGTGAGTCTGATATAGCGAGTTTCTGTGCGCAAACGAGTGTTTACAGGTAAGGACTGACCTATGCCGGAAAATGTTGTGGCGAGTAGTGTAAATATGAAACTTCCTCTATTTTTATATTTTGGTATGTTTAAACGTCATTGTTTACAGGCCTGGTATGGATGTAACGAAAGCGGAATTATTAGCGACGACTAATTGGCGACGACAGAAGAAGGTGGAAACAGTCGGTGAATGGAAAGCAAGGGTTTACGAAATTCAAAATGTCCATTTCAGTTTCAGATCACGTAAAATTGTCCAGAATAGCAACAACGATAGCGACCAAATAATGCCGTTGGAATTAGTGGAAGACAGCGACGACGACGGTTATTTCGTCGCAGAATGTCCACGTATGTGTGTTTCATCAAATATTCCTGATTGTAATCGTGATCGTCCTAGACGACGACATAGTAGTTTTGTTGGTGGAGATAGAGAAGTTGTTTCCGTTTCGCGAAAAAGTGTTGATATAATACCGGAACCAAGAAGGCGTCGTCCACGTGGCAATGGCAATCCGCCGCCTGTTGTTCCGATGATGAGGATGACGTCGTCACCACCACGGGTAGTTGCAACACCGGTGACTAAGGAGAAAGAGTATGTTAAGACGCTAAAACCATCCGTTTGGTTAACAGACGATTTTCCGTTAAAAACAGAAGAGCTGCTTCCGTTACTTGATATTTTGGCGAATAAAGTGAAAGCTGTTAGGAGGATGAGGGAATTGTTGACGACTAAGTTTCCGCAAGGAACCTTCCCGGTTAAGGTACGATAAAACTGTTATTTTGCAAAAAGTAAATTAATTTTTTTTTATATAGACTAATTAATTAGTGTACGAGAATACATGATGAATTTAGATTTTGGGGGACACAGGGGGCACTTTTAATGAATTGTTTATAGTTTAATTAATCACTTTTGTGACGATTAAGACAAGAATGGAAGAAAAGAATTTATTTTGGGGCCCATGTTATTTAGCCATGCGTGATCCAATAGTTCTCATGAGTACCTTGTGTAGTTGTGCATATAATTCTTGTAACTAGGAGCGCACTTACATAGGTATCGAGTGTAGCACGAGTTACATTCATTTAGTGATCACGAAATGTAATTTTCTTTTCAAAACTGCTGCTTTTTTGTCTTGTGCAACCTCTCAAACATTTTGTGTTACATTAATTTCTTACGGTGTTATTTTATTTAGTTTAATATTTTTTTTTGTGCAACAGTCGATTAAAATTTTTAGGTCCGCACATGCTTGTAACAATATATTTCATATTTTAGTTAAATAGTTAAATTTCGTAAGTCTAAGATTAGAATTAAACTACACATAAGATGATGGTAAATATTTGGGTGTTTTATACAGAGTAAGATCATGGCTTTGCTTTTACCATTGTTACTATTTTTAGCAAGTTAATGACTTGGAAATATATTTATTTACTCCTAGACAATGAAAGTACATGTATTTATTATTATTTATTATTCAGATTGTAACATGTATGTCATGACACTGGACATATCTTAAATGTTTGCTGTGCTAAAAATATTAAATGGGTACCCCTATTATTAAATTCATTCTCTCTGTTTTTGGTTAATAAATTTATTATGAAATATACAGTGTATTAATGGCATTTACTATCTTGATTCTATGGTTTAAAACATAGAAATAAAGATGTTGGTACAATATCGAAATTTGAATATATGAATCTTACTGTTATTGATTTGATTTGATTTGTTTGTTTGAATTGTCATATCTATAGGGTCCCATATGATAATAACATTTTAGTGTAAATGTACTTAAAACTAATGTTTTGAGACCCGGGATCTGGCTGGTTCCGAAAAAAACTCGGGTCAAATTGACTCAGATATTGTATTTTAGGGACCTGGCGTGATTCGCCAGGTTTAAACGGATTCGTGAGACTTGACTGAGTTTTGTATTTTTTTTTATTTTTTAGTTTTTTAGTTTTTTTTTTTTTTGCCATTTAATTATATCTATTGTAACTTTGTTTTTAAGTGTTATATTTGTTAGTAAATGAGTTTTAGGACAAATATATAAAATATTCATGATTTATATATATATATTTTTTGTGATATTGCAAATATATATAAAACCTTTTTTATAGAAAACCCCCCGGCAGTCTAACCATTTGAATCATTAACCCGATAACCAGGGGCCGATGCATGTATTGACTGTGGGGGGCGGCGTCCCCCATTGCTAGCCCGATATAATGAGATTTTAGTGTAATTTTTGTTAAATTTCGAGCGTTTTTTAATATTGCCCCTCACTCAAAACTCAAAATGCCCCCCACTCACATACTAATATCCAACTTTTAACACTCCAAAACTTATAAATTCTTTAATTTTAAGTAAAAATACTTTAATTTTCATTCCGATTCATGTATTTTTCACCTTGCAATTAACCAAAATTTCTTTTGCCCCCACATACTAATTTCCTAGTTTCGCCACTGCCGATAACTCGACCGATTAAATTCAAAACCCGGTTTCAAACTGACTTATTAAAATTAATTATAACAAATGTATTAAATTCCCACCAACAGAATCTTGATTTGTTTGTTTGATTCACTAGGAAGCATCCTAATTTTTACTAATAATAAATGTGAATTGTTTGTTTTTAATTGGTCTTTCCCAAAAAAGAACTAGACAAACATAAAGTACTTTGAGCAGGTCCCTTATGATACACTATGTCCCATAGACATGTTTAAAGTTATTTCACCATCACCTTACTGAATTTACTTTCCCTTTTTTTATCCTACATTGACCAACTGTTCTTTTCTTTCTTTGGGAATATTATTTCGGTACTGATTTGATTGTTGTGATCTTGAAGGTAGCGATCCCTGTAGTGCCAACGGTGAGAGTCATGATAACGTTTACAAAGTTCGTTGAGCTTCCACCACTTGAGGAGCAATTCTTTACGCCTTTTTCTAGTCCTCGACACTTGTTTAGCGGCAGAGGAGATGACGACAAGGATGATGATGATAAAGGGGTCCATCGTGCTTCGGTTTCCTCCAGGTTTTCTAGGAGTGGTAGTCGATTGGGGTTGTTAACACATAAGGTGATACCACACGTTGCCGCTGACCCATTTGATGTTCCAGTTGGGTATTCATGGAGTAGTTTTGACGAGAAAGGGAAGAAACTGAAGAAATCTAAATCTACTGCTAGGAAAGCAAAGTGAAATGTGTAACATATAACAAACAATTTATGTAGTTTGCTAAGGTGGAATTAGTTTGTTTGTAATTTTCTTTTATCCAGTAGAGTTGTCAGGTTGCATTTTTATCTACATAAAAGTCTAACAAAAGTCAAACAAGATGATGAACACAAGTGATTATATGACTAGAAGCAAAAAAGTACGATTGTTGGGTCTAGGATTCTTCTCGTTCCAGAAGTTAGGCTACAATACGCGGGATCTAACAGCAGAGTTCAGCTTCTTCATCACCTTGGCATATGATGCTGGGACTAATGCTTGTAGTCTTCCTCTACGTTTGGCGATCTTTAACTGCATTACAAAGTTAATTAAGCCAATCTCATAAACTAACTTTAGGTACTGTCTGTGGACTGATCTAAGTGGAACAGTTGCGGAAAGTGGTCATGTTTAAAACGTAAGAAACTGGGTAGAAATTTTTAACCTACTATGCATTTCCCATATTTCCATACTACGCTGTAAAATGGGTCTAATTGCAGGCCGGGCCTGTGGTGGTTGTTATACTTGCAAGTCAGTCCCTTCATCAAAGACACTAAACATGAAACATAACGCGTCACGACATTGTTCTTTTTTTTTGGGTAGACCGAGGATGAAACAAAGGGAAGGTAAAACCACCCGATATCATAACAATCACAAAGGTAAATGGCAAAGTCAATACCTTTTGATTATCTTCAAAGTTGCAGGACTAAGGTCTGTCTTGCAACCTGATTTTATGTTGAGCTTCAAAAGTGCAGTACCCCATTTTAATCTATTAGCATTTCCCCTACCGGCAGGCACTGGTGCAACTGAGTGGCTGTAATCCCACTTTTTATGCCAATGTGGGCTAATAAGCTGCCGCCCTAGCATCATCCAAACAACTTTCTGATAAAATAGAGTAGATACGAGAAGTGTTTGATTCGCATTAAACAGTTACCTGAGGTGATATCCGACCATTTCACGACTGCTTTTAATTTCACATTTTAGCAAAGAAGGGGGTTGTTTATCTGGACCTTAACCTTATTTGTCTGTGATGATTTATGTTTTTACTAGGTTGGGTGAATAAAAGTTACCTACGCGGATTCATCGATCGTTTGATAAAACGTTACAATAGGATTATGTCTGTTTAGACTGACATAATGGCACCTTGAACATTTGAAAGACCATTGATTGACATTATTATCTGATAACGGTAAGCTTCGACTTTCTTGATCGGTCAAAAAGAAATCAGGTAAAGTGACACTATAAAAAAGCACAAATGCAATGCTATAAAGGACTAATTCAGTTAGCACTTTGTAATTATTAGTGTCCTGATCCTGGCAACCAATATTCCTGCATATGCTTTAGTATATTTTTATGTCAATATTAGATTGAAGCCTAAATCAGTTGTGGTTGTGTGCTTCGAATACGCTTTACGAAAAGTTATCAAATCGTTTATTGAAGTTGTTAAATGTGATAATTTGATAAAAAAAAAATTAGTTTGGTGAAATACTGCTCTGTTATGGATTTTTATGTAAAACGAACTCTAAATATTTACAACATAGATGCTCTTAACTCCGAGTATCCAGAACTCATTATAAGATCCATCAACTACGAACATATGTGTTGCTATACACAAATCGTTGAATACATGTGCGAGTTGACAACAAAGCCACATGTTGGTATGGGATCGTTTGATGTAATAGTTGAACTGATATGATATGCGGGCTGTTTTAAATTGCGACTTTCCTGTTAGCACGGAAATGGATGAGTTATGAGGGGTTTGATGGTGGAGCCACAATGGGTGGTAGGGGTTGTGGCTACGAGAGTTACATCGTAACGTAGGGTCTTCACATTCTAAGTCAGTCTAGGTCGAGCAAGCTTGTCGGAAATTCTTGACAATTGACAAATATTTTCTGTACACAAGCGAACACGGAAAGTGCATACATAATTATTTCTAAGTACTCCTTCCGTCCTATAATTATAGTCCAATGAGAAACCGACAAAAAACACACGGTTTAAGATATGTAATAGACAAACTTTATAATAACACAAAGTTGACTGCCTTAACAACAAAGTTGAGATGGCCGAGTTGGTCTAAGGCGCCAGATTAAGGTTCTGGTCCGAAAGGGCGTGGGTTCAATTCCCACTCTCAACTTTTTTTTTTTTTTTTTCTAGTAATAGAATATCGATACGGGCTACAGTGATTAATCTCCTTCTTATGGTTGATAAGTCAAAACCTCAAGCCTTATCGTTTCACCGGTAAAGCTGCTAAAGCTGTAATGAACACGATAAATGAGTTAAAGTTTCAACAAAATTGCGTTTTCCAAAATCTATGCTGGTAAAAATTTGTAGTTCTACCAGAAATTGACGAAAAGGAATCATTAGTACTCTTGTCACTTTTAACTGATTCCATGTCCCCGAAATCAGATGATGACGTTTTGTAAATACAAGTGTAGAAGAAAAGCGGAACTTCCCTATCTATCTTGAACCCTTGGTTAATGTTGGCGTTATTTGCAACAATTTTGCTGCTAGAGTCCCTTTTGAAATAAGTGTATAATTATCTAATTCAATAGGATATGACATGATATTGGTACATGCCTTTGTGTATAATTTACCTTAAGCTCTTGTTTCGACTTAAAACATCTGAGGCAGATGATAAAAATCGACATGATAATACTAAGAATGAAAAACAAATGTATCTGAAGTACTAAAGACAAAATCTTACGTGGGTTTAAGTAATGAGAGTTATATCGTGGGGTGGTCACATTCCAAGTCAGTCTAGGTCGAGCAAGCTTGTCGGAATATTCTTGGCATAAAGAGATCTTCTGTACGAATATGCCAGAAAACAAAAACAGGATTAGTGCAAAAGTAACGTACGTAACATAATTGTTAAATATGCAAGATTAAAAGACATTTTGGTCTATAGAAACAGCTAACCTGTTTCAAGGAATCAAGTTTAATTTGGGTCTGAGATATAGTGTTCGTATTTGCTTCTGAGATATGGTGATCAAGATTTGCTGAGACACTTCCAAGATGATCCACAACTGCGACTACTGCCTTACACACGTATTCCTTGGTGTTCTCAACGACTCTGCGTGTAAATAAGACCCGTAAATTTTGACTGTGAATCAGTAATCAATCAAAGTTTGTACTCTTAAAAGGTAACATGGAGATTTTTTTTTTCACATTTCAATAACAAGTATATATTTCTAATGTGACGGGTCAAAATGGGTCAGAATGGGTTGAAACAACCTACAAAGATTAATTTTTTAACTATGACTATGAAATAAATACTTGGCCATGAGGTGTGGTGTTTCAAACCTTACCGGATACCTCGGCTAGGCCTCGTACATCTTACTCCAAGACTTGCCATTCCCGGTTTTATATACAGGTAAAACCTTATCCGTTTTTATTCAGGAATAGAGGGGACCTTTTACTCGTTTATCTCATTCGACCCGTTGTACACTTTTGACATGTTATCAGATAAACCGAAATAAGGAGAAACTTACAAATGCTTGTGTTTGGAATTCAAGAAAGTGGTTTCACAGTATCCTGCTGCTGCATGAAGCTGTGATCGAGCACAAATCCTTCAACTCCTGAATCAAAAAAACCAAGCACGTGAACCTCTGACATTTTGGCCGACTAATCCACGGGGTTTTCGAAATACTTACTTGGATAGAAGTGGTAAATTTAGAGAAAAGTTGTGGTTCAGTTTGCAAAACCTTAAAAAAGTATGTTATGCTAGACTGCCAAACCTTAAGTATTACACATTTGTGGGCTTATAATATTTTTTTTTAATATTTTTTATTAGTTTGTGAGTGTGTAGGGTATTTAGTAGGGTATGACTTGACGGTGAATTTTTTGGTGAATTTTTTGCTGTCAGTAAGGTTAAAAGATGGGTTAAGTGAGTGAAAAGAGAAAACTGATGTAACGCTAAAATGGCAACGGGTTATTCGCTCACCACTCCGTTTAGCCTAAGGTTGTGTTCGTTTTGTAAGCATATGGTGCTAAATAATTGATATCCATAAAATGACAATTTTTTGCCATTCATTCCCGTGAAAGGTAAGTTACAAAACTACAATAATTTAAAGCATTTAAAAAAAGAGTCGGGTCGGGACGGGTCGATTTCATCCCGATGCTCACCCCTACCAAATAATAACTAATAAGTTAGATGCAATGCAAGGCTATTTAAACTTTCATGTGACTACAAGCCCCACAGATCACATGTTCTACTATTAGTTGAAATTCTTGTTTGAATGGAACCGTCGATCGAATCGGACTGAAAAACCGGACCAATTTGAATCGGATCGTATTATTTTGGTCTGATTTTCGGTTCAAGGTTTTGAACTATTTTGGTCTTCGGTCCTGTCGGTCTCGTCTGGTTTCGTTCGGTCTTATTAAAAATCCGTCCATTACCCTTAAGAAGACTGGACCGGATCGACCCGAATTGGATCTGACCATTTTGGTTCGGTCCAAGGTTTTGGATCATCTCGATTTGGTTCAGTCCGGTCCAATATAAACTGTATTTCCTAAATAACAAGTAAATTATAATAGCATGTTTCTTAGTATTCAAGTACAGATATTAAAATGAGTTATCTTTCAAAAAAAAAAAGATATTAAAATGAGAAGACAATTATATGATGCTATAAGCCAAGGTTGAGTAGTAAATGTGAATGTTGTTGGGCACATGGAGGGTTCCTTATGTAATCAAAAATCCATTCCATTGAACTTTTATCAAAAGTCAAATTAAGTTAGCATAAGTTCATAACACTCACAATTGTCATACATGTAACCCAATAGGGCTGAGCATGGCAGATCCAAAACCGACCCGGACTAAAAAATCGGACCGGACCGGACCGAACCGGACCGAGCAATTTCGGTCCGGGGTTTTGGACGAATTCGGTCCTCGGTCCGGTCGGTTCGGTCTTACCAAAATCTCGTCAAATATGTCTAATATGATCGGACCGGACCAAGGACCGGACCGGACCGGACCGTAATATTTCGGTCCGGGGTTTTGGACTATTTCGGTCCTCGGTCCGGTCCGGTCTTAGCCGGTCCGGTCCGGTCCCGGACCGATGCTCAGCCCTAAACCCCGATACTAAATGTTTTATTCAATAATTATAATTTATATTTTAAGAAAATGCAAACGAACAACAAATTGCGTCTTTTATAGCATAATCAAATTTATTATTAAATACAATATTTGTAAATTTAGGAGTCAAAATATTACTATTTATAACACGTTATATTCTGGTAAGTAGCTTCACCGCCCCAGGTGCAAGGAAACCAAATATATCAAACGCGAAAGTAATAAACACGTGTTGATTTTCAACACATGCTTTCTCCTGTTTAGTCACTTTGTATGAGACGGCTTTTATAGCAGCATGACCCGCTGTAAAATCTCGACTGTCTAGCCCACGAAAAAAGAAAACCCTGTCAAATCAACGCATGTATAATTACCTCAAACCCATCCAAAAACCAAAACATCAACGAGTCTAAATGTGAATCTTCCATCTGACACCAGTGGCGGACGCAGGAAATTCAATAGTGGGGGGCAAAAAATTTTTTTTACGATAGTAAGGTAAAAAACCTAAAATTCGAATAAAAAATCGAGTATTTTAACTTAAAAAAGGAGTATTTTTAGGTTTTCGAGTGTTAAATGTTAGACTTTAGTGTGTGAGTGGGGGGCAATTTGACTTTCGAGTGGGGGGCATTGTAAAAAAACACTTGAAATTGAAAAAAAATTACACTGTAATTTCGTCGTTTTGGTTTAGCCATGGGGGGCGCCGCCACCCCGAACCTAAGGAATAGGTCCGCCACTGTCTGACACACAGATGTCTTCACAGATGTCAAAAAGATCCCAAAATACTTACATATGTCAGAAAAAATGTCTAACAAAATCATATCCGGTATTTTTTACTATGTCCTTACAGCTTACATGTCTTGAATTGGTGTTTGGGCTTCAAACTTATTGGGCTTTGTGTTAATTCTTTTCATCATCATGGTACTTAGTATGTCGGACTAAAAGCCCATTTATTTTACAACATGTATACAAATA
Source organism: Glebionis coronaria (assembly GCA_025667525.1). Lineage (NCBI taxonomy): Eukaryota > Viridiplantae > Streptophyta > Magnoliopsida > Asterales > Asteraceae > Glebionis > Glebionis coronaria. The sequence continues at coordinate 10,592,051 of CM046882.1, forward strand.
AAGAATAGTACTAGCCCAAAATTTAACAATTCCCATGTTCCTCGTAAGAGCTTAAGTTGTCCCGCGTCATTCATGGCGTTTTCCGAAAAACTCAACACGATGACGTCACAATCACATCATGCGTCGCGTCGTTGTTGTCAGTCGAGATGATTTGGGGTTTTCCTTTTTATTTTTCTTTCCTTTTTTTTCTTCAAAGGTAAAATATAGTGTTTATTTGTAATTGTCTTTTAGTGGCAAAAAAATGTAGTGTTATGAGGGGATGGGTGTTTTTGGTGTCGTGATGGATTAATGAATCTTGATGTTATGAGAAAAATGATGATGTGGCATCAAGTTTTTCCACGACACCAATGAAACAACTTGAAAATACCTAGTAAATGTGTGTGTGGTTGTGTAGTGTACGAAAGGTATACTTTGAGTTGGATCAGAAAAATAATTTCATTGGTATTTTTAATACTTCTATAAAACATTTTTTATTCGGATTTATCAAAAATTCGTCAATTATACCTAACAAGACTGGACCGAACTGACCTGGAATAGACCTGACTATTTTGGTTCGGTCCGAGGTTTTTACCATCTCTGTTCAGTCCAATATAAAATGTTGTTTCCTGAATAACAAGTAAATTATAATAGCATGTTTCTTAGTATTCAAGTCTAGATATTAAAATGAGTTATCTTTCAAAAAAATTTATTAAAATGAGAAGACAATTATATGAGAGGTGGCAAAATGGGCAGGCGAGCGGGTATGGGCGGCGGGTTAAACGGACGAAGGGTTAAACGGGCGGCGGGCGAAACGGGCGGGCGACGGGCGGGCTAAACGGGCGCAAGCTAAAATGAGGAAAAAACATATAAAAACGTATAACTAAAAAATAAAAATACTTGTTTAAAAGCCAGATATAAAAAAAATATAAAATATTCGCCGAGTAGTCTAATTAGTGTTTTACATGTGCGCCCATTAAGCCCATAAGTTTCTTCCATATGCGCCCGTTTAGGCCATTAATAATAAAGAATGGGCAAAAAGTATCACATCCTTTTTTAAAAATAGGTAAAAAGTACTTATATTTATCAAAATAGGCAAGATTTGGCACTTTTGATACTATAAGCCAAGGTCGAGTAAATGTGAATGTTGTTGGGCACATGGAGGGTAATTTATGTAACAAAAACTCTATTGAATTGGATTTTATCAAAACACAAATCAAGTTCACATGAAAGCATAATCTCAAAGTCTTCAAAGATGAAAAAAGAGATGTCACATTCACAATTGATGTGTATTTGACTATATGTCCTTAAAGCCTCTTGTGTCTTGGATTTGATGTTTTAGCCTCAAACTTATTGGGCTTTGTGTTAATTAGTAAGTGTATATCGGACTAAAATCCCATTTATTTTACAACAAAGTCTACATATAAGAAATAGTACTAGCCCAAATTTTAACAATTACCCCCTGACGCTACTCATAAGAGCTTAAGGTGTCTTGCGTCATTCATGACGCAACACAATGACGTCACAACTACATTATGCCTTGCGTCATTGTCAGTTGAGATGATCTGATTTTTTGTAATTGTGTTTTATTGGGTTTAGGGGTGCACGAACGCACATAAAAATGTGCTCTTATGATGAAAGGTGTGTGTTTTTATGTTATGATGGATTAATGGAGCTTAGTGTTATGAGAAAAATAATAAACATAACATTAAGTATTTTTAGGACATCAGTAAGATTCGTTGAAAATACTTAGCAAATGTGTGAGAGATTATATTTTGATCAGACAAATTTTTTTATTAATATTTTGAATATTTCTATAAAAACACTTTTTATTAAATCTTACAAAACGTAAAACATAAACACTTGAGTAGTTGAGTACGCTTCATCCAATTTCCTTAGAGCCTATGCTACGATGACGCCAGGGGCGGACATACATGGGGGGGGGGGGGGGCGTATGGCTAGCCCGATTAAATGAGATTTTAATGTAATTTTTTTTCGATTTTGAGCGTTTTTCGAACATGCCCCCCACTCATAAACCAAATTGCCCCCCACATGCTTATTAAAACCTAATATTCAACTCTCTAACTGTTTATAAATCCCTTATTTTTATGTAAAAATACCCGATTTATCATTTTAATACTAGTTTTTTTTTCTTTATTTTGATGTTATTTTCCAAATTTTTTTTGCCCCCCACCTTCGATATTTCTGCGTCCGCCACTGATGATGCTATGGTCTACGACGCCACAATAATAACCGCGCATCACACCAGGCTTGACGCCATAATGTGTCGCGTCGTAGTTCCCAACCCAGAAACTCTGGCCTTTTTTTTTAAAGTTATTGTTCCTAACCGTTGGGATTTAAAAAAAAACTTTTTTTTTTTTAAAATTTAACCATTAAAATTCTATAAAAACACCTTTTATCAACTCATTTTTATATATCACTTTCAGTTCACAACTAATTTCACTATATATCTTTTTTCCAACAAAAAAATATGGTCCAACACTCCTAACACCTACGATCTTTACGATATATACTTTCAATGCGATGTGAAGCGATACGTTCAGTGGTACCACGATTACGAAACATACTTAGCATTGTGTAATGAACAAGTTGGGGATTCGGGACCAAGTACGAAACTCTCGCATAGATACATACCTCGTGAAAGAGAAGAGGCGCAACAATGTTTACTCACAACTATTTTGATGACGGTGAGACACCTCCTAATGATTTATTACACTCTTTTGGTGACATCGAGACATCTCCTAGTGTCTTTAATTTCGTGTAATGTCTTTTTATGTAATTATTTTTAGTTTCATGTAATGTTTTTTTAATGAATAAAATGTGTCTTTTTTAATTATAAATTTTATTTATATATATATTCAAATTTTATAATGATATTAAAAAGGGGTTATGACACCACTTTTTCATGTATCACAGCTTATGTCATAGCTTATCTAACACCGTTTTTTGACTATGACAATATAAATTGACTATGACACCACACCACCGCACCATGCTTTTATAAATGTCACGCAACCAAAACAAAGTAATCATCACGCAAGTGTTGATTTCTCGAAAATTAACATTTTTTTCGAAATGTTATCTGAATTTAGGAAAACCTTGTTTAGCTATCCCTTGCTATATTTGTCAAAAGAAAACATTTTGTTGGTAATTTTATTGTTATCGACTTTATTTTATGTAATTGTGTGTTTACTTTGAAACCAAGGGCCTTATTCAAGTTTAGCTCAAGACGTGTTAGGAGGTGCGGAGTGCACGCTCGTCACAGCTAACTTGATACCGTCACGACAAAGATGCGAGGGTCAAAGGGGCCGCACCCTCTTGCGGGGTCAAGGGGCAATGCTCCAAAACCTAAACGATTTTACTAAACGGTCTTATCAGTTCCCTTGTAAAAACCCGAAAGTTGCCTATTTTCTTAACCATAGTGATTGTTGAGAATAACCGAAAATAACAGTATATCGGTTGGCTTTATCAACCCTGTTTGGTTTCATTTGCAGACATAACATTTATAAAATTCTAAGGTTTCTGATTGATTTCTCGTGCCTTAGATTTTAATTGCAATCTTTCTTATCCGATTGAAGATTTCGTGAACCCGAGGTATATAGGGTCGAAATACTTTGATCTGAATGTGATTACACAATTCAGATTGATATCCAGATTCACAACCAATAAATTCCTACACCTTTTATAAATAATCGTAACTTAATCACTCAAATCAGCTTGAACATCATATACGCTATACGCTTTTTCAAAATGAGAACGACCCGTAAATTTAAAATTGAGTTTTAACAGCTATATACAAAATATCAATGATAATCGTAACATAATCACTTAAATTTGGTTTAGTGACAAAAAGGTTTGTAAATATCATTTTGATATGTGTGAGGTCTCAAAATTTAATACATGCTTGATGCAAACGACTTAAAAATGATCGCGTCAACCTCTTAAAAAATAAAGTCTTTACCTAATTTGAGTTTAAGTGACGATGAGTTCAAATTTTATGAATTTGTCGATCAATATGTTGAACATAAGTAAAAATAGCAATATTAAATAAAACACAATAAAGATAGAGTAAAACATGGGTTGTTTGATCGCTCACACTCCTATAAGAGGGCATGGATTGGTCACATTACCACACCAAAAAACAACATGCCACGTTAGCTTTTTCACTTTCACATCCACACAAAAAAGGGAAAATTACCAAAAAGGTCTGTTGCCATTATTCTCTTCCCAAAAAACACCAAAATTTTTCTCTTTCTAGAAATGGTCTGTTTTTTTAGGGCAATAGGGAAACTGGGTGCAGAATGCGCCACGTGTCCTCTGTTGCCCTATATCTTGGGGCAATATGTCAGAATTGCCCTATTTCTTTGGACACTTGTCAAAATCTGAAAGGTTGCTGTCCTATATTCTTTGTTGCCCTGGACCGTATCAGGAAAAACATGTTTTTTAGACTCAATCACGAATTACTCAAAATTGAAGGACTCTTTTGATAATTATCCAAAAAAACACATCTTATGGTCACACCATTTCCATATCATCACACCAAATTTTCCACTTATTTTCATAAACTACCCTCAACAATTAATTTATTTAAAACCTAACTTACTTTATTCATTCAAATAAAAAAATTACATTATAATCCTAACATACCAAATAAAAAAAATACAAATGACATAAAATAAAAAAACTAATCCTCCATTTCTTCATCTTCATCTTCATTTTGTAGCCGTCGTGCCCAAAGGTGTTCCATAAGGTTTCTTTGAAGTGGAAGATGTGAATTTTTATCCTGTAACTCTTTTGCTTTGGTACGGTTGGTGTCATGTCTATCTATCCACCGACGTTGCATTCTTGCCGATGGATTAACAAACACATCATTATAATCATCAATACGATATTCGGGTTCATTTTCTTGACTAATTGCCATATTTTGATCTTCTAAAATCATGTTATGCAATATGGTGCAACTATACATGACTTTACGGATGGTGTTTACTTGGTATGATCGAGCCGGTTGACGTAAAATTCCCCAACAATCTTGAAGAACACCAAAAGGACGTTCGACATCCTTTCGTGTTCCTTCTTGTTTCCGTCTAAAATTATTTTTTTTGGGTTGACTTCAACCGAGAACGATTTTACAAAACTAGCCTACTGTGGGTAAATCCCGTCGGTTAAGTAATACCCATTTTGAAACGTAACCCTATTTACTGTAAACGGAACTACAGGTGCTACGTCATTAAGAAGGTCGTCAAATAACTGAGAAACATATAAAACATGTATATCATTATTTGTACGCGCTACACCAAAAATCGCATGGCAAATCCACAAATCGTGAGAAGTAACTGCTTCAAGCATAATTGTTGGGTATTTTTTTATCACCCCTCCCGTATTGTCCCTGCCATGATACTGGAAAATTTCTCCATTCCCAGTGCATACAATCAATGCTTCCAAGCATTCCCGGGAAAACATGAACAATGTTATGCCTCACATAAAATTTATGAACGTCTTCAAGAGTTGGTTTTCTCAAGTAGTTGTTCATGTACAAATCCATAATACACATATTAAAGAAAAATAAACTTTCAGAAATAGTACGTTCAGCCAATTGCAAGTATTCATCAAACTGATCGGGCACACTACCGTATGCCAGTTGGCGTATGGCGGTTGCGCATTCCAGAATAACACTTGGACTCATTCGACCGATACAATCGGGCCGAACTCTAAAGAAATCAAAGTGTTTTGGAAGAGGATCCGCCGTATAATTTCCAATATCATGGACAATTTTTAAAAATAATGTTCGACTCATACGATATCTTTTATGAAAAATGTGTAACGAATACTTACACGGTTCGTCAAAGTAATCCGCCCTCAAACGAACTTCAGCAGTCTCACGATCACGTTCAATAACATTTCGGGTGAGCCGGGTTTTGTTTTTTTGTTCTTGCAAGTAATTATAATAATTATACGCGGCAACCAACATATCAACGTCTGACTCATCATTAACGTCAAACGCGGAAGGTTGGTACGCCATTTTTTGTGTGTGAAAAATTTGTGTTTGTGTAAAGTTATAATGAAGTTTGATTTGTATATATAGAGGGGTTTCAAAAAACTAGCCATTATAGGTTTTTTTAAAAAAATTGAAAATTTTAAATGTAATGGTCATAAATCCGTTTGGGGGGGGGGGGGGGGGGGGGGTGGGTTCGAAAATATTAAAAATCAAAGGGGTGTTTTTATAATTGTTATAGGGGGCCAAAATGAACTTTTTTTAAACATGTTTTCCACGCATGTGGCCCAAGCCACTGCGTCTTCCACATTGCAACTTCTGGTGTGGTCACGCCGGCCAACGCCGAGGCACGATGTGATCATACCATGCCCTCTAAGCCAAGAAGCATTTGATTGGTCAAAAACCTATTTCAATTACTCACCTACGTTATGCATGCTTTTAACTAGGGTTGAGCAAATGAATTCGAAAATCAAACCGAATTGAAACTTGATTCGGTTTTAAATAAATAGCTCGGTTCGATTTGGTTTAATTCTCTTCGGTCGGTTTCAACAACCCAATGCTCAACCTTACTTTTCATTACATTCTTAACCGGTGAATGGTGATAAAACCAAACGTAAGAGTACTCGAATGCATAAATTTTGAGCGATAATATAAAAGTTTTAATTGATAATTAAGTTTACGAACAATCGGTTTAGCTTCGTTAACCACTTGAGTTCCTTCTGCAGTTTAGGGAGCGGGTTTTGCCTAGGATTTAAGTTTTGCAAAAGAAAAAAATCTTAGATTTTTCTTCTCGTACGAATCCGTGAGTTTTAGGGGTTTTTTTCATTGGTCTCTTTTAATGGTTCAGGTTCCGAAACCTATTCGGAGATCGGATTTCATATATAACACACTTTTAAAAAAAATTATCCGGATCGACTCAAATCTGAACCATAAATTTTTTAAAAATTTAGTTTTCTTTTTCGGTACGGTCTGATTTTCGAACCATAATTTTTAATTATCAACACGTGGTCCGTATATAAAAGAATCCAAAACCCAACAACCGTAGTCTGTTGAGTGTTGATAATCTTGTTTTGACTTTGGTTTGACTTTAAAAAAAGTCAACACACACACGAAAATGAAGGAAGCTGAAGTAAAAATGGAAGTGGGGCCTGATGGGGTTGTTGTGATCATCATTTCTAACCCAGGTGTTAATGCCTTTGCCATCTCAAGTATTTTTTTACCTCTTTTACCCTTTTCATCTTTTTACCACTCTATCTATTTGTTTGATCAAGTCGAATATTCTGATTATTCATGTAAATTGTGAGCTTTTTGGACTTAAGGACTGATTGTGTCTTATTTTCAAATTTTTCAGCTTATATAAGTTTAAACATAAGCACAATACCAAATAAGCCATAAACCGGCAGTATTAGTCGAAGCAAGCATCCCCTTAACTATGGTTTCCGACCTTTTTGCCACATAGACATAAACAGGTAAAGATCTTTACTTTTTGGAAGGTTAGCGCGGTCACATGAGTGTTGTTTGCACCAAGCAATAATTGAACTTGAGACCTCCTGTATTTTAGTGATGAAACTCACAAGCCTTTTACGGCTAGGCCATGCCCGAGAGGTTTGTAAAAGACTATTATGGGGGTAGTAAGAACTGAACTTGACTATTAAGGAGGTGGTCGCAAGAACTGAACTCGACATGAGCCCTTACTTAACACAAATAAACTTAATTGAAGCTTAAGATTTAGTAAACACAAACTAGTTTGCTTTTTGGAGTTTATGTTTTTCGAATTCAAAGGTAAAGTTTTGTCATTTCTTAGGGGGTGTTTGGAAGTGTTTATTAGAACGGATTATCTCGTTATCGTGTTCTGATATGGCATGTAGTTTTTGGATAAAAGCAACTTTAGTATGATTATTAGAGTAAGTTGAGTTACAGCGGAATTTGGAGTAGATACAGGCGATCGATTTCCTCCGTGGAATTCATCATACAATGTCTCAAGAAGGTTATCCAGTTCACTTATAGACGGAATTTCAGCTTGTTAGTGTTGTTTGAGTCGTGTTAGGTACGAGTCCTGAACTATTGCGTTCATAAGTCAACTCAAATTTAAATGTTAGATAAGCAATTCAAATTTAGCTAATTTTATTGCGTAGTATCACAATGCTTAGTGTTGGAATCGACACTTCCAACAACCATGAAGATCGATTAGTGGAATCCTAGAACCCTTTAAAGAAGATCGCAAAGTTGCAACGAATAAAACCCAGAAAATGACACAACACAAAGGTAACCAAACGATTACTTTATTATACCATCGATCGGTGACATAGGAAAGAATAAAAGATGCGGTGTGTATTGGCATCACCCCCTCACCTCTTTTTATAGGGTGAGGGGGTCGGTTACAACGACTACGCATGCCAGGAACACCAATGGCCCAACCTTAGCCGACTACACACTTACCATAAGGACAAGCTTACATCGAAGGTAAATCTCATAATGTATATTCTAACTAATATTGGTAATAATGCTAACAATTTCCACCTTAGTACCAATACTAGTTAACCCCGACACCAAGTACATCCATGCAATACTTGAACTTCGGACCTGGAACCACCTTTGTAAATACGTCAGCTGCATTATCTTCCCTGCCTATCTTTGCCACTTCAATCTCTTTAGATTCTACGATCTCCCTGATGAAGTGATACCTCACATTGATATGCATCTTCCTCTCATAAAACATAGCATTTCTCGAGAGATGAATTGCCCCTTGATTATCGCAATTCACAACCACTGACCTTAGGTTTATTCCCAGCTCGATTAGTAGATCTTTAAGCCAAATGCTTTCCTTAACAGCTTCCGTAAGCGCCATATACTCCGCCTCTATAGTAGACAATGCAATAACATGCTTTAGAGTTGCTTTCCAACTCACAACACAACCATGTACTATAAACACGTACCCAGTTATCGACCTACCCTTGTCAGGGTCTTAGCATGATCGCTGTCCACGAAACCGTCAACATCTACGTGCTTCCCTTGATCTCTACCATACACTAGACCTACATCAGCAGTGCCCTTCAAGTACTTCAAAATCCACTTCACTGCTTCTAGTGAATTTTACCTGGATTCGTCAAATACCTGCTCACAATGCTAACAGCATACGCAATATCTGGTCTAGTGCAAACCATCAAGTACATTAAACTACCTACAACATTCGCATATGGGACCTTACTCATTCTTTCCACATCCCAGTCATTCAACGGACAATCCTTCAAAGATACCTTGAAGTGTGCTCCCAATGGCACATAGACCGACTTGCCATTATCCACTCTGTAGTTATTCGGAATTTTCTGCACATATCCCGACTGAGACACCTTCAGGGTTCGGTTACCCCTATCCCTGACAATCTCCATACCAAGTATCTTCCTAGCTAGACCAAGTTCCTTCATATCAAACTCTTTCCGCAGCAGTCCCTTGGTATATTCGATATCAGACATGCTTTTACAAGCAATCAACATATCATCTACATACAGTAGTAGATATATGTACATACCTGGTACAAACTCCTTGATGTAAACACAACTATCATAGTTGCTACGGCTAAACCCATTGCTGACCATATAGACATCAAATCGTTTGTACCATTGCCTTAGAGACTGCTTAAGACCATAAAGGGATTTCTTCAACAAACATACCTTGTTGCCCGTTCCTTCTTCAAAACAAAGCGACTGCCTCATATAAATGGGTTCTTGAAGATTACCATGCAAAAACGCCGTCTTCACATCAAGTTGTTCTAACTCGTAATCTTCACAAGCAGTTAATGAGAGAATCACCTTAATAGATGTATGTCGAACCATGGGTGAGAATACCTCATTATAATCAATCCTTGCTCGTTGTGTGAACCCCCGAGCTACCAGCCTTGCTTTATACTTTGGTTTCTGAACGCTTCAATCCCTTCTTTAATCTTATACAACCACTTGCATCTTACCAGCTTCTGACCACGTGGTTGATCGACTAGCTCCCAAGTATGATTCTTCTTTAAAAGAACCCATCTCTTCCTCCATAGCACAAACCCGCTCATCCCTTTCAGATGAATTAATCGCCTCCTGGAATGTGATTGATTCATGTGTATCTTCTTTCTCAGCAATAGCAAATGCATAAGCCATCATATCATCTTCTTCCCTAGACCCTGATGATCTAGACAATGATACAGTACCTTTATTCCTATACCTTGCAGGTATAGCAGTTGTTCTCTTAGCTCTATCACGCACCAGAACATAGTTGTCCAGATTCAGTTGTTGAGGCATTGCATCTACTACATCTTCAACTTGATCCTCATATTCATTCCTTGGATTTCCCCAGTATGAGGATCCACAGTTGGTTCGACCCGACTACCTTGAAGTTCCACCTCAAACTCAATTTCCTTCCAATAATCTGGAGCACCAGCACCCTTGAGAGTATCCTTATACATAAGGCTCTCATTAAAGACCACATCCCTGCTTATGATTATCTTCTGTTTAACATCATCCAACATCCATAATCTGTATCCCTTCATACCTTCACGATACCCCAGGAATATGCATTTTATAGCTCTAGGCTTGAGCTTCCCCTGATTCACGTGTGAATAAGCAACGCAACCAAATATCCTTAACATCTCGTAATTCGTCGGATGTCCTGACCATAAATCCATAGGTGTCTTCTTCTCCAATGCTTTAGATGGAGACCTATTGATCAGATATGATGCCGTCACCGTTTCTTCAGCCCATAATGATTCTGGCAAACCAGACTGAATTAGTAAACACCTAACCCTGTCCAAGAGCGTCCCGTTCATTCGTTCAGCTAGACCATTCTGTTGTGGAGTTCCAGCAACCGTCAAATGTCTTGCTACCCCACTCTCCTTTAAGTTATTAATCTCCTGATTACTCCAAACCATTATCCGTTCGAAGTTTCTTCAGTCTTCTACCTGTCTGGTTTTCTACCAACTGCTTCCACTCCTTGAACTTGCTGAACGCCTCACTCTTTCGTCTAAGAAAATAAACCTAAACCCTCCTCGAATAATCATCAACAATTGATAAGAAGTAACGACAACCACTCATCGATTACACCCGAGAAGGACCCCAGAGATCCGCATGGACATAGTCTATAACTCCCTCTGTTGTGTGCTGACCTCGACCAAAACTCACCCTGGTCGATTTTCCAAGAACACAATTTTCACAGAATTCGAGCTTACCTGGACCTTCCTTCCCCAACACCACTCTTCTTTTGAGTTCATTCAAGCCTGCTTCACTAATGTGACCTAGGCGTTTATGCCACACCTGCACAAGACTTTCCTTTTCTTCTATACCGACACTAGCTTCACTTGATTCAGCCCAACCATCCAAGGAGTACACACAATTTTCCTTCAAAGTTCCTGAAAAAACCATCAAAGAACCCTTGATCACCTTTACTCTTCCATTCTACAACTTCACGGTATAGCCCTCTCGATCCAGAGTGCCCAAAGATAACAAATTTCTTTTCAACTCGGGAATGTAACACACATTCTCAAGCACAAAACTTGAACCATCTTTCATTTGTACTCTCACCTTCCCTGTCCCATTGATGGCACATGCTCTATTATCACCGAGCAAAACCATACCACCATCAAGCTCCTTAAAATCAAACAAGAAGTCCCTCCTAGGCGTCATGTGATAGGAACCACAAGAGTCCATGTTCCACTCTAAGAACCTTTCCTCACTCACCGCCATCAACAAATCACCATTGTCATAACCCTTAGAATACGTCCCAGTGTCCTGTTTTGCATTCTTGTTGACAAAGCCAGTTGATTTCTTCTTGTTCTATTTTGGACAGTCTTTCTTAAGGTGATCCTCAGAATAGCATATGTAACACTTCAGTTTATAAGTTCCTTTACCTTTTGACTTTAATCGCGAACTACCATGTCCTTGATTACCCCGATGCTCCGGCCTCCCCCTTACAAATAACCCATCACCGTCATCCTTTGCATCTGTCCTCTTCTTCAACTCCTGTGAATTGAGGGTAGACAAGACATCCTCCAAAGTGAGCGACTCCCTTCCATAAAGCAATGTCTCCACAAATTTATCATACGAGGACGGTAATGATGTAAGTAACATGAGTGCCTGATCTTCATCATCAATTTCAACGTCTATGTTCGCCAAGTCACCGATCAACTTATTAAACTCATCTATATGCTCAGATAGTTTCTTACTTTAATGCATGTAGAAAGTGAACAACTTCTTCTTCAAGTACAATTTATTGGCTAAATACTTTGTCATATACAAAGTTTCTAACTTTAACCAAACCCCCGCAGTAGAATTTTCTTTGTTGACTTCCCTCAACACCTTGTTATCCAAGCACAAGAGTAAGGCACTGTGTGCTTTTTTATAGACATCCGTCTTCAACGCCGTAGTCTTTTGAGCGTCCGTCATGGTATCCAAGAATGGATCTAACGCAGCCTCCCAACCATGTTGAATTAATTGACACCACATCTTCACACGCCACAACCCGAAGTCATTAGACCCGTCGAATTTTTTGACGTCAAACTTCGCTATCGACGACATATTCTTTCTCCCTTGTTGCGTAAAAACCCTTCTTGCAAATCAATTTAATTAGAATAACCCTAAACCTTGATCACGTACAAGCAAACCCGATCGTAAACTTAAAAAACCCAAGCAAACCACGATCAAACTTGAATCACAAGAAACCTGCAACAATAATGATCTTTATGTTTTAATTGGCTTAAAGACACTTTTATAGAATTCCTACCTTTTTTTTCTTTTGTTTAATAGAGAAAAAATACAAAGAAGTAGTAGTAAGGTAAAACACCTCCTACCCCACGTGATATAGTATTTTAGCAAATACCTTTGTTTTATTCAAAAACAACACCCACGTGAACTTATCTTCTTTGTCTTCTCCGCCGATAGTCTTCAACCTCTTGGTTATACCTGCAACTCAAGAAAAACCGTTCGACAAAACACGAACCCTTTTTCTTCCACGAACACTTCTTGATCTAGCACCGATCTTCGAGATCACCCAACCGTGAGCTCTGATACCACTTGTTGGAATCGACACTTCCAACAACCCTGAAGATCGATTAGAGGAATCCTAGAACCCTTTAAAGAAGATCGCAAAGTTGTAACGAATAAAACCCAGAAAATGACACAACACAAAGGTAACCAAACGATTACTTTATTATACCATCGATCGGTTACATAGGAAAGAATAAAAGATGCGGTGTGTATTGGAATCACCCCTCACCTCCTTTTATAGGGTGAGGGGGTCGGTTACAACGACTACGCCGGCCAGGAACACCAATGGCCCAACCTTAGCCGACTACACACTTACCATAAGGACAAGCTTACATCGAAGGTAAATCTCCTAATCTATATTCTAACTAATATTGGTAATAATGCTAACACTTAGAATAAGCTGTTAGATAAGCAATTCGAAACATAGTATAATTCAAATTTAGCTAATTTTATCAGAAAACGAAATTGGTTACAAAGATCCTTAAAGATGTCATGTCAAGCCAATTAACACATAATTGTTTGTTTTGTTTTTGGCTTTATTTTTATGTTTAGTTATGTCTGGATTAAAGGAGAAAATTGGAGAAGCTATGAGAAGAGATGATGTGAAAGCAATCGTCTTGATCCGTAATTTGAAAGTTGATTCGTAATTTGAAAGTAAGTTTAACTTTTAAGTTTCCTGGTATTGTTTTTTAGCTTGCTGAGTTGAATTTTCGTAATTTTTTATAGGCAAAAATGGGAAGTTTTCTGGCGGATTTGACATCAATGTGTTCCAACAAGTTCAATGTGGATTTGATGATTTGTATAATTGTACACTTTTGGATTATCTTCTAAATTTTGTTTTCTTTGGATTATCTTCTAAATTTTGTTTTCTTTGCCTGGATTTGATGATTTGTATACTTGTACACTTTTGGATTTTAGTTTAATGAATATGTTACTTAATAAAAAAGATAAATTATTGTTAAGGTACCCAACGACTTCCTAGGATCATGGGATTACCAAAGGCAATTGATATGATGTTGGTGAGTTCCTCTTTACTACAATAAGTTCAAACACTGCAAACTTTGCATCTTGGTCATTTTGGTTTTGTGTTTTAATTATCTTATTCGCGTGGTTAATTTCGACAAACCAATCTTTTTGATCTATGTTCCTTACGATGGTAGATTGGGCGGGTTGGGTACTGGATCATACGGGGAAACCTTTTTTTACTAGTGAAAACAAACTAAAGGTTTTTTCGCCATACTAAATTTAGAAGATAATCCACACTATAGACATGTTAAGTTATATCTACCTTCTGTTTAATCGACCCAACCTCTTAAATGATAAATGTTTTGACCTAGAAGAGAAACATATATGGAGATCAGCCATATCTGATTTTTGGTGAATATTTGACTGGAGTTTTTCTTTTTGTTGACATCTAAACCTATACTTTCCGAAGAAGGGAAAAATCTAGGTCTCATTGATGCTATTGTCCCTCCTCAAGAGTTACTAAAAGTGTCAAGGCAATGAGCCTTAGATATTGCCGAAAAGCGTAGACCGTGGGTCCGGTCACTTCACAACATCAACAAGATTGGCTCCCTATCAGAAGTACATGAGATAATTAAGGTTGCGAGACAACAAGTCAAGCGAACCACACCTAATATGCCGCAACACCTATCATGCCTTGAGTGGATATGGTCATTGAGGCGTTGACGATGATTAAAGGGGTATGAGACTACTCAGAATTCAAGGATGTGGATATGGTCATTGAGGTATCTTCATTAATGAACTATCCACTATTCATATTGTAAAACCCGCATTTAAATACCATGAATAGGAAACATGAATAGTGAACATACGAATATACGATAAATTTAAAACTTTCCATTTATAATATAATTCACGTGTCACGATATTTAATAACATGTAATTACGTATGTATATTATAAATGTTTTACGCCCACGACATATAAATTTACGATAAATAAAACATGAACGTACACGACATAATATTTAACTTAGAAAAGCTACAGGTTTCCCCGTGGGCTCCCTTTAGGCAGCGGCTAATAGAGAAAGAAAGGAAGGGATGGGCCTTTGGCCCATGAACCATTAAAAATCCATGTTAAGTAAAAACACAGGAAACCTTTTTGTCATAATTTAGGTTACAGAAAATTGAGAGATACCCTGCCTCCCTTTCTTCCTTGCCACCGGCTACCATCAACCCAAAGAGGTGTTCGGGACGAATTTTGCTAGTTGATTTGTGTGTACGTGTTCGGTAAAATAGAAACCCTTTCTTTTCTTTTTAATTCTTTATTGAATTCATGTTCTGATTTTAATTAATCTTAAAAACAAATCAAGAAAACATGTGGGATTAATTAAATCATGACAAAACGGGGTGTTTTGGGTTTTGTTGTTCGTCTGAGACCCACAAACCGAGAGCCGAAGCTCTCGGCATGGCTGCTGTACCACCATCGAGACCCTCAAAGGGCTCGGCTGGGGTTGGTTTGGCTCGGACAAAGGTAAAGGACCCCGACCGCGAGTCGGGGTATGGTTTTTGTAGAAACTAGAAGGGGGGGTTGAATAGTTTCTAGTTAGTTTTCAAACATTTCAAAATTTAATCCACTATGCGCGGTTCCTTATGTGTACCCGCGGTTCTTTATCAATAAAGAACCGTCGGTCCATTTAGGGAACCGCCGACAGTGAACTTAACCTTTTGTTGCATGTTAAACTTTGACAATCCTTTGTATCAAATTCTCGATCAAGCTTGACTAGATATGAGATGTGTTTGATTGAAAGATAAATACTACAAGTAAGTAAACACACGAACACGTCAAATCAAGAGTACATCAAGCAATAGTCTAAACACTAAGCACACACGTACTAAGCATAAGCTTTTCCGCAACTAGGATGTTTAGACTAAGTGATGTACACTTGACCATAATCTAAACACGAAGCACACACGTACTAAGCCTTAGCTTTTCCGCAACTTAGATGTTTAGATTATGAGATGCGCACAACACACAACATATAAATACATCTATAATAGTAAAGACATAAATGTAAAGGAAAGTACCGACACGATGATTTATAGTGGTTCGGTCACGAAGCTCCTCTTCGCCCTACTCCACTCCTCGAGTACACCTTACTCGAGAGTTACTTCACTAGTCAACAAACTTCTTAAGGTGGAGAAACCATACACAACGTCGCTTATCCAATTTCCGACTCTAAGCTAAAAGTCGAGTCCTAATCTTAGGTAGGACCAATCTACACAACGTCGCCCACTTCACCATTTAACAACACAAGGCTAGATGTCGAGTTCTAATCGAAAGCTAGAACCAATCTTCATGACTCTTCACTTTGAAGCTAAGTGAGAACTTCACACAACACAACTACTAATCACTTTAAAGCTAAGTGATAACTCACAAGACACAACCACATCACTTTAGAGTTTAGTGAGAACTACCTAGACACAACCACATCACTTTAGAGTTTAGTGAGAACTACCAAGACACAACCTAATCTACCCACTAGTTATGTTTTATGGCCCAACATAACAAACCTTGTGTTTTATGGCCTAAACACATAAACCATATAGATCTAAGCACACGTCACTTAGATCTATAACTATAACACTATATCCAAGTACTAACAAGACTTGGATCTACACAACTAACACATAATCCAAGGATACCCATCACTTGGATAGTCTACCCTTACAAACACATACAAGTGTACCCAACACTTGGATCTTCTACATATACATAGTAGGAAGACTAAAAACATAACTTAGATCTATAGAAGGAAAGATCTTCATCATGTAGTGAACCCAACACATCATGGTAATGATAGTGTTCTTCTTTTTGCACTTGAGAGGATGAGGAGATTGAAGATTGAATCACATCTTAAACAAGATTAATCAAAACTAACTAATCAAGGATTTAAGATGGTTTTTGAAAGAAACTGTGCAAAAAGGGTTGAAAGAAAACCTGAAAATGACCCACTATTTATAGGACAACATTGCAACGGTCAAAAACACCCGCGGTTCCTTATCTCTACCCGCGGTACCTTATCAATAAGGAACCGCGGGTTCCTTTAAGGAACCTCCACGTCGGAGTCCGTGCAAATTTGTCCTTTAGTGGGGATATGCCATCTGGGGTAGTTTATACCCTCAAAGGATATTCCTTTGGCATATGGAATATGCCAAATTCAAATTTCCATTTTCTTTTTAATAAAACATTTTCTTAAAACTAAAGTTAATTAAAATCTTTTGTCACATTTGATTAAAATGTGAGTTTTAAGAAAATATTAATCCTTGATCACTTAGTTAGGTTAATGACATGTTTGTACATACCTTGAGTGATTCATGCCGAATGCGGTCTTGGAGGTGTCGAGAGAAGTATACAAATTTATTCTTGCGTGATTACGAGTACCTTAACATTTTACATAATGTATTGCGAATTATACGTTTGTCATCAACAAAACACAAAGAGATTATATCGACAAAGCATCGTAATGTTTGCACTAACAATCTCCCCCTTTTTGATGATGACAAACAAGTAAACCGCAACACATATTAAAATGCATAAGTTACTCGTTTTCACTTACTTCTCCCCCTTTTGTCGAATCAAAAAGGTAGTCTTCATTTGTAGAAGAGGAGGATTGACTTCGAGAGAACATGCATCCAAAAATCTAATCATCCATAGTGGTTGTCGTTTGAGAGGCGAGAATCCAAACCATAAACCCATCATCCAAAGATATTGAGTTTGCGTCATCCTAGTGAAGTCTTCAATCACCATAGGTTAACTAACTCCATGCATAATAAAATGCTTATCTTCAAGATTCCAAAATTCATTACTAGCAAGATATTCGATGAATGATCGCAAATGTAATGACTTGAACTCTTTCAAATGCTCCCCCTTGATATGAGCTCCCCCTTGCTTGAGACACCAACAAAGCAAGACTAGTGACGAGCTACAAAAATGGGTTAGAAGTGTCCTACAAAACAAGGTTAGTAGACAAGAGCATATTAAAAAGAGCATATATTGTCGAGAGGACATACTCCGCTTTAATATCTTGGCAAAAATACCAAACTAAAGAGAGTATGACATGGACAATAAAAAAATTCACATAGTCGAAAAGAGAGGAAGAATGACTATGATGAAAGGGAAAAAGAGGATGATAAACAAGTCGTTTGCACAAACAATGACAAGCAAAGAAGTGTGCACGCGATGCTATCAATCCAAAAAAAATAAAGGAGAGGATCGTGACAAGAAAAATTCACAACTGTTGGAATAGAGATAGAAAAGAAACATCCATACCAATTGTAATGATAATATGTCAAAGGGTAAAAAGCTTAGAATTTTTGGAATCACCCAAGAAAATTCAAGATTTAACCATCAACTCTAAAAAAAAACAAGGAGAGGATTTTGAGGAAATCAATTCAAAATTGTTGGAATAGAGGTAGAAAAGAAACATCCAAGAATTTGAAGATATCATCTCAAGGGGTTAAAAACTTAGAATTGATGGAATCACCCATACCAATTGTAAATTTTAACCGCAATCAACTCTCAAAAAGAGGAACAAAAAATCTCAACCTAGAGACATTTTTGACCAAAAAAAATAAAAAAAAGGAAAACCAAAAGCGGATAAATCGACGCTTTAAGAAAAATTCGGGATATAGGACATTATAGGCCAAAATGCGTATGAATGTCGACACCAAATGGTGTTTAGCATACGATAAACTACATGCTCAAAGTTTCGTAGCTCTTCTCAATCATTATGGATGTTCAAAGAACAATTACATGATGAGGAAAGGGTAAGGCTCGACTCAACTTAGTTTAGAAAGACTAGAAGAAAGAGACTCGACTTAGAAGAGCATGATTAAAATGAATTGAGAGAGACTCAACAAAGAAGTTAAGGATAACTTCACAAATTGATTCATGAATACTATACCTTAGAAGGTTATAGTGAAATCTC
This sequence comes from Glebionis coronaria, assembly GCA_025667525.1. Taxonomy (NCBI): domain Eukaryota; kingdom Viridiplantae; phylum Streptophyta; class Magnoliopsida; order Asterales; family Asteraceae; genus Glebionis; species Glebionis coronaria. The sequence goes on from CM046882.1 coordinate 10,611,014, forward strand.
GAAAGAAAATGAGAGAAGAAACTCAAAAGAAGCTCAAGAAGACATGAAGAGTTAGTACAAAATCTAACAATGCCTTATGAAGTCATGCAATGCCTTATGAAGTCTACAATAAACCAATGTAGAGAAGGTGCGCAATTAACACATATGGCATACAAGAAATAAGATTACTTAAAAAGAGAAGACTAAGTAAAACATGTTAGCACGTAGCATTAAAGGACATGCATGAGTTAGACACATCTAAGATATATTATATCGGAATTTCTTGACAAAGACAAAACCTTTATAATAAGCATGCATTCATTAACTAATCAATTAAGCATATAATATATGGATAAGCAAGAAGATATATAAGCAAGTAGCATACAAGCAAGTCATCTATCTAGATATCACAAATCAAGCTACAAGTAATGTAAATCTCCAAGAAGATTCCTAGTTCTTATTATTTTAAGAAAGGGACTCAAAATAAGAGAAAAGAAAAAAACATAATAACAACAAGATCCAAGACTCAAATAAAAATCATGTTGAAAAACATGAAAGGAAATACAAGAGAATAAAGATCATACAAAGATGTATGAAACTCAAGCCTAAAACATAAGCATAATTTTAATCCTAGTTACACTAGAAAACTAAGATTTGCTTAAATTAGATGTCTTAGCAATAAGCAATCCACATGCTTAAATGAAAGACAAGGGTGGTGCGGAATTTGGTGGGGTGAAAGGTGAAGTCACCAAGGGTTCAACAAAGTCATTCACAATGGGAATGCTTTGGATGGGTGATGTGGGTGAGTTTGAAGGGGTAAAAGGTGAAGTCACCAAAGTATCAACAAAGTCATTCACAATGGGAATGCTTTGGATGGGTTGAGGTTGGGTATTCACATCCAAGAAAGTACTTGGAGTGAAGGATGAGGTTAGCTCATTCATTCTAGATTGGAATGAAGAGGAGGTACAACCATGTGAATGGTTGGTACCATGGGTTGAGGTAGTCTTGCATGGAGCAAGAGGTGGTGAGGGTGATGAAGAGATGAGAATTGGAACAATCTCATTCTAGGGTGTGTGAAAGGGTGAAGAGTTAAGTTTGGGTAACTTAATCTTAATTTTGAGGTGAGGTTCTTATAGAAACCATGGTAGTAATGGGTGGTTTAAGGGGTAAGGATGAATGGTTTCAGGAGTGAAGAACATAGCTAACAAGGTGGGTTTAAAAGGGTGAGGGGATGATCCAAACTAGTGAAGGGTTATAAAGGGAAAGCCCAAGATATTTTGGGAGTGATCAAAGGTTTGAAACAAAGATTCCAAAGAGTGTTGGAACAATTGTGAAGTTTCAGAAAACCCGAATTTGAGAGCTTCTGCCCACGGTTCTTTATCTCCACCGGCGGTTCCATATTGATATGGATCCGCGGTCTATTTAAAGAACCGCCTACAGAGGCTAGGTTTAGGTGGTGAAGGAGGATTTTCCAATTTAGCAAATCCTAATGTTCTAGTCTAACTTATCATACAGTCATGCTTAAGAGCAATAAAAACTAGAACACACACAAAGGAAAGACACATAGGTTCAATTAGCATGTAAGAGGAAAGCTAAGAAAAACCTAATGGCTACAAAAGAAAAGGACTCCTAATGACATACAAAGTTCATCAAAGTAAACTATCATTAGTCATATATAGGAAGAGCCATTTAGCCAATTTAGAGAATGAGTATGAGACTATCACTAGAGGTGCTCAATTAAGGCTAAACACGACCATTTTTACGAGTTATACACCAACTCAACTTCCCACATGGAAGTAATTCAACCGTTAGGTCAAATTAAGATCCTAGTGCATAAATTCTCTAGTAGTCATTCTCAAGTTAGACAAAATGTAATTCCAACATTTGCCTAATAAAGTTTAGCAAGGATGAAACTTGCATGGCGACACAATGCATGACCTAATGAGGGTTAAGAATGCACCATTGCATATCTTGTTAAACAAGTCTAGTTAAGGTTATTTACCTTAATAGAACTTGAGGCCAATAACTTTGAAGTGTATAAACAAAGTTTACACAAACCAAAGGAACACTCTTGATTGGTCTTTCGGAAATGACACATTTATAAATTACATAGCAATGTAAATTACTTGAGTATTTCGGATGAAACATCCAAGTTATTAAACCGATTCTATTGTGCATTATAAGTAATTATTAAACAAAATATGTCTAACAATTTGAACAAGTAGATTCAATATAACACCATCAACACAAGTGTGAGTTATGATCCGATGTATATTATTAATAAACCACATTCATGTCTACACTAAAAAACATGTCAATTAGATTCGATAATGATACCAATCATAGTTTGAATAATGCATTGATATTTAATCAAAATCTTTCTTGATTCCCACAAAACCTCTTTTAAGAGAAAATAGCTAAGATTTTCAAAGGGTGTTTCATGTTTTATAGTGAGACATTTATCTACTTGAACTAATAACACAATGATCGAGTAAGACGACCCAAATCAATAGATTTGACAAGCTCCCAAAGCTTTCAAACCTAAAAGTGTTAAAGAACATGCCAAGGTGTACAAGATGTTTATGTAACATTTGTAAACCAAGAGATGTTAATCCTATATGCAATGCACACATAATGTTGCAACTAAAATGCAAGAAATCTAGCATACATCCTAATTAGGAAAAACTAGATACTAACAAATACCAAGCAAGGCACAAGAGACTAGACATATAAGCAATACTACTACAAATAGCAAGGAACACTTAATAATGTCTACATATAATAATAACACACAAGGAAACACACACAAACAATTAGCTTAATACATAAAAGCATTCGTCCATATTTTGAGTGTTAGATATACCAACGTATACATAGCTTGATCTTATTTGAAAACAGTTTTCGACACATTTCAAAATTTAATTAAGTTCAACAATTTATAAATATATCAATTTACAAAGATATATCAACAAGAGATGTCCAACTTAATATAAAAGAGTAAAACACAAGTTTTGCGACAAACCGAGACTCAATACTTTGGACAAAGTATAGAACTTATAAAACATTTAAATTTTAAAGTTTGAATAAAGGTTTGGAAGCATTTTTAATTGAAAGAAAACTCAATTACGTTCGAAACGCCGGGTGGCACGACTTCTACGGACTTACGGTTGATTTTATATGATTTTTCAAAGTTTGCAAAAATCTGAGTCAGACTGGCCGCGGTTCCTTATTGATAAGGAACCTCGGGGAAGAGATAAAGAACCGCGTCCAGAGGGAAAAAATGGGGTTTTTGGCCAAAATCATTTGGTAACTTTTTGGAAGGACTTAGGACTCTAAAAAATCATTTTAGACACATAGAACTCGTATTTTAGAGTTAATTATGTCATAAAAGATTTTAATACTTCCAAACATGAAAAAATTTAATTCAAGCTATTATACAAAGTTTATTTAACACCAAAACTTGTACGAATGAAACAACAAAACACATTTCATAAGTAATCACTCTTCATGAATAATTTGATACAAAGATCGTCTCTATTTTTAAAAGCCGTTTTCATTTTGAAAACCATTTGTTTTGAAAAACTAGAGCAAGGATCGATCCAAGCTTTAAAGTACAATATACTTCAAAGATCTTGTGTGACCATCTCTCTGATACCAATTGTAGAAACTAGAAGGGGGGTTGAATAGTTTCTAGTTAGTTTTCAAACATTTCAAAATTTAATCCACTGTGCGCGGTTCCTTATGTGTACCCGCGGTTCTTTATCAATAGAGAACCGCCGGTCCATTTAGGGAACCGCCGACAGTGAACTTAACCTTTTGTTGCATGTTAAACTTTGACAATCCTTTTTATCCCGTGACTCAAACCAAGGGCCGTCAAGAAAGTAGCTATGATTGGTGGAGGTTTATTGGGTTCGAGAATAGCTAAAGTTCTTATCATAGGCAACATATTTGTTCTTCTTAAGGAGGTTAACTCTGAGTATCTTCTAAAAGGGATGAAAACAGTAGAAGGTAGGATCTGCATTTTGACAAATCGAGTTTATTCTACCGTTTTATACAATAGATGATACTTAAAGGTAGTATTTACTTGTAGTAAATATCCAAGGTATGATTGCAAGGAAAAAGCTGGCACCATCCCAAGCTGAAAAGGCGTTGATGATGATAAAAGGGGTCTTCGACTACTAAGAATTCAAGGATGTGGATATGGTCATTGAGGTATCTTCATTAATGGATTATACACTGTTCATATTAAATTTCTATGTGACTTGATAACATCGGTGCACATAGTTGTTTGACTAGCTACTCTTTATAACAGGCGGTTGTTGAGAACGTTCACTTAAAGCAAACAATATTCAGTGAGATTGAGAAGGTGTGTCTGCCTCATTGCATATTAGCAATGAACACGTCTACCTTTGACCTGAATTTGGTTTTTGAGAAACTAATATCACAAGACCGAGTTGTGGGCGCTCATCTTTTTAAGTTAAGTGACTTTAGTAAGTTTTGTATATTTTATTAGAAGTTCACTTTGGCGACTTTCAACACATTTCACCCATTTCAACAGTCCTGCTCATGTGATGCCTTTATTGGAGATTGTTCGAACAGAAAAGACTTCTGCACAAGTGATTATGATCTAGTGACAGTTGGAAAAATAATGAAAAAGGTTCCTGTTGTTGTGGGAAATTGTACGAGATTTGCTGTTAATCGTACCTTCTTTCCATACAAACAAAGTGCACACATCTTGCTTCATTTAGGTGTGGACTTGTTCAGAATTGACAGATTGATCAGCAGCTTTGGCCTCCCAATGGGCCCGTTCCAGTAAGTTTCATGCGCGATTTTTTTTAATTGGTTTTAAATGTGTTTATGTGAAGTTGAATAATCGTGATCGAACGAGTTTTGCTATCAACTTGTGAATGAAGGCTTGAAGACTTGACTGGATATGGTGTCGCAGTTGCTGTTGGTAAAGAATTTTGTATGGCTTTTCCTGACCGCACATTCAAGTCCCCTCTAGTTGACCTTCTCATGAAAAAATGGATGAAATGGTAACCTTCTTATAACATTCACTCAAGTTTCATACTTTGTTATCATCCATGAACGAGTCTTATGTCTACATAACACTCGTGTTTCAGGTAAAAACAACGGAAAAGGGTTATTACATTTATGAAAAAGGCAGCAAGCCGAAGCCAGACCCTTCGGTGCTACCAATTATAGAGGAGTCAAGAAAGCTTTCCAATCTTATGCCATACGGGAAGGTAACTTCATATGTGATAAAACGTTATTCGATTTCTTATTATATACTAAGCTCTTAGACACCCCTATTGTAACACCCCACTTTGATAAGTGAACTATTACGTTACGTGTATTTATGACGTGTCATCAAAGCATGCAAGGTAATATGTACTAAAACATACATGACTAAAAGGATAACCGGAATCAAACATTGGTTCCCAAACATAAGCCCAAAATATAAATAAAGTAAATGAAATGAGAAGGACAAAACAAGTGTCAAAATAAGCATAAGTATAAGAGGCAAAAGGAAAAGAAGTTTAAGGCATCTTCCATCCTATGCACGTCGTCCAAATGCTTAAGTCTGTCCCTGGGTACCTACCGTTTTGGGACATGAAAGGAAAGTAATGGCTGAGAAATACACTCAGTGATCGGATATATAACATAGCATGAATGACATAAACATAATAATGACTGTAAAGCAGCAGAATGTATAAGTCTTGGAAAACCTGGAGCATGTTTTAAGTTGGTTTTATAGTTTAAAAAGCTTATGATTAACTTATGAAAACTGTATTTTAAATTTTAGCCAAGAGCCCATATAGGTCATGAGGTATCAACGTGCATGAATACTTAGAGGGGTGACCTCATCATGCAATTAGAGGGGTTGCCTCTAATTATACTGGTCTGGGTAGGAGGGATCAACTCCAATGTGAAGGATGCAAGGCACACAGCACATTCACCATGAAAATCCTGATTAAAACATGTAACTAGGATGCACTCATACGCCCCACATAATAATATAAATAAATGGCCAAACTGAAAGGGACGCCACAAGCAATCACTCCGCCGCGGGGAAGTCATAACACTGGTGCCTCCAGTGTTATGGTTATGATACCTCCATAACCAGATGAACTGGCATGCATGTATATAGCTCATGCATTTAAAATATAACATAAGCATTCAAAACATATAAAATAACTGGAGAAGGCTGCAAACGGGGAATCCTAATCAAACATACGAAGGAATGTCCATACTGAAGGACGGAATATTCGTACCTAATGTCTAGTAGTGAAGCTAGAATGGAAGCTGAACGATCTACTCCGACTTCGCGAATACTACATAAATAAGGGACGTGTATGAGTTGTCTGTTTACTGTGTGATTTACTGATTCTGTATGTTCTTAGCTTATTTTATATGTTCTTGTCATGTTTAACATGTATTCTGATTATGTATTTCATGTATTCTTGTATTACTATACTTGTAGTGTCATAACAAGTAACTTTGTAAAAATAGCAGGTTTCCAAAAATATAAAGTATTCAAAAATAGTAAGTTCCAAATATAGAAAGTTTCCAAAAATAGTAAGTTTCATGAAATAAAAAGTTTCCAAAAATAGAACGTTTCCTTAAATAGAATTAAGCTGAGTTAATAAGTATAAAACATATAAGCTAGTGCTTATTAGTCATAAGTTATAAGTCATGATGATTTATTAGTAAAGTCTATTAAATTAAATATTTAGGCTAAAGTGATTATTAATTAATAATGAAAATGCATGGTTGATTAATTAATAATATGTCATGGTTAATTTAATAAAACCTCACCTTGTAAAATTAATTAAATTAAGCATGATTTTTAATCTAATTAAGTCAAATAAAATACTTAGGTTATAACTTGTATTATCAATTTAATAATATAACCTAAGTCATGATTTTAATTAAATAAATTAATAGTTCATGTAATTTAATTTAATTAATTAATCAATAAAATAATCGCTAACAAAATGTTCCCGAGCCCCGAACCCGAGACAAAAACAAACCGAGCCAAACACCCCCACTCAGCCGGCGGTTGGTGGTTGCTGATGGTGGCTAAGCAGCCAAAGCTGCAGCCGTCGGTTGCCACTGCCTTCGCAGGCCTCCCACTGGCCGAAGCCTCATCCTCCTGTTGCGACCAAAGTACCCACCGAGACCCTGTGGGGTCTCGGTTCCCACTGTCTTTGACCCATTCCCCATGTTTGGGCCCCGTGACTTACGGCTGACCAAAACCAAACACCACCGCACCCTATATGGGTTGTGGCTGTTGGTGGAAAAAGACCACCGAGAGCCATGGGGCACCGAGAGCCATGGGGCTCTCGGTTTGTGTGTCGCCGAAACAAACAAAACACACACCCTCGAATCTTGTTTCACCCTTAATCATACATGTTTTAATTATGTTTTCAATTTAAAGATCCATGACAAATGATCATATTTAAATAAAAGATTAAAAGATTAAGGTTCCGATTGAATACCGAATGCATGGATGAATGTAGGATTGAAATACGAACACGAATACGTAAATACCCAAGATCAAAACTCGAAAAATCTCTCCCCTTGTTCTTGTCAAAACCGGCGGCCAAAGGAGTGTTGCTAGGGTTTTGGTTTAAATTTTCTTGAAAGATAATATGTTAATTCCCTGGAGGTAGATTACTTTACTACTTGAATAACAAATGGGCCGGGCCAGAGCCCTCTCCCTTTTCTCTCTATGCCGCGGCCAAAGGGAGCCCAACAACCAAAACCATTTGTTTTTTTTTATCTAAAGTATTACTCGTGAATGTTCGTGTTTAAATGTTCGTGTACTAATTATTATACATAAAGGTTTATCGTGAATTAATAATATATTAGTTACTTGTAATTTAATGTTCGTGACACGTGTCGTATATTATTAATTGAAAGTTTTAATTTAATCGTGTTTTCATGTATTGTACTGTTCATGGTATTTTATGCGGGTTTTACACCTATTACTTCCAGTTACATGTTAATCATTGTACTCTCTTTACATCTGACTATCTGAGTTTAAAATGCCCTCGTGTCTCGTTTGGGTCAGCTGATAGATTTTATGTAAAATGTAAGTATATGCATAATCATGATAGATTTATCTAAATATAATATTTTTATAAAGATGTTAGGATTACCGGTTACATAATGACCCAAATGGGGGCACGATGCTAATATTTATTCCTTCCTAGATTGCTAAGAAACACAAGTTTTTTTAATCGGTTTTCGCATATTCTTTTGTTCTGTGTTTGATTAGACTCTAAAAGTAATGTGTTTGCTTGAATTTTTTTTTGGCAACCAATCTCCGTGACTGACCAAGAAATAGTAGACATGGTATTATTTGCGATAGTAAACGAGGCATGTCGTGTTTTAGAGGAAGGATTTGTTGTTCGAGCATCCGACCTTGACACTGCATCCGTTCTGGGGATGAGTTTTCCTTCATACCGGTACACATTCATATTAGCTTCTTGTTTAATCTCTCACTGACAATTGCCCAAAATCATTCTGTAATAGCAAAATTGCGTCCTTTTGCATTTTGTGCAACACATTAAAAGGCTACCCAGTATGATCTGACTAATTAATAACTAGTTGGTTTTGGTCGCAGTGGTGGCATCATCTTTTGGGCAGATTTGGTAGGAAGTAAACACATATATACAAGTCTTAAAAAATGGTCTGAAAAAATAAACAACTTCTATAAACCGTCAAGATTCTTGAAAAAGCGAGCTCTGAACGGTGTACCTCTGGTGAGAATAATCCTAATCCTCCATCATGTATACTTTACACATTTATCAAATTTTGGTTGGGGACAAAAAATGTTTGCGGGTTGATCAACCCATCCAATCCGACCCATTACACACCCTGACTAAAGGAAACCTTTTTTTTGTAATTTCTTGGAAGAAATATACAAGGACATTATTTTAGCTTATTTACACATGGGTAACGTATCGATTTGATTTTGCAGAGTGCACCAGTTTCAGCAGCTATGAGCTCTAGGGCTTGACTGTAAGCAAGAATATCTACGTAGGTTAACTTACACGAAGACGGTTGTGAAATAAATCTAGTCTTATGCTTAAGACTTTAACGGCAAATAATGTTACCTTAAAGCTGTATTAATGTTGCATATGACTTTAAGGGCCTAAGTACTTTCAAGCGCGCTTATAGTTGTCTTTATGTGATATTTCATAGTAATAATTAACAAGGTGTGCTGGGTTAGTGCGCTTGGTTACCAATTACGGCGCATTTATATTCGCGTTTCATCACCTGTTGATGAAGAACACGTCGTTCGTCGTATTGTTGTGGGCTAGGTTAATGCGCCATTGCGCCAACGAACCATTTTGGTAATCACACAAGTATACTACTGTACTATGTGTAATACACCCAAGTGCTTCCCGCCATTTTGTTGTCTTTAGTTTCCGCCATGTCATTTAATGCAAGTTTGCAACAGGTACACAAAATAAATGCATGTACCTATAAAACCATTCTTTTTCATTAAATTTATTGTTTTTTAAAACCGGGTTGTTTCGGCTGGGTCAACCGATTCAACTGGTTTCAGTAATGAGTTAAGTTAAATCATGTTTCATGTTTTTGAAACTGAATTATATCCGTCGGGTTTGAAGCAAACCGAGTAAATACGTTTTTTGATACACAACCGGATTTTGATTTTTTACAAATTAAGCAAGTATACTTGCAAGGTAATTTTATTTTTATTTGTTATATTTGTTCGTATATGGTTTTTAGGCTTAATATATGATATATCCGTGATTTATATGTATACTTTTTGTTGTATCTTAGCAAATATTTTTTATACAAGTCTCAAAGATTAGTATGAAAAATGACAGACACAAAAAAATACGCTTCAATTATAATAGGGATCGTTTGTTTTAGCTTATATAACGTATAGCTTATATAGCGTAAGCCTTACGTACTTCGGCTTAGGGGTGTCATTCGGTTTGGCTCTCGGGTTGTGCGGTTTATTCGGTTAATTTATTTTTCTGGGTCAACCGAAAAACGGAATCGAACTAATTTTAACCGAACCAAAAACCGAATTAGTTCGGTTCGGTTTTCGGGTTGACCCGAACAACCTGAATTATCCAAATTATCCGAATTTTTCTAAAAAAAATACATAATTATTTAAATATTTAGCAAAAATTTATTATTTCAAGTATAAAAATTGTATTTTTATATTAAGATTGTAGTAATAGTTCTATTATATATAAATATATATATTCGTGTAACTTCGGTTTGCGGTTCCGATTATCAAACTCATATCCAACCCGAAAACCATATTTGTAGTTCGGTTCGGTTCGGTTATGACCCACAACCCGAATTCTATTTTCGGTTCGGTTTTTAATTTTCGTGGGTCTAACCCAAACAATGGACACCCCTACTTCAGCTTATATAATATAAGCCTTAATTTTGTGGCTTATTTGGGAACTTACGGGCTAATCTAAGTTTGTTATGATATAATAAACTTATATAAGCCCATAAGTCCCCAATAAGATCAAAAAATTAGGTTTTATGAAATATAAGCCGAAATATGGCTTATTTTTGGCTTATATAACATAATCTCCAATTTTATGGTTTATTTTGAGACTTATGGGCTTATATAACTTTATCATAATATAATAAACTTATATAAGCCCATAAACCTTCAAATAAGCTACAAAATTCGAGCTTATTTATATAAACAGAAATAAGGTTACATTATATAAGGCAAACCAAACACCCCCATATACAACTTCAAAACGTAAGCAATAAATTTCATCTACCCAAACAATAAATACCAACAACCACATCCATCTTCTTCACTATATTAACAACCATCTTAAGGCGGGGCGTGAGATAATGCATGAAAAGCGCGATAAGGAGCTATAACGAGGATTGTGAATTTTGTTTATTGAAGTCTATCTATTTTTATTTTTATTTTTGCAAAAATGAAAAGGATTACATGCAATAACAATTTTTTAACGTTATTCTCTATGTATAATTTTTTTTGTTAACTCGATATACATAAAATATGATATAAATATATAAAGTTTTTATATTTTGTGTCGCCTTAAACCACGTCTTAAAAATGTAAAGATTTCGGTTTGATCGTTAAGTTTTAAGGCTTGCTTATGTTGACACGGCACGACTCGCGGTATCTATATAACGTGAAAGTACTGCTAAAGTATTAACGTTGTTTCCCGCCATTTTCTGTCTCGTTTTCCCGCCAAGTGAAGAAAGTGCAATTACTATTTTACCAACCATATTGTATTAGTAACTTTTAAGTACTATAAATGAAACCATAGTCCACAATTTCTAAAAACCATCCCACTCCTCTCTTTATGTTTCCAGATCTTGTTTTATTCCGTTTGATTAGTTTTGGGTTTCAAAAAAGTGACAGCTTCAGAAAAATAACGCATATTTTCAAACATAAGCTCGGTTTCATACTTTTGCTTTTATTTTACGACACACATTCAACAAAACATTTCTATTATCGTTGAAATAGGTGGTCTCAGAAACACTTGGGGATCACTCCGGTATGCATTATATATCTAATATTTTTTTAATTATTTGATTTAGATTCGTTTGGATGTTTTAAGATCACATTAAAACTCATCACCATAATATTGAAGCATTTCATGCTTAAATAATTTACTATGAAGAAGTAAAATGTAAATGAAATTTTCAAAAACTAAATCAAGTATTAGTGACTCGAATTTAAGTATCACACAGTAGTATAAAAAACAAAGTTATTCATATTTTTACAATTTATGACCAGTTTTAAATTTCTTTTGTTTAGGTCCTCATATTTGGTGAGTTGTGTTGGTGATTCTGTATAACCAATAATGATTTAAGTGTAATGGATTGACTGATGTGTAATCGTGATAAACGTTCATCAAGTCGGGGTTGTGCGGAGTGCACACTTGTATGACATTATTACGGTTATCATACGTGGGCGAAGCCCTCGTACGACGGGGGTGGCGGGGGCAGCGCCCCTGGGCAGGGTCCAAGGGGCAACGCCCCTGTCTGGGGTCGAGCTAGTATAAAGTGCTATGTCGAAAACGCACTTAAAAATAAAATTCCTGGGTTTTTGACACCTGTTTTTGCCCGTTATAAACCTATGGTTTTAACTGCTTAAAGCAGTTACAAACTACAGTTATTTTGGTCATTTATGTTCTTCATTTTCTGGTTCTGATAGAATCTGAGTTTTATCCGATCGGAGATTTCAATAGAACCATCGAAATACTTTGATCTGAAAGTGTTTGACACGACTCTAAAATTATTGATCCAGCAAAATTTCTAACAAGTTGTTGATCCCGTAGATCAAAGTACTCTCAGATTTGAAGAGGAGTATGTCACTACTGGATCCTGCCCTTATTATGTTATCTTTTTTTTGGGGTAAAAGGTTACTCGGTGAATTTGTACTAATCGGGTAAATCAAAGGAGTACAGGTAGTGTGATTGAAGTCACACAATAACTTCAAGCTAAAACTTGAATACCCCTAAAGCCTCTGACATGCCACACGACTTTAAACACCTATGCAAAAATAGAGAATTCAAACCAAACTACTTGGCATAAATACGAAAATTAGCCGGCAGGTTCCAACGCGATAACAGTTACCTAACCGCCTCCGTGTTCTTGAACCGAAAAGATATCAGCTTCCGGATAAAAGGAGAGATAAAATATTTGAGGTGCTTCGAGAGATAGAAGGAGACTGTATGTGTGGCATTATTGAGCTTGATTGTAAGGAGATGAAAGTATTGATGTAGTGCATTGTACTAAAAGGAGATGGCTACCTCACACAACCCATTAATATTTATACTTTTATTTGCAACACATATTTAACAAACATGTGTATTATTGTTGAAATAGGTGCTCTCGAAAATTAACAATGTATGGGTAATTAACTGAGTACATAAGCATTTGTCTTTTTATTGTATCTAATTGTTGAACACTTGAAAGTTAAGTGTATAGTTGATCTCAAGCTTGTTTAGATATGATTACTTATGGTCATAATCCAATGCAATACCAAAAAAGAAAAATCAAGCCAAGACATACAAAAAAAAGTAGAATTGCAAGCAAGAGAGTAAGAACATACCAATCGACCTTAAACTATTTATCAAATACTATGGTACCTCACTATACTAACTATTTTGTTTTAAACCAAAGAAAAAAAGAATGGTGTAACGATACAAACATGCAAGAAACACTTTGGATGATTAATAGTTCTTGCGTTATTTGCAGATTCGTCTTGTCATTACAAACCTTATTAACCGTTAAAGCTTGAGGCCTGGTAATGTCGAAAAGAGACGATTCACTGAATCTATATAACCTTGAAGTACTGCTAAAGTTATGACTTGTTTCCCGCCATTTGGCTCTCTGTTTTCACGCCAAGTAAAAAAATGCATTTACTATTTTACCAACAATATTGTACAGTAACTTTTTAGTACTATAAAAGCAGCACTAGTTTCACATCTTTTTTTGTTTCATTTTATTAGTTTTGGGTTTCAAAATAAGCAACAGCTTCCAAAAGATAATGCATATTTTCAACCATAAGTGCGGTCGAAACTCACACCGCACATACTCCAACCAATTCCTACTTTTGCTTTTATTTTACGACACACATTCAACAAACCTTTCTATTATCGTTGAAATAGGTGGTCTCAGAAACACTTGGGATTCACTTGGGTATGCATCATATAGTAATTTTTTTATTCGGTTTCTTGTTTTGCGGGTCGGTTTATTTTTCTCATTAGATCTGTTATCAGCAGAGTATCTTTTGTTTATACACCACATATTACTATTTCTCCTTTTTATTGAAAGGAAGTATCTAAACACATCACCATAATACTGAATAATTTCATACATAAATAATTCACTACGAAATACTAAAGTATATATGAAATTTTCAAAAACTAAAATAAATTTAAATGACTCGAATATATGTATCACAATAGTATAAAAAAACAACGTTACTCATATTTTTACAATCTATAACCCGTTTTAAACTTCTTTTGTGTAGGTCTTCACATTTGGAGAGTCATTGATTTGGCCTATTGATTCTTAAGCATCCTGCCTTTATTACTTCTTTGGCTAGGTAATTCAGTTATTTTGTCTTCTTGTAGGAAACTATTGGTCTCGTATCGATTTCGTTTGAAAGTAATCAATTTATTTCATACTAAATTTTGTGTCATGCTTTTTTAAGTAAAATATAGGGTTGCTTGCATAGAGTCTTAGAACCTTTTCATTATGAGTTTGAAAAATGAATTTGTATACATATTGGGTCACTCAGTTTTACCTGTAATTTTAAGAGCATCCACAATGGTCACTTTTTGAAAAGCTTTTTACTGTTTGATCAAGCTATTCCAAAGACTTTTTCCATTGTGATAATAGCTTGAATAACCACTTGGAAGGAAATAGCTTGGTGTTTACCAAGTGTTTGACACAAATATACCAAGTCATTGCCATTTAATGTGGAGCTCAAAAAGCTTTTAATCATTGGAGCTTGTTTTGTAAAATGACAGTTTGAGAAACAAGATTTATGAAAAGATTAATGCTAGTTAAAAGAAAAAGTCATTATGAGTTTATGCATTACATATGCTCTAATATTGTATTATATATGAATAACATTACGTTGTGTAAAATTTTCATCAGGGACACGCCCAAACATATGCGATTTGAGATTTGTGCCATTCGGCCCCGCCTTACCAAGTTTAAAGGGGTAACTCTTAGAGCGCATCCCGGTACATGAAAAGCATGGTATGTTATCATATGGATCTAGAAAAAAGATTCGAGTTGCATCAGGAGATAAAAGGAGATGGTGTGTGTGTGCCTGTTTGGTAATACTGTGCTTGATGGTAAAGAAATGAAAGTATTGATATAGTGTATTGTACTAAAAGGAGATTGCTACCCAATATTTCTACTTTTATTTTGCAACACATATTCAACCCAAACACTTGTATTATTGTCGAAATAGGTGCTCTTGGAATACGACAAGTAACATTAACAACCTATGGGTAATTAGCTGAGCACATAAGCATTTGTCTTCTTGTTGTATTTGTTTGTTGAATACTTGGAACCCAATTTTCCTACAAATATATACTCAAGCTTGTTTAGATTAGGAAATAACTCAAAATCCGGTAAGTCTTAAAGTGACTATAATTTTCAGTAATTTAGTTTCACGGTAAAGTATTGAAATCATCTTCGTGGTTCGATTTGTCCATCAATAGTATATGCATAAAAATACCAGCTACAATGTCTGATAGATACGATATTATCTATAAGGTAAGTCTAACAAGAATTGTTTTAATCACAAGTTAACCAAGTCGATCACAAGTCCAAGTCGAACCTAGTGATGTTGAATAATATTTTCAAATTGTCATAATGTGCTATCTGATAAACTTATTTTCATAAGTCATAAATATTGCCATATACATACTCATATAATGTTATCTTTTACTCCCGGCTAGTTATGAAGAGTAAAGATTAGCAACCCTGTTATAGGAACTTGGGTTGCTGCATCAATTTCATAACCTCTTTATTTTTGAAGATATATTGCACCATTTCTTTTTATATTCCTTCCTCAACATTCTTATATATGCACACCCTTGTTGCTCATTACATCACAAAAACCGTTTGTTACGGCAATTAGGCGTTCTTGTTTATGTTGATCAGTAATGGATCAAGGTTGATCAAAGGTTTAGATAATCTATTGTCCACATCACACTATGATTTGCATGTAGTAGTAATCAATCTCATTTTAGGGAAAATGTCAAGCAAGTAAAAATGGGTCAATGGAAGAGTCCAAAAATAATACAACAAGTTTAATTTTTAAAAACTATTTATGCTATATATGATCAAAACTTCTAAATTAGATTTTAGCTTTTTATGCAATGATTACAGTCTGCTAAGGGGATGCCTGTACTCGAGAACGTTCATACTGAATAGACTTCTCCAAAAGTGATTCTTGATATTTTGATAGTTGGACATATAATATTTCCTTTGTTGTGGGAGATCGTACGGGAAATGATTTTTAATACCTTCTTTCCAAACAAACGAAGTGAACACATCTTGCTTCAAAGGGCCCGTTCCAATGAGTTTCGACACTAGTTTTTTACTGGTTTGTTTGTTTAGATTTTTGTTTTAAACTATCGATTTCAAAATCACATAGGCAAGAATAATATTATTGTGTATAGTGTTGGTGAATTCCTGAGTTTTCGATGTGGCTAAGTGCGTGCTGCTAGAAACCAGGAAGTCAAGTTCTAGTTAGAGCAGGGGTCCAACTCGACCTATCCTATATTATTTAGAATATAATAAATGTAATCTTAGCTATAGTCTAATACGAATAGATTAGTCTATATATACAACGTGTAGGGCAAGGGTTCACATCGTAATGTATTGGAGTTTTGAGTTAATTTCTTTAATAAAACAAATATGCGTGTTAGGCAGTAAAATAACTGTGTTACATGTTTTCTTGTGTTGTGTTTGTCAAATAACTGTGTTACGTGTTTTCTTGTGTTGTTGTTTCCTGTGTGCTTGCCTCTGATTCACGTCAATTGATATCAGAGAGTTCGTGCTCCTTGTTGGTGATTTATTGCTGCGAATTAGGGTTACAAATTGAAACTGTAACCTACGATTAAGAGGTACACAAGAAAAACCTTGGACGATAACCTATGACAATGAGGTTCTTAGTTTATTTGATCTGACCAAGAGCTGGTAGTGAATTCGTTGAGGATTTTTGTCGTTTTAAGGGTTAATCATCGAGGAATTATCTCCTGTGTTGATCCATCATAGAGAAGGAAGATTGTTACAAGGCTTTAGAAATAACACAAACCCTAAAAGTCGAGTGAAAAGAAAAACTGTGAGGTAGACATGAAGTAGTGTATAACCTTTTATAGTTAGGTAGATAATTAGTCAGTTTGTATAAACTGATTAATTGGGTTGTCTTGGCTTACAATTGTTTAGATTCTGGACATATTTTATTTTTGGTTTTAAAACGAGTTGGAAACAGTCTTACATTGTTGATTGTCTCGTTTGTTAACGTTGAGTCTTGGTAGGCCAATCCGGGTAACCATTGACAGTCTTACGTGTATTCAACACAAACCAAGAATAAATCTAAGTTGTGGATTAAAGGAATGGATTGTTCCCCTTTGCAAACCTATTCATGATCCAGAAGACGAACGAGGATGGTGGTAGGAGAAAGCTCACAACAGCGTGTAAAGGATACTACTTTGACATTTCAATGTCCGATATTAACGTCAACAAATTATACCACATGGAGGATGCGTATGGAGGTTCTTCTTGGAATTCATGAAGTATGTGATGTGGTAGATCCGGGCTCAGGAGAATCCAAGAAACAATTTACTTCAAGGCTTGTTGTTTCAATCGATTCTGGAAGATTTGGTGTTGCAAATCAGGAATTTGAAAACCAAGAAGGAGATGTGGGAAGCTAAAAAGACTTGTAACTAAGGGGCTGATCGCGTGAAGGAAGCTAGGCTACAAGCCCTAATTACAAAGTTCGAAAATCTGATGATGTCAGATAATGATAGTATAAACGCGTATGCCGCGAAGTTGTCGGGTATTGCTTCTAAGAGCAGGGGGAGTCCACTGCTATGACGAGGCGCCATGGCCACCGCGCAACAAAAATCCACCGCGTAGGGCTCCGTGGGGCTGCGCCATGGCCCCTGCACCATACCCACCGGCTCTCGCGGTGGTGTTTTTAAATTATTTATTTATTTTTTTTTTATTTTTTTTTAAATAACGGTAATATATCCGTTAGGGGAGCGGATTTTAAAAAAAAAACCCTAAACTCCTATTTTACCCTTTTAAAAAACCTATAAATATCCCCTTATATTACCAAACTTCACACACACTTTCATATATATATTTCTAACTCTCATTTCTCCACCAAAAAAATGGATCCAAATAATGCTAACTATTTCGATGGAATCGATACATACGATCATTATGATGCTTTCTTTCAACCCGAGTATGATCGATTTATGCGTGATCATGAGTCGTATCAATATTATTTGAGTTTGTGTGAGCAATCCCAAGGAGCCGGTGGTTCGCGTGATGGTCCAAAGAAGAGGAGGACATACGTTTATCGTAAACGCGAATTAGCGGAAGAAAGGCTACTTGATGATTACTTTGGGGACGAGGAATACGAACCTAAATATCCAGAAGAACGTTTTCGTCACAGGTATCGTATGAGCTCTACACTTTTTGATAGAATACTTAACGGTATTTTAGAATATGAAGCTGAGCCTATGCCTGAGTACTTTAGTTATTTTAAGCAAACCATTGATTCGATCGGCCGTAAGAGTATTGGTACTGTTTTAAAGATCACATCCGCCATACGCCAAATGGCGTACGACACTACATCTGATGCATTTGATGAATATTTACAAATGCTGAACGTACTTCACGGGAATGTTTAGATCATTTTTGTAAGTGCATTTGGGTGTTACATAAAAAAGAGTATTTAAGACGTCCAACTGCAAATGATATTGAAAATACATATGCGTTGCACGACAAAAACATGGACTCCCGGGAATGCTCGGGAGTATCGATTCTTTGCATTGGGAGTGGTAAAATTGCCCAAAGGCATTACAAGGGTAGTTTAAAAGGACTGGTCATAAATACCCAACTGTTATTTTTGAAGCTATTGCGGATAAGAAATTGTGGATTTGGCATGCATATTTTGAGGTTCCTGGTGCGAATAATGATTTAAATGTTTTATATGGTTCACCTTTGTTTGATGCTGAGATCGCTGATATGGCTCCAGAGTGTCCGCTCGAAGTAAACGGGCTCACTTATAGGAAAGGTTATTATTTGGCCGATGGTACTCATCCGTCATGGTCGACGTTTGTTAAAACATTTTCTGTTGCACGAGATGAAAAAACAATGAAGTTTAAGCGAGTCCAAGAAGCTGCAAGAAAGGATATCGAACGGGCATTCAGAGTTCTACACGGCCGTTGGGGTATCCTACGACAACCTGCTCGTGCAATGCAAATCAACACCCTCAAAATAATCATGTATTGTTGTATAATTTTACATAACATGATTTTGGAAGGCGATGGATCTGAGGTAAAGATGAGAGACATGTACGTGGATCCAGCATCGACCATTGTTAGAGACTGGTGAGAGATGTGAGATACATTTGAGGAAGACAAAGGAACTTCGAGATAAGAAAGTGCACAACGATCTCCGAGAAGACCTTGTCGAGCACATATGGGATGACGAAGATTAGTTTGTGTTTTTATGTCATGTTTAATTTTATGTAATGTTTAAGTTCATGTAACCGTTTTTTAATTTTAATGAATTTTATTTTAACGAATTTTAATTACTAAAAAAAAAGTTTTTCCCACGGCACCATTTTTCCCACGGCTCAAGGATACCAGTGAAAACTGGTGCCGTGGGAAAAACTGGTGCCATGGGAAAATGCTGACGTGGCAACACTTTTTGGGCCATGGCTTATGGATTTCCTGTGCTCTAAGTCAGTCACGCTTAGAGAAGTCAAGTCAGAACACAAGCTGGTAAATAAGTTTCTCACAAGTCTTCCTAGACGTTTTATCCATATCGTGGCAGCCCTTGAGCAAGTTTTAGATCTGAAATCAACGAGGTTGAAGGATGTAGTTGGACGACTGAAAGCGTATGAAGAAATAGTCAAAGAAAAAGACAAAGTAAATGATGCTCTAGATAATTCGCTTTATGCTATGAGATAATATTCTGACAGGAATAATGACTCAAACAAAAGAAGGGGAAGTTGCTCATACTCTCTAGGTCGTGGTCAAGGTAATGGACGTGACAATGCTCAAAACAATGGTCAACGAAACTCCTCAAAAAACCGTAAAGATAATAAGCAAAATGGTAAATATTGTGAGAAACGTGACCTATCTCACATAAAGTGTTATCATTATGATGAGTACGAACACTTTGTTTCAAGATGCCCTCAACGAAACTGAAACCATGAAGCAAACCTTAATGAGAAGCAAAAGGAAGATGTGTATCACGAGGAAGGAACGTTCTTTATGATGAACCAAACTCAAGAAAAGATTTTCATGGATAAAGAAAAGTATACTCCGCCGAAGATCGATTCAAATACCGAGGAAGATTATGCATGGTATTTTGATAACGGTGCAAGTAATCACATGTCATGTAATTACTCTTGCTTTTATGAATTAAATAAAAATATAATTGGACGTGTTAGGTTCGGAGATGGTCGTGTGTAAGCACAAACGAAAAAGGCTCGATTTTGTTCCAAGATAAAAATGGAGAACAAAAGTTTTTGAAAGATGTCTATTATATTCCCGCTCTTCGAAGTAGTGTGATAAGTCTTGGACAAGCGACAATATCGGGTTATGATATTAGGATCCTAGAAGATTTCATAACCATGCGAGATAGTTTGGGAAGTTTACTTATAAAGGTTCCTCGTAGTGCAAATCGCCTTTATAAAGCTCAACTAAAAATTGGTAAAGAAGTTACAAACGAAGTAGAACGGGAATCAATAGAGGAAGAAGATGAAACTAATAGAGACTGAAAACTTGTTAATGAAGTTGATGAAGTATTCACTCTAGTAGCTCGAATCGATACCATACGACTATTGATTGCTCTCACAGGCGAGAAAGGATGGAAGATTCATCACTTGAATGTGAAATCGGCTTTTCTAAATCGTGATCGAAAAAAGCTCGATAGTTTTATAAAAGAGACAGGTTTTCTATAATGCGTGCACGAAAATGTGGTCTATAGAAAGGTACTCAATGGAGAATTAATCATTACTGTGGTTAATGTGGATGATTTATTCGTGACTGGGGTTGCAAACGTTTTAAAACGACCGTTTGTAAAATGACTAACGTTGCAAAGCCACTACAGGTTAACAAGTAGAAAAAAGTTTACATGTATCATATTAACACGTAAAGTCAAAGTTGAGGTACTATTTGGATAATTTTTTGGATACACGTATTCTGTGGATATATTTGAAAAAGTACATAGCTATTTAAATCTTTAAACCCTTTATTATATGTTGTTTTATCCATCTGTATATTTGAGTGTGCAAATAAGAATTGAGATTGTAACAATCAATCGTCCTTTCGTTATAAGTCGGATTGTTAAGATAAAGCTATGTTTGGCAACGAACTTATCAATATTATACGGGCTTTAATTTTTGAAAAATATGCTAGTTCATAAAATATAAGTCTTGTTTATCACACAAGCTTATGGAATATTTTATAAGTGATAAGTCGAAGCCAATATAGAAGGGCTTACGGGCTTATATATATTTAAAACTACTTAAATACCTTAATAATATATTGAATTATAACGTATAAGCTAAAAATATATGTAAACTCGCATGCACTTTTATGTGATTTTACATTAATAAGTTACTTCTCTAACTAATTCGCTAAATAGCTTTGACTATTAAATATTTTTTGAAATAATATATTTATAGAGAGAATCTTTAACAATAATACAAAACTTAACATTAAAGTGGCATCACCATTAACAATAATACAAAATTTAAATTTAAATTTTGATAAACTTTATCCATTAGAGATTTAAGTTTCGAAAGTGTTATAGTGTTCTGAACATGAAAGTGAGAGTATGTGAATCACATGAAAAATGAATGAAACTAATAAGGATATTTAAATAAGAATATACGTCCTAATGCAAGTATTAACTTTGTCAACTACCTATTTATCTGTTCCAAAATTGTTGTTTAAAGATAGGAAACGTACAATTTTAAATAAAATTTATGATAGTTTTTTATTTATTTCTTGCAAAATGACATTTTTATTTTGAAAATTAATTCAAATTTAAATTAATATTTGTAATAATAACCTAAAGTGAATATAAAATGATAATTTTAAATTAAATCTATTTTTAAAATGAATAATTATTTTAAAATAACCTTAAATAAAATGACGATTAATAATTTTAAAACGGAGATAGTACCATCTTAACTTTGCTTTTTGTCTTTTTAGTTTTTTTTTTCAAATTTTTTTAGATATGTAACTTTGCAATTTTTAACTTTGCCAATGTTTGAAATTTAGAGAACAAACTTCCGCAACAAATGGACTATCAAATATTATTGTAACTTTGCCAACATATTAATACGGGCACACATGTCTCAAATAAAATTCATTAGGGTTAGTCGTTGTTTTTTTTGAACAAGGGGTTAAATGGTTAATCGTTGTTTGTTATATCGTTCTTTATACTAAATTTAAGCGTAGATATGTTTCGATGCTTCAAGGGGAGATCACATTTCTCATACGTGCCTCACATTTGTCACTATTTGAAGCGTGCCCTAGCTAGTTAATATGCACCATAGTAGTTCACGCACACCTCTGTTTGTCGATCTTGTGTTTTATCATTTTTCAGAATTCGAAGTACGTACGCTTTAGTTTTAATGTGTGCATGGGTATTTTTAATCGGGCTTATAGCTGTCTAATGTGATATTTCATGCAACTAACAAGGCGCGCTTAGTTACGACGCATTTATCTGCATGTGATGAATAACGTTCATCTTATTGTAGCGCGCTTGGTTAATGCGCCAAAAATCATTTTGATGTATCATAACCATGTGTAAGAGTAGTGTTTGTTTTTTTCAGAAATGCCTCTTAACAACATCTTAATCTGACTTATTCTAATGCAGTCAGACATTTGGGTCATTAAAACTGTTTGTTTTTTTTATTTCATTCAGAGGCAGTAAGAGGCAACTAGTGTTAAGAGCGTTTATTTTTTCTGATCATTAAGAGGCAGTAAGAGACATAAACGTCTGATTGAACTAGATGTAGAAGGACTGTCTTAACACCTCTTAACGTCATTTTTCTTGTATTTAATTTTGTTACTTTTTTTGTTTTTATTTATTTTTTATTTTGTTATGTCTTTTCTATTTTGGTGTTATTTCTCATTCTTTTCTTATTTCACATTTGTCTTTTAGAATGTTACATGTGTTTTGCCAAATAAAGAGTTTATAAAATGATTTGTGACGATTCATATTTTGTTCAAATTGAAGGGTTCGGTTTTGAACTGGTGTATCTTAAATCTAACGTGATAGATTCAGTTTATCGTTTTGAAGATAGATTTAAACTTCGACACATTTATTTTAATAAAAGAAAACATGAGATTGCATGTTTTATTTAAAAGACTTTTAGCTTTAAATCGATTGTATTATATATTTTGGTAATATCTAATAAAGTTTATTTCTTATGTAAACGCACTCA
Organism: Glebionis coronaria; assembly: GCA_025667525.1. Lineage (NCBI taxonomy): Eukaryota > Viridiplantae > Streptophyta > Magnoliopsida > Asterales > Asteraceae > Glebionis > Glebionis coronaria. The sequence continues at coordinate 10,634,229 of CM046882.1, forward strand.
TATTATATTTAAATTGTAAAAAACTATAATCAATTCATATTTCTTAACCACTTATTCAGATTCAGATAGAAATCAGATTCAGACTTTTCTACCGAATATTCAGATTCAGATGTGCGAATCAAATTCAGATTAGTTTGAAGTAAATATGTTTACAATAAATATACTACTGTATTGCTCAAGTGCTTCCCAGCCATGTGTAGAAATAGCTTTGAAATAAATATGTTTACAATAAATATATTACTGTATTGCTCAAGCGCTTCCCAGCCATATGTCTTTGAAATAAATATGATTACAACAAATATACTACTGTATTGCTCAAGTGCTTCCCAGCCATGTGTAGAACTAGCTTTGAAATAAATATGGTTACAATAAATATACTACTGTATTGCTCAAGCGCTTCCTAGCAATGTGTAGAACTAGCTTTGAAATAAGTATGGTTACAATAAATATATACTACTGTATTGCTCAAGCGCTTCCTAGCCATGTGTAGAACTAGCTTTAAAATAAATATGGTTACAATAAATAAACTACTATATTGCTCAAGCGCTTCCCAGCCATGTGTAGAAATAGCTTTGAAATAAATATGTTTACAATACATATACTACTGTATTGCTCAAGTGCTTCCCAGCCATGTGTAGAAGTAGCTTTGAACTAAATATGCTTACAATAAATAAACTATTGTATTGCTCAAGTGCTTCCCAACCATGTGTAGAGGTGTCGAAAAAGTTGACCCGATCCGAACTGACCCGAACCTGAACCCGAATAAGCCTATTCGGGTCGGGTCACTCAGGTTCAAAAACATATTCGGGTCAATTTGGGTTGACCCGAATTGATTAGAGTCCTAATTAGGCTCGGGTTCGGGTTATATTTTTTAGCCTTGACCCGAATTGACCCGACCCGACTTGACCCGAACCCGACCAACCCGACTTGACCCGAGTTTTTTTAGCACATTTTACCTTGTAAATATACCTAAATAAGTCAATTTTTAAATTTTTACTTATACTCGGGTTGCCCCGACCCGAATTGACCCGAACCCGACTGACCTGAGTTCTAATTAGGCTCGGGTTTGGGTATGATTTTTTTGACTTTTGACCCGACCCGAATTGACCCGAACCCGGTTGACCCGACCCGATTCCCACCCCTAGCCATGTGTAGAAGTAGCTTTGAAATAAATATGGTAACAATAAATATACTTCTGTATTGCTCAAGTGCTTCCCAGCCAATTGTAGAACTAGCTTTGAAATAAATATGGTTACAATAAATATACTAATGTATTGCTCAAGCGCTTCCCAGCCATGTGTAGAACTAGCTTTGAAATAAATATGTTTACAATAAATATACTACTGTATTGCTCAATTGCTTCCCAGCCATGTGTAGAAGTAGCTTTGAAATAAATATGTTTACAATAAATAAACTATTGTATTGCTCAATGTTTACAATAAATATACTACTGTATTACTCAAGCGCTTCCCAGCCATGAGTAGAATTAGCTTTGAAATAAATATGTTTACAATAAATATACTACTGTATTGCTCAAGTGCTTCCTAGCCATGTGTAGAAGTAGCTTTGAAATAAATATGTTTACAAGAAATAAACTATTGTATTGCTCAAGTGTTTTCTAGCCATGTGTAGAAGAAGCTTTGAAATAAATATGGTTACAATAAATATACTATTTCTCAAGTGCTTCCCGCCATCTTGTTGTCTTCATTTTCTAGCCAAGTGAAAAGCTTGAAAGTACATAGCAAGTAAATGCCTACCAACGAAGTTGTAAGTTATATGGCCGGAGGAATTGATGAGGTGATAATCTATTGTCTACAGTCACGTCAGTGTCACATTAGTTTTCTTTCTCCATTTACATAACTCATTCAAACTCATCTTTCAATCGTAATGGTAATCACTCAAACTCACTATTCACCATTAATTAAAATATCTACTTTATTCAAAATATATCCCACTAAATACTCACGCACATTCACAAAACCAAAATTTATGAACACGCAAAAAAACTTGACGAAAACGTGCAAAACAGACAAAAACGTACAAAAGGAAAAAAATGAATAAAACGTAAAAAAGCGTATAAACATGAAAAAATACGAAATGAATCACTTCGGTATAAAAAGTATAAAACATAAAAAATGCAAACAAATATTGAAGGTACATAGCAATTAAATGCCTACCAACCAAGTTTTAAGTTATAAGGCCGGAGGAATTGGTGAGGTGAAAATCTATCGTTTACCGTCACGTCCGTGCCACATTAATTTTCTTCCTCCATTTACGTAACTCATTCAAACTCATCTTTCAATCGTAATGGTATTCACTCAAACTCACCATTCACCATTAATTAAAATATCTACTTTATTCAAAATATATCCCACTAAATACCCACGCACATTCACAAAACCAAATATGAACACGTGAAAAAAACATGACGAAAACGAATGTAAGCGTAGAAAAACACACGAAAAAGTAGAAAAATATACGAAAACGTGCAAAATAGACAACAACGTACAAAACAAAAAAATTGCATAAAACATAAAAAGCGTACAAAACATGCAAAAAAATATGAAATTAATCACTTTGGTATAAAAAGTATAAAACATAAAAAATGCAAATAAATATTGAAGGTGATGGTGAGAGGTGAGTGTTGAAGAAGTGAGAAGTTTATGTTTTAAAAGTTGAAGAGGTAATAAGTATTTTTTAGCACTTATGTGTGCAAAGAAACAAACAAAATACCTATGAGCGCTTCAAAAGTTTGCAGACAAAAGAGGTAAGAAGATTTTTTTTAGAAAAACAAACAAAGTCTAACTTTACAGTACTACTATATCCGTAAAAAATTATTGTTCTCTTTTTTATGTCTCAAAACTATTTTACAAACCATATTGTACCATTCACGTTTCTTTGTTCCTTTGTTTACATTTAAATGCCAGTTTTTTTTATCGATACTTGTTATGCGTTTTTCTGCACTTTCACTCGTAAAAACTTATTATTTTTTTACGCACTTATAATTTCACAGTTTTATAGATAAAAAATTATATAAAATAAAAAAATAGAAATATGAAAAAGATAGAGGGGTACAAATGGCTAAAATGAGAGGCTTAATAACAAACATGCCATTTGTACTCTCTTAATTTCCCGCCATTTATTCTGTCTTGTTTTCCCGCCAAGTGAAAAGAGTGCAATTACTATTTTACCAACCATATTGTAGAGTAACTTTTAAGTACTCTATAAAAGCAGCACTAGTCCACAATTTCTATAAACCATTTCATTCCTCTCTTATTTATGTTTTCGCATCTTGTTTTGTTTCATTTTATTAGTTTTGGATTTTCAAAAAAAGCAACAGCTTTTAAAAGATAATGCATATTTTCAAGCATAAGAGCGGTCGAAACTCACACCGCACATACTCTGACCAATCCGTACTTTTGCTTTTATTTTACGACACACATTCAACAAACCTTTCTATTATCGTTGAAATAGGTGGTCTCGAAAACACTTGGGGTTCACTTGGGTATGCATCATATAGTATATTTTTTTAATTCGGTTTCCCGTTTTTCGGGTCGGTTTATTTTTCTCTTTAGATCTGTTTATCAGCGGAGTATCTTTTGTTTATACACCACATATTATTAACTCTCCTTTTTATTGAAAGGCAGTGACTAAACTCATCACCATAACTGAATCATTTCATCCTTAAATAATTCATTATGAAATACTAAAGTATATATGAAATTTTCAAAAACTAAAATAAATTTAAATGACTCGAATATAAGTATCACAATAGTATAAAAAAACAACGTTACTCATATTTTTACAATCTATAACCTGTTTTAAACTTCTTTTGTGTAGGTTTTCACATTTGGAGAGTCATTGATCTGGCCTATCGATTCCTAAGCATCCTGCCTTTATTACTTCTTTGGCTAGGTAATTATGTTATTTTGTCTTTTTGTAGGAAACTGTTGGTCTCGTATAGATTTCGTTTGAAAGTAATCAATTTATTTCATACTAAATTCTATGTCATGCTTTTTTGTAAAATATAGGGTTGCTTGCATAGAGTCTTAGAACCTTTTCAGTATGTGTTTGAAAAATGAATTTGTATACATATTGGGTCACTCAGTTTTACCTGTAATTGTAATATTGTATTATATATGAATAACATTACGTTGTGTAAAATTTTCATTAGGGACACGCCCAAACATATGCGATTTGAGATTAGTGCCATTCGGCCCCGCCTTACCAAGTTTAAAGGGGTAACTCTTCGAGCGCATCTGGGTACATGACAAGCATGGTATGTTATCATATGGATCTAGAAAAAAGATTCGAGTTACCTCAGGAGATAAAAGGAGAAGGTGTGTGCCTGTTTGGTAATAATGTGCTTGATGGTAAATAAATGAAAGTATTGATATACTGTATTGTAATAAAAGGAGATTGCTACCCAATATTTCTACTTTTATTTTGCAACACATATTCAACCAAAACACTTGTATTATTGTCGAAATAGGTGCTCTTGAAATACGACAAGTAACACTAAGAACCCAGGGTACGGTAACCCATGGCTCAAGCCATGGGCATAACGCGAGGACGACGGCGCCACATACCACACCCTGCCTCGCATTTTAGCCATTGGTGCAGTACCCACCAGCTGAGAATGATAGCTATAACGCGAGCCTATGGCGCGAGACTGCACCTTGGCTCGCTTTATAGCTCACGCCATAATTTTTTTTCTTTTTGTAGATCTGGAAATAACCCATTGCTGATGCTGCGTGTTTAGGGAGGAAGAAGAAGGGTTTGTTTGTGTCGGCTAAATGTTTTATTATGAGCTTTTAAATGTTTTTTTATGTGGACTAAATGTTTACTCTTGCCTAATAGAAAGTATGTGTAAATATGGGTTATAGGATATTTTTAATATATGGGCTAATTGTTTTTTTATATGGGCTAAAAAATTGGTGGGACCTCTATACGGAAAATGTCAAGCAAGTAAAAATGTCTCAATGGAAGAGTCAAAATATAATACAAAAAGTTTAATTTTTAAAAACTATTTATGCTATATATGATCAAAACTTCTAAATTAGATTTTAGCTTTTTATGTAATGATAACAGTCCAGCTAAGGGGATGCCTAAACTCGAGAACGTTCATACTGAATAGACTTCACCAAAAGTGATTCTTGAGCATTTGATAGTTGGACATATAATGTTTCCATTGTTGTGGGAGATCGTACGGGAAATGCTGATTTAATACCTTCTTTCCATACAAACAAAGTGAACACATCTTGCTTCAAAGGGCCCGTCCCAATGAGTTTTGACACTAGTTTTTTTTACTGGTGTGTTTGTTTAGATTTTAGTTTTAAACTATCGATTTCAAGATCACATAGGCAAGAATAATATTTTGGTCTATAGTGTTGGTGAATTCTTGAGTTTTCGATTTGGCTAAGTGCGTGCTGCTAGAAATCAGGAAGTCAAGTCCTAGTTAGAGCGGGAGTCCAACTCGACCTATCCTAAATTATTTAGAATATATTAGATGTAATCCTAGCTATAGTATAATACGAATAGATTAGTCTATATATACAACGTGTAGGGTAAGGGTTCACATTGTAACGTATTGGAGTTTTGAGTTAGTTTCTTTAATAAAACAAATCTGCGTGTTAGGCAGTAAGTTATTTTTTTGGTTTTGGTCACAGTGGTGGAATCATCTTTTGGGCAGATTTGGTAGGAAGTAAACACATAAATACAAGTCTTAAAAAATGGTCTAAAAATAAGGCAACTTCTATAAAGCGTCAAGATTCTTGGAAGAGCGAGCTCTGAACGGGGTACCTCTGTGAGAATATTCCTAATCCTCCATTCTGCATGCTTTACACATTCATCAAATCTTGGTTGCGACAAAAAAAGTAACCCTGTTTTACAAAAAAGTGTTCGCAGGTTGATCAACCCATCTAATCCGACCCATTACACGCCCTGACTAAAGTAACCCTGTTTTGGAATTTCTTGGAAGAAATATACAAGAAAATTATTTTTACTTTATTTCCATGTGTGTAACGTATCAATATGATTCTGTAGAGTGCACCAGTTTCAGCAGCTATGAGCTCTAGGGCTCGAATGTAAGTAGGACTATCTACACATGTTAACATACATGAAGACGGTTGTGTAATAAATTTATGCTTAAGACTTTGACGGCATATATTATTACATTAACGGTATATTATTGTTGCATATGAATTTAACGGCCTAAGTACTTTCAAGCGCACTTATAGTTGTCTTTTTGTGATATTTCATACTACTGTATCAATTAACAAGGTATGCTCGGTTAGTGCGCTTGGTTACGGCGCATTTATGGTCCCGTGTCATCACCTGTTGATGAAGAACGTGTCGTTCATCTTATTGTAGCGGCCTTGGTTAATACGCCATTACGCCAACGAACCATTTTAGTAAATCACGCAAGTATAGTATTGTACTACGTATAATACACCCAAGTGCTTCCCGCCATTTTGTTGTCTTTAGTTTCCCGCCAAGTCATTTAATGCAAGTATGCAATGAAGTTATTAGAGGTGCGCACACAACAACAAGAACACGACCCAAAGAATAAGAACAGGTATGACTGCCTAACTCGCAGATTTTATTAATTGAAGAAACTATCTCAAAACATCAATTCGGTACCATGTGATCCCTACCCTACGCAGTATATATAGACTAACCTAGACGCGTTAGACTATAACTAGGATTACATATAGTCTATCCTAAATACTATAAAATAGGTCGAGTTGGACTCCCGCTCCAACTAGGACTTCCTGATTCTGGAAACACGCACTTAGTGATGTAGACTAAAAACAAAGTAATAAAGATAAGTAATTGGATCTGTTGATTCAATAAGAATGCTAGAAACAATTATGCTAATAATCGTTTATTCTAAAGAATGCCCAAAAATTAAGGTAAAACACGGCAACACAACGGCCAGTGATTTAACTTTTATTAAACTGATAACTGTCTTGCTAGGGTTACAGCAGATTCATTAAATAATGACTGCAAACAAAGAAAAACCCTAAAATCCAACGGGCTGGACCGTAGCCCAAAGACAAAGTCTAACTGAAAGTGAAATAAACATAAATGTGTGAAAACTGATTGTAAAAAAGGCTTTTCGGGCCTTGAGAAATCCGCAACCAGCTAAAAGATGGTTACAGCATCGTCCGCATCCTTTTTACGCATGTTTTGACAGGTCACAGGCTGAAAATGGACTAGGGATGCAAAATTTATGCCCGTTTTACTAAACTCCTCTTCGTCACGCGATCTCGGCCCTCCAGAAACAAGTCAGCCCGTTCTTCAACACTTGGGCCTCCATTATTCCCCCCTAGATAGGAGAAATCCATCCTCGAATTCCCAGCTGTATCATCATCTGAAGAATCACCATGGTAAGGCAGCAAGTGCTTCACATTAAAAACATCAGAACAACGAATATGGCTTGGCAAATTCTAACGATATGCATTTGAGTTCATCTTATCCACAATTTCTACCGGACCAATCTTCTTAGCATACAACTTATTATATTCGCCAACTGGAAAATGATCCTTAGTCAAAACAGTCCACATAAAGTCTCATACTTCAAAGTCAACATGTCTCCTATTTTGATCTGCATCCTGCTTGTACTTCGAATTAGCGCGAACCAAGTTGTCACGAACAGATTTATGAACATCATGCAACCCATCAACAAAATCCTACACTTTCTTCGGAACAGACCTAGAAACCTGAGGAGTCATAAGATCAAGAGGACCACGTGGCTGAGCAGAATAAACCACCTGGAATGGACTAAACCTAGTGCTCCGATTAACAACATAATTATGAGAAAACTTAGCTTGATACAACTTCTGATCCCATGCCTTCACATGATCACCCACCAAACACCTTAACAAGTTACCAAGGGACCTGTTAACAACTTCAGTTTGCCCATCAGTTTGAGGATGATAAGCACTACTAAAATTAAGTTGAGTATTCACCATCTTCCACAAACTACGCCAAAAATGACTCAAAAACCTGGTGTCGTGATCAGAAACAATGGAGGAAGGTAAACCATGTAAACGGTACACATCCCTAAAGAAAAGTTGGGCTACATTAACTGCATATGTTGTCTTCTTGCAAGGAATAAAATGAACCATTTTAGAAAAACGATCAACAACAACAAATATTGAATCATTACCCCTTTGAGTACGAGGTAGCCTCAACACAAAATCCATGCTAATATCAACCCAAGGCTACAAAGGAACTGGCAAAGGCATATAAAGTCCTGCATTAGTAGCCGTCCCCTTTGAAACTTGAGAAATACGACACCTCTTGACGTAACGATCCACTTCCTTCCTCATAGTAGGCCAAAAAAAAGAAGCTTGAACCAACTGTAAAGTGAGATCACGACCAACATGTCTTTCACCATGCAACTCCTTAATAATTTGCAAACGAAGACTTGAATCAGGAATACAAAGTTGATTCCCTTTTAATAGGAACCCATCATGCACAACAAAATATGTTTTCTCTCCGGATTGCAAATCCTGTAAAACAACTGAAAAGTATGGATCCACAGTCACCATGTCACGAATGACATCAAGTCCTGGAACATCAACCTGCATGGTTACAAGTAAACTACTCCTCCTGCTTAAGGCATCAACAACACGATTGGAAGCACCAGTTTTGTGTTGTACCACAAAAGTAAATTTCTCAAGAAAAGCCAACCAACGCCCATGCTTATATGAAACCTTATCTTAAGTATGAATATGCCTTAAGGAATCATGGTCAGTGAACAAAACAAACTCCTTACGAAACAAATAATGGTGCCAATGCTTCACAGCTTGGACCACTGCATAAAACTCCAAGTCATAAGTAGAGTACCTGGACTTTGGCCCTGTCAACTTCTCGCTAAAATAGGCATCAGGTCGCCCACCTTGACTAACAACTCCACCAATTGCAACCTTAGAAGCATTAGTATGAAGCTCAAAAACATTAGAAAAATCAGGCAATACCAGGATTGGCGTTGTAGTAAGCTTTTCCTTGACAACTTGGAAAGCCAACTCTGCGTCCTCTGTCCACAAAAATGACTTCATACAGTCTGTCAAAGGGGCCCTAATGGAACTAAAATTAGGGGTAAACCGCCTATAAAAAGAAGCAAGACCATGGAAACTCCGAACTTCAGTAATGGTAGTTGGAGTTGGCCACTCCTAAACAGCTGCTATCTTAGACTCATCCACCTGTAGTCCATCACCAAAAATAACATACCCTAAAAAAAACTTTAGGGGTCATGAACACACACTTCTTCGTGGCTGCATAAAAATTGTCCTTCCGAAGCAAGGTCAAGTACCTGCCTCACATGATTGACATGCTCATTATGAGAAGCACTATAAATAAAAATGTCATCAAAATAAACAACCACAAACTTGCCAATAAAAGGCCTGAGCAGTTGATTCATCACACGCATAAATGTGCTTGGTGCGTTTGATAAACCAAAAGGCATGACCAACCACTCATACAACCCTTCACGGGTCTTGAAAGCAGTCTTTCACTAATCACCAGGTCTAAGACGAATCTGGTAATACCCACTCTTCAAATCCAGCTTCGTAAAAATGGCGGCACCACTAATCTGGTCAAGAAAATCATCAAGGCGGGGAATAGGAAACCTGTACCTCACAGTAATCTTGTTGATGGCTCGACTATCAACACACATACGCCATGTACCATCCTTCTTTGGAGTCAATAGGACATGAAAAACACACGGGCTCATACTCTCACGAACGAGATCCTCAACCTGCATGCGCAACTCCTCATGTTCTCCCGGGCTCATCCTATAATGTGGCCTGTTAGGTAACTGTGACCCAAAATCCAATCAATATGATGTTGTATGTCACACAATGGTGGCAAACCATCAGGTAACTCATTAGGGAAAACATCAGAGAATTCCTCAAGTAAAGGGATCATGGCTTCATGAACTTCACCGTCTTCGAAACCCTCCTTCCCTATTAGTATAAAAACATCACCTCCCACCTCCAGCTCGTCTTCGAACTACGAAAGAGTTAGTAAAGTACGAGTGGGTTTATTAACTACTTCCTTGAGTTTATTTGGCACCAAAGTAATTTTCACACCCCCAAACAGGAAACTATAAGTATTAGTTCTCCCATGGTGAGTTACATCACGATCATACTCCCAAGGTCTACCCAACAACAAGTGACAAGCATCCATATGTATTACATCACACCAAAGATTATCCTTATAAGTTGTTCCTATAGAAAAAGAAACTTGGACACGCTTGGAAACTGTTATCTCCCCACCCTTTTTAGGCCACTGTAACTTATAAGGTTTGTGATGATTTTCATTTTTCAACCTTAATTTATTGACTGCTTCTTCAGCTACCAAGTTATCACAACTACCCGAATCGCATACAAAAGTGAAAACCTTACCCATAATGGTACAAGTTGACTGAAAGATGTTGTGTTTGAGCCAATCATCACCATCAACTTTAGGTGTTAAACAGGAGCATCTTACCACCAAATTCACCCCCACATCTCCAAACACATACTCCTCCTCATACTCAGGTTCTGCATCATAGATTGCGTCTCCCACGTAATCATTATAAGCCACATCATCATCTTCCTCAGGTTTAATAAATAACTGCCTCTTCTTAGCCTTCTTAAAGTCCAACTGTCGGTGACCAGGTTCACCACAGTTAAGCACTTGAACCAAACACTACCGGACGCTTTAGGAACTGATCCAGTATTCTCACCAACTGCTTTAGCCTGACTTGGGGCAAAACGAGATGCCGCATTACTCGAACCAAAAGCACCTGTTATTTCAGGAGAAGACGAACTCCCCACTCATCGGTTCTGCTTCTCAAAAGTTAGTGCACACTTATATGCTTTAGAAAGTGTTATCGGATCAAACATGTTAACAGAATCCATGATTTGGACTCTTAAACCACCAATGTATCAAGAGACAAGATGATTTGTCTCTTGAATTTCATTACTTGCAATTAGTTGGTAAAATTCGGTTGTATAATCCTCAACATACTTGGCCCCATGTTTTAGATTCTGTAACCGTTGGTACATCATTCGCTGGTAGTTATGAGGAATTAAATTATCCTTCATGACCTTCTTCATCTTCTGCCAACTCGTGATCTTTGACTTCCCATCTGTCCCTTGTCAGCTTCAACTGTTTCCACCGCGCGGACGCCCTACCACGTAGCTTGGTAGAAATTAACGAAATCCTTTTATTTTCTGGAACTTCTTTGAATTCAAATACTTCTTCAACAGCTACAAGCCAATCAATGAACTCATCAGGCTTCAAAGTATTAACCTCAGGAATATTAACCCTCATTCCAGTCTCTCAACGCATATCATTATTCCCCATTCGATCTCTCATTCGCCGCCCTACTGACTGTTTATCAGCAGATGAAACATCACCAAACGGATTTTCTTCCAGATCTGCATCTTCACCCTCATGACGGCGATTACGAGGTCTCCTATTACTCATCAAATTGTTCATCTGGTCGGTAAATTGATCAATAATTTGATCGAATCGCTCCTCCATTCTGTCCATTATACTCTGCTCAAATTCCTATTCATTCACATCATGAATAGGCTTAGTTTTCCTTAGAGGCATCTTGATCAAGAACCAGGCTCTGATACCAACTGATGTAGACTAAAAAGAAAGTAACTAAGATAAGTAATTGGATCTATTGATTCAATAAGAATGCCAGAAGCAATTATGCTAATAATCATTGATTTTGAAGAATGCCCAAAAATTAGGGTAAAACACAGCAACACAACGGCTAGTGGTTTAACTTTTAGTAAACTGATAACTGTCTTACTAGGGTTACAACAGATTCATTAAATAATGACTGCAAACAAATAAAAACCCTAAAAATCCCATGGGCTAGACCATAGCCTAAAGACAAAGTACAACTGAAAGTGAAAAATAAATAAATATGTGAAAAACTGATAGTAAAAAGCCTTTTCGGGCCTTGAGAAATCCGCAACCAGCTAAAAGATGGTTACAACATCGTCCGCCTCCTTTTTACGCATGTTTTGACAGGTCGTTGAAAATGGACTTAGGATGCAAAATTTATGCCCGTTTTACTAAACTCTACTTCGTCACGCGATCTCGGGCCTCCAGAAACAAGTCAACCCGTTCTTCAGCACTTGGGCCTCCATCACTTAGCCACATCCAAACTCAGGAATTCTCCAATAATTACCCCCTAAATTTCTGAGCCGTAGAGGGGAACTCTTGCACTCCAAGTAACGATCTCATCTCCTTGAACCTTATGCGCGCCAAGGCCTTCGTTAAAGGATCTGCCCTTTGATTCTCTCTGGATACATGCTCAACAATTACCTGCTCATTCTCCACACATTCACGAATGAAGTGATATCGAGTGTGGATGTGTTTTCTCCTTCCATGAAAGACCGGGTTCTTTGATAATGCGATCGCTGATTTGTTATCATCTCTTATTATCACTTGTGGTCTTTCCAATCCTGTCACTTCCGCCAATAACTCCCTAAACCAAAATTGCTTGACACACAGCTGCAGTAGCTGCCATGAACTCGGCTTCACACGAAGATAATGCCACGGTAGTTTGCTTTTGTGAGCACCACGTAATGGGAGATGTACCAAGGTAGAACACATGTCCAATCGTGCTTAGTCCATCATCAATGTCAACATTATGACTACTATCACTATATCCTACCAATTTCGAGTCTTTACTACCATTGTATTTAACACCAAACGAAGTTGTACCTTTCAGATAGCGTAGGATTTGTTTGATAACACGAGCATATGATTCTCTTGGACTTTTCATTTATCGACTAACCATTCCAACTAAGTAAGTTAAATCTGGACGAGTGTGCAAGAGGTAACGCAAGCAACCCACCACCTTTCGATATTGGGTAGCTTCAACTTCTGTTTCATCTCCCTCTTTTGACAACTTTAGTCCCGGTTCCATTGGACATAAAGTAGCATTGTAATCTTCCATACCAACGTCTTTCAAGATCTTCCTTGCATATATAAGCTAGCTAAATCGCTATACGTCCTAAGGCAAGCTCCAAGAGCATGGAACATAAAGCTTGATAGTACTTTGAAAGAGATTGGTTTTCAACAATGCATGCAAGAAAAGGCGGTTTATAAAAAGGTACACAGTGGAGAATTTATCATTATTGCGGTCTATGTAGATGAATTAGTCGTGACTGGGACAAGCTTGGATCTTATCAATGATTTCAAAAGAAGAATGGCGTCTCAATTTGAAATGTCGGATCTTGGTGAGTTAACTTATTACTTAGGTATTGAGGTCTCACAAGGAAAGGATTGCGTGGAGATCAAGCAATAGATATATGCAAGGAAGATCTTGAAAGATGCTGGTAAGCATCTTTCAAGATCTTCCTTGCATATATCTATTGCTTGATCTCCACGCAATCCTTTCCTTGTGAGACCTCAATACCTAAGTAATAAGTTAACTCACCAAGATCCGACATTTCAAATTGAGACGCCATTCTTCTTTTGAAATCATTGATAAGATAGAAGCTTGTCACGAATAAATCATCCACATAGACCGCAATAATGATAAATTCTCCATTGGGCACCTTTTTATAAACTGCCTTTTCTTGCATGCATTGTTGAAAACCCATCTCTTTCAAAGTACTATCAAGCTTTATGTTCCATGCCCTTGGAGCTTGCCTTAGGCCGTATAGCGATTTAGCAAGCTTATATACTTTTTTTCTCCTCTCCTGGTTTTACAAATCCCTCAGGTTGAAAAACATACACTTCTTCCTTTAGTTCACCATGTAGAAAAGCCGTTTTCACATCCAAATGATGAATCCTCCATCCTTTTTTGGCTGCGAGAGCAATCAATAGTCGTATTGTCTCGAGTCGAGCTACCGGCGTGAATACTTCATCAAAATCTATCCCGGGTTGTCGTACATAGCCTTTAGCAACTAAACGTGCTTTGTACTTCATAATTGAACCATTTGCGTTCCTTTTAATCTTAAACAACCACTTCAACCCAATTGGCACAAAACCTTTATGTAGAGGAACGAGTTTCCAAGTATTATTCTTTATAATTGATTCATGCTCGGTTTTCATTGCTTTAAGCCATTTAGGATTCAACTTGGCTTCATAGTTATTCCTTTGTTCCACGTCAAGTGTTAGCATCAATTCATGCACATTAAGCTAGTAATCTACAAACTTCGTTGTAACACTTTCTTACAGGTTGAACGACGTACCAGGATAGGTGTAACATCACTTTCGTACTCGTCCTTCTCACCATCTGAATCTTCCATATGAGCAGGTGACTCGAATACATGAACGGGGATGGAATTACGGCTGTGAACAGTAGCAAAATTCGTGTTTTGTCCTGGTATTGTAGCATGAACAGTATTCTGTCCGTTTACTGTAGCATGAACGGTGTTCTGTTCTAGATTCGTGTTTTCATCATGTTGCTGCTCCAAATCAGCCTTTTGAGTGACATCCCATACGACGGTGAAGCTATCTTCTTCTTTTCCCGTTAGATTAGAGTTTTTAGCATTCCACTTCCAACCTTTCTTCTCATCACAAATCAAATAGGCGCTGATTATGATCTTATTTTCACGTGGATTATAAAGACGATATCCTCCCGAACTAGGTTCCTTGCCAAGGTATACTAACGGTTTCGACCTATCATCGAGCTTTCTCAAATGCTTTAAGACAATCCTCTAATATGCAACACACCCAAATACCTTTAAGTCTTCAAGGTTCGGTTTCTCCCAATAAAACTTCTCGTATGGTGTAACTCCTACCAATGCTCGCGTAGGTGTTCTATTTATTATGTATGTTGCATGTCGAACCGCTTCACCCCAAAAATAATTTGGTACGCCTCTTGCCTTCATTATACACCTAGTCATCTCGAGTAGAGTACGGTTTCTTCGTTCCACAATTCCATTTTGTTGAGGTGCATAAGGAGCCGTCAACATTCGTGCTATCCCTTCTTGGTCACAAAACCGATTAAAGTCATGTGATGTAAATTCACCACCTCTTTTTTTATTGCCAAACGCACAACTATTATTATATTGAAGAAACTATCTCAAAACTTCAATTCGGTGTCATGTGATCCCTACCCTACGCGGTATATATAGACTAACCTAGACGCGTTAGACTATAACTAGGATTACATGTAGTCTATCCTAAATACTATAGAACAGGTCGAGTTGGACCCCCGCTCCAACTAGGACTTCCTGATTGTGGAAACACGCACATAGCCACATCCAAACTCAGGAATTCTCCAACATGCAACAGGTACACAAACTAAATGCATGTACCTAAAAAAACATTTTTTTTTCGTTAAATATTCATTGTTTTGGAAACCGTTTTATTTCGGCCGGGTCAACCGATTCAACTGTTTTCAGTAATGAGTTATGTTAAATCATGTTTTATGTTTTCAAAAATCGATTATACCCGTCGGGTTTGAAGCAAACTAGGTAAATCCGGGTTTTGATTTTCTGACAAATAAAACAAGTATACTTGCGATGTAATGCATGAAAGGCGCGATAAGGAGCTATGACGTGAGGCATTTTGAATTTTTTTATTGAAGTCTGATTAAATTTATTTTTTTGTAAAAATGACGAAGATATCATGCAATGCCAATTTCTTAACGTAACGTTATTCGCTATGTATAAAACTTTTTGTTAATTCGATAAATAAATATGATATAATTATATAAATGTTTTCATATTTTGTGTCGCCTTTAACCACGCCTTAAAAGGTAAAGATTTCGTTTTGACAGTTAAGTTTTGAGGCTTGGTTATGTCGACACGGCAAGACTCGCGGTATCTATATAACGTTAAAGGTTAAAGTACTGTTAAAGTTTTTACGTTGTTTCTCGCCATTTTTCTGTCTAGTTTTCCCGCCAAGTGAAGAAATTGCAATTACTATTTTACCAACCATATTGTACTAGTTGTAACTTTTAAGTAGTATAAAAGCAGCACTAGGTCCACAGTTTCTAAAAACCATCCCACTATTTTACCAATCATATCCGGTATTTTTGGGTTTCAAAAAAAGCAACAGCTAAAAAAAACAATGCATATTTTCAAGCATAAGCTCGGTTTCATACTTTTGCTTTTATTTTACGACACACATGCAACAAACCTTTATATTATCGGTGAAATAGGTGGTCTCGAAAACATTTGGGGATCACTCCGGTATGCATTATATATTAAATTTTTTAGTTCGGTTTCTTATTTCTGTTTTTTATTGAATTACAATATTTAAAATATAACATTAAAACTCATCACCATAACATTGAATTATTTCATGATTAAATACTAGAGTATGAAAAACTAAATATCAATGAAATTTTCAAAAACTAAATCAAGTTTAAATGACTCGAATAAAAGTATCACACTAGATTAAAAAACAAGGTTAGTCACATTTTTTACACTCTATAACCAGTTTTAAACTTCTTTTGTATAGGTCCTATATTGGGGAGTCAATGATCTAACATATCAAATTACTCTGAGATTTGAAGAGGCATGTGGATGGACGCCCACCCAGTGGTATGATTGGTCTCGTATCCATGGGGAATCCAAATGCTCGTCATCTGTGATTACCCCTAGTGTAGAGATGTGTGTGGAACTCATCGTTGCCAAAGAAAGTGAAAATTATTTTATAATCTTCCGAATATAGCAAAAAGATTTGAAGAGCCTCAAGCAGACGTAGTGTGAGGTGCATGGTAAGGACATGAAAGTATTCATGTACTCCATTGTATTAAAAGGAGATGGCTATCATGCACAGCCCATTAATAATTCTACTTTTATTTGCAACACATATTCAACAAACATTTGTATTATTGTTAAAATAGGTGCTCTCAGAAGTTAACAGCCTATGCGTAATTAGCTAAGTGTATAGTTGATCTCAAGCTTGTTTAGATATGATATACATGTTTCCTTCAAAGTGTTATGTGTGCATGTTCAACTGGCTTATTTATGGTCCCAATCCTATGCAATACAGAAAAAAAAGAATCAAGTCAAGACATAAAAAAAAAGTAGAATTGCAAGCAAGAGATCGAGTAAGAACATACGAATTTATACTTCTATACTAACATATAAAGCATTTGGGACCTTCTTAAAATAGCAAGGCTGAATATTCATATTTTTTTTACCTACTAAATAAAATAAGTTGTTGATATATTCATCAACATTATATAATATAACATTTTCAAACAACTTTTTGTAACAAACTTTTGTAACAACTTTTTGTAACAATATTTTTTATTTTAAATTGAAAAATCTTTTTATTTATTTATTATTTTTATAATCTAATTTCCTTATATTTTTTAAAATTTTGTGCTTTTTAATTCGATATTTATTTTGATATATTTTTATTAACTTTGTCTTTTTCAATTTTAGTGGGTTTTTTAATTTGATTTTTTTTAGAACTTTACAATGAGTAAGAGACTAATATATGTTAGTCTCAAAATTCGTTATTAGGTACTCGCCGCCGTATTGCACGGGTACCGTTCTAGTCAACCTTAAAGTGTTTATCAAATACTATGGTAGCTCACTGTACTAACTAGTTAGTAGTTTTAACTAACATAACTAGCCGTTGAACCAAAGAAAAAAACGAATGGTGTCACGATACAAATGTGGTGTTCAGGTGATTATCTCAGACTTGAAATAATTAACTTTTGGGGAAGGCTGAATTTATATAACTTATTTGTTGAAATTAACTAATATACGCAAGATATTTTTTTATTCCATACCTACGCAACATATTTTCAAATACTTACTCATCTACGCAGTATTGACCAAAATGTGACTTGTTTGACCGGTTACTACTTAGAAAAGTTACAGTTTGGTCCTTTGGTCTGCGTGGACTTCTACCGTTAGTCCTTTGACATTCTTTTCATTAGAAAACTTAGTAATGATACCTTGACTTAAATACACGAATTTTTATACACACTTTTTATACGTGTTATTATATACACGTTTTTATACGCGAGAAATTCTGAACTTTGACAGACGATTTTAGCGTCAAAACTGATCTCGTAGACTCCGAAAATCTCACGTTAAGTCAATGTATACGTTCTCTACAACTTTCACGTTTTATGTTTTTCATGAAAAAGACATTTAGATGGTTAAAACCCTGATTTAAACTATGACAACAATACTAGTATTTTCGGTAATTAAGTAAATCTGGATTTCGACGGTCTCATTTAGTGCTAAAAACTTATTTTTATGTCTCTAAACCTATCAGTGACTAATTATATACATTATATATAGAAAATATTACTAAATAAAGTTTAAAACTTATAAAGATAGTAGTATGATAAAAATGAAAAATTAATAAGCGCATATCGATTCCATTACATATTTGAAAAAATATAACAGTCTCGAAAAACTTCCCATTTAAAATTAAACTCAAACACATAACATGCGTCTAAAAATGTGTATCGAAGTGAGTGTATACAAACGTGTATAAAAACGAGTGTATAAAAAAGTGTATAAAACCGTGTGTATAAAAAAGCGTAAAAAACATTTGACTTAACGTGAGATTTTCGGAGTTTACGGGATAAGTTTTGACGTTGAAATCGTCTGTCAAAGTTTAGAGTTTCTCGCGTATAAAAACGTGTATATAATAACACGTATAAAAAGTGTGTATAAAAACGTGTATAGAAATGTGTGTATTTAAGTCAAGGTATCATTACCAAGTTTTCTAATGAAAAGAATGTCAAAGGACTAACAGTGGAAGTCCACGCAAACCAAAGGACCAAACTGTAACTTTTCTAAGTGGTAACCGGTCAAACAAGTCATATTTTGGTTAATATTACGTATATTAGTAAGTATTTGAAAGTATGTCGCGTAGGTCTGAAATAAAAAAAGTATTCTGCGTACATTAGTTAATTTGAAAAAATACATTACATAAATTCAGCCTTTCCCCTTAACTTTAAATTCGGTAATTCTCCAAAAGTGATGAGTTTGTTAAGACAATCTATTAATACTATCTTCTCGTTCCCAGCATATGTTTCATTATTCACTTGACCAATCGGCAAATGATCAGCACCCTTGTCACTTGATTCATTTATATTGGTAGAATCCCGGAACATGGTGTCCAGGGCGGGTCCTGAGTCCTGTGATGCCTTGGGCGAAACAATAAAAAAATGCCCCTAATAAAAATTGTATACTAAAAAAGTAAACAATAAATAATGCATTATACCTTATGACGAGTTTGTTGTAAATTTCGTTAAAGTGATTTACACTCGATCAAACATTTTCTTCTTTTTGGAAAATGGGTACAAATGCACTCTATATCGATGATAAGTTATGCATCTTTTGTCATTTTAACATAAAAGGTACAATAATCGCTCCTCAAAAGAACAAAGTAACAAAGATTAATTAACTATAAAAACCGTTGTCATTCGTACATTGCGAAAAAAAAAACCGAAATGTACCTAATGTGTAACATTCATCACACATCAAGGCTTGACCAGGAGACATTGGCCTCTCTTTTGTGTCATCAGCTTGACCATCTGAACCTGACTAATATGGACCTGGTTTGTCGACCCGGGCCCAACTAAAAGATGATAAGTGGGATTCAAAAGGTTGTTTATAACAGTAGGGCAAATACTATTATTTATACTGCGATTCAAAAGGTTGTTACATTGACAGTTACGGTAGACAACTTTCGAACCTTTTGACCTCATTTGACCGACTCATCTTGTAACTAAACTTTTTGCCTCAAACCTTTCGAATAAGCTAAATTTTCTAATGTGAATGCATAATGACCTATCTTTCCTTTAGCTAAATTTTGCGTGTTGCCTTGTTCTAATTCTTGAATGAGTAAGCTATAATTATATAGCTGAACGCAACCGCGCAGCTTCGTGTGCATACACCACCGGAAAATACTAGAGATGGTTCTATTTCGGTATTTCCGCTAGTGAATGTGGGGTGCTCACTATGACCGAACACATATAACATATTATAAACACTTTATATGTACCTATTTCTAATGTGAACCTGTTTTGATTGTATATGTCAAACATAGCAAAATATTTTTGCAGATGTCACCACTATGACCGAGCACATATAGAAGGTTACAAGAAGAACATTCTTAGACATGTCTTGTCTTGGTCTTTTCACAACAAATTAAGAATGTTTGTTAGAGGTGGTTTAGCGTTTAACACTTTGAGCTCATTTTTGGAAGTTGCTTTCTTAATTTTTATTCCAGCACAAGTGTTTCCCGCTATTTGGTTGTTTCTGCTTTCCCACCAAATGCAGAGAGTGCAATTACTGTTTATAACTAGGGTCGACCCGGATTTCAAAACATTGTTTATAACTAGGTGAGTACCCGCGCATAGCGGCGGAAACTCCTAACGGCAGATAACTAACGATATGCGATATCGTTGTAAGTTTTTCGTGTAAAGTTTAAAAAGAAATGAATCAAATCAGTTTAACAAATACATAAGAGATGAATAACAAGAATTCTTGAAATTTGTGGGGTATTCTTGATTGGTCCTTAGTTAAATATAGTGTAAAACCGTATCTCTTTTGTTAATAAGCTCCAAAAGACTATCAAATTCTTATTGATAACATCTTATAACGCATTATCCGTGATTGACCAAATCATTGATACAAATAGTATCTAACTACCAAATCTATCTTCTAAATAGCTTTTGCAAAATAGAAAAAAAAGTCTTGAAAAGGTCAAGAAAATGATCTTACTGCACCAATAAGGATTATTAATTTAATCATTTTCTTCCGGTAAATAATATTCAAGTATTTAAAAAAATTGGTTTAAATTATCAAGTTGCAATTAGTTAGTTACCAATATCTGATTATACGTTATTAAATTAAAAAATAAATCAAAATTATAAACTGAAAAGCCTCTTCTTAAAGAACCTAAGGAATTCAACCTACTTTAAATTTCCAAAGACTTGCGGAAAGAGAGAACAGGTCTCGCCAGCCTACTCGTTATCAATGATCACGTTTTGCTTTATAATAAAACAAACATTGCAAAATCAATAAGTAAGATAATGTATTGAGCAATAACAAAATAAACAATACAAAGTATAACTTTCTATGGTTTTAAATCCAAATAATCATTAACTTTAATGTTTCTTTATAATATTGAGCAATAACATATTCATGTAAGAACATTAAAGGAGATTTATGCATTCCCACTCTTTGTTACAAACGGGGATACATGCCCACGCTTCGTATCGGGTTTCTTTCTTTTATGTTGTGTTCGACACGTGAGCAAATGGGTTAGTAATAAGCTCATGCATAAATTAATACCAAAAAGGCATATCACAAGACATGGAAAATGGATGAAAATGAGTTGAAGTGCTTAAAAGTGAATATTAAACAATAAAAAAATAAGGTTCAACTTTTTTAATGGAGTACAGATATGAAGAGAAATGAGCTTTATGATCCGGGTGATATTCGCAATTGGCAAGAACCGTTCTTGTTCTCAAACAATATTCATAGGTTCACGGAGATCAGATTTTTTCGTGAAGGGAAAAGATCGAGTTTGAAGCCCGACTGCCCATATTTTAAACTTATCAGTGATCGTAGTATAGAAGGAGCAGGTGCTTTGTCCCTTAAATCCGCAATTCCAGAACAATCACATTTCAATAGCAATTTATCAAATATACAACATCCAAATAAGACATAAACATGAAGGGTAAGCAATAATCTAATTATATCTAAAGGTGCACATTATAGCCTATAATTCGTTGTTTAAGGCTCTGGCTTCACCACAAACTTTTTACATTTTATTTAAGTGGTTGTTTATATGCGCGAGAAATACGAGATATTTTTTTCATGTCAGAATTACGCATAAAATGTCCTTTTTCTACTCATTTTGAGAAAATGAGGCATGTAACTAATATTAAGCTACTGTTCATGGTGAATATAAGGTACCATTGGAGCCATAGCTTGGGTTCAAATCTAATATTTCTAAAAACTAATATTAGTATAATATATGCTGTCACTCATGGTTTCGCAATTATTTATTTTTCTCAATAATGATGTTAAAAAAATCTATCTTTTTACTTTGTTTTTATAAGCATAGTATAAATGTTTGTAAACTTGTTTTTGTTTGTTATATTAATAAGCATATTTTGTGGTTCTTTTTTTAGAACGATAAATGTTAGTGGTTAGTGGGTCGAGTCGTGTAATGACATCTAAGCGGAAAATGTCTTCTTTGATCCCTTGCCTACTTATGTTTAACTCTTTATCCGCTTCACCTGAAAGACCGGCAAGTCTTGAACCCAAGAACTCCAAGAAACATTCCCTTAAAAAAATCAATTAGTGAAACCTTGTGACCAACTTTATAGTTTTTGAAAAAAAATCAATTTTTTTAACTGTCGATATGAATTAGTTTTGCTCCTAATTGTACACGTCAAACTTAAATGACTTTGACATTAGTTGTAGAAAAAAAAACAATTTGCCTTTTTTAAAAAGTATATGTTTTTAGTAGTGATTCGAAATAGAGGTTTCTTTAACACAAGCAAAATTGAATATAGAATTGTTGTATGTTCCTTTAAACAATATCTTATTGTCAGCCAGACTAAAGATCATATGCGGTATTGTGAAGAAAATACCAACACCACAACTATCATATAGACAGGTCAGTTAATATTTTTGAAAAAGTAACAAAAATTATGTCATCTCAATGGTAGAATTTAAGACTAAGATAATAAAAAAGAAACAATTCTTTATGCAAATGGATCACATTTTACTACTCGTTAAATCAACCCTCATTCTTCAATGAATCAAGTTTTTTGACCCATTGGATAACATATATGGAAATTGTTTAAATCAAGACCACGTACACTATCAAAAAACAAATTTTCTACGTGAACAGTGATTGGAGTGTGCACACTTGAGATAGCTGGTGTCCAGTGGCAGAACCAATAGTGGGAGGGTTAAAATATTTTTTTTGACAATAGCGGCCATACTTATAAAGAAGAAAAAAAAATTAGGAACGAAATAGTAAATAGAGAATTATTATTTAGAGAATGAATGATTTAAATGGATTTAGAGTGTTGAATGTTATGTTTTGGTGTGTTAGTGGGAGGCAATTTGAGTTTCCGACATGGGGCATTTAAAAAACGTTCAACATTTTATAAAAATTACACTAAAATTTCATCGTTTTTGTATAGCTATATTTAACTCGTAATTAATTATGCAACTTAGTTATAGTTAACTTGCCTTTTTGGACCCATACATATACATGTCAAAGACTCACACATATAAACTGGTGGGTCTTGCTTAGGACTGCCTAGAAGTACAACACATCCTTATTATTTTAGATGAGAGATATGGTTGTAAAATACTAACACATCTTACGGTATATGGCTGTACAATGCTTTCCATTCGGGTAAGTTCACGAATAACTTCGTTAATAGCTGGTCGTCGTTCTCACTCCTCTTTTAAGCATGAGAAAGCTATTTCTTTGAACCGGCCGACTCTCCGATAACTATTTGCTTGTAATGCAAAATAATACAAATATAAGATAATTGTAGTCCCAGTAAGTTACAGATAAACAAAGCATCAAATTCGTTTTTAAGTAAGCTTTATATATTTTGTATTTTCCTGAAATGCAAACTTTTATGTATGTCGGTCTGTCCCCTTTTCCTTTCTATTCACAAACCTGTATTTTGAGTGCTTGCTATTTCTTCCGTTGCGCTAGTGCTCATGACATGAACAACATACTATGGTGTAATCACAAAAACAGCCAAACGAATTGGTTAAGCAGTAGCCTCAACTTCCAGCTTCAAAAAATATAGACACAGGTTATTACTTGTTTAGAACTACAATTAAACCAGCATATGGCTATAGCTGATGATAAAAAAACAAAAATAGCTTTAAGCTTGTCTAATCAAATATAAGAAATAAATTTGATATCAACTCATTAAAACATCAAATGCAGAGCCTCTATAGTCATAATCTAATACATGCAGAAGCTTGATCACATGTTTTATAAAGCCTATCCAATATCTTAATAATGCCGTAATAGAAACTTGATCAGCTTTTTATCAAATTAAGAATCTCCTCGGGCTAATAATGGCCTTAAATCGTTCTCTAATGAGGATCATGATCAGGATACAAAACAAAATATGAATTACTATCTTTTAATTTAGCGACATGAAAACCTTTGTTCCTCTTAGAAACTATGAAGTATAACCTTATTTGTATACACATTTGGCACCATTCCTAGACAATAAACTATACCCACAAATAATAGCAGTGAATATAGATGTTGCAACCTGGAATAAGTACTATACATGTTACATGTACCTTGGGACGGGCGTATCAAACCAACACGAACGTAGAAGTTAAATGAATACTAACCCATTAAATCAGGCGAGCATTATATTATCCCGGTAATGTAAGCTCTAGAAAAGAAGTCACAAACCTAAGTATATATTGGATGGGGTAGAAAGATGTTTATCAAAGTGACCCAAAGGGGAATCATGCTCAAGTAAAATCTTATAATGAAGGTGTTAGAGAAGGTGCATTTGATTTGTTTTTGAATTCAGTAAGTACTCTCAAATTTGAGCACAAAATTCTCATCAAGTTCACTCCAAAACATTAAAATATGCCACAGTTCCCATGAATAAAAATTTTCAAGAGTTTGATTCCATGTAGGTATGTGACCAGTTCCTTATAACGTTTTTTAAGCTATCAAGTACTGTGCTCAGAAGTTTACAGCATCTTCAAACTTTTTAAGATTCTTAAGGTGTGGAGTTGAGATCTTGAAATTTAACAAACCCACCATAGTATCCCATTTGCTGGGCAAATTAACATTATTACAATACACCCTAAAGCAATATATTACGTGTGTCAATTAGATAACAGACCTTGCTTTATAGGTCCAAAAATTCAGTCTCAAGCTCTGCTACTGTTTCATTTAAAGGCAAAATCCGAACATAAACAGAATGACCATCAGCCTTTGAAGGTTTCGCATGTGCCAGACATATGATAGCCAATCCAACACCTGATCCAAGCTGTTATCATAGGCAAGACAAACATGTGCGTGTACACTGTTGTAAAGTTTTACTTTGCATATTGACCAAATCTTTTAGTATGATAGAATAAATAAGTAGTTTCTTGACCTGTTTGGATGGCCCTCGTGGTTTTCTTTGCTGAGATTTTCGAGTAAATATATTGATGGCTGGCCTGAATTCAAACAAACCAATGATTATATTCAAGTCAAAGTGATTATTAACGGTCAAGAAGAAATGGGAGTACACCAATCAACTTCCATGATAACTACACAGTAAATAATAGCACCTAACATGATTACAAAACCAATATATAATACGCCATTTCAAGTGTTTACAATGAGACGTTGCAGTTGAGAATTTTAAACTCGTTTTGCATCGCAGAAAATGATGTTATGACAACTCCACCAAAGTTTCGCATTTTCACAGATTATCAAATAAACAAACGTACATGATCGTTCTCTTTTTAGTCCTTTCACCATACCAGTTTACCTAAAATGGGTCGATGTGCGTTGTTTTTATCTTAAGTATTAAATTCTTAAGCCTTAAAAGAATGGTTATAAACTTCTTATTCTCTATGTTTATTAAATGGAAAACAAAATTACAATTCTATTTCTATACTTGTTGAGGTCAATTTACTTATAAGTTGGTTGGTCAACCGGTATCCGTGCTAGCTACTGGTTTTGGGTCCTATCATATCAGCTAATTGCCAGCAATGGCCCTAAACTATATTCAATGTAACTTAGAAATTAAACCGGCACAAGTGATCATACATGAACACTATTTACCTTCTTTTTTAATAGAGTTACATCCCTCTGTACTCGTACCAACAGACCGGTTTGTCGCAACACGCCTGCGAACATTCCTTTGAGTAAATTGTTGTTCAGACTATGGCATATGCTAGTTGTGACTGATGCATCTTTTATGACAGTTGGGAGTGGCTTGAGTAGATCCACGAACAACTATACTTGTGGCTGAAAAAAAGAAGGAAAAGAAAAAAAATCAACCTAAGCAATTCATAAAGCTTTCAGAAAAACACGAGTGAAATATAATACAACTTACTTGCAGAAGTTTCGACAGTTGTTACTGTCTTTTACGTGTTGATAATCATGGCGAGAGCTGGACTATTGCAAAGCTGTTAATTATTCCAACCACGGTTGCGCACGTTTTGTTGACCGAACTCATGCGGTAATTGTGACTCCAATGGTCTTCCAGTAGCCACACTTTTAAGAAGTCCACGACTGGATCCAGAAGATGCATCAATGTTTGCAGACGACCCTAAAAGAGAATGAAGGAAAACCTCTTAAAACACTGGACTGCAATATGTTAGTAGGAAAGCTTTTCGTTAGCTGCAACTTCGTTTTGACCAAACCACATAAATAAATCATGTACCTTATGCGTCATATGCTACATCACAGTCAAACACAAATCCAAACACCCCTGCATCATATGTCAATGGGTAGAATTTGAAGTTTACTAAGAGGAGACAGGTTAAACGGTTAAAATACGTCCAATGTATACTCAAGCCCACCCTAACATACTGGTTTACTCAAAAGATGGTCCAACTACTAAAAGTTGTAGTATCTTAGTGATATCACATATTTGATACGAAAAAGTAGAGAAAGTTGCTTCAAAAAAAAATTACAATCCAACCAATACTTAACTAACTTGAGACTAAAGAGCACCTAAATGTCAACACCCAAACATACCTTTTTAATGACCTTATAACGAACCTCTTCTAGTATAATGAAAAGAATATCAAAATCTAATATAGTTGCAGTAAGAACATCAAACATACCTCTTTTAGAAATGAGGTACCCATCTGTGCAGCTATTTAAGCAGGAATAGAACCACGTGGATAAAAATACTTTCTATCCTTCATGTCGATTCAATGGTAGAAATAACCTTAGTTAGTGAATCTTTATCACCTCTTTAGAAATAACGTAACCATTTGCATTGCACCGGTTGAAAGTTCTGATCACTTGCTAATATGGCCCATAAATACTTGATTTATACTTCACATATCGTGGATAACAGTTCTTCTTAGTGCACCAGTAAAATCCATAGTCACTGATATATCTTCGGCCACAATTTGCAAGCTTTCATCTTGGAATCCTGAAAAAAAGGATTCAAATTTATTACCATTATTTTTCATATATCAGACCCCATCTAAATCAACTATTAAAAACATCATACACACGCATTGTGGCATCATTTCTAATTATATCAAACGTAATTTTTTCGACTTGATCATGAACATTCTTATTATTGCAGTTTTCGTTTTGATTTTATCACCAAGCTTGTCTCGTGCAACAAGTACTGTTGTTTTCATAGTAAGGGGCTCGCTATATATATATATATATATATATATATATATATATATATATATATATATATATATATATATATATATATATATATATATATATATATATATATATATATAATCCTAGCTCAAGTTACCTAAACCTATGTATACAACTATAACTGACGACCCGCTGCGCAGCCCCGTCCCCACCCCTTTTCCCACTAACTTAATCCTTTATGATCGTGATCTATTGTGGCAATTCACACTAATCAAGGAGGAAACAAACAAAAAGGTGTAGCTTTTTTTAAAAAATGACACATTTATCAACAAATTTGAGTTTTCAACAAACTTCTGTCACAAAATAAAAAAAACCCAAACACTCCAAAGCTATACATAACCTTTAGCAATTGCAATAAACCAAAGAAGGGTTACATTTTGATAAAGAGTCCCATACACCAATTTAACATTTGTCAAACACACCAAAGAGACTGGCAAGAACAATCAATTCCATTCAACGAATCATAATAAACTCAAATTCATTACGATTTCTAACTGAAAACTAAACGTCACTTTAAAGCTATAAGTTTTGAATCTGACTATTTATTGTCTACTAAACTATGAAGAATGTCAACAAACAACTAACATTAGGTTGGTTTATAAAACTAACTACGCAACATAATTTGTTTAAGTGTATATAGTGAGCTTATGGCTTTGTTGGTTTACGCTTTATATTTCATAATACCCTGTTTTTTTCTTTATGAGAACCTTGATTTTATCATACCCTATTTTTTCTTTTATTCAAGTTTTCACACCAGCGACAACACTCCTTTTGCTCTCCGTCGCCGCACACCCATCAATATCGTCACACACCTTGAATGGTGGCATCGAAGCAACAAGCGGCAGCGAAGCATGAGAAAAAAAGAGATGTGAGAGATGAATGTATTCTGGAATAAATGTAAATGGACTTCAAAATGACATTAAAAATATGAATCCGTGATTTCAAGCAATACAATATATCCACAAAACTAACAATCAAGATCATAAAGGAAAAAAATGTATAAAATCACATCATATATAAACCATACAAACATTACCAGTAGATAGGTGTGAAAATGTATAACTCTATTCAGTGCATCCTCATCCTCTTCCTTCAGCTTCCAAATAGACATCAACCTCAACCTACAACACTCGAAAAAAGAGTAAAATTAAAAAAATAATGAACTTTGTTTAATGTCATTTCCAATTGCACCCCGCAAAACTATACACGCTATCAATGGGAGACTACGAAGCCACAACCGGCTAGGTGATGGCGTCAAAAAAAAACCTTTAAATTTGATTGATAATTATAAAAACTCAACAAATACCTCAAAACTTGAAAACCCCTTTGGGTGGGCTCGGTTCCGGTGGTCGTAGTTCTATGGTTAATGTTGTTGTTTTTGTGATGGTGGCGGGATTCCGACGGTGGTGGTGATGGGTTTTGATGGTGGTGAGGATTTGAATCAAGTTTGTGTTTTATGATTTTGAAACTGGACTTATTTTGATTTTCAAAATGAACCGTATGAAGAAAGCTTGGAGATTTGAGATTTTCATTGATGTTGAAATAGTTTCCTTCTATAATTATTTGAAATTTATTCACTTGTGACGTACAACTATTTTCCACTGTAGGTTTCTTTTTGTGGAAATTTTGTTGAAATATTGAGAATGTAATTAAGGCAGTGTTGAGAAAAGTTACTAATTATAGGAATGAAGATTTTTTTGAAAACAAAGATACATACTTTATAAGTAGTAGAGACTAGGGCCAAAAACAATATACACCCGCACCTCTCTCTTCTCCCTACCAGTCACCTCCTTCACCTCCACCCTTACAATAAACCTGCAACATGACCAATTTATCCATTAACAATAAAAAACAAAAACGTTTTTCCACTTTTCATCAATTTTAATGCCCAAAGAGAGGTTTTGAAAGTTTATCTTTTACATAACAACCCCAACGCGTGTTGGTCGGCCAACGCAACACCACACCACAACAGTGTAATAACGTCGGGCAGCGTCTGCCAAGGCCGTTTCCAACACTACTACACCCAATGCTCTAGATAGTTCATGCATACCAATCAATTGAGAAGTTAATAGTAACACATGTTACGCCTTTCCAAGAATATAAATGTTTGCTTCTGGCACATAACATTAAGCTTTATTACCCGACTACAAATAGAATTTCATAAATGTTGAGCAATAAGAAAATCTACATCTAAGTCGTGTAATTGGAAGTTGAGAGCAAAAGAACACACATTAAATTTCAACTAATCAAATTGAATGAAGATATATACTATTTTAAGCTTACTTGTATCAAACATAACATATATCAAATGTTTCAAAAGATTATTATAAAGGGAAATTTGCATATGTATCCAACTATTTTCCTATAATACACGTATTTAATATATAATTACAATATGATTAAAGCGCGATTTGAGAAAATATGCATATATGAAGGTTTACTTGGGTATATTTACAATTGCCCCTAACAAAAAAGTTAAAACTACTCTTTTGAAGTGCTACGTATTCTATTTTATTTTAAGTATTATTATTATTATTATGTATTCTATTCACCAAAATCCTTTTCTTAAACTAAAATACAAATGAACATTTTTTTGGAAAAATGAACTTTGTAGACAATTATTTTCAGACCAGAAAAGTATATGTTGTGATATTTTATATACTTATTTTGACCAAAAATAACTATCCAACTCTCTATTTTAATATTTCTTATAGAGTACAATGAAAAATAAACATTTATTCTAAGACAACTTAATAATACTAGATGTGTATATGTGCATAGCTGCGGAAATTGCTTGTATATACAGTAATGTTGAATGTTAAAACTTGCAAGGTGTAATGTTTCAATTAGGCTAGACGTGTACCAGTCATAGTTGCGGATATGGATTAGCGGCAAATAATTAGCAATATGATATTCGGTGGTCAAACTGGTAACCCGTTGACTTGATCGGGTTGACCTGGTGGTCGAATCCGTGACACGGTTACTCGGACGGGTTGAACCGGTAGTTGAACTCGTTTCGAAACCGTGACCTGACGATCAGGTGACCATGTGACTCGATTAGGTAGACTGAATGATCGATCCTGTGACCCGATGAATTTTTTTTGAACGACTAGTTAATTGTTAGTGATTCGAGCTTGCAGTGACATCCAATTAGGCAGTATGCAAGCCTCAAACCTTTCGCCTTATGGGATAAACCTCACTCCTGCATCTATTTTATTCCGCCCCTGAAGGTACTTGGTGAGGCTCGAACCCAAGACCTCTCCAAATATACCTCCCCAAGGATATCTTGGTGGCCAACTGTGCGAGTTGACTTGGTGTCCTATCCAGTTTGATGACTCGACCGGGTTAACACGATAGTCGAATCCGTTACCCAGTGACTCGACCTAGGGGTGTAATCAAGCCAAGCTTTTATCAAGCAAATCGAGCTCGAGCTTGGCTCGATCAAGCCAAGCTTTTATCAAGCTCAAGCCCAAGCTCAAGCCCAAAAAATAGCTCGAAACTATATCAAGCTCAAGCTCAAGCTTTTGATAGCTCGGCTCGAGTTCTTATCAAGCTTTTTCAAGCTCTATCAAAAATATGTTTTTATGATGAAATTATATAAGAAACTAATTGTTAATTTGAGTATTAACCTAACTTTAAGGACTAATTTTATAAATAAATAATATATTTCATAAGGACTTTTAACTCTGATTACATTTATATTTTAGTTCTTTGTATTTTAAATGATTCTTTATTTTTATAAATTTAATTATTGCATTTACTCGGTACTTGGTGAAACACAATATATGTATAAATATTTTTTGTACTCTTCTTAATACTAATTGCAACGTGTCTAAATTGTGCTCGCATTCACATCATGCAATGGCTTTTGGGGCCTTAATCGTATTGGAGTGCAAAAC
This sequence comes from Glebionis coronaria, assembly GCA_025667525.1. Classification (NCBI taxonomy): domain Eukaryota; kingdom Viridiplantae; phylum Streptophyta; class Magnoliopsida; order Asterales; family Asteraceae; genus Glebionis; species Glebionis coronaria. Next base: position 10,665,473 of record CM046882.1, read on the forward strand.
ACATTTTAAAACCAAGATTGTACGATTATTTTGTTATTGGTTTTATTAATGTTAAATAAATCAAATTTGTTTTAAGTAATGATTTTTGTTTTTTTTTATTTTTATACATATGTTTATTGATGAGTTTTATTATAAAAAATTTGTACACATTCAAGCTTTTCAAGTCAAGCTCAAGCTTTTATCAAGTCTTATCAAGCCAAGCTCAAGCCTGGATTGGTAAAGCTTGACAAGCTATCAAGCCAAGCTCAAGCCTACAATTTTATTATCAAGCCAAGCTCAATCCCTACTAAGCTTTAGCTCGGCTCGGCTCGATTACTCCCCTAACTCGACCCGGTTGACCTGGTGATTGATCCCGTAACCCGTAACTCGAACAGATTGACTCGACGGGTCTAGCTGACTCGATAACATTGTGTGAATTTTTTTGTTAAATACTTATATTAAGAAATATTGAAAATTCAACATTTTTAACAAAAAGATACACATTTTATATATTAATACAGATAGGAGTGATAAAATTGTAAAATACTGACGAAGCAATTTATTAATTTGAACACTTTTTTGACCACCAAGCACAAGAAATTGGCAGTTTTTCCCGTCATTTGTCATTTGTTGTTTTAACGCTAGATGGAATGAAAACTAAACTCACAAATGTGATGTTAGCATAACTTCAGCTTTATTTCTCCACTCTTCAATCTACCTTTCAATCTTAATGGCGGGTAAAAAACTCACCGCCACATTATACCCCAATAAGTACCTAACACATTCACAAATTAATAAAAAAATAAAAAAAGGATAAATGAAACCCACATTGTGTAACTCGGCTAAGTGAGAAACTTACTGGTTAAAACAGAACTCACACATAATTTTTATCATACAATGACAACTCACGGGTCCTAAGGCCAAAAGGTTGGTGTACATTTATGCAACAAAGACATTAATGTTATATCCAACAAAGATATTAATATTGGGTCATTAAATATCCACAACAACATCTTTTTCATTTATATATCAAGAACTTTTTCTACTCAAACACAAAACACCATCATCTCAGTATTACATGTTTGCTCATTATACAACCACTAGTCTCTCTTCAATACATTTTTACAAACATAAGCCCGATCGAAACTCACACCGCATATACTCCAACCCATTTATTTTACGACACACATTCAACTAACCTTTCTATTATCATTGAAATAGGTGCTCTGGGAATGACAAGCTTTTCAATTATTGTTTGGATTGTTGTATTGCTACTAAATACGTGGCGATGTGAACAAGTAGCATCGTCAATCATCCCCGAAAAACTAAACCAAGAACTAATTCATACACTGTTGGGAGAGTAGTCGGTGTTGTTATAGTGGGCAACATTGTGGTGCACATGTTGGTGTTGGAAGTCAGAGTTCACTCGTACTAGATGGACAAAGCCAAGATACATGTACCATTGAATATATAAGTGAACCTTCTCCCCGATCTCAAGTGTTAGTGAGTCAAACGATGATGCATAAGCAAGATACATAGGTGATGATATAGCAACAAAGTCAAGTACAACAAGTGGTGATGTGAATGGCCTATATTTTAGTACAATGTTTGTAATTCCAACCAATTTCATGTTTTAGTAGAATGTCTATAATTCAATTCCATCTAAGGCTGTCAACGAACTGAATGTTCAGTAAATCATTCGTCGTCGATCGTTCGACAAAAAATTGGTATATGTTCGTTTATTTAATCAATGAACAAACATTAACAAGATTTTTGGTCCGTTTTGTTAAACGAGCAAACATGAACAACTATTGCGTTTGTGAACGGTCGATTATATTCGTTCGAATAAGTTCAATTAGTGAGTTCGTTTATACTCGATTTTTTTGGTTCAATTCACATATCAAATATAAAAAAGAAGTTATTAAATAAAATAAATTGGGTATTTTAAAGAAATCTAACAATACTATAAACTATATACAAAGTATTTCAAAAACATATGGATCGTTTAAAGTAAAAAACTATAATTCCGTACACGTTTACGTCTATATATGATCATTTTTGTGCTTTTACGTTCGTTTAACTAATTAATTCACGAACACTAAATAAACGAACATGAACAAAAATTTTGTTCCGATTACATGTTCACGTTCGTTTATTTTTTCGTTTAAAGTTGTGTAAACGAACATGAAAAAAATTTCGTTCGCGTTCGTCTGATTCGTTTACAACCCTAATTCTACCTTAGTGGAAAACATCAAAGTCTACATATGTGGCAAGAGTGTAAAAGTCCTTTTAAAGGCCAACTTTCAAGTCCACTTCGGACTTCAGGGGCAATTTTCTTAGTCCACTCAGGTCACAAATGGATATGTTTAGGCTACGTGTGCTTGTTTTTCATGAATAAATTGACTTGTTTTAAGACTGATTTATGTATGTTTGTATCAGGGAAGGTTATACACTGATGGTCGTCGATGCTAAAGCATAGGTTGCACGTTCAGTGATAATTAGCATATTACGTAATTACTAGAGCCCGATTTCATTAGTATAAGCATAAGTTTTAATGACTAAGTTTCTACGAATGTGTCTAAACCTGCAAATTCAATTGAAAATAAATGCATACATAAAGAAATCTACCCCAGACGATAGAGTTCTTTATCGTTGTGTTAAAGAATATCAACAAATTCACTAAAAGGTAAAGACAAATGGACTAAAATTAACCTACAGAAAATACTTGTGGGTCAAATACTGTTTAAATCACTGAAAAAGACTTCGTATCAAAATCATATCATCAGACTTATTGTAACACCCCATTTAATAGGATAGGATGCTACAGTAAATTATGGCGTATCATCAATGTAAAACCCGCATGCTTTTACCATGAATAGTACCCTTAAGATCGTACGTACTAGATTAAAACTTCCTTTTATAGTATGATTACGTTCACGTATAAGAATTGTAAGTATTACGTACGTGTTAGAACACGATAAGTATTTATTACGTATGAACACACAATAATTATTTTAAACAATAATTAATCACCAACATGCGATCATGAAATCATGAACGTAACTTAATCACGAGCTAATATTAATTACGTATATATATTTATTACGAACACGAATAAATATATTAAGTCACGGTTAATATTTAACGAGAACACATAAAACACGAACACGACTAAACACGAACGAACACTAAAATAAATAGACTCGGAAAAGGTACGGGTACCCCATGTGGGGCCCGCTTACCCGCGGCTACATCAAAAGGGATGGGCCAAGCCCATCAAATTTTACTAACAAGAGGGTTAAGGTAAATCTTTTAGTCATTTTTCACTTTACAGTAAATTAACAAAAACACTAAAAAGATTTTTCTACGTCTCCTTGCTCTCTCTTTGGCCGCCGCATATACAAGACACAAAGGGGGTGTTCGTTTAATTTTGATCTTGAATTTTGTGCAAGTGTTCGTGTGTGTTCATCCTCGTTTGATCCACGCATTCGGTATACCTTTTTAATCCTTTTCTTTTATGTTTTGATTTAATAAATTAAACAAGATCATGATGTTTTTAAAAAGCTAATTAAAAACAATAATTAAACATGTAAATGGTTATGGGGTAAATCAAAACATGGGAATTAGGGGTGTTTGATGTGGCCGGCGCCTAAACCGAACCCCCAAGGGGTCTCGGTTTGGCTTATGGACCACCACCGAGACCTCATGGTCTCGGTTTGGTGGTGTGGGTCCCACGGCAGCAGCAAACAGGGGAGAACCCCGAAGTGGTTCGGGGTATGGTGTCGATTACGGGTCTGGTTCATGGTTTCTAGTCACGATCTGGTTCATTGTTTATGTTAAGTTTATGATTTTAATAGTTATATGTTAAAAATTAAATTAATAAAATATGACATATTAATTTGATAAACATGACTTAGGTTATAGTTTAATTATTAGATCATGGATTTTTAACCTAAGTATTTATTTTTTCTAGACTTTATAATTAATTAATTATTAAAAATCATGGTTATAATTAATTAATTAACATGACTTAGGTTATATTGTTAGTAGTTAATAATACATGTTTTAACCTAATTATTTAACTTTATTTAATTAAAAACATGATATATTTAATTAAATACTTTTAACCTATAGTTTATTTAAATTACATGTAATAATTAATAAACTATACCTTATATCAATATGACTTAGAAAAATAATCAGAAAATACTTAAGCTTATATACTTAGCTTATTTAACCAGCTTATATCTAATTATGGAAACTTTCTATTTTTAGAAACTTATTTAATTAAGGCAGCTAATCTATTTATGGAAACTTTCTATTTTTAGAAACGTATCTATTTTAAGCAGTAATTCTATTTTTGAAAACTTTCTATTTTTGGAAACTTTCCATTCTAGAAACTTTCTATATTTGAAAACTTTCTATTTTTGGAAACTTTCCATTTTTGGTAAATTTCTATTTTTGGAAACTTTCTATTTTAGGAAACCTGCTATTTTTAGAAAGTTACTTATTATTACACAGTAAGTATAATAATACATGAAATACAAGTAATACTTAATCAGAATAGACAGAATATAAGATAAACACAGTTTAAAGCTTAAAACGGTAAAACATGAAATGAACATATAAAATAAGCTAAGACATGACATAAAACCAGTTACGTATTTAGTAATCAGATACTTATACACGTATGTATTATGTAGCATTAGTGATACCGAAGTAGGACTCTCCTCAGTTCGTCTTCTTCGTTCACTGGACATAAGGTATGGATTCCCGTCCTTTCAGTATGGACATTCTTTCCTTATTAGGATTCCCCATATGCAGCCAACAGTTTTCCCGTAGTATAAGTTTATATGTTTGATTTGCTTATGTTTAATTTAGAATACCTATAGCCATATACATGCATGACCAGTTTCACCTAGTTATGGAGGTACCATAACCATAACACTAGAGGCACTAGTGTTATGACTTCCCCACGGCAGAGTGATTGCTCGTGGCGTCCCTTCAGCTTTTGGCCATATTATTATATTTATCATGTGGGGCGTATGGGTGCATCCTAGTTACATGTTTTCAGCAGATTACTCAGTGTGAATGTGGTGTGTGCCTTGCATCCTTCACAAGGAGCTGATCCCTCCTACCCAAACCAGTATATTAAATTAGAGGCAGCCCCTCTAATTTGCATGATGAGGTCACCCCTCCAAGTATTCATGCACGGTGGATTTTCATGACCTATATTGGCTAATGGTAGAATATGTTAAACAGTTTTTATAAGATAAACATAAGGCTTTTCAAACTATAAAACCAGTTTTACCAAGACTTAACCGGGTTATTCGGGACTTAGTTTCTTCTGCTGTTATATGCTTAGATGCTTATATTATTCATGCTTTATTGTACATCCGTGCACTGAGCGTATTGCTCAGCCGTTTTCCTTTTCTATGTTCCCAAAACGGCAGGTACTCAGGGACGCTCGTAGACTTTAAGCGTACGTGCATATGGACTGGAAGCTTTCTAGCCTTTCTTTACTTTATGCATTATCTTTACTTTGATACTCGTGCCATGGAAATTGTTTAGTCCTTTCACTTATAGTACTTATGTTTGTGTATGATGAGCTTTACTTTTGGACTACCGATGTTTGATTCCGGTATTTTCCTTTTATGGTCATGAAATGTTTAGACATTTATCCTTGTATGCTTTGATGACACGCCATAATTATGCGTGACATTTCATTATCAAAATGGGGTGTTACAATTATGGTATAAGAGCCAAGGCTTCGACCTGTAGGCTCTCAAAATATGACCTGTGATTAGTGGGTAGTCACTATGGTCTTCCTAGAACTGACAGTCGTTTTCATGCATTTATCATTTTTATGCATACATATATATGTCATTGTCGCAGGTTTATGACTAAGTAATGGTTGGTACAGGACTGGCCCTATTTAGTCGCATGTGTTTTATCGAAACTTTTAAATTTGGGACCGACCCATAGGCGTCCCCTCGCCATGCCTTTTATTTTGGGTGAAATGACCATAGGCGCTCACTCTCGAGCATACAAAAGTTCTCATAAAACTGCATCATGCATTCATACACAAATTTTCTTGCATAAAATTTTTCTCTGGATTTAATGGTATAAATGTTTTTCATGTATATATATATTTTATGTTTTGATCTGTTAATCATATGTTTTATGTTATACTGTCAAATGGTTCTCACACGCGAACAGGAACAACTCAATGCTGCAATCCAAGCTGCAATGCAAGCTTTGCTTCCTCAACTGAGGAACGACATCAGGGCTGAGGTTCAAGCTGCCAACAATCAGCAGCATAACCAAGTACCTCCTCCTCCTCCTCCAGTGACATTGGTAGTATGGCTGGAGAGATTCAACAAGCTCCGTCCTCGAGCTTTTGAGAAAAAAGATAGCCCCAGTGATGCTGAAAGCTGGTTGGCTCACATCGAGAATATTTTCAATGCTATGGGTTGTGACCCCGTGTTCAAGGTGAGGTTATCATGCTACAAGTTCGAAGGCGATGTGTTAAATTGGTGGTTAGCATTGATGCAGTCTGAGGGAGGTGACGATTGGGTGGCTGGTTTGACATGGGCTCAGTTCAAAGATAGGGTGATGGAGCAGTTCTTTCCCAAGGCTGAGCAAGACAAGCTCAAGAGGGAGTACCATGGGATCCGACAGAGAGCTGGGGAGAATAGCAATGAGTTTATGCAGCGCTTTCTTTGCTTAGCTGGTTTCCTTGGTGCAGCGGCAGGTACTCCTGAAGAGCAGGCACACCACTTTAGGTGGGATCTTCGCACCTCGGTCGCAAACAATCTAGTGTGTACTACGTTCAACACTGTAGCACAAGTGGCCGATGCGGCACGTAAGCTGGAGATGCTGCATGAGAGAGATGAGTTCGGGGAAGCTGAGAAACCCGACAAGAGGTAAACATACGTATTCAAGCGGTGACCAATCCGTATTCTTTCCATATATGTCAATTATTCATCTCTTTAAATTGTATCTTCCAGGCAGAAAACTAGGGACCGGTCTCAGCCAGCTACTCAGCAGCAGCCTCATCAGCCCAAGGGAAACGGTCAGACTAGCGACCGTTCTGCTATGGATAGGCGTGGCGGTAATGATAATTACCGTAACAACGCTGGACACTCCAACGGCAGCAGGTCCTAATACTAACGCATTTTTCTTATGACTTCATGTTATAACTCATATTCTGACACTTTAGCAAAACTTCTACCAGGAACCATGGAAACGGTAGGGACCAAAACCAAAGAGTTTCACAGCCTAGCCGTCCAGCTATCACTGGTATTCAATCTTACGATTATCCGCATTGTCCTTTATACCCTATTATCATGTCTTATGTAAAATGTTTTATCAGGTCCTCAGCCAGCCAAAGCACCTGCTGGAGGATATACTCATCGTCTTTGCTATACTTGCCACCGTAGGCAGCCAGGGCCATGTCGTCGTAACACTGACGCATGCTTCAAGTGTGGTCTTCCTGCCATATCATGAAGGATTGCTGTAAGGGGGAGATGGAGGGCACATCGGGACATGCTGATACCAAGCCGCCTCATACCACTGGGCGTGTCTACACGACATCTCGAGACCAGGCCAACAAGTCTACAGGTACCTGTTGGGAATAAATTATAGCCAGTCTACTTGAGCGCTGACAAGAGGAAAACAAGCGTTGACAGGAGTAAAACAAACGCTGATAGATCAAGCGTTGACAAGACAAAGTCAAGCGTTGATACATTGAAGACAAGCACTGATGGGAAGATATACTCTACGCGTTTATTGTATTCTGGATTACTTCTAGTAAAGATAGGAACAACAATGTATTTTCTATATTTATCTTTACCTAGAATAGTTGATACGTAGATTATTGTACAAGTTTGGGATCAACAGTACCATCACTGGAATCTTGTATATGTTTGGTCAAGCTGCGTGTGTTCTTTTCGATACGAGTGTTACTCACTCGGTCATTTCTACTGCTTATGCTAAGAACATTAGGATGCTCCCCATGCCACTAGAAAATAGACTTACTATTTCCAGGCCTTTGAGGGACTCTGTATTAATCACCCATGTATACAAGAGTCTTCCCCTAGAATTTGACGACAAGGTTTGTCCTGTTGACGCACTTCCGTTGGACATGAATGACTTCGACATGATTTTGGGCATGGATTGGCTATCCAAGCATCATGCTACCATAGACTGCCATTCATATCGAGTTATATTCAGTGATGTTAATGCACCAGAGTACATTCATAACGGGTTCGTACCCGGACGGTCTGTACAAATCATATCTACCCTGCAAGCGCGTGCACTACTGTCACATGGCTGCGAGGGTTATCTATATACGGTTCACGACATGGATGCTGAATCTCCATCAATTCAGGTTCAACCAATAGTGTCGGAATTCCAAGATGTATTTCCAGCTGAACTTCCGGGCATACCACCTGCACGAGAAGTGGAATTCAATATCGAGCTTATTCCAGGAGCTGAACCAATCTCCAAGGCTCCTAATCGCATGGCTCCCATAGAGCTGAAGGAGCTGAAGGATCAATTGCAAGAACTTCTAGAACGAGGTTTCATTCGACCGAGCGTATCTCCGTGGGGCGCACCGGTCTTATTTGTTAAGAAGAATGACGGCAGTATGCGTCTTTGCATAGACTATCGCGAGCTCAACAAGATTACTATCTGGAATAGGTATCCACTGCCGCGTATAGACGATCTGTTTGACCAACTCCAGGGGCCAAACACTTCTCCAAGATTGATCTTAGGTCAGGCTACCATCAGCTACAGGTTAAGGAGCAGGACATCGCCAAGACTGTTTTTCGTACCCACTATGGCCACTACGATTTTGTAGTTATGCCATTCGGCCTGACAAATGCTGCAGCTGTGTTCATGGACTTGATGAACAGAATCTTTCATGAATTTCTGGATAAGTTCATCATTGTCTTCATCGATGACATTCTGATTTTCTCAAAGTCCAAGGAGGAACACGAAGACCATCTTCGTACTGTACTACAGATTCTTCGCCAGAAGCAGCTGTATGCTAAATTCTCCAAATGTGAGTTCTGGTTAGACAAGGTGGCATTCCTAGGTCACATTGTATCAGCAGAAGGAATCACTATAGATCCAACGAAGGTTGAGGCCATTACTAAGTGGCCGAGGCCGACATTAGCAACGGAAGTCCGCAGTTTCTTAGGCTTAGCTGGCTATTACCGTAGGTTCATGGAGAACTTTTCCCGCTTAGCACTACCATTGACCAAACTGATGCGGAAAGGGGAGAAATTCGTCTGGACTGAAGAACGAGAGAAGAGCTTTGAAGACCTGAAGTAAAAGCTAGTATCTGAACCTATCCTTACTCTCCCATCTGGTACGGGTGGATTTCAAATCTACAATGATGCATCGGGGAAGGGACTTGGCTGTGTTCTCATGCAACATGGGAAAGTGATCGCGTACGCTTCACGGCAGCTTAAGCTTTATGAATAAAATTACCCTACGCATGACTTGAAACTTGCTGCAGTCGTGTTTGCATTGAAGATATGAAGGCACTACTTATATGGAGAATCATGTGACATTTTCACGGACCACAAGAGCTTGAAGTATATCTTCACTCAACGTGAATTAAACATGAGGCAGAGAAGATGGTTAGAGCTGTTAAAGGATTATGACATTAATCTACAGTATCATCCCGGAAAGGCAAATGTAGTAGCAGATGCTGTGACAATCCGTCAATTTGCGATTGATATTTTATTCTCAATATTATTTAAAAACAATTTACAATATGAACTCACATATTTTTGGGAAGAAATTTGGATTTACGACTTGGAGTAGCATCAACTACGTCTAAACCGGAGGATTCAACGTTACGTGCTTACGTTTACGTACACCGTCCTTGGTGACAGTCTGACATTTCAGAAAATAAATTTATCTGAAAATATTATTTTAGAGTTTTAAATTTGTGTTGGTTCATAAACTCACAAATTTACAAGAAGAGATTAGGACTTACGATTTTATTTTAACGTCCTTTACGACTAAACCGGAAACCTTAGGATTACGTATTTACGTTTTCGAACTCCGTTTTTGATGAAACAATTTTTATTGGATTCGTTTTGTGACGGTGATTCATAATTTATAAAAACGTTTTTCGTAAAACGACCCGAGGGCACGCAAATCGAGGAAACTAGAATCGAGGAGTACCCGTAAATAAATGGGATGAGACAAGTGGGACACTTGTCCCACCCCACTCCAAAATCCGGCCTTAAGTTAGCTACATACACATGAGGTGTCAAAACCTCATCAAACAAGTATCACACTTGTTATGTTTAGCTTAACTAGTAAGCTATTCAAACATAAAACCATCAAACATTACCATTCCACTCATTCCACCATGCAAACAACTTCAAATTTTCTCTCTACACTTCATTTTGGCCGTCCCATATAGCCTCCAAAACACCACCAATTGATCCAAATTTAACCAAGAACATATGTTATAATTAACATATGTTAATCCCCATTCAACAAGATGAAGATTGGTGCAACTTATAACATCCATGGAGGAGTTTTCATGGTGTCATGAGGCTGATTTTCCACAAGGAGTTGATGAAGATTGGAGTTCTTGAAGATGGTGTTGGCTAAGCACAAGTTTCTCCATCAAAAACCATGCCAAACTCATAACCTACAACAAGTTGGTGGTATAAAGATTGTCCTCCTCAACTTCTTATTATTTTGATTATGTAAACTTGTATTTTATTTCCTATTGTATATATTTATGATGATTATATGATGATAAAAATGTTATGTGGGGATTTGTTGTTGATAACCATGGATAAAAATGTGAAAAACAATATGAAACAAGTCTAAAATCTTGTCTAAATATGTTGGCTGTATAAAACAGTAAAGAACCAAGTGGTAAACTGATAATATGATGAAGTAGAACCCATTTACAGTAAGCTATGGGTCTTGTACACATGTGAGAGTTGGCCATGCAATGGAATCAAAATAATGAGTGAGATATGATCAAAACAAGTTTAGGGTATAAATCTGAAGTTACTGTTTTGGACGATTTTTAGAAAATACTTAAAGGATGATTCAACAGTAGCTATAGAAGAGTTAAATGTAGAAAATATCATGTAGTTTATGTGATAAAAATTTGAGCTTCTATCTCCATGTAGAACTCAAGATATGGCATTTTTGGTGAAGATGAAGTTAAAAATCAGATTTTTGGAAATTAAAGAATAATACTATTATATAAGCACTCACATTTTAATATATAAAATGTAAATAAAAACCCACTAACTTATAAAACTTATTTATATAAATATATAAAAGGTGTAATAAGTGTATAAATGATGAAAATGGAAACTTGTTAAGTTTTATAAGTTATAAAACTATAAACATGATTTTTACTACTTTTTCGGCTATTGCCGTAAAATTAACGTTTTTATTAAATAAAACTTAGATGGTTGGACCCGTCTAATGAAAACTTTATAAAACTTATATACTGATATATAGACATGTATAACAAGTAAAAACCGATAAAACCCGAACTATAAGAAATACTGACGTTAATGGACTAAATTAACGATATTGGACTAATAATACTACAAAAATGGACTAGAACACTTATAAACTTATTAATGGACTTAACCCATTTAGGCCCAACTTGGAAAGTATACATACTGATAATATAGGTACAAAATGGATTAAAATAAGTTAAATAACTTATAATAAGCTTATTGGGCTTAAGACACGTAAACGGGTAAAACTAGTAAACTAGTATAAAAGTTATCGACATATAACACTAAAAGGAGTAAACGAGAATATGTAAACCCACTTGATCATCATATATATATAATCATCATATGTATACATATATGTTATTTTTATAAAGTCATTGGACAAACGTCTAAGACCGAGTATTATTTGTCTAGGTTTCCGTGATTGAAGCACGTACCGTACGTCCGAATTGCCGATAACCCGCCTTCCCACATCAACGTGAGTTCATAGCCTCGCACTCTTTTAAATGTTTTATAAATGCTTTATAAACCCGCGAGGGAGATAACATGTTAGTTTTTATAAAATTTTGGACACCATTTGTCCCGATTGTTTGTTTATTGATTTTGGACCCGAATGATTGAATGACCCGATTGTATGACCCGATAAATGATTAATGGACCCGATAGATGAAATTAAATGGATTATTAAAGTTAGGTTATGTCACTAAAAGTCCCATTAGCATGAATTGTGAACTACCGGGAGTTGGTAGACGCTTATGCATTTAATAGTACTATTTGGGGACGATCACCCCAGTTCGCGCCTTGACGGTTGATCCCCGTCGTGCCACATTGATTGGTAAGCGAATTAATGTATGAGAAGATTTCCAATAGCGTGACCTTTGTGACGACACGCTACTTTAGATGGGCAAAATTGGTATCGGGTTAGCTACCCGTTGTTGGTTTAGTAAGGTAACAATGTCATGCGGCTTATAATAATCCAAATTAGCAAAATAATAATAGACGCTCCGAATTACGATGTATTGCCTGACTAGCAATACAGGGTCATACTATTGATATTATGTTTGTATTTTGGTTTTCATAACCATATTCATATAACGGTTTTTATTGGATTTTATACAACGTCATAAGACGTATTGTATGATTTTTTTTTTACGACATTGGCTCGTATAATAATTTTTAAGGCAAATGCCTATATTATGATTTTCGATAAGGATTTATATAAAATGATTTTGGCTATTTTATGGCCTATTATAAACTGATTTTGGCTATTTTACGGCCTATTACAACGATTTGTACGAATTGATTTTTGGTACTAATTTTATACCAAAATTATGTTGATGGAATTTATTAAACTCTATGAATTCACTCGGCGTTATCGCTGACCTTTTCTTTTAACATGTTTTATCTCAGGTACTTGAAGGTAATTCTCGGGAAGACAACAAGAATTCATGGCCCGCACTTAACAATATTTTCCATTCAAATACTTTGTAAAACTTTGTACGAAATATAATGACTTGGGACCTATGTAACTTTGATGTTTATGAATGGAAATGATTTATTAATAAACGACGCGATTTTTATGCGTTGTCTATGATGTGAGTAATGTGCTATCCCGTAACACCAACTAGTCTTCCGCTGAACTGAGTTGTATAAATTTGGGGGTGTTACAGATGCTCTTAGAAGGAAGTCCGGAATGATCAACGGCATTAAAATTGAGGAGGAAATCATAAGAGACTTGGAGCGACTAGACATCGAGATCATGGTACGTGGACAACACGGTTACTGGGCTAATCTTAGAGTAGAACCCGAGTTACTCTCTAAGATCAAGGAAGCTCAAAAAGATGATGGAGAAATCTGGGAGATAGTACAGAATTTGGAGAAACAGACGGAATTCAGAATAGATGCAGATGGTATCGTATGGCAGGGCACGAGGCTTTGTGTTCCTCATGACCAAGCACTCCGGGAAGCCTTGTTAGCTGAAGCTCATAGCTCCCCATTCCCTATACATCCTGGTTCGACTAAGATGTACCATGACATCAAGAAATACTTCTGGTGGAGTGGTATGAAACAGGATGTGGCCACTTACGTCTCCAAATGTTTTACTTTCCAGCAGGTTAAGATCGAGCATCAGCGATCTGGCGGTCTCCTTCAACCGTTAGATATTCCAGAGTGGAAGTGGGAAAAAATCACCATGGATTTTGTTACTGGTCTTCCGCCTACCAAGAGGAAGCACGACGCAATTTGGGTTATCGTAGATCGACTTACCAAATCAGCTCATTTCTTACCGATCCGCAAGGAAGATCCGGTAAGTAAACTCGCCGATACGTATAGAAGAGAGATCATGAGACTCCACGGTGCTCCATCCAGCATCGTCTCAGACAGAGATCCTCGTCTCACTTCGCGATTTTGGAAGAGTCTGCAGAAAGCTTGGGGTACACAACTTAAGCTTAGAACGGCTTTTCATCCTCAAACGGACGGACAGTCGGAGCGAACGATTCAGACATTGGAAGACATGTTGAGGTCATGTGCGTTGGAATGGACGGGTGATTGGGATGATTACATCTGTTTGGTGGAGTTTGCATACAACAACAGTTGGCACGCAAGTATCAAGTGTGCTCCTTTCGAGATGTTGTATGGCAGAAAGTGTCGCGCCCTAATCTGATGGGATCAGGTTGGCGAGCGAACACTTGAAGGACTAGAAATCATAGAGATGACCAACGAAAGGATCGCAGTAGCTAAGCAGAAACTTCAGGAAGCACGGTCACGTCAGAAGAGTTACGCCGATAAGCATCGTAGGGACATACATTTTAACGTAGGAGATCACGTCTTCCTTAAGGTTTCGCTGGCACGTGGTGTTAGACGCTTCGGGATTAAAGGGAAGCTCGGTCCTCGTTTCATCGGACCGTTTGATATCATTGAACGTGTCGGTGAAGTATCTTACTGGTTAGCGTTACCTCCGCAGCTTTCGCATGTACATAATGTGTTTCATGTGTCCTTACTCAAAGGGTACCAGTATCATCCCCTTCACATGGTTCAGTATCCATTGGAACAGATACGTGAAGATCTCACCTTCATAGAAGAACCTGAACGAGTTCTTGACAGACAAGAACGAGTCATGAGAAGGAAGACGATTCCATTCGTCAAAATCCTTTGGAGGGATCATACCGAGCGGAAAGCCACTTGGGAAACAGAGGAGTCTATCCGTGCTTCTTACCCTCATTTCATATTTTGAATTCGGGTATGTTCTTCTTCTTCAGTTTACTTTATCTATAATTCGGGGACGAATTATTCTTTTTAGGGGGGAAGAGTTGTAAAACCCGCATGCTTTGACCATGAATAGTACCCTTAAGATCGTACGTACTAGATTAAAACTTCCTTTTATAGTATGATTACGTTCACGTATAAGAATTGTAAGTATTACGTACGTGTTAGAACACGATAAGTATTTATTACGTATGAACACACAATAATTATTTTAAACAATAATTAATCACGAACATGCGATCATGAAATCATGAACGTAATTTAATCACGAGCTAATATTAATTATGTAAATATATTTATTACGAACATGAATAAATATATTAAGTCACGGTTAATATTTAACGAGAACACATAAAACACGAACACGACTAAACACGAACGAACACTAAAATAAATAGACTCGGAAAAGGTACGGGTACCCCATGTGGGGCCCCCTTACCCGTGGCTACACTAAAAGGGATGGGCCAAGCCCATCAAATTTTACTAACAAGGGGGTTAAGGTAAATCTTTTAGTCATTTTTCACTTTACAGTAAATTAACAAAAACCCTAAAAAGATTTTTCTCCTTCTCCTTGCTCTCTATTTAGCCGCCGCATATACAAGACACAAAGGGGGTGTTCGTTTGATTTTGATCTTCAATTTTGTGAAAGTATTCGTGTGTGTTCATCCTCGTTTGATCCACGCATTCGGTATACCTTTTTAATCCTTTTCTTTTATGTTTTGATTTAATAAAGTAAACAAGATCATGATGTTTTTAAAAAGCTAATTAAAAACAATAATTAAACATGTAAATGGTTATGAGGTAAATCAAAACATGGGATTTAGGGGTGTTTGATGTGGCCGGCGCCTAAACCGAACCCCCAAGGTGTCTCGGTTTGGCTTATGGACCACCACTGAGACCTCATGGTCTCGGTTTGGTGGTGTGGGTCCCACGGCAGCAGCAAACAGGGGAGAACCCCGAAGTGGTTCGGGGTATGGTGTCCATTACGGGTCCGGTTCATGGTTTCTAGTCACGATCCGGTTCATTGTTTATGTTAAGTTTATGATTTTAATAGTTATATGTTAAAAATTAAATTAATAAAATATGACATATTAATTTTATAAACATGACTTAGGTTATAGTTTAATTATTAGATCATGGGTTTTTAACCTAAGTATTTATATTTTCTAGACTTTATAATTAATTAATTATTAAAAATCATGGCTATAATTAATTAATTAACATGACTTAGGTTATATTGTTAGTAGTTAATAATACATGTTTTAACCGAAGTATTTAAATTTATTTAATTAAAAACATGATATATTTAATTAAATACTTTTAACCTATAGTTTATTTAAATTACATGTAATAAATAATAAACTATACCTTATATCAATATGACTTAGAAAAATAATCAGAAAACACTTAAGCTTATATACTTAGCTTATTTAACCAGCTTATATCTAATTATGGAAACTTTCTATTTTTAGAAACTTATCTATTTTAAGCAGTAATTCTATTTTTGGAAACTTTCTATTTTTGGAACCTTTCTATTTTTTGAAACTTTCTATTTTTGGAAACTTTCTATTTTTGGAAACTTTCTATTTTTGGTAACTTTCTATTTTTGGAAACTTTCTATTTTAGGAAACCTGCTTTTTTTAGAAAGTTACTTATTATTACACAGTAAGTATAATAATACATGAAATACAAGTAATACTTAATCTGAATAGACAGAATATAAGATAAACACAGTTTAAAGCTTAAAACGGTAAAACATGACATGAACGTATAAAATAAGCTAAGACATGACATAAAACCAGTTACGTATTTAGTAATCAGATACTTATACACGTATGTATTTATGTAGCATTAGTGATACCGAAGTAGGACTCTCCTCAGTTCGTCTTCTTCGTTCACTGGACATAAGGTACGGATTCCCGTCCTTTCAGTATGGACATTCTTTCCTTATTAGGATTCCCCGTATGCAGCCAACTGTTTTCCCAAAGTATAAGTTTATATGTTTGATTTGCTTATGTTTAATTTAGAATACCTATAGCCATATACATGCATGACTAGTTCCACCTAGTTATGGAGGTACCATAACCATAACACTAGAGGCACTGGTGTTATGACTTCCCCACGGCGGAGTGATTGCTCGTGGCGTCCCTTCAACTTTTGGCCATATTATTATATTTATCATGTGGGGCGAATGGGTGCATCCTAGTTACACGTTTTCAGCAGATTACTCAGTGTGAATGTGGTGTGTTCCTTGCATCCTTCACAAGAGCTGATCCCTCCTACCCAAACCAGTATATTAAATTAGAGGCAGCCCCTCTAATTTGCATGATGAGGTCACCCCTCCAAGTATTCATGCACGGTGGATTTTCATGACCTATATTGGCTAATGGTAGAATATGTTAAACAGTTTTTATATGATAAACATAAGGCTTTTCAAACTATAAAACCAGTTTTACCAAGACTTAACCGGGTTATTCGGGACATAGTTTCTTCTGCTGTTATATGCTTATATGCTTATACTATTCATGCTTTATTGTACATCCGTGCACTGAGCGTATTACTCAGCCGTTTTCCTTTTCTATGTTCCCAAAACGGCAGGTACTCAGGGACGCTCGTAGACTTTAAGCGTACGTGCATATGGACTTGAAGATTTCTAGCCTTTCTTTACTTTATGCATTATCTTTACTTTGATACTCGTGCCATGGACATTGTTTAGTCCTTTCACTTACAGTACTTATGTTTGTGGGTGATGAGCTTTACTTTTGGACTACCGATGTTTGATTCCGGTATTTTCCTTTTATGGTCATGAAATGTTTAGACATTTATCCTTGTATGCTTTGATGACACGCCATAATTATGCGTGACATTCCATTATCAAAATAGGGTGTTACAATAAAAGAATGCAAGGTAAATGTCTAAACATTCATGACCATAAATAGAAATACCGGAATCAAACATCAGTAGTCTAGTAAGTCACACACAAGCAATATAAGTACTGTAAATGGAAAGGACTAAACAATGTCCAAAAGAAGTAAAGTATGATAAAGTAGGAATAAATGCATAAGGTCAAAGAGGCCGGATAGCTTCCAATCCGAATGCACATACTCTGTGTTGGGTCGAAAAGTTGATGTGGCAGAAACTCAAAAACGAAGAAGACATGAAGAGATTGTCTAAGCGTTGTCAAGAGCAATCCAAGCGTTGACAAGAGCAAACTAAGGATTGACAGAAGCAAGCATTGTCATGTACAATCCAAGCATTGTCATGTACAATGTAAGCATTGATAGAAACGTAGACAAGAAGCCTTTAGAAGCTTCTATTTGGATATATATCCAGGATATATTCTTTATATGTTTATCTAAATAGAAGATTTACATGTTTATTTATTCTTATCTCTTGTAAAACCCTAATCCTTACACTATAAAAGGAACCAAGGGTTATTAGGTTTTTCATAACTTTCATATACAATGTAAACCTAAAGCGTGTGTTGCACTAGACGTGGGATTCAATGTATACACGTCTAGTGGTTGTTTTAGCAACCCAATTGTTTTAATTCATGTGTTATTGTGCCTAAACACCTTGTTAATGTGTCGTGTTCTAATTCCGCTTTGATTATTTAATCATATGAACATGATGCATTCCTAGTAGCTTAAAGATCTGTGAAACCAAGGTTTCCACACTCTGGAGTTCCTACTTGCGTCCTAGGGTACCTGCCGTTTGGGAACATGGAAAAGTGGACGGCTGAGCATAACGCTCAGTTCACGGATATACAATAAAGCATCAAAAACATAGAATGTGGAAGCAAATAACGAGTATAAAGCATGAATAGCAACGAAAATGAATAAGTCCTAGAAAACCTAGTTGTCTGTCATGTTAGCTAGTTTTAGTTCTAAAAACATAGCTTATGTTACTTATGAAAATTTGTATTAGTTAATGCACCATAATAGCCAATATAGGTCATGATGTCAACAACGTGATGAATACTTGGAGGAATGACCTCGTCATGCAAATTAGAGGGGATGCCTCTAATTAACTGGTAAGTGGGTAGGAGGGATCAACTCCTTGTGAAGGATGCAAGGCACACACCATATTCACCATGAAATCCTGACTGAAACATGTAACGAGGATGCACCCATACGCCCCACATGATAATATAATAATATAATGGCCAAATAACTGAAAACAGACGCCATGAGCTATCACTCCGCCGTGGTGAAGTCATAACACTAGTGCTGTTGAGTCTTAGGATCTAGACTCATCTGGGATATATAAAAATGTAATTCACAACGGAACATAATAACAAACACAATCAAAGTTATGAACAAGGCTTTCTTATTCATAAACTGCTTACTAATAAGCTACTAACTACTACTCCTAGTGCCTTATAGGCTTGAAACTAGGAGGAACGCACACACACCTTTAGTTTACATTGTATATCAATGAAATGAATAACCATGTGTGTCTAACCCTCTATATATAGTAGAGGTACTAGGGTTACATCACAACCCTAGCTTACTTACTAAGCTAACTATTTATTATTAAGTCCTTCATCTTCTTTTGTCATATCAACTCAAGATATATAAGTCCCAACAATCTTCCCCTAGTTGATTTGACAAAACCAGTAAGCACAAGCTTCCCCTGAAGCTAATATAGATGAAGGCTAAGCTTCCCCTTGATCCATGCATTCTTCCCCTTTTTGTCACATCAACTCAAAAGGGATCGTCTTCCCCTTAAGATTTGCATGTCGAATCCAGTAGGTTCCTTGGAGTGATCACTGATGAAGAAAATCAAGTATAACAAATTTTATGAAGAAGTGAAATCTCCCAAACTTGTGTCTTATATCATCTCAATTTTTATTACATAGGACTGGTAACCCCCACAACTATAAGCTAGTTGTTAGCTATAACAATCTATTTAATCCAACGATAAGGTGTATTGCTCACCTATCAGTTTTTGTTACATACGGTACTGGTAACCTCCACAACTATGAGCCAGCTGTTAGCTATAACAATATATTTAATCAATGAAAAGGTGTATTGCTCACCTATCAGTTTTTGGTGCATGGGAACTGGTAACCTTCACAACTATGAGCCCGTTGTAAGCTGTAACAATATATTTAGTCCAAAGACAAGGTGTATTGCTCACCTATTTGAGATATAAGAAGAAAACAAATTTGTGAAAATCAACTCCAACATCAAATAAGCAATAATCAACTGTCTTCGTCAAGGAACCATAACTCACCAGTAGGAACCATATGCTAACCATCTCTTGAATCTTGAACTCAGTAGTATAGATCATCCAGTCATTAAGTGTGAAAAAGACATGCTTATTACAATAACATGTAATAAAATGTCTTTGCATAATTCTTGTAATCAATATATGCATGGCGATCACATGCAATGGCCGATAGTCTCAGTGAGCTCTGACGGATCAACCAGAAACCACTCGATGCTTATGATCATGCTAATTTTGTGATGATCATATCATGAACTGTATGGTATCATATGCCCCCAAATATTTGTAGAAGAGCGTTTAACTGTTCCAATCAAGAATTATAGCATAAACTGAACTTTGGAAATAAACCATATACCTCTTCATTTTCAAGATTACCAATAGGAACGACCAGGAGGAAACGACTAGGAGGAACCGACCAGTAGGAATCGACCAGGAGGAACCGACCAGTAGCAAGAAATAACCAACCAGGAGAAACAAATAGTTCAACAATAGGAAATTTGCACATAAATAATCAGCGACACTTTCTCTGTCACTGAACTGCTGCTAAAGATAATTTCCCACCAGTAGCATCTCATAACCCTTTTTTTTCTTTTTTTAACCAACTGTCACCACACTGTCGCTGAAGCTGTTGCTAAACTCAAGCACATCCTCTAATGTAATTACTGACACACCGAGCGTCACTAATAATGTCGTTGTTACTGTCACTATCCAAAATAGAACAAATGATACTAACAGTAATATGTTCGGCCCAATTGCTTACCAAATCCAGCAGCCCATAACACCATAAAAACTCTCGGATCAATTCAAATATCATCCCAAAAATATAGGAAATTATTTTAAGGAACCTTTTAAAAGGTAACCCCTAAATATTAACAATGAGAATCTCCATCCATATTGGTGGGTGACCTTGGAAAACTTGCACACGTTTTTGGTAAATGGTCTCCACAAATCATGTATCCAGCTAATCACATTATACTCCCCACGTGACCAAGAAACAAACACATGATGCAATCCCCAAATTTTAGCAACAATACACGCTTTGCAAGTCGTGATTTGCTATAATCACGTATCCAGTTTGACCCTTTTCAAGACATACCGACGTTCAAAAAGATATGTGCATATCTTTAAACTTTTGGAACAAAAAGGCTTGTTATTCAGTCAAGACTTTCACATCACCCATACCATACTACGTACAAAATAAAGGATGACCCAATGTACATGCTTGTGACAGTTCTCATGTCCAATTGGACCACAGAGCATCAGGAATCAAACAGGAAAACATATATAAATCAGCAGTACCTTGTACTCAACTTACACGTCCTATTTGAACCATAGTTCTTTCGTGTGAAACCAGCCTGTAACTCACCAGCAACAGAAAATTTAACACAAACATCCAACCAAAATCTTGACACCCTGCTGCTGCACCATCTTTCTATGTGGAATCATGTGACTTTCGCTGCTTTAATTTAATCAAGGACGATAACAATCAGATTAGGTTTTCCTGAAACCCTAGTTACACAGCAAGAATCACACATTTACATCATAGTAACGAACACTTCATCATGAACCTATTGAGATGTTTTTATACAAACCAAGCTAATAGGGTTCATCATTGATTCATGACGAATCAATTCCCCAAGGCTAGTAGCAGATCAACAGTTTCAAATCATCCTTCAAAACATATGTTGTTAGGGTTTGTGAAAACCCTAATGTGATCAGCCTTAAAAAAACGAATTTGCTATGAAGATCTTTATTCTGAACAGCCATCATTATCATAGATCATACGAGGTTCATTGTTGGTTCAAGAATCAACTCACCAACACCAGTATGACGACCATCACCACCACAAACCTGCTGCCTCTATAAACAGACGAATCTAGTGTAACACCCCCAAATTTACACAATTCAATACAGCGGAAGACTCGTTGGTGTTACGGGATAGCACATTACTCACATCATAGACAACGCTTAAAAATCGCGTCGTTTAATAATAAAACATTTCCATTCATAAATATCAAATTTACATAGGTCCCAAGTCATTGTATTTCATACAGGTTTTACAAAGCATTTGAATGGAAATTATTATTTAAGTGCGGGCCATGAATTCTTTGTCGTCTTCCCGAGAATTACCTTCAAGTACCTGAGATAAAACATGTTAAAAGAAAAGGTCAGCGATAACGCCGAGTGAATTCATAGAGTTTAATACAATCCATCAATATAACATCGGTATAAAATTATTACCGAAAATCATTTTGTACAAATCTTTGTAATAGGCCATAAAATAGCCAAAGTCATTTTATATAAATCTTTATCAAAAATCATAATATAGGCTTTTTCCTTCAAAATCATTATACGAACCAGAGTCGTAAAAACATCATACAATACATTTGATAACGTTGTATAAAGTTAAATAAAAACCGTCATATGAATATGGTTATGTAAAACCAAAACACGAACATAACATCAATAATAAGACCCCGTATTGCTAGTCAGGCAATATATCATAATTCAGTGCGTATAGCAGTATTTCGTTATTTGGATTATTATAAGCCGCATGACATTTTTACCTTACTACAACAAATAACGGGTGGCTAACCCGAAACTCATTTGCCCATCTAAATTAGCGTGTCGTCACAATAATCACACTTGTATAAATCTTCTCATACATAAATTCGCTTACCAATCAATGTGGCACGACGGGGATCAATCGTCAAGGCGCGAACTGGGGTGATCGTCCCCAAATAGTACTATTATATGCATAAGTGTCTACCAAATCCCGGTAGTTCACAATTCATGCTAATGGGACTTTTAGTGACATAACCTAACTTTAATAATCCATTTCATTTCATACATCGGGTCATTTAATCATTCATCGGGTCATACAATCATTCGGGTCCAAATCAATAAACAAACAATCGGGACAACTAGTGTCCTATTTTATAAAAACTAACATGTTATCTCCCTCGTGGGTTTATAAAACATTTCATAAAAACATTTAAAAGAGTGTGAGGCTATGAACTCACGTTGATGTGGGAAAGCGGGTTATCGGCAATTCAGATGTACGGTACGTGCTTCAATCACAGAAACCTAAACAAATAATACTCGTATTAGGCTTTTGTCCAAAGACTTTATCAAAATAATAATTATGTATACATATGATGATTTTATATATTTGATGATTGATAGGTGTGAAAATACCCATCCTTTTTACCACTTAATTACAATAATAACCGAGCCAAAACGTGTATTTTATGTCATTTATGTCGGAATTATGTGTGGTTTGTGTTTTTGTTGTGATTTAGGACGAAAAGGTGAAAAGTGGAGAAAACACGGGATTTCACGGGCTTTTATCGAAGAAAAAGATGAAAAGACGAAGTCAAGAAGTCAAGAGTGTAAAAAGAACGGAAGTCCAAGACCAATTCTGAAGATTTATCGAAGAAAAAGTCAAAAGGCGGAAGTTTACTAAAAGCCGAGGAACTCAAGTCTATTTTATTGAAGAATTAAAAGACGAGTTCAAAAGAAATCCCGAGCCACAAGTCATTAGAGTCCAAGTTTAAAGAGATTAACAAAATATTAAAAAGATCAAGGACTTAAGTGTGCAATTAAGAGAAAGAAGAAAGAGGGAGGAAGCTTCCTAAGCTCCTCCCTAATCTCCCTATAAATAGAATAGGCTAGATTGATTTGTAGTTTTTGGAGGCCTGACAAGCCTCTCTTCCCCATTTTTCATTTCTCTTGTTCTTTAATTTTATGCATCTTAATCTTCATGTATCGCACCTTTAATCTTCTTTTAATTCCAAGTAAGTTCACTTTTAATTGTTGTTAATCTCTATCTTATTGCTAATCTCCTTCTACCTTTCTTGTTTGATTTGTTCTTTATCTTCATTGTTCATGTTCTTGAGTTTTTATGATTTTGATCAAGTGGGTTTTGATTAATTTGGTTATGTTTGTTGATTTAAGTTGTTTGTTTATGATTATTGAACGATTTGTTATTAATTTGGTTAAATCTTTTGTTTAGATTTTGATTAATCTGTTTTAGATTTGATGATTACTGTGATCCCATGTTCTTCGGGAGTGTTTTATTTCTGTTTCTGTTTTCCCAGATAGGTTCCGAGCCAAAGAGGAGAAACTTGTTCATTC
Organism: Glebionis coronaria; assembly: GCA_025667525.1. NCBI lineage: Eukaryota > Viridiplantae > Streptophyta > Magnoliopsida > Asterales > Asteraceae > Glebionis > Glebionis coronaria. Next base: position 10,689,607 of record CM046882.1, read on the forward strand.
GGAACTTTAAGAGTTCCGAGTCAAGGAAGCTTCATTCGGAAGTCTAGAAGTTCCGGATCAAGGGTGCTTGATTCGGAAGTTTAGAAGTTCTGGATCAAGGGTTCTTCATTCGGAAGTCTAGAAGTTCCGGATCAAGGGTGCTTGATTCGGAAGTTTAGAAGTTCCGGATCAAGGGTTCTTCATTCGGAAGTTTGGAAGTTCCGGATAAAGGGTTCTTTATTCGGAAGTCTTGAAAGTTCCGGGTCAACATTGCTTCATTCGGAAGTTTGGAAGTTCCGGATCAAGCCTGTTCATTCGGAAGTTTTAAACTTCCGAATCAAGGTTTCTGTCAGTTTTTTTGTTTGTTTTTCTTTTTAAGTTTTTGTCTTTTATTTTCAAGTTGTATTTTTCCCGCCTTTTTTCTTTATTTGAATTTTTATTTGCTTTCCTTTTAGTTTAAGTTTTGATTTGCATCATTTACTTCATTTACCTTTTAATTTTCTCGCAATTTACTTTTCGCCAAGATTTTATCTTTCATTCTTTCTTTTTACTGTCTTTACTTTATTTTTTTATTTGTTTCAAGTTTTCATTCTAAATTAGTTTTAGACAACGACAACTCTTTTATTCGATTCACCAAGAACAACTGAGTCGCACAATTAGCCAGAAATCAATTCGAAGAGATACCGAGAACGATAATTGAACCTAGTAAAAATCCTATTATTAATGATGATCAAGTGGGTTTATACATCTTTACTCATTCATTATAGTGTTTATGTGTTGGTAATTTTCAAGACTAGTTACACTAGTTCAACTTGTTTACATTTTGAAGCCCAATGGGCCTATTACAAGCCCAATACTATTCATTAGCCCAATTATACTTTTATTATCAGTATTATACTTTATATGTTGGGCCCAAATGGGTTAAGCCCAATAAATAAGTTTATAAGTGTTTTACCAAATTAGTCGGGTTTATTGTCTATTAAGGCTACTTTGGCCCGTTAATGTCTATATGTTGTAAAGCTCGGGTTTTATCGGTTTTTACTTGTTATATATGTTTATATATCAGTATGTGAGTTTATAAAAGTTTACATTAGACGGGTCCAACCGTCTAAGTTTTATTTAACAAAAACGTTAATCTTTTGGTTTTAGCCGAAAAGACGTAAAACTTAGTATATAGTTTTTATAACTTATAAAACTTACCAAACTACCATTTTTATATAATGTCCATTTATTTATCCTTATGCATTTTTATATAAATGAAATATATAAGTTAGTGGGTTTTAATTCACATTTTATACTATATTTATTTGAGTGCTTATATAATAATATTAAACTTTAATTTCACAAAATCAGTCCTAAAAATCTTGTTTACTAAAATGATCATATCTAGAGTTATACATGGAGATAGAACCCCAAATTTGTATCACAGAAACTACATGATATTTGCTTCATTTTATTCCTTTATAGCTACTGATGAATCAACCTCTAAATATTTTAATAAATTCGTCCAAAACAGTATAGGCAGATTTGCACTCTAATCTTGTTTTGATCATATCTCACTCATTTTTATGATTATATTGTATGGCCAACTCTCACATGTGTATAACACCTAATACTTATTATAAATTGATTCCACTATGCCATTTTATTAGTTTATCATTTGGTTACTTACTGTTTTTATACAACCTTCATATTTTAGCAAGATTTTAACCTTGTTACCTATGGTTTTCCATCTTTTTAATCATATTTATCAACATTTGATCTCCACACAACATTTTTATCATCATATATTCATCATATACATATACAATAGGAAAGAAAATACAAGATTACATAATCAAAATAATAAGAGGATAGGAAGGACAATCTTTATACCACCAAGATTAAGTAGTTTATGATCAAGGCTTGGATTTTTGATGGCAAAACTTGTGATATATCAACACCAATCTTCAAGACCACCAATACTTGTAAACTTATTGTAGAACTCAGCCCTTGGACATTACCAAATCACTTCCTTGGATGTTAGAATCACCTCCAATCTTCAAGGCTTCAAAGGAGCATCGTCATATGTGTTTATAACACAAAGTTTATGGCTAGATTTGATCAAAAATTGATCAAAATTGTATTTTAGAGAGAGAGTGGACGAAAATGGGGAGAGAAGGAGAGAGTGGTTTGCATGTATGAGTTTAGGAGAAGTGGTTTTGGTGTTGGTTGGTTTTGGTGCTAAGTTAGCTAACTTAGTTAAGTTAGACAAGTGTAGCTTTTAAGCTACATGTTTGACACATCATGGTATGTGTTGGAGCCCATTTGGCCATCCCATGTAGTGGGGTGGGCAAGTGTAAAACTTGTCCCATCCCACTAATTTACGGGTACTCCTCGATTCTAGTTTCCTCGATTTTCGTGCCCTCGGGTCGTTTTACGAAAAACGTTTTTATAAATTATGAATCAACGACAAAAAACGAATCTAATAAAAATTGTCTCATAAAAAACGGAGTTCAAAAACGTAAATACGTAATCCTAAGGTTTCCAGTTTAGTCGTAAAGGACGTTAAATTATTCACGTAAGTCCTAATCTCTTCTCGTAAATTAGTGAATTTATGAACCAACACAAATTTAAATCCCAAAATAATATTCACGGATAAATTTATTTTCTGAAACGTCGGACTGTCACCAAAACGGTGTATGTAAACGTAAGCACGTAACGTAGAATCCTCCGATTTAGACGTAGTCGATGCTACTTCAAGACGTAAATCCAAATTTCTTCCCAGAAATGAGTGAGTTCATAATATAACATTAAAATAATGTTTTTAAATAATACTTGAGAATAAAGTATCAACCATAAATTGACGGATTGTCACAGCATTTACCCCTAAACAGGATCTTTGTCCTCAAAGATCATTTTACATTACTACTCGCTTCTTATAGAGTTAAAGCCATGTGGGTATTTCCTCCACATTCGGTCTTTTCTGACAAGTGTAATCCATTACAATACGCGAGTTTCATCAAACATAACTACGGGAATAAGATCATGCTAAATGTTGACTTACTTTCTCTATCCATGATGTTCACGGGTTTCTGATGAATGCAACTTTTCGCCGATCTAAACTTTACTAAGAAACAATCAGATTTTCACTTGATAGACATTTTATCAAGTTCGATATACGAAACATAATTCACGTAGCTCTTGAAGTCCTAGGGTAGATCCAGCTTATATGCCTTTCAAACCAATCTTTTACATCATCTCAATGGTCCCATACAACGGGGACTTATATCCCATGATCTTTCAGATCATCAATTCATTTTTCCATGGTTAAAATCTTTGGCATAACTTCGCTACCCATCTGGCATTTCAAGATCTACATTCCATATTCATATGACCTCCTGCCCACTACCAGCAGTCAATAATCAGATCCTAATTTCAACAATCATTTCAGGTCTCGCGGGTTGGGTATTTTGTAAGGTTAGGTTTGCCATCATAGGCAACCTTAAACCTAAAAGACATGTCCAACTCACAATGGGTGTATGTCGGGTGTCTTCATCCCAACTCCTGCTTACAGATGCTCTAATATTGAGATCCTAACAAGATTCGATCTCGATCCTAATTCGATAATTATCAATGATAATCTCTCCAAATGAAAACGATTATATGGTTTATTACCAAAGGTAAATTATTCAAGCATAACACAAGACTTCTAGTGTTTTGTATCGTTACTTTACCTAGTCCCTTCGATTGGGGTGGTAAACAGTACTCTCATCAAGGTTCGTTCCTAATGATTTCTGAGCAAATCTCTAGAAATTCGATGCGAAGCGAGGATCTTGATAGAGATGATCGATACAGGTACACCATGTTTACACAACTCCTTTAAATACAAAAGAGTCAATTTCTTCATCAAGAATTTATCATTAACGACAATGATATTAGCAGATTTGGTCAGTCTGTCGACGATGACCCAAATCAAATCAAATTCAGATGATGACCTTTGCAATAGTTAGACGTTTACTAATGTATGAGGCGATGCCTGCCTTCATAATTTGCCATAAGTACAACTTCTTCTGATAATGATACATTAAATCAGAGATGACAAGAATAGAATACTTATACTTACAAGATTCCAACATAACTATATCTCAAAATCTCCATTTTTAGGCAACCTCAAGTGGCCTGTTATACATTCAACGCCATCGGCTTCTCAATTTTGATGGTTCACATTAGCCGCGAACCCCTTTTATTATCTATATTATCTTTTTTTACAAGCATCGGCTATATTTTAAATTGCTCGGCAATTTATTTTGCACAGTCATTACTAAGGAACACATTCTAATTAAATCTTTATACTTTCTATATTATGTGTCAGTATTTACATTCACCTTCACTGATGAAATAAATATCATGGCCGTATTTATTCAGAAATTATTCCTTCATATTTTCTAAGTCTTAGTTCTATCTCAACTATTATTTTTATCAGTTTCGCTCAGTCCGGCGTCTAAAGCGTCGATAATTATTACAAGTAATTAAATAATAAATATTTAATTTTTATGAAATGTAAACGTAAAAAGTTTTAAATTTCTCGGTTCGTCCAAAATTAATTTGAATTTAATTATCACGATTTTTATTGATTTGCTGAAAATAATTAATAAGATTTGTAAATGTTCGAAAAATCTTTATTTATACTTTGGTCAAAATTTTCTTAAGTTGAAAAGCAAAAATTGTTGTTTCAAATTTCAAGTCATGGTTTAAATAGTTTCCTCAATCCCTCTTAGGTTGTCTTGAGGTATACACAAACATTTACCCCTAAACAGGAGTTTAGTTAAATATTTTGGGTTTAAGGGAATGATTCCTTAAAAATACTTTTGATAAAACATTTGTCAAAACATATTTGCACTTTCTTTTTAGTATAACTCAAAGTCTTAAATGGCTCTAATTTTTGAAGAGTCAATATATGTTCCATTATCTTATTAATCACATGGTCAAATCATGTAAAGGAGTAAGTCTTAAATCATATGTTAAATACTCAAGGTACATGTATTCATTGTTCGGCCAATTCAGGGCAGTCTATAAACGATTATTAACTCCTTCTTATTCTTATAAACAAACAAATGGTCCTTAATGATCACAAGCATGAATTTATCAAATTACAGCCTACACACGTGATTCACCAAATATATGGATGCTACATGTGTATTAGTCAATCCAAACCACACCACGTGAAACTCATAATGTTTATTACAAGTTCTGGATGTAGTGATTGGAATAGATAATCTTTTTCGCAGACGCGAAATTGATGATAACCTTGTCGTGGATCAAATCTTTAGAACATACGCTAGAACCTTGTAAATTATCGAACAATCTATCATCCTGGGTGGTGGATATAGATTTTAATCGTCAATTTACTTGGTTCAGGTGTAATAAACAAATGTAAGGAATAATAACACCATAGCTCTTCATGATGACGAGCTTGGTAGAATAAAAGCTTTCTCCGACAACTCTCTCAGTTGTACGGTAATTCTTTTAATTCAGATGGTGCTGATGTACAATGCACATGACACAGGTATAGCACCGGGAATATAATCAATACCAAATTCAACTTGCCTTAATGGCGAAAGTCTAGGTAATTCACCAACAAATACTTCCTAAAGTTTCAGATAACAGAAAAATCTTTTAATATATTTACTTCAAGTTCTTTCTAGATTACAGGATCTATGATTAGTTTATAACCATTCGTGGTATAATTTCAAGTCTAAATGCAGGATATGGTCATCCATCAAGAATTATTTAGATCACTTTTGATAATCAACATCTTATCATTTAGGGGAATTCTACTCGAGTTCCCATCAATTAAGACAATGTCGTCATGTCATAATCAATCAATCAATCAATCAATCCATTCTACTGGCATTATCAACTTTCCAGTTTCAATACCGTTGATAAGATGTGAACTTCTCAAAAGACTAATAATAACTCATAATCCTTCACAAATCAAGGATATATGGAGACACAACTAACCATAAAAGAGTAAGGTCAACGCATAATCTACGCGATAGAATTTCAAATCAGATACAGACAAAAACATTTAACGAATATGAATATATCCCATGTTTTCATAATTTGAGTACGCATTCGAAAGCTCCTCGGATCGTTACCCAGGTCATTCAAATGAAATCAAATCAAAAGAAATGATAGGAACGTCGATACATCCAGTCGGGTATCAACACTCGGTAATCAGATGCTTTTTCTAAGAATCTCACTACGGGAGAATTGGACAAGAAAGAATTGTCAATTATCAAATAAGACAATTTCCACAGATGAGTAAATTCGACTCAGAAGAATAGATGCTACAGGCACATATGTAGGTGTCCCTAACACTATGTCCCTATTTTTCACTTCTTGCAGATCTCATAAAATTTAATCTTTCACAATCTTTAAAGAAAATGTAATGTTTATTAATAATTTTTATGGTGACTACTATCAGCCTTGCACGGTCCATTCCAAATTGTATGTAGGCGCGCAACTATATACAATTTCAAGATTAACGATGCAATACTCAGTTCGTCAAAATTTTATCATCATGTTTATAATAAAAACACTTTCATGCTTAATTCCTAAATAAAAAATCAAAAATAAATTTACAAAGATTTTCTTTGTTATGAAAACAAATAAGTTTTCCAAGGTGTTTTATAAACAACTTCATTTCGATAACGATCACTTATAAATCTCACTTTGAATAATCCTTATAGTGATGAAAATTCAATTTTTCTCAAGGGATACTGTTTTATCTTATAAAAATAATGAGTGATCTGTAAAAGAGTGATGAAAAGTTGTTCACCAAGAACTAACTACAATATGCTAGGAAATGAGTTTAGCCAATTAATCATGAGGTTCATGACCTTGATGGCACTCAAAAAGAATAATCCACAACGTAACTCAAATCGAGATGAGTACTTGTTCAATGGTTGCATCACTAATATGAACATTTGGATGAAACAATAAAAGATAGATAACATCGATACATGTAGGATTTAGCAATCAAAGGTAGTCTTTTCATTAATCACAAACAAGTCAAAATTATACCGTAACACATTACGTGTCACTATGTCATACAATTCCAAGAACTCATCCTACCAACTGATGTCTCAGTTAAGTTAGGGATTATTTATTAAAGATACCACAATGAATACTAATCTACAAGAATCATGTGGGTTCCTCCTGTCCCGGAAGATCCATCGGTCCCTATTCAGAAGAAGATTTCTTCAATTTATTTCCTGGACACTGGGCATCCTCATCATTGGACAATGGCCTAGGAACAACACTTAACACGAATCAACAATCAATTAAAACCTTATAATTCAATCACAGAACTTAACGACTTCCTCTTATCAATCTCATATTCCATACAAGTTAAATTTTACTTTATTCTAGTTTCAATCAATCTTATACTCAATGTGACATCCTACCTTATTCTCCAATAATTTCAACCTTATTCTTAGACCTTGATAGGGCAATAAAAGCTCGATATGAACAACACTTAATTTCCAATCCTATATCTCTTACAACAATAGTTATCAAATGAGTCACTAGTATGAAATGACTCACCCATTCGATTAGACTTCTCGGAAAGGTACTAGTGGCATGAGGCTTTTGGGTAATGGTTCCAATGACAGCCTCAAGTGCAACATTCACCCTTTGGATTTCAAATTTTAAGAATTGGATGACAACGAATCAGATGACACCTTTCCAGGTGGTAACGTTTTGTCAAACTCCACTTTATAAGGAAAGATCGTCATGACATCAATATCATATTTAATCTTGCCAATTCTTCTTCAAGATCACAATCAACTACTCCCAATATTTATACGAATATCAACCATTTTGTTGGGATTATAAATATCCACAACTTGGTTTAGATCTAGAATAGCTAGAATTCCTACGGGAATCGCTTCGATTGATTTGCTAGGGGAGTTAGGTTTCTTGTGACAATCTACGTCGTATAAATTCCTCGTATAAATATAGAAATAATCATCAAACAATCATGTAATAAAACTACATCATATATATATAATCCAAGTTATATATATATTAAAATAACACTTCTCAGTCTGGCCTTGTCGGTAACTCGGGAATTCTTCGGCACCGTTATAGTCAAAAGATTTTTAGACATTTTTAGAAAAATGTTTATAGTTAAAAGATTTTGAAATGTTTTAAAAATCTTTCGTTCTCTATAACGAGATATCTGGTACCAAACTATAACACCCCCAAATTTACACAATTCAATACAGCGGAAGACTCGTTGGTGTACGGGATAGCACATTACTCACATCATAGACAACGCTTAAAAACGCGTCGTTTAATAATAAATCATTTCCATTCATAAATATCAAATTTACATAGGTCCCAAGTCATTGTATTTCATACAGGTTTTACAAAGCATTTGAATAGAAATTATTATTTAAGTGCGGGCCATGAATTCTTTTTCGTCTTCCCGAAAATTACCTTCAAGTACCTAAGATAAAACATGTTAAAAGAAAAGGTCAGCGATAACGTCGAGTGAATTCATAGAGTTTAATACAATCCATCAATATAACATCGGTATAAAATTATTACCGAAAATCATTTTGTACAAATCTTTGTAATAGGCCATAAAATAGCCAAATTCATTTTATATAAATCTTTATCAAAAATCATAATATAGGCTTTTGCCTTCAAAATCATTATACGAACCACAGTCGTAAAAACATCATACAATACATTTGATAACGTTGTATAAAGTTAAATAAAAACCGTTATATGGATATGGTTATGTAAAACCAAAACACGAACATAACATCAATAATAAGTCCCCGTATTGCTAGTCAGGCAATATATCATAATTCAGTGCGTATAGCAGTATTTCGTTATTTGGATTATTATAAGCCGCATGACATTGTTACCTTACTACAACAAATAACGGGTAGCTAACCCGAAACTCATTTGCCCATCTAAATTAGCCTGTCGTCACAATAATCACGCTTGTGTAAATCTTCTCATACATAAATTTGCTTACCAATCAATGTGGCACGACGGGGATCAACCATCAAGGCGCGAACTGGGGTGATCATCCCCAAATAGTACTATTATATGCATAAGCGTCTACCAAATCCCGGTAGTTCACAATTCATGCTAATGGGACTTTTAGTGACATAACCTAACTTTAATAATCCATTTCATTTCATACATCGGGTCATTTAATCATTCATCAGGTCATACAATCATTCGGGTCCAAATCAATAAACAAACAATCGGGACAACTAGTGTCCTATTTTATAAAAACTAACATGTTATCTCCCTCGCGGGTTTATAAAACATTTCATAAAAACATTTAAAAGAGTGCGAGGCTATGAACTCACGTTGATGTGGGAAAGCGGGTTATCGGCAATTCGGATGTACGGTACGTGCTTCAATCACGGAAACCTAGACACATAATACTCGTCTTAGACTTTTGTCCAATGACTTTATCAAAATAATAATTATGTATACATATGATGATTTTATATATATGATGATGATCAAGTGGGTTTATACATCTTTACTCATTCATTATAGTGTTTATGTGTTGGTAATTTTCAAGACTAGTTACACTAGTTCAACTTGTTTACATTTTGAAGCCCAATGGGCCTATTACAAGCCCAATACTATTCATTAGCCCAATTATACTTTTATTATCAGTATTATACTTTATATGTTGGGCCCAAATGGGTTAAGCCCAATAAATAAGTTTATAAGTGTTTTACCAAATTAGTCGGGTTTATTGTCCATTAAGGCTACTTTGGCCCGTTAATGTCTATATGTTGTAAAGCTCGGGTTTTATCGGTTTTTACTTGTTATATATGTTTATATATCAGTATGTGAGTTTATAAAAGTTTACATTAGACGGGTCCAACCGTCTAAGTTTTATTTAACAAAAACGTTAATCTTTCGGTTTTAGCCGAAAAGACGTAAAACTTAGTATATAGTTTTTATAACTTACAAAACATACCAAACTACCATTTTTATATAATGTCCATTTATTTATCCTTATGCATTTTATATAAATGAAATATATAAATTAGTGGGTTTTAATTCACATTTTATACTATATTTATTTGAGTGCTTATATAATAATATTAAACTTTAATTTCACAAAATCAGTCCTAAAAATCTAGTTTACTAAAATGATCATATCTATAGTTATACATGGAGATAGAACCCCAAATTTTTATCACAGAAACTACATGATATTTGCTTCATTTTATTCCTGTATAGCTACTGATGAATCAACCTCTAAATATTTTAATAAATTCGTCCAAAACAGTATAGGCAGATTTGCACTCTAATCTTGTTTTGATCATATCTCACTCATTTTTATGATTCTATTGTATGACCAACTCTCACATGTGTATAACACCTAATACTTACTGTAAATTGATTCCACTATGCCATTTTATCAGTTTATCATTTGGTTACTTACTGTTTTTATACAGCCTTCATATTTTAGCAAGATTTTAACCTTGTTACCTATGGTTTTCCATCTTTTTAACCATATTTATCAACACTTGATCCCCACACAACATTTTTATCATCATATATTCATCATATACATGTACAATAGGAAAGAAAATACAAGATTACATAATCAAAATAATAAGAGGATAGGAAGGACAATCTTTATACCACCAAGATTAAGTAGTTTATGATCAAGTCTTGGATTTTTGATGGCAAAACTTGTGATAGATCAACACCAATCTTCAAGACCACCAATACTTGTAAACTTCTTGTAGAAATCAGCCCTTGGACATCACCAAATCACTTCCTTGGATGTTAGAATCACCTCTAATCTTCAAGGCTTCAAAGGAGCATCATCATATGTGTTTATAACACAAAGTTTATGGCTAGATTTGATCAAAAATTGATCAAAATGGTATTTTAGAGAGAGAGTGGACGAAAATAGGGAGAGAAGGAGAGAGTGGTTTGCATGTATGAGTTTAGGAGAAGTGGTTTTAGTGTTGGATGGTTTTGGTGCTTAGTTAGCTAACTTAGTTAAGTTAGACAAGTGTAGCTTTTAAGCTACATGTTTGACACATCATGGTATGTGTTGGAGCCCATTTGGCCATCCCATGTAGTGGGGTGGGCAAGTGTAAAACTTGTCCCATCCCACTAATTTACGGGTACTCCTCGATTCTAGTTTCCTCGATTTGCGTGCCCTCGGGTCGTTTTACGAAAAACGTTTTTATAAATTATGAATCAACGACACAAAACGAATCTAATAAAAATTGTCTCATCAAAAAACGAAGTTAAAAAACGTAGATACGTAATCCTAAGGTTTCCGGTTTAGTCGTAAAGGACGTTAAATTATTCACGTAAGTCCTAATCTCTTCTCGTAAATTAGTGAGTTTATGAACCAACACAAATTTAAATCCCAAAATAATATTCACAGATAAATTTATTTTCTAAAATGCCGGACTGTCACCAAAACGGTGTATGTAAACGTAAGCACGTAACGTAGAATCCTCCCGTTTAGACGTAGTCGATGCTACTTCAAGACGTAAATCCAAATTTCTTCCCAGAAATGAGTGAGTACATAATATAACATTAAAATAATGTTTTTAAATAATACTTGAGAATAAAATATCAACCATAAATTGACAGATTGTCACATCTAGGGTTTTATTACAAACCCTAAGCATTAAGAACAGCAGCCGTTTTCACCTTCTACAGCAGCAATATCATGCACGAATCATCTAGGGTTTGTTGGGAAAAACCCTAGATCACCAGCTTTATTTATTTAAAAAATAAAATACTAACGAAAACCTTGTAGATCAACCAGATCGAGAGCCAACAAGCTCTGATACCACTTGTTTAGTCTTAGGATCTAGACTCATATGGGATATATAAAAATGATTGTAATTCACAGCGGAACATAATAACAAACACAATCAAAGTTATGAACAAGGATTTCTTATTCATATACTGCTTACTAATAAGCTACTAACTACTACTCCTAGTGCCTTATAGGCTTGACACTAGGAGGAACGCACACACACCTTTAGTTTACATTGTATATCAATAAAATGAATAACCATGTGTGCCTAACCCTCTATATATAATAGAGGTACTAGGGTTACATCACAACCCTAGCTTGCTTACTAAGCTAACTATTTATTATTAAGTCCTTCATCTTCTTTTGTCATATCAACTCAAGATATATAAGTCCCAACAAGTGCCTCTAGTGTTATGGCTATGGTACCTCCATAACTAGGTGAAACTGGTCATTCATGTATATGGCTAAGGTAACTAATAAAACATAAGCATTTAATCTGAACTACTGGGGAAAACAGTTGGCTGCATACGGGAAATCCTAATGAAGGAAGAGATTGTCCTTACTAAAGGACGGGAAATCCGTACCTTATGTCCAGTAGAAGTTAACGAAAACGATAAAGACAAATCCGCCTCGACGGATAACACTACATAAGAAATATGGACGTGTATGAGTTGTCTGAATTACATGTGTTTTACTGGTTCCGTGTGTTATTAGCTTGTTATATGTATTCTGTCATGTTGTACTGAGTATTATGTAGTTATTCTGATGTTTTTTTGTGTATTATTAATGTATTAATGTATTTAATACTTGTATTGTAATACCTAGTAACTTTCTAAAAATATTAGGTTTCCATAAATAATATGTTTCCAAAAATAGAAAGTTCCCAAAAATAGTAAGTTTCTATAATTAGAATTAAGCCGAATTATAAATAATAAGTGAAGTTAAATTAGTACAATACAAGTCGTGGTTATAGCTTAATAATTAAATAACTGGTTCATATAATTAAACTATACGTTATATGATTTTAGTTAAAATACATCTTTTAATTAAAATGACTAAGTATAAATACCTTAGGTTATACATGAATTAATTTTTATAAATTAATTAACCCAATGTTAATATGACATGATTTATAAAAAATAGTTTTTATAAAAACCCGAATCCCGAGCCCATGTTCTAAATAAGACGAACCAAATAAGCTATATAAATGTCCCACCGAGACCTTGGAGGGGTCTCGGTTGACACTAAACAAATCAACCAAACATGCAAAACATACCCCGACCTAGTGTCGGGGTTTCTTGGTCTCGGGTCCAAACAACAAAACCAACCGAGCCCCATGGGGTCTCGGTGGTGCCTCGATGCACACAAACCGAAAACACAAACACACCCCAACCTTCGGTCGGGGTTCCTTGCCGCGTCAGAGCCACAAACCAACCAAGCCGAGACCTTTAGGGTCTTGGTGGTGGTGAATAAAAACAAGCTGAGCACCCCTTTGGGGGTCTCGGTGTCTCGGCCGAACCAACCACACACAAACCAACCCGTCCCATGTATTTAATTAATCCATTTCATGTTTTTATTTGTGTTCTTGATGATTAATTAAATAATTAACATGAAACCAAAAGATTTAAAAAGAAAGAAAAAGGGTTTGATTATACCGAATGCGTGTAGAATGAAAAGATGATCACGAACAATTAAACTAGGAACCAAAATCGTTTGGTATTGCCTCTTGTTGTGGTGTGGCCGACGGCACAAGGGAGGACTGTTGGAAATTTAGTGCAATTGTGGGAACGGGTAATACTTGTAAATGGGTTTGGAGGTACGGAGTGTACACCCATTAAGTCCCTTACCTCCCTGGACTAAATATAGTGGTTGTGATATCAGTAGGAAGCTGCTCCTGGTCAGGAAGTTGCTCCTGGTCAGGAAGTTGCTCCTGGTCAGGATGCTGCTCCTGGTTAGGAAGCTGCTCCTGGTTAGGACGTTGCTCCTGGTTATGCACAAAGTCTTTGTAACCTCTTTGACCAGTTAATGAGGGTTGAATATTGACTTGATGACCAGGTTTATGGTCATGTAACCACTATGCTTTATGAAGGTAATTATGAGATTAATAGGCCGATTAATTCTCTTAATACCTTTGACTAGGAGTTACATTCCTTAAAGGAATAGGATCACTATAAATAGTGATCATATTTTGCATGATGAGAGACAGAAAACAGGAAACACTTACACGCACAGAGTTCTTGATTTGTGCCTAAAACAAGAACTAACTCTTGGTTTTATCCCAAGGAGGTATTCGTGTTAACCCAGGCATAGGGTCGAATAATCTTCTTTGGAAAGTGATTACACGACTTCATGAGATATCCGGTAACCATTCATTGGTACGTAGTTAGGCTATTGATTATCTTCACCCTGTTGGAACGAAGTAAACCCCAACAATCAAAGAAGATTATTTTGTGATAATCAATGGCGGCGACAATGAAGCATATGGTGGCTAACTTCTCCAAACTGGACAAGTTTGAAGGGGTTGATTTTAGGAGATGGCAGAAGAAGATGCACTTTCTTCTTTCTACCATGAACGTGGTGTACTGCTGACTACTCCCATTCCTGATGGTGGTGATGATGCTACTTTGGAGGAACTGAGGAAAAGGAGCAAATGGGAGAATGATGATTATGTGTGTCGCGGCATAATTCTAAATGGTATGTCTGATTCTTTATTTGATATTTACCAAAATGTTGAATCTGCTAAAGAACTATGGGATTCCTTGGAAGCCAAATATATGGCTGAGGATGCATCAAGTAAGAAGATCCTTGTGAGTGATTTCACAAATTACAAAATGACTGATTCAAGACCAGTCATGGAACAATACAATGAACTTCTTGGAATACTTGGCAGATTTACACAACATAAAATGAACATGGATGAGACCATTCAGGTCTCGTGTGTCATTGACAAACTACCTCCTTCTTGGAAAGATTTCAAGCACACCTTGAAACATAAGAAGGAGGAATTAACTCTTGTTGAGTTGGGCAGTCATTTGCGCATTGAGGAATCCCTCAGGGTGCATGAAAGTGATAAGCCAAAGAGCAACAATGTTGTTGGTTCATGTGTTGTCAATATGGTGGAGCATAACAACTCCACCAGGTGCAATGACAACAAGGGCAAACGTAAGCATCATGATAACACCAAAGCTAATCCTAACAAGAAGTCATTAGTGGCTTGTTGGAAGTGTGGGAAACCTGGACACTTCAAAAGGGATTGCAAAGGTGTTAGCATTGGCAACCAAGCTAATGGATCAGGCACAAAAGGTCAGAATATGTTTAATGAATCTCTCCAGATTTATTATGTTACATATGTATCTGAAGCTTATTTTGTGCAGGATGATGATGTTGCGTGGTGGGTTGACTCTGGAGCAACAATACATGTGTGTAAAGATAGATGCTGGTTCAAGACTTATGAGTCAATGAATGATCGATCTATTCTTCACATGGGAAATGAGTCAACAACCCTAGTGCATGGACGTGGTTGTGTAGATCTTAAATTTAGTTCTGGAAAGATTGTTTCTTTGTTTAATGTTTTGCATGTTCCTAATATTAGGAAGAACTTGGTTTCTAGTAGTGTTTTGAATAATTATGGTTATAAACAAGTGATTGAATCTAATAAATTTGTTTTATCTAAACATGGTGTGTTTATTGGTTTTGGCTATTTGAGTAATCAAATGTTCAGGCTTAATATTGATTCTAGTATAAATGTTGATTCTGTCCTGATGACTACCACTAAACTGAATGATTCATCACTATGGCATGCTAGACTAGGCCATGTCCACTATAAGAGGATGCAAGATATGTCTAAGGATGGGTTAATTCCAGCTTTTGACATGGACACTGATAAGTGTTAGACTTGTATGCTGAATAAAATTACTAAGAAACCATTTCAGGATGTAAAACGTGTAACTACAATTTTGGAGCTAATCCATAGTAACCTATGTGATTTGCATGCTACTCCCTCATTAGGGAATAAGAAATACTTGGTAACATTTATTGATGATGCTTCAAGGTTTTATTATGTCTATTTGTTGCATACTAAGGATGAAGCATTAGATAAATTTAAAGTATTTAAAACTGAAGTTGAATTACAACAAGGAGTCCAAATCAAAAGATTTAGGACTGATAGGGAAGGTG
The DNA here is from genome assembly GCA_025667525.1 of Glebionis coronaria. Lineage (NCBI taxonomy): Eukaryota > Viridiplantae > Streptophyta > Magnoliopsida > Asterales > Asteraceae > Glebionis > Glebionis coronaria. The sequence continues at coordinate 10,705,592 of CM046882.1, forward strand.
AGTACATGAATACTCAGTTTTTTCAGTCTGTTGGAATAATCCATGAAACAACTGCCCCCTATACTCCACAACAAAATGGTATATCAGAAAGGAAAAATAGAGTACTAAAAGAGATGGTTAACTCCATGTTGTCCTACTCAGGACTGAGTCAAGGGTTTTGGGGAGAAGCTATGTTAACAACTTGCTATTTATTAAATAGGGTTCCTAATAAAAGGAACAGGATTACCCCTTATGAACTCTGGACTAAAAGGAAACCAAACTTGAACTACCTCAAAGTTTAGGGTTGTAGGGCTGTTGTAAGACTCCCTGATCCAAAGGTGAAAACCTTGGGTGAAAGAGGCATTGAATGCATCTTTGTTGGATATGCTGAGCATTCCAAGGCTTATAGGTTCTATGTTATTGAACCTAATGATTCAGTTTCAATAAACTCAATCATTGAATCAAGGGATGCTAACTTTGATGAGACTAGGTTCTCATCAGTCCCTAGACCAAGCCTTAGGACTCCTATAGGAGCTGAGGACACTGGTGTTTCAGTGGAACCTGAAAGGGTCACTGATGAGTTTGTGGTTCAGCAACCTGAGCCTGAGCTTAGAAGAAGCACAAGGCATAGGACTCCAAAGAATTTTGGGCCTGAATTTCAACTATACCCAGTTGAAGGAACAAGGGATGAGGTCTCTGACCAGTACTACTATTGCTTTAATATTGAGGATGATCCCAAAACATTTGATGAAGCAATGAAGTCCCAGGATGTTGCTTTCTGGAAAGAAGCAATCAATGATGAGATGGATTCCATCATGGGCAACAACACTTGGGTGTTGGTTGATCTACCTCCAGGTTGTAATCCACTTGGTAACAAGTGGATTTTCAAAAGGAAAATGAAGGTGGATGGAACTGTTGAAAAGTTCAAGGCAAGGTTAGTCATTCAGGGCTTTAAACAAAAGTCAGGGATAGACTATTTTGATACTTATGCTCCAGTAGCACATATCAGTACCATAAGAATGCTGATTGCTCTAGCAAGTATTCACAATCTAATTATTCATCAGATGGATGTGAAGACAGCATTCTTGAATGGTGACTTGGATGAGGAGGTTTATATGAACCAACCTCAGGGCTTCATCATGCCTGGTCATGAAGGTAAGGTGTGTAAACTGATTAAGTCCTTATATGGACTGAAGCAGGCACCTAAGCAATGGCACCAGAAATTTGATGAAGTGGTTTTGTCTAATGGTTATTCACTTAACCAAGCTGACAAATGTGTATATAGCAAATTTGATGAATCTGGTAAAGGAGTCATCATTTGCCTATATGTTGATGACATGTTAATCTTTGGTACTGACCAAGCTAAGGTTGATCAGACAAAGGATTTTTTGTCATCAAAGTTCTCCATGAAAGACATGGGGGAGGCTGATGTTATCCTTGGCATAAGGATTAAACATGAAAGTGATGGTATTGTAATTTCTCAGTCTCATTACATTGAGAAGATACTGAAGAAATTCAATCACTTTGATTGTACTCCAGTAAGTACACCTATAGATATAAGTGAGAAACTAATGCCTAACAATGGTCAGGCTGTCTCCCAGCTTGAGTATTCTAGGGTTATTGGTTGCTTGATGTATGCCATGACTAGTACTAGGCCTGATATTGCATTTGTTGTGGGTAAACTGAGTAGGTATACTAGTAATCCTGGTACTCAGCATTGGCAAGCAATTCAGAGGGTACTGAAGTATTTGAAAGGAACAATGGATTATTGTTTGTCTTATACTGGATATCCTTCAGTGTTGGAAGGTTACACTGATGCAAGTTGGATCAGCAATACTGAGGATAATTCATCCACAAGTGGCTGGGTATTCCTTCTTGGTGGTGGTGCAATTTCTTGGGCATCCAAGAAGCAAACTTGCATTACTGGTTCAACAATGGAATCTGAATTTGTGGCTCTAGTAGCTGCTGGTAAAGAGGCTGAATGGTTGAGAAACTTGCTTCTTGAGATTCCATTGTGGGTCAAACCTATGGCACCCATTTCTATCCGTTGTGATAGTGCAGCTACATTGGCTAAGGCATATAGCCAGATGTACAATGGCAAGTCTAGACACCTAGGTGTTAGACATAGCATGATTCGTGAGTTGATCACGAATGGGGTGATTTCAATAGAGTTTGTGAGATCTCAACAAAACTTAGCTGATCACTTGACGAAGGGATTGGCTAGAGACTTGGTTATAAAGTCTGGTAAAGGGATGGGTTTAAAAGTCCACTCTAGTCACTGAATGCTAGGACACCCAACTCCCTCCTAAGGAAACTTGGGAGCTGAGTTCAATGTGGAAAGCTGAACATTCAGGGGACTGAAGCACATGTAGATCATCCCAAGGATGTGCTTGTACCTGCTGAAAGGAGGATGAAGTTATAAACTTCTTAATGGTTAATTTCTTTAAAAAAGTGCTTAAGCAGGAGCATGAACTAAAGAGGAACCACCTATGTAAATGTTGAGGTTTCGCCGCCTCAAGGAGCATGGACTTTGGCTCTTACAACATTTATGAATTGGATATGGACACATGGCTTGTATGGTGTCAGGAGCGTTTTAAGTGTTTGAAAACTTGGGTGTATGTTATCTTCAGGTGTTCAAAGTAGTTGAAGGGTTCAATTCTTAGAACACCCTGATTCTTGAATATTTGGAGTGATGTACTAAGATGGAAATTCAATCCTCAGGACATTTTCATTTATGCACTGGTTTTGCTAAAGTTGATTTTCATGCAAAAAGGAATTGTACTAAATTGGGGAGGATTGTTGGAAATTTAGTGCAATTGTGGGAACGGGTAATACTTGTAAATGGGTTTGGAGGTACGGAGTGTACACCCATTAAGTCCCTTACCTCCCTGGACTCAATATAGTGGTTGTGATATCAGTAGGAAGCTGCTCCTGGTCAGGAAGTTGCTCCTGGTCAGGAAGTTGCTCCTGGTCAGGATGCTGCTCCTGGTTAGGACGTTGCTCCTGGTGATGCACAAAGTCTTTGTAACCTCTTTGACCAGTTAATGAGGGTTGAATATTGACTTGATGACCAAGTTTATGGTCATGTAACCACTATGCTTTATGAAGGTAATTATGAGATTAATAGGCCGATTAATGCTCTTAATACCTTTGACTAGGAGTTACATTCCTTAAAGGAATAGGATCACTATAAATAGTGATCATATTTTGCATGATGAGAGACAGAAAATAGGAAACACTTACACGCAGTGAGTTCTTGATTTGTGCCTAAAACAAGAACTAACTCTTGGTTTTATCCCAAGGAGGTATTCGTGTTAACCCAGGCATAGGGTCGAATAATCTTCTTTGGAAAGTGATTACACGACTTCAAGAGATATCCGGTAACCATTCATTGGTACGTAGTTAGGCTATTGATTATCTTCACCCTGTTGGAACGAAGTAAACCCCAACAAGGACAAGGAGGAGACAAAAACTTTTCTGTAAACCTAAAAATAATGAAAAAGGTTTCCTCCTGATGTTTTTATTAAAATTTGTTTTGAGCCAAAAGGCCCACTTGGCCTCCTTCTTTGTCTTGCCGCGGCATGTGGGGCCCACTAAGGGTAACCCATAACTTTTCGTGTGTTAAATAATTAACGTGTTCGTGATTTATTATTCTTGATTTTGGTATTCGTGATCGTGTCAAATTTATAATATTCATGATTGTTCATTATTTATGTCGTTACACGTGTATTAATATTATAAATGAAAAGTTTGAATTTTACCGTGTTTCGGTAAGTTACTGTTCACGTGTACTGTTCATAGGTTTTTAATGCGGGTTTTACACTTATCTTTTTTAAGTGACAGAAAATACTAGTGGATTCAATACTCCTTAAAAGCTTATTTAGTCCTTCAAAAGAGTAATCACTTTGACACATAAAGAAGCTTTGTAGAAATTTGACACTTCATTCATAACTTCCATCGACTGTGCATGGTATTAGTCATTGTCATTCCAGCTGAAAATCACTTTCTCCAATCGGTTTCCATGCTCAAGTAAGAATCGCACCAAGAGAAAACAGAGCAACAAAGCAACAAAGAGCACATAAACAAAAAACAAGCAAAAAAATACCATAGAGCAAGCAAAAAATAGTATAACAGCAGCAGAAGAGCAAAAAATATATCAAAGACAAGCAAGATATAATAAATAAAAGAATATAAGCAAGAAAAGCACAAAATAAACCACTCAGAATATGAGTTACTACAAATGCAAGCTGTGGACTGGGATTGGCCAGAGCAGGTATCCACACCAGTCAAGGCTGGAGGGTCAAGGTCTTAACCAAATCCGTTTGGACCCATACACTTAGCAACAGTAACCCACAAATGTAACCAAGAGAGAGGTAAGCAAGAAAATGAAGAAAGGACTTACAGTGCATAGAACAACAACCAGTATCTAACAAGAACACCCAATCTCTAGATTCACTTAGTCTAGAGAACGGGTGAGCGAGCAACAAGAAACCCCAAAAATAAATTAGGGTTAGATAAATCCTAATTAAGATATACTTGTTAAATCACAAAGATGGTAACGACACCACCAGTAAAGCTTCCAAGACACCAAAGAATCAATAAGCCCCAAAAAATTAAATTAGGGGTTCTAAAAACCCTAATCCAATCTTTCAAGAATCTTAACGGCACCACCTAAATAAGCAACGAAACCACCAATAAAAGCTTCATGGGCACCAAGGAACCAAGATCCCCAAAAAATAAATTAGGGTTTGTGAAAACCCTAATTATACTTTTTAAGAAAAATAGCGGTACCACCAATACAAGCTTTTAGAACGGCTAGGAAATACCAAGAACACCACAAGTATGAAAAACCCTAAAAAATTAGATTAGGGTTATTGAAACCCTAATTTAAATTTTTGGTAAATCATAAAACAACTATTACAAACGAGAGTTGAGTGTGATACACAAGACCAGATCTAGCAACTTGGCTCTGATACCATGTTAAAAGATCAAACAAATAACATGAATATCAAGTTTTTCACACAACCAACCTCCCTTTTGTGATATTTATTTAAAGATTCAAAGTACAAAACAGAAATAAAAAGATTAGTCCTCAAACGAGTGCTAATCATACAAATACAAAAGAAAGTTTGAGATCGTCCCAACTAGGTTGATCTGATCTCCCTCACATACAAGGATCACTCAACTCACATGTTACAAGATGAAAATCAAACTTCCAGATCGAGATTCATGATCTTGAAGAGAGAGAGAGAGATAAAAGAGAGCAACAACGGCTGTGTGTGAGAGAATGAAGAGTGATAACCCTAGAGTTGTGAGAAAGCTAGGTAATATACAATATGTTAGCAACGGTATGAAGGCGCAGCAAAGACTCAAGCCCAACAGCCAAAAAGCCTATGAGAGGAGAATCACCAAAGGACACAAGTGTCCCTCCTATTATACCTGCGAACACAAAGAGAACAAAAAAAAGAAACATAACATAACATTGTAAGATTGAAAAAGTAATAGTTTTAACGAGCTTATAGTTTTAGACACATCAAAAGGTCTGTCGTGTGTTCTTCTCATGACGTGCAACTTCAAAGGTATAACAAACTCAATAGTGTGAATATCTATTGCTTTCTGAACATTGTAGGTGTTTAGCTTATGCTTCATCACTCGTAGGTGCCAATCGTTATGGGACTCAAGCCAAGGGCCAACAAGAAAGTTGTTGTGATTGGTAGAGGTTTAATAGGTTCTGGAATAGCTACAGCCCTTATCATTAGTAACACATTTGTCGTACTTAAGGAAGTCAACTCTGAGTATCTTCGTAAAGGGATAAAAATAGTAGAAGGTATGCATTTTGACAAATCGAGTTTATTCTGCGACTTATATACTAGAGATGATACTTAAATGTAGTATTTACTTGTAGCAAATATCCGAGGTATGGTTGCAAGGTAAAATCTGGCACAGTCCCGAGCTGGAAAAGCATTGACAATGATTATAGGGGTCTTGGACTACTCAGAATTCAGGCGGTTATTGAGAATGTTCACTTAAAGCAAACAATATTCAGTGAGATTGAGAAGGTGTGTCCGCCTCATTGCATATTGGCAATGAACACGTCTACCATTGACCTGAATTTGGTGGGTGAGAAACTAAGCTCTTAAGGCCGAGTTGTAGGGGCTCCTTTTTCAGGTTAAGTGACTTTAGAAAGTTCTGTATATTTTATTAGAAATTCACTTTGGCGACTTTCAACCCATTTCACCCATTTCAATGTCGACAGTCCTGCTCATGTGATGCCTCTATTGGAGATTGTTCGAACAGAAAAGACTTATGCGCAAGTGATTCTTGATCTAATGACAGTTGGAAAAATAATAAAAAAGGTTCCCGTTGTTGTGGGAAATTGTACGGGATTTGTTGTTAATCGTACCTTCTTTCCTTACAAACAAAGTGCACACGTCTTGCTTCATTTAGGTGTGGACTTGTTCAGAATTGATAGATTAATCAGCAGCTTTGGCCTCCCAATGGGCCCGTTTCAGTAAGTTTCTACGCCAATTTTTTTAATTGGTTTAATTTTTTTTAATTAGTTTTAAATGTTTATATGCGAAGTTGAATAATCCTGATCGAATGAGTTTTGTTATCAAGTTTTGATTGAATGCTTGAAGACTTGACTGGATATGGTGTCGCAGTTGTTGTTGGTAAAGAATTCTCTACGGCTTTTCCTGACCGCACATTCAAGTCCCCTGTAGTTGACCTTCTATTAAAAAATGAACGAAATGGTAACCTTCTTATAACATTCGCTTAAGTTTCATACTTTGTTATCATCCAAGAACGAGTCTTACGTCTACATAACACGCATGTTTCAGGTAAAAACAATGGAAAAGGTTATTACATTTATGAAAAAGGCAGCAAGCCAAAACCCGACCCTTCAGTGCTCCCGATTATAGAGGAGTCAAGAAAGCTTGCCAATCTTATGCCAGGCGGGAAGGTAACTTTATATGTGATAAAAAGTTATTCAATTTTTATTATATACTAAACTTTTAGACACTCCTATTATTTTCCTGTTACATGTTAATCATTGTATTGTTTTTACATCTGACTATCTGAGTTTAAAATGGCCTCATGTCTCGTTTGGGCCAGCTGATAGATTTTATGTAAAATGTAAGTATAAGCATAATCATGATAGATTTGTAAATATAATATTTTTATAAAGATGTTAATTAGGATTACCGATTACAAAATGGGGGCACAATACCAGAATTTATTACTTCCGAGATTGCTAAGAAACACAACAGTTTTTTTATCCGTTTTCGAATATTCTTCTGTTCTGTGTTGATTAGACTTTAAAAGTAATGTGTTTGCTTGAATTTTTGTGGCAGCCGATATCCGTGAGCGACCAAAAATAGTAGACATGGTATTATTTGCGGTAGTAAATGAGGCATGTCGTGTTTTAGAGGAAGGAATTGTTGTTCGAGCATCGGACCTTGACACTGCATCGGTTCTTGGGATGAGTTTTCCTTCATACCGGTACACATTCATATTACCTCCTAACTTTCCAGTCATTGGTGATTCCAAAATTGTTCTGAATTAGAAAAACCGTGTCCTTTTGCATTTCGTATAATGATCTGACTATTACTACTCCATAATTCTTTTGTTTTGGTTGTAGTGGTGGCATCATATTTTGGGCAGATTTGGTAGGAAGTAAACACATATATACAAGTCTTAAAAAATGGTATGAAAAATACGGCAACTTCTATAAACCGTCAAGATTCTTGGAAGAGCGAGCTATGAACAGGGTACCTCTGGTGAGAATAATTCTAATCCTCTATTATGTATACTTTACACATTCGTCAAATTTTTGTTGGGGACAAAAAAGTGTTCGCGGGTTGATCAACGCATCCAATCCGACCCATTATACACCCTGACTAATGTAACCCTTTTAGGAAATTCTTGAAAGAAATATACAAGAACATTATTTTTATCTTATTTCCATGTGTGTAACTTATCGATATGATTTTGCAGAGTGCACTAGTTTCTACACCTGTGAGCTCCAGGGCTCGACTCTAAGCAAGACAATCTACGCAGCCACGCAGGTTAACCTACATGTAGACGGTTGTGAAATAAATCTAGTCTTATGCTTAATACTTTAACGGCATATAATGGTATATTATTGTTTCTTAGGACATTAATGGCGTTTAATGCGGGCCTATGTACTTTCAAGCGCGCTTATAGTTGTCTTTTTGTGATATTTCATACTATCAATTAACAAGTTACTGCGCTTGGTTACGGCGCATTTATGGTCGTGTGTCGTCACCTGTTGATGAAGAACACGTCGTTCGTCTTATTGTAGCGGGCTTGGTTAATGCGCCATTGCGCCAACGAACCATTTTGGTAAATCACGTAAGTATAGTACTGTACTACGTATAATACACCCAAGTGCTTCCCGCCATTTTGTTGTCTTCAGTTTCCCGCCAACTCATCAAGTCTGCAACAGGTACACAAACTAAATGCATGTACCTAAAAAATCTCTTTCATTAAATTCATTGTTTTGGAAACCGGTTTGTTTCGGCCGGGTCAACTGAGTCTACTGTTTTTAGTAATTAGTTAAGTTAAATCATGTTTTATGTTTTTGAAACTCGATTATACCCGTCGGGTTTGAAGCAAACCGGGTAAATCCGGTTTTCGAAACCAGCCGGGTTTTGATTTTCTTACAAATAAAGCAAGTATACTTGCGATGTAATGCATGAAAGGCGCGATAAGGAGCTATGACGTGAGACATTGTGAATTTTTTTTATTAAAGTCTGATTATTTTTTATTTTATTTTGGTAAAACTGAAGATGATTACATGCAATGACAATTTCTTAAGGTTATTTATTGTACATACTTTTTATTAACTCGATATATATAAAATATAATATAAATATATAAATGTTTTCATATTTTGCGTCAGTATTATGCAACGCCTTAAAAACAAAAAGATTTTACCTTAAACGTTAAAGTTTGAGGTTTGGTCATGTCGACAAGACACGACTTGTATCTATATAACCTTGAAGTACTGCTAAAGTTATGACTTGTTTCCCGCCATTTGGCTCACTGGTTTCCCGCCAAGTGAAAAGAGTGCATTTACTATTTTACCAACTATCATATTGTACAGTAACTTTTAAATACTATAAATCCAGCACTAGTCCACAGTTTCTATAAACTATTCCACTCATCTCTTTATGTTTTCAGATCTTGTTTTGTTTCATTTTATTAGTTTTGGGTTTCAAAATGAGCAACGGCTTCAAAAAGATAATGCATATTTTCAATCATAAGCCCGGTCGAAACTCACACCGCACATACTCCGACCAATTCATACTTTTGCTTTTATTTTACGACACACATTCAACAAACTTTTATATTATCGTTGAAATAGGTGGTCTCGGAAACACTTTGGGTTCACTCCGGTATGCATTATATAGTGGATTTTTTTAGTTCGGTTTCTTATTTCTCCTTTTTATTGAACGACAATATTTGAGATATAACATTAAAACTCATCACCATAATATTGAATCATTTCATGATTAAAATACTATGAAAAACGTACTGTAGTAAACAAGGTTAGTCATATTTTTACACTCTATAACCAGTTTCAAACTTCTTTTGCATAGGTCCCGTATTTGGGGAGTCACTGATCGAGCAGATCAAATTACACTCGGTGTTACAACCTAAGTGTAACGAGGCATACAATAAAAAAAACAGAGAACTAAATAAAGGAAAGGGAACTTGAAAGAAGAAGATAATAAAAAGTGAAGATATGTTATATTCCAGAAAATGTCTTATCAGTCTCCCTATATTGATCTTATCAATAGAAAGATTCGTTTAGTACACGTAGTCACTAAGTTTTGTTGGGGCTTTTCTCTCTCTTTTGGGCCTCGTGTTATCCATGGGCTGAACTGATGGGTCGTTAGCCTTGTCTTCATTGTTTATGTGTGGATCATTACCCATCCCGTGAGAGGCAACCTTGTCCTCAAGGTTGAAAGAAGGGAAGTCTTGTACGAAGTCACGAAGATCTTCCCAAGTTGCGTCACTAGTTGATTGTCCTTCCCACTGGACTAAAACTTGACGAACAGATGAGCCATTTTGTAATACGGTACGATAACCTATCACATTCTCTGGATTCATAACCGGTTGTGTGTTGATAAACTGAGAAGGAAGGGGTGAATGTGCAGGCAGTGGGTCACCAACACACCTCTTGAGCAAGGATACATGGAAAACATCATGTATCTTTGCCTCAGAAGGTAAGTCAAGGCGATAAGCAACCTTACCAACACGAGCTGCAATCTGAAATGGTCCATAGAAGCGTCGAGCCAACTTATTTGATTTCCGATGAGCAAGGGAGGACTGGCGGTATGGTTGTAGTTTGAGGAATACCCAGTCATCGACATCAAATTGAACATCTGAGCGTTTACGGTTGGGTTGATTTGTCATACGAAGTTGTGCTTTTTGTAAGTTAGTTTGGAGCAGCGTCAAGATGGTTTGTCGAGATTGAAGCAACTCATCTAAAGAGGCCACACTTGTATCTCCTGGTAAGTAATCCTGCAATGATGGTGGGGAACGACCAAAGACGGCTTCGAAAGGAGTCATTTTTATCGCAGAATGAAATGCAGTGTTGTAACTGTATTCAGCCCAATGTAGGTATGATACCCAAGAACGGGGTGTATCTGCAACAAAAGCTCGTAAGTAGTCTTCCAGGCAACGGTTAAGAACTTCAGTTTGCCCGTCCGTTTGGGGATGGTAGGCACTGCTAGTAGATAGAGTAGTCCCTTGCAAACGAAACAACTCTTTCCAGAAGGAACTCATAAATAACGGGTCTCTATCTGAAATAATTGAAGTAGGAACTCCATGGATTTTTACCACATCTTTTACAAAAATCTCAGCAACTTGTACCACAGAGAAATGAGGCCCTAAGGCGGAAAAATGGGCATGTTTAGATAGCCGGTCAACTACAACAAAGATGGTCGTTTTGCCACATGAAGGAGGTAAATGTGTTATGAAATCCATGGATATCGAGTCCCAAATCTTTCCAGGAATTTTTAAGGGCTGAAGTAGACCTTGCGGGGCTCTGTTAAACGGTTTAACCTGTTGACAGATGCTACATTCATTGACAAAGTTAGTAACAGACTGTCGCATTCCTAGCCAATAAAACTGAGCGCATACTCTTGCTAACGTCCGTTGGATACCCGCATGACCCCCAATCGGCGAACTATGAAATTCATTAAGCAAAAGTGGCTGAAAACCCGAATCTATAGGCACAAAGATTCGATTTTTAAACATGACGAGGCCATCGATTACACTATAATGCAGATGTTCACTTGGTTTTTGTGTAATAGAAGTCAACAAAGTATTAGCATCTTTGTTGAGCTTGTAAAATTGTCGTAGTCCCTCTAATATGATCAAAACAGGTTTGGATAAGACTGATAGTGCATGAAATGTACCATTTGGTAGGCGAGACAAGGCATCAGCGGGTCCATTAGCAGTTCCGGGTCGGTAGATTATATCAAAATCATAACCAAGTAGTTTAGTTATCCACTTCTGTTGTGCAGTCGTTTGAATGGTTTGGGATGTGAGGGCCCGGAGACTTTGATGATCTGTTTGTACAGTGAAGTGTCTCCCCAAAAGATAAGGTCGCCATTTCTTAATAGCCTCGGTTATAGCAAACATTTCACGCTCATAAGTTGATGATGCTTGAAGGCGAGGGCACATTTGTTTGCTGAAGTAAGCAATAGGATGGCCACTTTGAGTTAAGACCGCCCCAATCGAGGTCCCTGATGCATCTGTTTGGATAAGGAATGGAGTGGAGAAATCTGGTAGTGCGAGGACAGGGGTATTCATGAGTGACTCCTTAAGTGAGACAAAGGCTTGATTAGCTGTTGGTGTCCACACAAATGCGTGTTTTCTTAAGAGGGCTGTTAAAGGAGCTGCAAGTTTTGCAAAGTGAGGAACAAAACGACGATAATAGCCTGCTAGGCCCAGAAAACCCCGTAACAACTTAACAGAGTTTGGAGTTGGCCAAGCTTGAATTGCAGCAATCTTGTCTTGGTCAACAGCGACACCTGAACCAGACACAATATGTCCAAGATATTGTATTGACGAACAACCGAACTCGCATTTACTTAATTTGGCATACAATGAATTTGTTTGTAGTATCGACAAAACCAATCGAAGATGTATAAGGTGAGCTTCCCAGTTTGGACTAAAGACCAAAATGTCGTCAAAAAATACCAAAACACATCGACGAAGTAACGACCGAAACACCTCATTCATCAAGGCCTGGAAGGTTGAAGGGGCATTTGACAATCCGAATGGCATCACCGTGAACTCATAATGACCTTCATGTGTTCGGAATGCAGTTTTAGGAATTGCATCGGCATGAAGACGAACCTGGTGGTAGCCCGAACGAAGATCGAGCTTGGAAAACACAGTTGCACCATGTAGTTCGTCCAGAAGTTCATTCACCGTAGGTATGGGAAACTTGTCTTTGATAGTGGCTGCATTCAAAACTCTATAATCCACACAAAATCGCCATGAGCCATCTTTTTTCTTTACCAATAGAACAGGAGACGAGAATGGGCTAGTACTTGGCCGTATAATTCCATCCGCGAGCATCTCAGTAACCAGTTTTTCTATCTCAGATTTCTGGAAGTGTGGGTACCGATATGGTCGTATAGAAATCGGAGAAGTTGAACTCACAAGATTAATCTGATGGTCGCATGATCGAGAAGGAGGAAGTTGTGTGGGTTTGCTAAAAACAACATCAAATTCAGAAAGAAGATCAGTTAAGGCATTGGAGAATGGAGAATCTGGTTTGGAACGAATATAAGAGTCACTTGTTGGCGAGTGAGCTTCCATTGTAAGATGGTAATAAGAAACAATGGCATCGGAATGAGCTAATTTTCTAAACTGATTCATTGTGATCTGATGGAGAGATGGGTTTTGCAGACCTGTTAACTTCAAGCGTTTGCCCTTATAATCAAATTCCAACCACAAGTCTTTGTAATCAAATATAATGGGACCTAGATGCGCCAACCAATCCACCCCTAAGACAATATCAGCTCCATATATAGGCAACACGAAAAAATCAATTAAGAATTTGCTACCCCCAAGTTGTAACTGTGTCTCCTTACAAAATCCACCACAGTCAATTTTTTCACCATTACCAACAGTAACATTCAAGAATGGTGAAGGTTGGATGACTAGACTCAAATGTTTTGCCAGTCGTGTTTGAACAAAGTTATGAGTTGACCCGCCATCAATAAGAACCACTACTCGCTGGTCACCAAGAAAACCTTCAAGTTTAAGGGTTTTGGGAATAAACTGACCTGTGAAGGCGTGAAATGAAATTTGTGGCCCTATCTCTTCGGTTGCTATTTCCTCCCCTGGTGAACACTCAGATAAGTCAGGCACTGTCGAAGAAACACTGTCATCGGTGTCAACTAACATACACAAAAATTGGGGTGGGCGGCATCTGTGGCCCATCACAAATTTTTCATCGCAATTGTAACACAAGCCTTTTTCTCGACGAGCAGCCATTTGAGCAGGTGTCAGCCTCTTAATCGGTAAAGTAGGCAGATGGGAAGTAGGATTTGAGACAAGTTGAGGTGTCGGTGGATTTTGTTGATACAAGGGAGTACGAGAAAGCATACTAGTTTGTGCAGGCGTTCGAGTAAATGAGGGTCGATATGTCTTTGCAGCATTAGTTTTCTCCTCAAGTAACTTGGCCATTCCAATGGCTTCAGATAAGGTTGTGGGTTTTAGGAGCATAATTTCTCTTTGAATTTCATCGCATAACCCAGAAATAAAGCAATTCAATAAGTTTGTTGCACTTAAACCTGGTGTGTGAGTTGAAAGAAGTTGAAACTCGTTGATGTATATCTCAAGTGTGGTTGTTTGGCGAAGTTTGAACAAAGAAGCTTCGTGGTTCTTAAAAGATGATGGTCCAAAACGAACAGTGACATCCCGAACGAATGCTTCCCAAGTGGAAATTTGACTCGTGTTAAACATCCAATGTAACCATAATAGTGCTAGTCCTGACATATAAAAGGACGCTATATGTAAACGATGGTTTGGTGGTGTCTGATGATATTCAAAAAAACGAGTTAGTTGAAATAGCCATTCTCGAACATTGTCTCCAGAAAACATCGGAACTTCTAATTTGGGGAGTCGAGGTTGAATGTTAGATGGATTGGTGAAAGGGGAAGAAGTATACGGTGGTGGTGACTGAAAATATGGTAGATTAGGTTGACCGGTGTTTAAAGGTGTTAAATGTGGGTATGGTTGGGGAGGTAGTGTACTCGGCCCCATCGAAACACCACCAGTAGAGTAAGGTCCGGTGGGTACTGGGGTAGTAGGTGGTGGTAGTGTAGGACTAGAGAAAAGAGGCATACCATTAACCATTGGCGAGTTTCCTGGTGGTTCCACAGTTCGCTTCTCCAATCTGCCCATCTTCAACAATAACTCATCAAGAACTTGTTTTTGAGAAGCAATTGATGATTGTAACGCATCGTATGTTGTAGAGGTAAATTTTAGGGTTTCGGTTGTGGATGATAAAACATCTGTGTGTTGTTGAACGGATGATATGATTGATGCCATTTGTTCCTTAAGTGTTGTAATGGATTCCTCCATTGTTTTCTGGCGTGTATCAGGAGGCATAGCAATGAAAGCACCAAAAAATGTTACAACCTAAGTGTAACGAGGCATACAATAAAAAAAACAGAGAACTAAATAAAGGAAAGGGAACTTGAAAGAAGAAGATAATAAAAAGTGAAGATATGTTATATTCCAGAAAATGTCTTATCAGTCTCCCTATATTGATCTTATCACTAGAAAGATTCGTTTAGTACACGTAGTCACTAAGTTTTGTTGGGGCTTTTCTCTCTCTTTTGGGCCTCGTGTTATCCATGGGCTGAACTGATGGGTCGTTAGCCTTGTCTTCATTGTTTATGTGTGGATCATTACCCATCCCGTGAGAGGCAACCTTGTCCTCAAGGTTGAAAGAAGGGAAGTCTTGTACGAAGTCACGAAGATCTTCCCAAGTTGCGTCACTAGTTGATTGTCCTTCCCACTGGACTAAAACTTGACGAACAGATGAGCCATTTTGTAATACGGTACGATAACCTATCACATTCTCTGGATTCATAACCGGTTGTGTGTTGATAAACTGAGAAGGAAGGGGTGAATGTGCAGGCAGTGGGTCACCAACACACCTCTTGAGCAAGGATACATGGAAAACATCATGTATCTTTGCCTCAGAAGGTAAGTCAAGGCGATAAGCAACCTTACCAACACGAGCTGCAATCTGAAATGGTCCATAGAAGCGTCGAGCCAACTTATTTGATTTCCGATGAGCAAGGGAGGACTGGCGGTATGGTTGTAGTTTGAGGAATACCCAGTCATCGACATCAAATTGAACATCTGAGCGTTTACGGTTGGGTTGATTTGTCATACGAAGTTGTGCTTTTTGTAAGTTAGTTTGGAGCAGCGTCAAGATGGTTTGTCGAGATTGAAGCAACTCATCTAAAGAGGCCACACTTGTATCTCCTGGTAAGTAATCCTGCAATGATGGTGGGGAACGACCAAAGACGGCTTCGAAAGGAGTCATTTTTATCGCAGAATGAAATGCAGTGTTGTAACTGTATTCAGCCCAATGTAGGTATGATACCCAAGAACGGGGTGTATCTGCAACAAAAGCTCGTAAGTAGTCTTCCAGGCAACGGTTAAGAACTTCAGTTTGCCCGTCCGTTTGGGGATGGTAGGCACTGCTAGTAGATAGAGTAGTCCCTTGCAAACGAAACAACTCTTTCCAGAAGGAACTCATAAATAACGGGTCTCTATCTGAAATAATTGAAGTAGGAACTCCATGGATTTTTACCACATCTTTTACAAAAATCTCAGCAACTTGTACCACAGAGAAATGAGGCCCTAAGGCGGAAAAATGGGCATGTTTAGATAGCCGGTCAACTACAACAAAGATGGTCGTTTTGCCACATGAAGGAGGTAAATGTGTTATGAAATCCATGGATATCGAGTCCCAAATCTTTCCAGGAATTTTTAAGGGCTGAAGTAGACCTTGCGGGGCTCTGTTAAACGGTTTAACCTGTTGACAGATGCTACATTCATTGACAAAGTTAGTAACAGACTGTCGCATTCCTAGCCAATAAAACTGAGCGCATACTCTTGCTAACGTCCGTTGGATACCCGCATGACCCCCAATCGGCGAACTATGAAATTCATTAAGCAAAAGTGGCTGAAAACCCGAATCTATAGGCACAAAGATTCGATTTTTAAACATGACGAGGCCATCGATTACACTATAATGCAGATGTTCACTTGGTTTTTGTGTAATAGAAGTCAACAAAGTATTAGCATCTTTGTTGAGCTTGTAAAATTGTCGTAGTCCCTCTAATATGATCAAAACAGGTTTGGATAAGACTGATAGTGCATGAAATGTACCATTTGGTAGGCGAGACAAGGCATCAGCGGGTCCATTAGCAGTTCCGGGTCGGTAGATTATATCAAAATCATAACCAAGTAGTTTAGTTATCCACTTCTGTTGTGCAGTCGTTTGAATGGTTTGGGATGTGAGGGCCCGGAGACTTTGATGATCTGTTTGTACAGTGAAGTGTCTCCCCAAAAGATAAGGTCGCCATTTCTTAATAGCCTCGGTTATAGCAAACATTTCACGCTCATAAGTTGATGATGCTTGAAGGCGAGGGCACATTTGTTTGCTGAAGTAAGCAATAGGATGGCCACTTTGAGTTAAGACCGCCCCAATCGAGGTCCCTGATGCATCTGTTTGGATAAGGAATGGAGTGGAGAAATCTGGTAGTGCGAGGACAGGGGTATTCATGAGTGACTCCTTAAGTGAGACAAAGGCTTGATTAGCTGTTGGTGTCCACACAAATGCGTGTTTTCTTAAGAGGGCTGTTAAAGGAGCTGCAAGTTTTGCAAAGTGAGGAACAAAACGACGATAATAGCCTGCTAGGCCCAGAAAACCCCGTAACAACTTAACAGAGTTTGGAGTTGGCCAAGCTTGAATTGCAGCAATCTTGTCTTGGTCAACAGCGACACCTGAACCAGACACAATATGTCCAAGATATTGTATTGACGAACAACCGAACTCGCATTTACTTAATTTGGCATACAATGAATTTGTTTGTAGTATCGACAAAACCAATCGAAGATGTATAAGGTGAGCTTCCCAGTTTGGACTAAAGACCAAAATGTCGTCAAAAAATACCAAAACACATCGACGAAGTAACGACCGAAACACCTCATTCATCAAGGCCTGGAAGGTTGAAGGGGCATTTGACAATCCGAATGGCATCACCGTGAACTCATAATGACCTTCATGTGTTCGGAATGCAGTTTTAGGAATTGCATCGGCATGAAGACGAACCTGGTGGTAGCCCGAACGAAGATCGAGCTTGGAAAACACAGTTGCACCATGTAGTTCGTCCAGAAGTTCATTCACCGTAGGTATGGGAAACTTGTCTTTGATAGTGGCTGCATTCAAAACTCTATAATCCACACAAAATCGCCATGAGCCATCTTTTTTCTTTACCAATAGAACAGGAGACGAGAATGGGCTAGTACTTGGCCGTATAATTCCATCCGCGAGCATCTCAGTAACCAGTTTTTCTATCTCAGATTTCTGGAAGTGTGGGTACCGATATGGTCGTATAGAAATCGGAGAAGTTGAACTCACAAGATTAATCTGATGGTCGCATGATCGAGAAGGAGGAAGTTGTGTGGGTTTGCTAAAAACAACATCAAATTCAGAAAGAAGATCAGTTAAGGCATTGGAGAATGGAGAATCTGGTTTGGAACGAATATAAGAGTCACTTGTTGGCGAGTGAGCTTCCATTGTAAGATGGTAATAAGAAACAATGGCATCGGAATGAGCTAATTTTCTAAACTGATTCATTGTGATCTGATGGAGAGATGGGTTTTGCAGACCTGTTAACTTCAAGCGTTTGCCCTTATAATCAAATTCCAACCACAAGTCTTTGTAATCAAATATAATGGGACCTAGATGCGCCAACCAATCCACCCCTAAGACAATATCAGCTCCATATATAGGCAACACGAAAAAATCAATTAAGAATTTGCTACCCCCAAGTTGTAACTGTGTCTCCTTACAAAATCCACCACAGTCAATTTTTTCACCATTACCAACAGTAACATTCAAGAATGGTGAAGGTTGGATGACTAGACTCAAATGTTTTGCCAGTCGTGTTTGAACAAAGTTATGAGTTGACCCGCCATCAATAAGAACCACTACTCGCTGGTCACCAAGAAAACCTTCAAGTTTAAGGGTTTTGGGAATAAACTGACCTGTGAAGGCGTGAAATGAAATTTGTGGCCCTATCTCTTCGGTTGCTATTTCCTCCCCTGGTGAACACTCAGATAAGTCAGGCACTGTCGAAGAAACACTGTCATCGGTGTCAACTAACATACACAAAAATTGGGGTGGGCGGCATCTGTGGCCCATCACAAATTTTTCATCGCAATTGTAACACAAGCCTTTTTCTCGACGAGCAGCCATTTGAGCAGGTGTCAGCCTCTTAATCGGTAAAGTAGGCAGATGGGAAGTAGGATTTGAGACAAGTTGAGGTGTCGGTGGATTTTGTTGATACAAGGGAGTACGAGAAAGCATACTAGTTTGTGCAGGCGTTCGAGTAAATGAGGGTCGATATGTCTTTGCAGCATTAGTTTTCTCCTCAAGTAACTTGGCCATTCCAATGGCTTCAGATAAGGTTGTGGGTTTTAGGAGCATAATTTCTCTTTGAATTTCATCGCATAACCCAGAAATAAAGCAATTCAATAAGTTTGTTGCACTTAAACCTGGTGTGTGAGTTGAAAGAAGTTGAAACTCGTTGATGTATATCTCAAGTGTGGTTGTTTGGCGAAGTTTGAACAAAGAAGCTTCGTGGTTCTTAAAAGATGATGGTCCAAAACGAACAGTGACATCCCGAACGAATGCTTCCCAAGTGGAAATTTGACTCGTGTTAAACATCCAATGTAACCATAATAGTGCTAGTCCTGACATATAAAAGGACGCTATATGTAAACGATGGTTTGGTGGTGTCTGATGATATTCAAAAAAACGAGTTAGTTGAAATAGCCATTCTCGAACATTGTCTCCAGAAAACATCGGAACTTCTAATTTGGGGAGTCGAGGTTGAATGTTAGATGGATTGGTGAAAGGGGAAGAAGTATACGGTGGTGGTGACTGAAAATATGGTAGATTAGGTTGACCGGTGTTTAAAGGTGTTAAATGTGGGTATGGTTGGGGAGGTAGTGTACTCGGCCCCATCGAAACACCACCAGTAGAGTAAGGTCCGGTGGGTACTGGGGTAGTAGGTGGTGGTAGTGTAGGACTAGAGAAAAGAGGCATACCATTAACCATTGGCGAGTTTCCTGGTGGTTCCACAGTTCGCTTCTCCAATCTGCCCATCTTCAACAATAACTCATCAAGAACTTGTTTTTGAGAAGCAATTGATGATTGTAACGCATCGTATGTTGTAGAGGTAAATTTTAGGGTTTCGGTTGTGGATGATAAAACATCTGTGTGTTGTTGAACGGATGATATGATTGATGCCATTTGTTCCTTAAGTGTTGTAATGGATTCCTCCATTGTTTTCTGGCGTGTATCAGGAGGCATAGCAATGAAAGCACCAAAAAATGTTACAACCTAAGTGTAACGAGGCATACAATAAAAAAAACAGAGAACTAAATAAAGGAAAGGGAACTTGAAAGAAGAAGATAATAAAAAGTGAAGATATGTTATATTCCAGAAAATGTCTTATCAGTCTCCCTATATTGATCTTATCACTAGAAAGATTCGTTTAGTACACGTAGTCACTAAGTTTTGTTGGGGCTTTTCTCTCTCTTTTGGGCCTCGTGTTATCCATGGGCTGAACTGATGGGTCGTTAGCCTTGTCTTCATTGTTTATGTGTGGATCACTCGGATTTGAAGAGGCATATGGATGGAATGTCAACATGCTTATCTGATTTTGCATGGTTCCTCTATTTTCAACAGAGTGGTATGATTCAGGCCGAGCTCGTGAACGATAGGCTTGTATCGATGGGGAATCCAAATGCTCAACATCTAAAATAATTACCTCTAGTGGAAATGCGTGTGGAACTTATCTTTGCTAATGAAAGTGAAAAATTCACTTTTATCACCTTCCGAATATAGCAAAAAAGAATTGAAGTGCCTCAAGGAGACGGCGTGTGTGTTGTTGTTGTACTTGATGGTAAGGAGATGAAAGTATTGATGTAGTGCATTTTAACTAAAAAGATGGTAAGGAGATGAAAGTGTTGTTGTTGTACTTTTATTTGCCACACATATTGACGTTTGTATTATTGTTGAAATAAGTGTTCTCGGAAGTTAAGCCGAGTACATAAGCGTATGTCTTTTTGTTGAAGTCAAGACATAAAAAAAAAAGTAGAATTGCAAGCTAGAGAGTACGAACATACAAATCAACCTTAAATTGTTTATCAAATACTATGGTAGCTCACTATACTAAATAAACATAACTAGCCGTTGAACCAAAGAAAAAAACGAATGGTGTAACGATACAAATATGCAAGAAGCACACTTCATATAAGGAGTGTTTGGCTGTGCGGTGTTCAAGTGATTATCTCAGACTAGAAAATAATTAGTTTTGCAATAGTTATACCAGAAAATCTCAGCGTATGTTTCATTAATCACTTGACCAATCAGCAAATGATTAGCACCTAGGTCCCTTGATCCATTTATATTGGTAGAATCCCCGAACATGGTGTCACATTCATCACACATCAAGGCTAGCTAGGTCCGAGGAGACATTGGGCTCGATCGTTTCAATTACAGGTAATATACTGTCTATGAAATCATTGACGAGCAACGAGATCTTATCAATCATAAGAAGGAGAAAATGATTTCGACATCATTTGTTATGCTAAAGATCCAATATCAGTTAAACGACGAGTGTAGCTGGTATAAATATTCTAACATCAATTGTTCATTCTTATCAGACAATCGTGTTATTTAGTGAAAATACTTATTGAAAAAGAAAAAGATGGGCTAACAAGATTAAACACTTGAGAAAAAAAATAGAAAAAGGGAATGTTGAGAGTGGGATTTGAACCCACGCCCTTTCGGACCAGAACCTTAATCTGGCGCCTTAGACCAACTCGGCCATCTCAACTCATATATCAACATGTCAGAAATATACATACTTAAAATTCTCAGAAATTTAATACTACCTTCATTTATTATAAAAACTAGAGTTGAGCATGGTACCAGTTTTGTCTCGAACCAGCATCGAATTTGTTGTATCGATTTTTTCCCGAGAATAATTTTTTTATGTAGTACGCAATTCGAGTACTGAAACCGGAATCAGGAAATCGGTACCGATTCGGTTATTCCTGTTTTTATAAAGATTATTCATAGAATCTCATGCAATTATAAATAGCTCATGCAAAGTAATTTTTTAATTCTTTTAATATTCAATTTGGTAAACATATACGTAAGTAATTGACACAAATCATTTATACTATATATACTCTTGGCTTGGTAACATCAGTTATATTTCATTCTTCTCAAAATGAATAAATGATCAATTGATCATATATTATACATTTGGTTAATGTTTCACACATAAACAATATATATTGACATCCCACAACAGAAACTAAGAACAATCGAGTGAAGTGAGCAAGAAATAATTATCAAGTCGATAAAAAGAAACTAGAAAATGTGTAAGCATTTTTTCTAGAAACAGAACCTTCTCTATCGACCGAACACTAAAACGAATTTGAAAAAAAAAAACCAGATGCAGTACAGTCATACGCAAACGATAACCACGAAAAATCGCTAAAACAAATTTGAATTTTCTTTTGTATTTCAGTACTAAATCGAAATTTACCGAATAAGCCCCGAATCCGTATCGAAAGGTATCATTTTTTTCCACCTTAATTTTGTAGTACTGGTCCGTACCGTGTACCGCGATACGTACATTTCAGTACGGTACTGATACGGTTTCGGTTTGATTCCGGAAATCGGTTCCAACTTCCAAATATTCACCCTAATCAAAACCGAGATGTCATGAATATTCCGACAAGCTTGCTCGACCTACACTGACTTGCTCTAACTTAAACCAATTAAATGCAGATTTAATTGGACCGTTTTAAGATAAAATATATTGTTAAATGCCATATTAACGTTATGTCATGAATGAAGTTTTTGAGTCGTTTCACTTGAATCTTTTTTACAATTCATTAAAGGGGTCATGAAAACACCAAAACCCCCAAGAAACTTGTATATAACAACAGTTAAACATTTAAATGTATCATGAGTACAAATATCAACGAAATAGTCCAAATTCAAATACGAGAAAACTTAATGGAAGACGATGCTTGGAGATCAAAAGGTGTTCTTCAATTCCTTAACCACAAGGAAGGGGTTACTATCTAGAACATGTGCGCGGAATGTTGATGATGATCGAATTCGGCTTGACAAGCAATGTGAAATTCTAATACTTGTCGCGTTGGTGGTAGCCGAAATGACATTCCACTTAAGGATCAATCCATCATATGGTACTAGCACAAAACTTTCTACATAAAATGCACACTAGGTGGGTTGATCCCTGATTAGAATGCCATTCCAGCTACCATCAATGAGACTAGTATTAGAATTTCACGTTGCATGTCAAGCCAACTTTAATAATCATCGTTAGCATATCGTGCCCATGTTCTAGATAGTAATCCCTTTTGCTATGGTTTAGGAAGAACACCATTTTATCACACAACACCGAATTCCATTAAATTTTCTCGTGTTTTCAATTCAAATGTTGCATTAATCCTTTTATCCAGTAATTCCTTTATTTGTTGTTATATACAAGATTCTTTAATCTTGGATTTTTTTTGTGTTTCCTTCACACTTTTAATGAATTTTCCAAGAATTTAACCAGACCGGAAAATTGGACTTAACTTATTTTTATGTTTAGAAGTTTAAGTGTTTGGATGTCCAACCAAGTCTTTGTAGACATAAATATTTAGTTCATCGAGCTGTAATATAAAGCACAATAATAAACTTGGTATCACTTTGAGGTTCCCAAAGTCTACATTCTCTTGCAGCAACTATACGATCTTTATACTCAATTGTGACCTTTACATAACTTTTAGTGCAGGTCAGGGTTGGGTTTTTATTGTGGTAGGACATCTATAGTTTAAACTGCTGCTATGTTAAACTAATCACGGAGCTGACCTATTGGGTATAAAATACGTAACTAAAATCCTAAACCAGCCCATTTATATATATGGTGTATGTAGAAAAGAGGATGTATGGATCAATGTCGCTATGACATTATTTAATATCGTCAATGATGAACAATCAGGCAACAATAGAGATGTTACTTTCGTGTATAAAGATGCTTTTGCAGCAGCCGATTGAACTTGCAACAATGGAGATGTTACTTTTTTATGCTTTAGGTATAAAGTTTGTGACTTTCTGCTTAATTTGATGTGAGTAATGGAATTCATATGCGTATATTTTTCAAACGAGTTATGTCTTTTTTGGTTATTTATTAAGTTTTAGTTGTAAAATTTGTGACTTTATGCTTTAGTTTGATATAGGTTGGATGGATTTTATATGAGTTTTGGTTATTTCCTTTTAAGAATATGCTTACTTAAATTTTGCTCCATAAGTTCTTCATTTTTCGGTCATTTTCAGGTTTCGGTATCGTTTGGTAGGCTATTTAGTACATGATAGAAGTTTCTTCGAAAATTTAATACATTTTCAGGTTTCAATATCATGATACAAGTTTCTTCGACAATTTGTATAGGAATATACATCGTTCATCTGTTATGGTTGTCAAGAATGAGCTTAAGCAATTCATTGAAGGTTTTGCTCCTAAAAGTAAAACAAAGAGGATGGCATGAGAGGGTTGGGAGAGGTTCTGGATAAGTTGTATAGCTCTTCTTAAAACTTGGAATGTTGACGAGAGCTTTATGGAAATTATATGTTTGTTGTATTTTCCTTATTTACTCCCATCATTTCAGGCTGTAATTAGGGAAGTTTGTTTCATTCTTTGTGTATATATGATCCTCCTCATTCAATGAGATATATGAAAAAATATACAGGAAGTTTATTCCTACATACGCATCTGTGTTTCTACATGGTATCAGAGCTCCTCAAAATCTGATCCATCGAAACCACTGAAGCATTATGGCTGGTGAAGCAGGAGGAACATCCACCCCTGTTATTGTCCAGAATGTCCAGGACACACCGTTTCCCACCGGAGTCATTCTTGATGACACAAACTTCCCATTGTGGTCTCAATTAATGGAGATGCGCATAGGAGCTCGAAATAAATTAGGGTTCCTCACCGGCACATCGGTGAAACCCACATCGAATGAGAAAGCAATCGAAACATGGACGACGGATAACAATAGGGTGAAGAGTTGGTTGATTGATTCAATGACTCCAACCCTAATGCGTCGTTTTATCCGCCTTAAAACGGCGGCTGAGATCTGGAGCGCTGTTTCAAAAACCTTTTATGATGGAACTGATGAAACTCAACTTTTCGAGTTGAATCGGAAATCCTTCAACATTCGACAGAACGGACGACCTCTTCCCACTTACTACAATGAATTGGTTAGCCTTTTCCAAGAAATTGACACTCGAATGGCTGACGATGGAGACACCGTCGAAGCAACAGTTGCAGCAAACAAAGCCATGTCTCGATTCCGAGTCCACATTTTTCTGGCAGGTTTAGACTCTGATTTCAATCAAGCTAGGAGTGAATGTTTGCGAAAGGACCCTCCTCTCAGTCTCGAGTTGTGTTACGCCTACATCCGGAAGGATATGAACCAACGACAGGCTATGGAGGATGCACATGTTGAACCAGACAGTATGGTTCATGCAGCGACACGAAACCGCCCTATGAAAGGAAAAGGACCTGCTGGAAGGGGAGGAGGAGGAAACACCCTCACTTGCACCCACTGTGGGGAAGAAGGACACTCAAAAACTAGGTGCTATGAGATCATAGGGTACCCAGATTGGTGGGATTTTTCGAAAAAGCCAAGGAAGAAGATTGGGCAACCCGTAGCAGCTCACACCTCCACGAATGCAGGTAAGTCTTGTTGTGACTCTACTCTTAGTAATGATTGGATAATCGACACAGGAGCCACAGATCATATGACAAACAATCCTGGTTTCTTAACTACATCACATAAGCCAAAACAAATGAACATTTATACAGCTAGTGGTGAGTTAGAACCAGTCGTAGCAGAAGGAAATGTGAAAATGTCGAATACGATGGAACTCGATTCAGTTTTAGTAGTACCATCATTATCATCAAACTTGTTATCTGTTAGTCAGATTACTCAGGCACTTAACTGTTATGTGACATTCTGGCCAAACGATTGTGTGTTTCAGGACATAGTAACACATCAGATTCGTGGTTATGGTACTAGAAGGGGAAGATTATACTACCTTGAAGAGAACTATCGTAGTCAAGTTAATCATGTGGGGATGACTCGAGCAAATAAGTCCATGGCCATGTTGTGGCATCGGCGACTTGGACACTTATCCTTTAGTTATCTTAGGAAGTTGAAACCAAATTTATTTTTGAATGTATCAGATAGTAATTTTTATTGTGGAATTTGTGAGTTAGCAAAAAATAAAAGAATTTCTTATGTTCCTAGTAATAACAAAACTATGATACCATTCATGACAATTCATTCCGATGTATGGGGTCCGGCCCCGATTCCAACTCCTAGTGGTGCTCGTTACTTTGTCACTTTTATTGATGAATGTACACGTATGATATGGATATCTCTCCTCAAAACCAAAGGAGAAGTGGTCAGAGCATTCAAAGAATTACATCAACTTGTGAAAACTGAATATAGGAGGGACATTCACACTCTCCAATCCGATAATGGGGGTGAATATGTCAATTTTGAAATGGCAAACTTCTGCAAGGAAAAATCTATCCGGCATCAAACGTCTTGTGCCCGAACACCTCAACAAAATGGGCTAGCCGAGCGACGAAATAGAATGATTCTTAAAGTGGTTAGAGCCTCTCTATTTGATATGACGGTACCTCGCAAGTACTGGGGAGAGGCGGTTCGATCCGCTGCGTACATTATGAACCGAACTCCCTCAAGGGTTATTGATTTCCTAACTCCACTTCAAAAGCTTCATGAACTCATAGGACCTGCACCACATCAGAATCTTGAACCTCGAGTATTTGGCTGCACTGCCTATGTCCATAAAGATATGGGTAAGCTAGAACCACGTGCCACTCGATGTGTCTTTATAGGCTATGCAGTTTCTAAAAAAGGGTACCGCTGCCTTGACCCCACGAATGAGAAGGTATACGTCACTCGTAACGTCACTTTCCATGAAACAGTACCTTACTTCAATGAGGGTCCACTTCAGGGGGAGAAACTGTGTCAAGTGAACCTCAATGAACAAGATGGTCTCAATGACCAAAACGGTCCGTCTGACTTCTCTGATGGTCCTGAAGTTGAACCTCAAAGTGTCGCTGAGCCTCATCAACAAAGTGAAAGTGTCAATGTTGAAAGTGTACAAGAGAATGAAAATGTTAATGTTGAAAGTGCTAGTGTTGAGAACAGTGTTGAAACTAACACAGAAAACAATACTTCATCTTCTGTTTTTCAGGAACATGAAGATATGCCTACTGTACAAGAACCCAACAATCATGAAGTCCAAGAGACAACAGATATAGACGAAGAAGTAGAGCTTGAAGATGATGGTAATCGAAGATACCCGATAAGAAGCAACCGGGGAAAGCCTAAGAGGAAGTACAACCCAGAATTAAAAGCAAAAGGGAGGTACTCGATCAGTAACTACGTATCACAACACCGGCTTGCAAAATCGCATGCTCTAATGGTGGAAGAACTTACTACTGTCACTATTCCCGGTGATGTGCAATCGGCCCTAAACGATGACCGATGGAAGAACGCAATGAATGAGGAGATGGAGGCACTTCAAAAGAATCAAACATGGGAGTTGGTCAACCTCCCAAATGGGAAGAAAACAGTTGGGTGTAGGTGGATCTATACTATAAAGTTGGATTCAAGTGGAAAAATAGATAGATTCAAAGCGAGATTAGTAGCCAAGGGTTATACACAAAAATATGGGATTGATTATGGAGACACGTTTGCACCGGTAGCAAAGATCAACACCATTCGTATTTTAATCTCTATTGCAGCAAATGAGGATTGGCCACTTAAGCAATTTGATGTAAAGAATGCCTTCCTGAACGGATATCTTGAAGAAGAGGTGTACATGGATCCTCCACCCGGCATCAAGTGTGAAGGAAAGGTATGTAAATTACGGAAGTCATTATATGGTTTAAAACAGTCTCCACGAGCGTGGTTTGGCAGATTTTCAGCATTTATGAAGAAAATCGGATACAAACAATCAGATGCTGATCACACCTTGTTCGTGAATTCAAAGAAAGGGAAAATAACAGCACTGATTGTGTACGTAGACGACATGGTGGTGACGGGGAATGACAAAGACGAAATGGCAGAACTTCAAAGAGTGTTGTCCACCGAATTTGAACTAAAGGACCTGGGAAGTTTGAAGTACTTCTTAGGAATTGAAGTGGCAAGGTCAAAACAGGGAATATCCATGAGCCAAAGGAAGTATGTATTGGATCTATTAGCAGAAACGGGAATGTTGAATTGTAGACCCGTGGATACTCCAATCGAAACAGACCATCATCTAGAAGTTTCCCCGAATCAACCCCCTGCAAATAGAGATCGGTACCAAAAGCTAGTTGGTAAACTTTTTTATTTATCTCACACAAGACCAGACATAGCCTATGCTGTGAGTGTGGTGAGTAGATTCATGCATGCACCAAGTAAGCGACATATGAATGCTGTATATCGAATTCTTAGGTATCTCAAGTCATCACCAGGTAAAGGTTTGTTTTTTGGGAAGAATCAAGACAATCAAGTAAGCGGCTTCACTGATGCAGACTGGGCCGGAGATCGATCTGATGGAAAATCCACGTCTGGGTATTTTACATTTGTTGGAGGTAACTTAGTCACATGGAGAAGTAAGAAGCAAAAGGTTGTTTCACGATCGAGTGCTGAGGCGGAGTTTAGAGGAATGGTTCATGGAGTGTGTGAACTCTTGTGGATAAAACGAATCTTAAGAGATTTAGGGATCTCTTTAATGTCACCGATGGAGTTACACTGTGACAACGAATCTGCTGTGAAGATAGCAAACAACCCAGTACAACATGATAGAACTAAACATGTGGAAATCGACAGACATTTCATCAAAGATCACTTAGAAAGGAAAACTATAGAACTCCCTCATGTTAACACCAAGGAACAACTTGCAGATATGCTAACGAAGGCCGTATGTGGGAGAATTTTTCATAGCTCTCTTGACAAGCTGGGAATGATAGACATACATTCTCCACCTTGAGGGGGAGTGTTGACGAGAGCTTTATGGAAATTATATGTTTGTTGTATTTTCCTTATTTACTCCCATCATTTCAGGCTGTAATTAGGGAAGTTTGTTTCATTCTTTGTGTATATATGATCCTCCTCATTCAATGAGATATATGAAAAAATATACAGGAAGTTTATTCCTACATACGCATCTGTGTTTCTACATGGAATCCAGAAACTCACAATTTGATCGAACGTCTCAAAGATGGCAGGTATACTCTCTCATACTGTAGTTTTTTAGTAAATCTGAAAGAAATAAACATTAATGGTTCAAGTTTTAATTCAATTATGTGTTTAATATACTATCCGCAGTTTTGGAATTAGACATAGGAATTTTAATCGGTTGTGGGGTTTTAAATATAGGTTGTAGGCCAGCCGAAGGAAAAGAAAGGAAGCATCACGTTAGTCTTATTTTTTATATGTGCGTGAAGGATATTTGGTGGATAATATGAAAAACGAGCAAATAACCTCAACATTAAGTTTAAACAACCACCCTTTCCAGCTTATTTTCGGTTTATGACTGTTTTACCGAATTTTACGAATTATAACTATATTAATAAAATGTATTGAATATGGTCTGTTATGCACATAAATAAACAGTTTTTCTTCTTATTTTTCTATATCAACTTTGTTTTCAGAGAATGAAATCACATCCAATAGCATGTTTTCAGAGAATGAAATGAATGCGACAAATTGTGATTCATTTGATCGCGTGTAGGCAACAACGCAAGATGTGAAAACAATGATAAAAATGAGTATAAGAGTGTCATATTCCTGATAAACAACAGAGGCTGCACCATAAAAGTTGAGATCCATGTTCACAGCTTAATTAGATACAGCTTCACTCACAACTGGACATAGTCTCCTATTAGACTGCATTACAGCAATGTTCGCTGCTAATTTCCCTTGCTTATAACAATCACCCTGTACAACAATCCTTTTATGAACTTATATGAGTTCAATTTATTTGTATAAAAAAACCTGTTACAAGAACAACATCGACGACATCATCACAACACGCTTCCTATTAGGGTAGTCTCTTAGCATAGAAATACCATATTTATCTTCATTCTATTTCAAGCATATAATACATGAGATAATCTTTTGCTGACATTTTCCCTAATCAAAATATGAGTCAAAATGCTTGCTAAATAACTTATTACCATTGCCTTCTTAAAGTTTTCCATTTGCAACATTAACACTAAGGCAAATAATTTTGAGGTTTATCCTATTGTATGTTACTAAATACATTCGCCAGAATTTTTATGTGTATTCGGAGCATTTTAGGAAAGTCTAAAGTTTTAGGCTTAAAATATTGCATCTATTAGTTTCACTTATTGAGTACGCGTGTCTATTTTTTCAAATGCCTGAACTCATTAGCTTTTGTTGTTATAGTTACCGTGGCTGATGTTGGAAGTTACTAAAGAAGTGGTGGGAATGAAGCTGAATATGGTGGCATTATATCAACTACTATTGGATGAAAGAATGGAGAGCTCAAACAAGTAGGCATATTTCTTATAAAGTTCCATTTTTTTCGAAATATGAATAGCTTACAATTTGGTTAGATTAATAATGGCAAACTTTGTTATCTGACTGGATGAATCTTAAAAAGAGACAATAAATGGGAATTTAGTAAAGTTACCGAGTCCTTCGTTGTGCGTAATGGGCTTACTAAATAAATATTTAAGGTAATTTCATCTACAAGGTTAAAAGCATATCATACGTACACGGTCTGAGCCTATGATTGATTTTCAGAATATATGTTATTATTCCGCACCTAAAATGAAACCAACTTTGAATAGTGTGATGAAGCTAACTGAACGTAATATGTTATGAGCAACCAGACACTCTTTTAAGGTAAAGGATCCATAGCTGCTTTGAATTATTACAATCATGCTATCCATAAGCGTTATGGATTATTGGATAGTTTCACATTTACCCCTGATCACTGTAAGTCTTCTTCTATAGTATTCACTTTTGGTGTTGTAAATATTTCAAAGAGAGAAATAATATACTATTCCGATTTTTTAAAAGTTCAATTTTTCAAACGGGTTCTAGTGTTTAGCAGGCTTGGTCTGAACAAGCACATGCTGAAAGTTTATGGACTTAAAATTAATAGTCGTGAGATAGGATCGAACTCGAGATCACGGGATTGCACACATTACGTGAAGAGTTAATTTATTTATTTATTAAATATATTTATTATATTTATTAAATCAAACCGTAGCTAACGATCGTTAAGTAATTAAAAGTTAAGTATTAAACGACCGTTATAGAAGGTTAAAGAAGCTAAAAGAAGGAGTCGGAAAAGTTCCGGAAACCTCTTTTGGAGCATGTATATATCCGGCCTAAATAGAGGAGACAAAGATAAGGAGAAAAGATTTTGTGGCTTTATCTTGTTTAACCTTGGAAGAGAAGTTTTCCAAGGTGTATATAAACAAACTTAATGCCTCATAATTTTTCACTCCACATCTCTCTTTTCTCTTGCTTTAGCCGCCGGCCAAACACCCCTAATTAGGGTTCTTCTTTGATTTTCAATAAAGCTATTCTAGATCTAGTCCTAGCCCCTCTCTAGGGTTGTTGGGTAGATTTTCCATAGGCTTGGAAGCTCGGTTTGTTCGTGCTAGACTCACGGTTAACTCGCCGTATCACGTGTGTACAAGAACGTGATATAGTCTTACTTTAGACTATATTCTTGGTGGTGTTCGTGATAAACCCTAGTTGCCGTTTGCTCCGTCGTCTTGTGGATCTTGCTAGGATAAAGGTATGTAATCCTAACCTTGATTAATATAATTGTGTTAAATTAATGATCTTGTTAATCGCTTCCGCTGTGCGTTCTTTGATCCATATTAGGGTTTTAAATAATTGTTATGAACTATATAAACCAACAGTGGCATCGAGAGCCGTTTTAACATGATTATAATTATCAAGATCTAAAGTTTTTTTTAACTAATATTGATTTGTGTTAAAAATTACATGTTGTTTTTAGGTTTTATAAAAATTAGAGTTTTGTTTTTTATTATTTTTTAAAATCGGCTATGCCGAATTTTTTTTATAAAAAAAAAAAAAGTTTTTTTTGTAAACCCTAAAATTACATGGTAATTAACTTTAGATGTATGCATGAATTAATTGTTATGTCATGCGTGGTTACGATCCGTAGTGATTTCATTAATTGTTAAGTGATTTGGGTGGAATTTTGATGAATTGCATGATTAATTGTTATGTTGTGTGAATTCATGTTTCGATCCGTAGAGATTTAATTGTTAAGATATGTGGGAGATCCGTGATGAACATGCATGTTTTTCATGGATCATATGTTTTATGTGGTAATTGTTACGTTTTTTTGCTACATGCTTTATTTGATTCAATAAATCTAAAATTAGGGAAGACTTTTATATGAATATAAAAACCTAGATTTGATATTATTTATTGAATAAATCATATGCATGTGGCTATTTGATTTATTTATTGCACATATAAATTGTTATTATGTGTTTATGATTTAGTTTTTTTTTGTACCTACTTGTTTTCATACGTTTTGTTTTAATTGTATGTTGTAAACAAGGGTAATTTTTTCAAGAAAAATTAATATGGACTAAATCATATTAAAATAAATGAATTAGTTTGAGATCTAAATTACATATGATTTGCGTTGATTAGAATTGCAATAGCAACTTAACGGCCTACTCAATTTTGACAAACTATAAAGTGGGTATAACGCACCGCTGGTCATGTACCCGGTTAAGGAAGGAGGTGTTATGCTTCAGCGCTGACCAAATTCCCGGCTCGCCTGTGCGTCAAAATTGGAATTACCTACGGTTGTTATTGGTATAATTCTTTAAGGTTGATTTAACTACATTAATTCACATCCGAAACACAATGAATAAGGTTATTGCTTTGTGCTTTAGCTAAGTTCTAGAAAAAGTACGGTGTGAATTTAGTTGTGTGTAAAATCTTTAATTGGTTTAACCAATACCTCAACTTGCAAGTATATGATGAACTTTTAGTCTCAACAAAAGTTTACTAAACGTTTTATTAAACTTATGTTATGGAGATGTATGCATGCTTCTCCATACATGATTTTGACACCAAAATCTATACCCTAAAATTTAAGTCATATGCCCTCTAATTGACGAACACTTGAAGTTACAATTGTCGTCATATAAGATATCGGACGATGTTGTAATGGAGAGAAAACTTCATGACTGAATAAGATTGCACATGAAGGTTTTATGTTCTTTAGATTAGTCGACTTAATTGAGTTACTCAGTGAGATCTGGAAACTTAAGGCATAAAGAAGGGATGAAACATGTTTACAATGCAAAATGACTTTTGGCAATGTAAATCCCTTAAAAATCTAGAAATTGCAAATTTGTTTGTCAATCATTGTTCGACAAGTTACCATCTTGAATACTTTCATTGCTAGCAGATCAACTGATGTGATGAAATTATGTCAATTTGGATTCTAGTTTTTCAAGGAAAATACTATGGTTATTATTACCGGGGTAATTTTATTTTCTTGAATGATATTATCGAAAATACTAAAATTGAATTTTGTAAATTCTTTTGCAAATGTATTAATGCAACGTTACACCGTAAACGTGGTTTATTCATTTATTGATCTACAAACCGTATGGTTGAGGATAGAGTCAATTTACAAATGAAAGATAAACCTAAAACTCTTTTTCATGGGTAAAGAAGGAGTAATAAGAATTTTAGAAATGTCAAATTCAAATCCATAACTCATAGCAAATTTTAATAGTTAAGGAAAGTGCATATTTTGAGTTATCAAAAGTTACCGCTAATTGGTTATAAGGCAAACTAGCATATTTGTCTAGTAGTTGTGCTTTGACCATTTATAGGCACTACATACCATTGTAGGGTTGGTAGACCTATTAAGGAAGAAATTGCATGTCAAGTCTTTCAAGTTAAAAAACATTTGATGGGTAAGTCATCATTTACGAAGTAGAGTACACTCTTAAACACTATAAGTAATTGTTACGAATGTGTTTTTCAAAAGTGTAAGAAAGTAAACACAACACTAATTATTTTCACCGATTATGAAACATTTTCAATGTTGTCAAGTTCAGTGGGAGAATTGTGTTGTATTACTGATTTTGAGTCTATTAAAACATTCTCTAAGTCAGTGGGAGTTACAAGCTTTGTTGTCTTGGTAATAACCCATGTTATCTTTCGTATGTCCTAAGATAATTACTTTCGAATTGTTGACACTAATATCTTCAAAGATAGTTATGTACTGATTCTTGTTGATTAAGTGGTTCTACATCTACTTGTAAAAGCTAATATATATGTGGCACAATCATATTTTGTATAGACGAACGTTAGACGTGATGTTTATCTTATATATATGAGGTTGTTCCATGCACAAGTGGGAGAAATGAACATTGTGTGCAAGAAACAACTCATAAAGATATGATTCTCTTGTCTTTAAGATAAGAGACTAACAATCTAATTAATATTTAGATCATGTGTCAATATGATTAAAAGACTACGTAAAAGTATATATA
Organism: Glebionis coronaria; assembly: GCA_025667525.1. Taxonomy (NCBI): domain Eukaryota; kingdom Viridiplantae; phylum Streptophyta; class Magnoliopsida; order Asterales; family Asteraceae; genus Glebionis; species Glebionis coronaria. The sequence goes on from CM046882.1 coordinate 10,739,599, forward strand.
TCATTCACTTTAAGAAACACTTGTTGTTTTGATTTAGTCATGTAAGAGCTTGGACTAAATTGTAAACTAAAGGGTAAAATATCCACATGTCGTAAGATCGGGCGTGGAATGTTTTGAAGTTTCTTAAAATGGACTAATTCCTGGAATGACATAAGATACATAAAGTAATCTTATACTACTAATGAAACCTAGTGGTGTTCATATAATAGTGTATGATTGAATTAACTTGAAAAGATGAATGAAACCTAGTGATGTTCATGATTTACTTTAGTTATACATGTTTATGATTTATTGAATAAAGTCACAAACATAAAGTCTTGGAAGACGTATAATATAAAGTAAGACGTTAATGTATTGTCTCTATTTCACTAAAGACATATACATGTAACGTATAATGGACTTATAACTTTTATGAAGTGACTTTAAAAGTACTTGAGTTATAAAGCATGCAAAATGGTTAGGAAATCTATTATACCATTAAGATGATTTAGTTGGTATATAGGTAAGCCTAAAGATATATATTTATCTTAAATATTGTTAAGATTGACTTACAATATTTCCCTAAATGAAATACATCATTGTTATGGTATGTTCATTAGGAGAATCAAAATTCTCAATATGATGGTGATGTTTGATTCAAAGATAACTATATCTTCCTTTATTCCAAAAGATATCAAGGTTAGAAAGTTGAGTATGACTTGAGCTAAGAAGATTAATAAGATACCATTTTATATGGAATGTGATGAATCACGTTATATCTTAAATGAAGTTCGGATTTTGCTAAACTACTTATGAAGTGGGTTGTTTAGAAAATAAAGAGTATGGAACTGTCATTTTGTTTTGTAATGTCCCATATAGATAACGTTGGAGTGTTGATCTATTTGCTATGTATTTAAAGAGTAATTTTAAGTTACTAAAAGCAAGTGGGAGTTTTGATCTTGAAAGATAAAATTACAAGATACACGATCTTCTAAAATACACTAGTAATTATCATGAAGTAGGCGTGTAAATGCTAAACCTCAAGATAAAGGAATTTATGTCATAGAATCCGTAAGGATATCTCGGATATGCGATTTATATGCCGAGAATTATGAGTTACAAATAATTGTTATGATTTGTTACCAAATATTGAATTGGGTAAATTACTCATACTATGATTGTTATAGATGTTGTCCAACAAGATAATCAAATTCCGGTTTTGGTTTATCTTAAATAGTTTGACTAGAAATTGGAGATAAGTTTCGTCAAAGGAAGAAAAACGCCAATTGTAGTGGTTTAATCTTTGTGTCGAAATTATATGGACAAAATTGTACACATATTTAATGTATGTATTATGAATAGATTATTAGTCACACTTAAGTAATTAGTTGTGATTGAGTATTCTTTCCTGAACGCATTAAATATATAAAGATTTTGATGGTCATATTTTAATTGACAAATTTGGATATGTATGAACTATTTCTTGAATGACTACTTGAGAAAGGACTTAAGTAATCGAAATGAGTTTATCACTTCAAAATATAAATCTTTGGAAAAGTACAGAATGTAATTATCCATGAATGGATAAAAGCATGCATCTAGGAGATTATTCTTATGTTTAATTTGAAATCCAAGTTTGGATTTAAATTTGAATAAGATGTTTTTTGAGTATTCCTAAAAGCTAGTGGGAGTATTATGGTTGTTTTCATAAATTATATGTGTCAAATAGACATGTAAGAAAGTAAGTTTTCATTCAAATTAAATGTTGATTTGGTTTAGATTTGAGATGAAACTTTACTTTGAAGATTTAGAAAATAAGATATACATAACCTTGGGACAAATAAATTTATTTATTTATGCGGTGGAAATACAACGTAATATGCCATGTAGTAAGTTTACATGGATATTTAGGACATGAAGAAATCTAAATCTGGTTTGAGAAATTTTCATGTGTGTCGTGTTGTATTTATATCATGCTTGAACTACATGATGATTTGAATATATTAATCTATTTTAAGAAGTTATGAAATAACTTGTGTAATGGATATTCTGAAGGAATATGTTTGGAAATAGAATAACATCCTAAATCTTGGATCGGCTTCCATATTCTATAAATGAATAATTTGTCAATCGTTGTGCAAATTATCATAGCCAACAAACTTGAAGGTTTTGGTTGGAATCAAACATTACATAATAGATATTAAAGGTAACGTATTTATATCTTTTATGAAAGTTGGAAAACTTGAAAAGATATAATTGAGGTAACACTCAATATTAGTCATGGGATCTTTGGAGATGACATGTTGATTAAAGTTGCATTATACATTAAAGAATTAGAATACTTTGAAACTTCAAATGTGTTTTGGAAGTTTAGGAAATTGGTGATCAAGGATGTTTCACAATTTTGATACTATGTGGCAATATCAAATTATTTGAATGCACATGTACAAGAGTTTCAATGAATTGAATTCTTGAAGAAAGTATTCTCAAAATTTCAATAGGTCAAGATTGGTTATTTTATGCTTTGCCAAACAAGTATGAATGTCATTACTAGAGGCATGATGCATGTACCAGTTTTATGCATTGATCTATTTTTAGTATTTGGATAAAGGATGTAAGACATTATTGAATTGATGAAATAAAGATTGGATTTCGTTTATTTTCTGTTATTTGATTTTGTATCCTATTTTACATGTTTTAATCCATGAGCATTATGATGTTTCTAAATGTCCGTTGTCGATTAATAATATGGGAGTATTATTAAACTAAGACAATTCAAAATAGTGACTGAGTATACTTGAAAGTATATTGGTCAATTTTGGATGATATTTGAGGGATCAAATATTGGACTTATCCCAACTATATGATTTTACTTTATGGATCTTTGTCATCAAGTAAATCATAAATAGTTATCCTTAGACCTGAGATACCAGGAAACTGTCGTGGATCTAGTGCATTTCTGTGGAATAATCTAACGCTAAACGTAACTGGTAGCTATAAGGATTATTTCCGGAAGTGTTGCAAAGTTCATAAGTTTTGCTTGTAGTCAAAATGTGATTCGTTTCCTTCAAAATTTATTTTGAAGTATAATACAGCTGGGCCCCTCGGGGGAGTAGTAAGATATTTGTGCGGCCGCACCCAAATTTGTTTTGGTGATCTTGCTATATCCATAAACGAGAAACAGAATGGTTAATGAAAGGAGTGACTGAGATTCATATCCTTATTAACAATGTATTTGAAATGAAAGGATAATAATAATAATGATTTAATCATTAAAAGGTTTTGTCCAAGAAACCTTACTCGAGTTGTACTAGTGACATTGCTAGTGTAACTAGACGCTAGTCAATGTGATCACGATATTAGAATTTTGTCCAAGTGGGAGCTGAAAGTTTATGGACTTAAAATTAATAGTCGTGAGATAGGATCGAACTCGAGATCACGGGATTGCACACATTACGTGAAGAGTTAATTTATTTATTTATTAAATATATTTATTATATTTATTAAATCAAACCGTAGCTAACGATCGTTAAGTAATTAAAAGTTAAGTATTAAACGACCGTTATAGAAGGTTAAAGAAGCTAAAAGAAGGAGTCGGAAAAGTTCCGGAAACATCTTTTGGAGCATGTATATATCCGGCCTAAATAGAGGAGACAAAGATAAGGAGAAAAGATTTTGTGGCTTTATCTTGTTTAACCTTGGAAGAGAAGTTTTCCAAGGTGTATATAAACAAACTTAATGCCTCATAATTTTTCACTCCACATCTCTCTTTTCTCTTGCTTTAGCCGCCGGCCAAACACCCCTAATTAGGGTTCTTCTTTGATTTTCAATAAAGCTATTCTAGATCTAGTCCTAGCCCCTCTCTAGGGTTGTTGGGTAGATTTTCCATAGGCTTGGAAGCTCGGTTTGTTCGTGCTAGACTCACGGTTAACTCGCCGTATCACGTGTGTACAAGAACGTGATATAGTCTTACTTTAGACTATATTCTTGGTGGTGTTCGTGATAAACCCTAGTTGCCGTTTGCTCCGTCGTCTTGTGGATCTTGCTAGGATAAAGGTATGTAATCCTAACCTTGATTAATATAATTGTGTTAAATTAATGATCTTGTTAATCGCTTCCGCTATGCGTTCTTTGATCCATATTATGGTTTTAAATAATTGTTATGAACTATATAAACCAACACATGCTACACGAGCAATTTTAAAATACGGATCCAATGGGCACATTGCACACATCTAGGTTCTATTAACCACCAAAGAAACTACATGAAGCCCACGAAGTTTGATTGTGTTTAGCTTATTACTTATTTTGTTGTTTTAGTGTGTATCATGACTAGCATTTTGGATAAAATGCTAGACTACCAAGTTAACATGATGAATGTTAAATAAGCTTTAGCCAATAACTTAACTATTGTTTGTAATATGTACTGTATTATTTACTAAAACATGTAATAGCTAGATAGTTATATGTATGGATGTACAACTAAAAGGACACGAATATATGATTTGTTAAGTTACGATATAATTTTATTTTTTTAATGGCATTTTCATTAAACTAGCAAGAATTTAGAAAGGAAGAAGATTACAAGGTAATATTACAAGAAAATTTTGGATCACAAATCCAATTGAACAACTCGGGTTTAATATATCTAATTCTATTAACAATTCAAGAGTGCGAGAAAACCTTGATATCATCCAAGAGAGTGTCTTTCCGAGGAGATATTAAGTCGAAGAAAACTCGGTTTCTAAATCTCTAAATAACACCACAACATCAAAATAACTTTTTGTGAAAAATTTTAGGTTCCCCATATCTATCCACTTATTAACAATTCCACGAAGTTAGGAAAACCACTTAACCCTCACCAAGTAGCAACATGACTCCAAATGCTCGAATCCAACGTGTAAATGATGAAAAGGTAGTGTGTAGTTTCAGTGCCTTCATCACAAATTGGACATCGAATAGAGCGCATATCAATCCCATGAGCATCCAGATTGTGTCTAGTAGGTAACCTATCCAAGAAGAGTTGCCCAGAGTTAATATTTACCTTTATGGGGAGCAACAAATACCATCGTATTTGATCTTAATTTGACAAGAGAGTATAAAACTTGATGCTTTTTATAAAATGCTAATCTTTTATCAAACATATTACATAACATGTGCACATAAACTGTTGCTAGGGTCTTATAAAAATGTTTATGTTAGATTATATATATACTACATATTAAATATTTTATGCACTCTCTCTTAATTAAATTTTTAAGTAGTACAAATTAAACATTAAGTAATACAAGAAATACAACATAATGTATAACATAGTAATGCATCAAAAAATCAGATTTAAGTAACACAAGATTTGAATGCATATGTACAACTTTATATCTCTAATATATACAAAACATTAAGCATACTTAATTAAAACATAATTACTAGTACAATTAAACACCTCATCACCATAACTTACAAGCCAAACAACACATTGTACAGATCTCCTCCATCATTTTTCCCTTTTTCTTTGCATTCATATGTACAAACCACTTCTAGGTTAATCTTCTCATTCAAATGTTTAAAAGAGTTATGTCAAATCTCTCACTTTTAGTTCAAAAAATAAAGTTACACATATTAGATATCACAAGTAATAATATTCTTATATCAAAAGTAAGTTTTTGAGACAATGTTTAGGTGTATTGCTATGAAAGACGAATACTCGAATAACATTTACTTACAGAAAATTTATTCACAGGCTATCCGTCACGGCATCGCACGGGTACCCTGCTAGTCAATTGCTTAAAGCAATTACAGACCAACCAACTCTATCAGACTATTCTGACCAACTAAAAAACTATCTTATGACCCATTACATAACTTACATGCGAGCTCTATTAGACTAGTCACAAGTGCATCTCATATTAGAATCCGTAAAACTTTGTTTAAAGTATGCTCTATCAGACATTCTTTTATTTAGCCATGTTAGAAGTTTATAATGATGTGCCTATTAAACTAAAATATAGACAATGACATATGCAAGGTATTATGTGTTCTCTTAAGTTCTTATTGAACTTAACTATTGAAAATGATGTGCAGATTAAACAAATTGTTAAGAAAAAAGAGTGTCTGGTTGAATTCTAGTACACGACCTGCCGATATCCTAAAAAATGAACCATTCTTTTTTCTTCCCCGTCTGCTCAAATTGATGGTGAATTTGGTGTTCACACATTTAGGAGGGTAGTAGGGATAAACTATATCGCCCATTCTAAGGATTATGAACCTTTTCTAGAGCTATCGGTTGTCTGAACCTTACTTGGGACAATTAGGTATAGTCAACCTGTTCTTGGGAAGGGATTTCTCAAGAAATTTTGCATACCTCAAAGATGGAAGCTATTGGTATCCCTTATAATCGAGTGTTTAGGAGGCAAGACTGTTTAGCTACAATCCTATACTGTTTAGCTAATGTGGTTAAAGAGAATAGTAGAAAGTGATTTATGATAACTTGTACTCAACGCTAGAGAAGAAAACAAGGGAGAACCATGGTTTACTCCATGTTTATATATCTTAGGTTCAGGTTTAAAATGTAGAAGGCCTATAATTCATTTATTGACACCGCAGTCCAAATCCAAGTCTTTGGGACCAAGCACTAGAGGCTTCTAACAAATACCCCAGAAGGACCTCCCTTCACATCTAAAAATGTTATCTATTTACAATGCAAAGGGGCAAGAAAAATTTAAAGTTTCAAAGGACACTCCTCCATCTAGAGAAGGAATACCAAATGCAAAAATTTGTAGAGCCTGATCTGGGCACAAGCGTAAAGCAACTCATCATCATTCCTCTATGCCGAGAAAGGAGGCCACCATCTTTAAGTCTATATCAAAAGAGACTCTAGAAGCATCTAAATCCCCAATTCAAGGACGCACTAGCCCAAAGATATCAATTTCTGTGACAAGAAAAAGAATATGTTAATTAATTTCATAGGCATACTTACAATTTATAGAGCACAGAAGAAGGATTATGAACAATTAATCAAAATTATTCGTATAAAATAAGCTAACTAAAAGCTTATAATTGAAATAATAATAAATTAATAAGCTTATCCAACTCAAATAAGCTAAAAATAAGAATAGATTATATTCAAACCTGATGATAGATTCATTATGACTATTAATCTAACTAATCGATTCGTGATCGATTCGTGATGATGCTTCGTGAGGGATTCTTGATGGATTCGTGATTATAGATCGGGAAGCAACGATAGATTAGTTATAAAGAGAACAAGATCGGAGGCAGAGAGAGAAAGAGAGAAACGTGTGTATGTTTTATGAGAAAGAAAGTAGAAAAAAAGCTTATATAGTTGTCGGATGAAATGACAAAAATACCCCTACAATGTTAAATAAGGATTTAATCTCACTCATTGGATGGTAAAGAGATAAAGGGTGGAAATGAGTCCCATCATATCATAAATAATTTTAGTGTCCAAATGAACTATATTCACATTTTTATTGCCTACGCTTTTGGCAATTCATATTTCCTTACATGTTACTTTTGTGTGAATATATATACATATCACGCTTATCATTTTGTGGTGTATAAACAACACTTTTATAGGTGTCGTTTGGTTATGTAGATCAGTTTACGCAGATTATTTGCGATTGTCGGCATAAAGAATGACATTCATTCGTCCACTGAACATCCAAATTGCGTTTTGATCTTGTATGTAAACAAGTTAAGAGAAACAAATCACACAATCTGATAACAAAGATTCAAAGAAAGAGAATATTAATTGAAAACACAATTTATTGATAAACATATTACACACAAAACATCAAACGCGGTTTGAAAACTTCATCACAACCCAAACAAAAAAAGATCGTGTGAATCAACACAATCAGCCCACAAGCGAATATCCAAATCAAACAAGTCCAAATAGTCGTCAAATCGACATACATATCCGGCGCCATAATTTTTAACGACTATAAATAAGCAGCCACCAAGAACACCACCGTGAACAACGTTGTGATGGTAAGCACCCACATCAAGAACTTGTTCCTTAGTGGAATCCTACTAATCAACAAAAGAACTATGACCCAAGATAATACCATAGTAAACATATTATACATGACAAAACAATTAAACTGGTACACATCTACTCGGTTTGGACTACATTTCCAAGCGTATGTTGCCCAATTTGATTGTTTGTAATAGTCCCACCTGGAGGGTTGATCCCCGAGTGAAATGACATTCCGTTTACAACCAACGCGGAAAGTATTAGTATTCCATGTTGGTTGTCAAACCAACTTTGATCAGCGTTAGCATATCGTGCCCATGTTCTAAATAGTATTCTTTTTAATTGTGCTTTGGGGACAACATCATTGGATCTCAAACACTATTTTCCAGTAGGTTCTCTTATGTTTGGATTTCGACTATTTCATTAAACTTTGTATCCATAATTTGTATTTGATATGATGAGACAATAAGGGTGTTATTATATACAAGGTTCTTGGGTATACAGACCAAGTACATGACCCTAGTTCATTGAGGGGCACCATTTTCTTAAAAGCCCACTAGTATATATGGTGTTTGTTTTATGTAAAAAAAACTTAGACGTCTTAATAGAATATACAGTTCTTAATTCGGTTAGAGCTTTAGGGTGTTACGTATGTATGTCTTTTATTTTTAATATGACATTTAAAAACATAAAACATAAAAGCTATTTTTCCATTCAAATGTTTTACATCTCTTTGCCTTTAAACTACAAATAAAAAGGCATACATACATACATAACACCCTAAAGCTCTAACCGAAATAAGAACTTTATATTCTATCAACAGACATCTAATTTTTTTACATTATACAAACACCATATATACTAGTGGACTTTTAAGAAAATGGTGCCCCTCAATGAACTTGGGCCATGTACTGGGCCGGTATCTCCAAAAACCTTGTATATAATAACACCCTTATTGTCTCATCATATCAAATACATATTATGGATACAAAGTTTAATGAAATAGTCGAAATCCAAACACAAGTGTTTTGAAATCCAATGATGTTGTCCCGAAAGCACAATGAAAAGGAATACTATTTAGACCATGGGCACGATATGCTAACGCTTATCAAAGTTGGTTTGATAACCAACGTAGAATACTAATACTTTCCCCGTTGGTTGTAGCCGGAATGGCATTTCACTCGGGGATCAACTATTACAAAAAATCAAATTGGGCAACATATGTTTGGAAATGCAGTCCAAACCGATAGATATGGATAAGTTTAATTATTTTGTCATGTATAATACGTTTACTATGGTATTATCTTTGGCCATAGTTCTTTTGTTGATCAGTCGGATTCCACTAAGCAACAAGTTCTTGATGTGGGTGCTTACCATCACAACGTTGTTCACAGTGGTGTTCTTGGTGGCTACTTATTTGTAGTCATTAGCAATTATGGCGCTGGATATGTATGTCGATTTGACGAGTATTTTGACTTGTTTGATTTGGATGTTCGCTTGTGGGCTGATTTCGTTGATTCACACGATCTTTTTTTTTCTTTGGGTTGTCTAAAGTTGTCAAACCGTTTTTGTTGTTTTGTGTGTAATATGTTTATCAATAAATTATGCTTTCAATTGATATTCTCTTTCTTTGAATGTTTGTATATCATATTGTGTGATTTGTTTCTCTTAACCTGTTTACATACAAGATCAAAACCTAATTTGGATGTTCAGTGGAGGAATGAATGTCATTCTTAATGTCGACAATTGCAAATAATTTGTGTAAACCGATCTACATAACCAAACAACACCAATAAAAGTGTTGTTTGTACACCACGAAATGATAAGCCTGATATGTATACATATTCACACAAAAGTAATGTGCATGGAAATATGAATGGTCAAAGGCGTAGGCAATAAATTAAAAATGTGAATTTAAGTTCATTTGGAAACTAAACTTATTTAAGATATAGAGGGACCAATTTCCATGCTTTATTTTTTTTACCATCCAATGGCTAAGAATAAATCCTCATTTCATTCGACAACTATATAAGCTTTTTTCTACTTTCTTTCTCATAAAACATACACATGTCTCTCTCTTTCTCTCTCTACGTTTGATCTAGTTTCTCTTTCAATAACTAATCTATCAATGCTTCCCTATCTATAAAAACGAATCCATCAAGAATCTCTCACGAAGCATCATCACGAATGCATCACGAATAAATTAAATAGATTAATAATCAACACGAATCCATCATCAGGTTTGAATACAATCAATTCTTATTTTTACCTTATTTGATTTGGATAAGCTTATTAATTTATTATCATTTTAATTACCTTATTTTATACGAATCATTTTGATTAATTGTTTTTAATCATAAGCTAACTTTTTTGTTGATTTATGTGAATAAGCTTATTTGCTCTTCTTAAAACTTGGAATCTAGAAACTGACAATTTGATCAAATGTCTCAAAGATGGCAGGTATACTCTTTTATACTGTGGTTATTTAGTAAATCTGAAAGAAAAAAAATTAATATTTCAAATTTTAATCAATTGTGATGTATATCATTATTACACCACATATTTCCTTTTGACTTTTAAAACACCACATCTTTCTTCCTTTTTTTGTTAATTTTCTCATCACAACACCACATCAATATAATGTAGCCTTCTAACTTTCTTCGATTTCACTACAACAAAACGCAAATCCTCATTGCAATCTCCACATTCACTACCATAAAATCCAAAAAGATATTTTACTACCCACCAAGTGTTTGTGAAAATGTCTCAACAAAAAACATACATCAAAACATTATCCTTTTCGTTAGAAATCCATTTACTTCCTCTTATTTTCATGATATCCTCATCTATCTCTTCGAACGGAATTTGGTCGTGCCCGTTTAGGGGTTTTCATTGTTGCCCGGACGGTGAAGTGGGCAATAAAGGGTGTCCTCGATTGATATCTCATCTCAAGAGACTACACCTTTCATGCAATGAACGTAAAGATGCATTACGCGATGCTATCTCCACGGGCCATGGATTATATATGGCACTTGAGGAAACTTTGAAGGCATTTGACCAATGGCTATGTGGGGAGTGTATGAACTTACATGCTGTTAGTCGGGCTTGTCATCACAACGATGGTGTTGTTCGTCTGTCAAAAGAGCCTGATGACATGGTTGGTTATATTGTTGGCATTTCGAAGCCTTCTAATAAGGATTATGAGATAAATGTAACTGAGGGGTTGGCTTTGGACGTTGAGCTTCTTGATCGTGTTTTTAAATTGTCGATCACTACTGTAAAAAGTATTCCTCATGGTTGTCATCTCGCTTTTTCTCGGGCTTTAAAAATAGTTCTTTACAAGCTGGTTGCCCAACCCGATTCTGTTGTAGCATGGGTCAAGTTGTTACTTTTCCACGATGTACGTTACAGGTGTGTAGGCCCAAGAATAGACAAGAACGTAGGTCAGGAAACAGAAAATCCTTGCAACAAAGCTATATCGTAAAGTCGCTAGCCAAATGGGGGAAAGATGACGGTATTTAAACGTTAGTTAAGAAGATGTTTGATGGTTCTGGGTTAGGTTCGTTGGACGAGGGTGGAGGTGAATTTAATGAGGAGGCAACATCAGGCAATGCCAACATCCGACAATGTCTACGCAAGGTTGCGGATGGACACTTTACAGCAGTTGTGAAAGTGTCATCCTCTTCTGGTGTAGCTCCATACTGCGATGATACCATTAAATCCTTGGAAGCCAAGCATCCTTACAAGCCACCCCCATCTATGTCGAGCAGTACATATTCTGAACCTCCCCTTGTAGCAGAGATTGATTGTGTCCTTGACTGTATTAAATCATTTCCTAAAATTACTTCATGCGGTAGAGATGGTTTGAGGGCACAACATATTATAGATGTTTTATGTGGAGAGGGGTATGCTATTGCTACAGATCTCTTAAAGGTCATCACCTCGGTCGTTAATTTGTGGTTAGCGGGGAGGTGTTCGCTTATCTTGGAGGAGTTTGTCGCATCTGCTCCTCTCACGCCTCTCCTTAAACCAGATAACGGGATTCGACCTATTGCAGTAGGTACTATATGGAGACGTTTGGTTTCCATGGTTGCTATGAAAGGTGTGGGTTAAGAAATGTCCAAGTACCTTTCTAATTTCCAGTTTGGAGTTAGAGTGTTAGGTGGCGCTGAGGCTATTTTACATAGCGCTAATAGGGTATTGAGTGAATACCATAATAATGATTGGTCTCTTGCAATGCTCACTGTGGACTTCTCAAATGCTTTTAACCTTGTGAACAGATCAGCATTACTCCATGAGGTTAGGGTGCGATGTCCCTCTATTTCTTTGTGGGTGGATTTCTTATAACGGCAAGCAGCGAGATTGTATATAGGAGACACATATATCAGGTCTGCCACGGGGGTGCAACAAGGTGACCCATTGGGACATCTTCTATTCACTCTTGTATTACACCCGCTTGTACATAATATCAGAGACAATTTCAAGCTTCTTCTTCATGCTTGGTATCTTGATGATGGAACTGTTATTGGAGAGTCAGAAGAGGTTGTCAAGGTGTTAGAAATTATAAAGGTGAGTGGTCCAGATTTGGGTTTTGAACTTAATATCAAGAAAACTGAGGTATTTTGGCCCTCGTGCAATGGTGTGAAGGTCCGTGGTGGTTTGTTTCCTATGGATATTCGGAGACCGTTTTCTTTACCCATTCGTGTTGGTGGTTTGGGTTTGTACTCGGAAAAAGAGGCCTCCTCCTATGCTTTTGTGGCCTCGAGGACCCTATTTTGGGTGTTACAAGATCACATTTTACGTGACAGTGTCATATGTGGTATGGATGATGATTATGCTATTGCTTTAGCTTGTCTACATGATAAGATTCCAAGCTTTGATTTTATTTGTTTCACTAATAAGGATACCGCCCCCTCTAAAACCCAATAAACATTGGCGACTACCCTTTTTAGTGAAATGGTCAAGTATATAGAGGTCCACTTTGACATGACTTTAAGGTAGAAAGTGGTATTGAGTGTTTACGTACGTCACATGCTCAGGATTTCCTACTAGCTATCCCTATAGACAGGCTTGGTCAACATATGTCACCAGTGGAATACCGTTCTATTCTTAAGTATCGCCTTATGATCGCATTATTTCCGGCTGATACAATGTGCCTGTTTGTCGCAAGGCATGTTTGGATTCTTTTGGGGAACATGCGGTTCATTGTAAAGAGCTCCCGGGCTTCAAGTATCGACACGATATGGTTAGAGACGTTCTTTTTGACATATGTAGGCGTGCTGGTATCTCCGCCAAGGAAGAAGAACCTATGAACTTCTTGACTGACCCGGTAGATGAAAGATCCACACTCAGACCAGCGGACATTCTGGTTTTTGGATGAGTTGGAGGAAAACATGCGTGTGTGGATCTGACTGGGGTTTCTCTTCTTATGGGGATGAGTAGCCTGGGTTTTATAGCGGGTCAGGCTGCTTTGAAAGCCGTCTCATGCAAAGTGACAAAACACGAAAAAGCATGCATTGAAAATCAACACGTGTTTATTCCTTTTGCATTTGATACCTTCGGTTTTCTTGCACCTGAAGCGGTGGAGCTTCTGAAGAGTGTTCGGTGCGTTATGAATAGCAACGTTATGACACCTAAATCTACAAATGTGATTTTTACTAGAATTAACTTTTCAATTCAAAAAGGGCTTGCGGCGCAGCTTGTTGCTCGCTTGCCTTCAACAGCTATGTAATTAAACTTTTAATGATTATAAATTAATACTAAGGGTCTCGATCTTTTATAGAATCATATTGTGTGTTTAATATATTATTAGTTCTAGTGATAGGAATATCGGCCTCTTAATTCATAGGTTGGTAGTTTAAATCTAACGAGTCGCCGACTCTTGATTATCTAAAGAATTTGTAGTTTTAAGATTTGTCGGCTCGCAATGATAATTAAAAATCAAGATAACAATTAAAAACAAACTTTTATTTACTAGTATGTTTTTAAGCATCTCGTGTATTCAATTAATCAATTTAGTGTTTGAGTTTCAAACTTATTAGGCTTTATTTTAACGCTCTTCGAAACCATGTTGCTCAATATATTACACTAAAATCCCATTATCTTACAACAAATAACAACCAGTACTAGCCAAATTTTAACAATTATTCCTTCAGTCTCACATGATATGTTCATTAAATTAAAACATAAAGTTTAAAGAAGTGATAGTTATATCATATTTTCAAAAAATTTGTGCTATTTAATAGAAAATTAATTTTGATATGTTTTTATTAATTATTAACTTTTCACAGTTTTAGTGAGTTTATTTAATTTTGATTGAGTTTTTAACCTTAATTTGAATACATAATTGATGTGTAAAATTGTAACATTTGTTTGCCTTAAAAACCGTCATCAAATACTTCTCGCCGCATTGCGCGAATATCATGCTATATATTAACACACAAGTGTCCGTTTGTTTGAACCTTTTTGTTTCTTATCTGGATTTAGCAAACACTTGCGAGGGTTCGAAGATGGCATTCTGCCGCTTGAATGTCATTGCACGACTCGACCCACTAACTACTAACATTTGGCGTTTTAAAAACGGTTATCCAATTCACTTATAAACAAAATTTCAGGTCGTTGTTATGGATTGAGTCGTGTTAGGTACGAGTCCTGAACTGTAGTGTTCAGAAGTCAACTGCTGGAGCGTGGGTTCTGATCTGATATTATCTGAAAATTTGCTTATCTGGTAACTATGATCAATAATAGAAGAGCCAAATCCAAACACTCTCTCCTGCATTTTTTATGTATTATCACAACACTTAGCATAAGTTGTTAGAGTAAGCAATTTAAAACATATACTAATTCCAAATTAGCTAATTTTATTAGAAAAAAAGTTGTTCACAAGAGGTCCTAAAGGATGTCTTGTTAAGCCAAACATACCATAATTGTTTGATTTCTTTATGGCTTTCTATTTGTGTTTAGTTATTGCTGGATTAAAGGAGTTAATTGGAGAAGCCATGAGCAGGGATGATGCGAAAGCAATCGTTTTTACCGGTAAGTTGAAAGTAAGTAAGTTTAAGTTTCCTGGTATTGTTTTTTTAGCTTGATGAGTTCAATTTTCTAAATTTTATATAGGTAAAAATGGGAAGTTTTCCGGTGGATTTGACATCAATGTGTTCCAACAGGTTCAACAAAATGGAAAGTTATCTCTTCTACCTGATTTATCCATTGACATTGTGCTGAACATAATTGATGGTGTTATCAAGTTATTCATAGATGTTACCAACGACATAACAAGGTGTGCTCGTTTAGTACGCTTGGTTACGGCACATTTATGGTCGCGTGTCATCACTTGTTGATGAATAACGCGTCGTTAGTCTTATTGTAGCGGGCTTGATTAATGCGTCATTGCGCGAATGAACCATTTTGGTAAATCACGCAAGCAGGGGACACAAAACACTCAGCCACCAGGTGCACAATTTTATTTTCAGGAATACAAAAGGGATAAAAATGAACTAAAATATATGATTTCATTCAAAATAGTAAAGAAACTGTTCCTCTATGATCTTCCATACCAAAAAAATCCATTTACATACAACCTCACTAGTAACTTTCATAATTTCTTCTTTCTCTATGGCACACATTAGCGCACCATTAAAATTTTCTTGATCTTTAGCAAAACAATCAACGTCTTTTTGAATATTCAGAGAAGTCAATGTATAGTTCTTGGGAGCATTTTTTAATGTAACCACACGAATAGTCTCGTTATGATCTATAAGAAAGTGATAAACTTTGAGAAACATCCCTTTAAATAGTGAAGTCCCAAATATCTCATGACCACACATTGGGTTTTCTCTTTTCAAACATAATCTTACACAAGACATTATAGCATTTAACTGAACATTTAACCTTCTCAATATCGCTTTTCTTGTTAAAGGAATCGACTATTGATTGATTTTCTTTTAGCAGATTTTCATATTTTTGAAATGCCCTATTGTGATAACTATTCAGCTATCCACATCACCCACATGTGCATACAAATATGGCTTTTGATGTCAACTATCAAAGCCTTTAATCACAAAAGCATCATTTCCACCTTGTTTCTCAACATTATCACTAAGTAACTAACAACACAAACAAAATGCTTTGTCCGCTTTTACGCTATACTCTACCCAGCTAAATTCACTAATCTAATCACAACAAAACGTCTAACCTTACCCCTATAATTATTGCCGAAAAGACATAACTACATGGTTGACAAGGCCTTGTATCATAATATAGGCGTCGTATTTCTTATCTTTAGTTAGGGTCATATTCAAATATTTAAGGTCTATCAACAGGATCCCAAGTTAGAGTACCCAAATCAATTCTAATCGGCAAATATTTAAATGAGTGTCAATTGTAGATTTAGGTTGTGATTCTTGTGGAATGTCGTTAGATACATTTCGTTTTGATGATTCTCCAAAATATTATCACCAAATGTTTGAAACTTTTCTTTTCAAGTAACTTTCAATATTTGCCTACAATTCATAAATTAGTGGTTCATTATTGATTAAAAACAAAAACTAACAAATATTTATATATAATGCAACAAAAAAAAGTGGAAAAAATACAAACGTATGAAAAAGAAGAAGCAAACATACCTGTTTCGTCTTGTTTCGATCTTCAATGGGTTTAGTGCCTCCGTGGTTCTTTTTTTGGTTTAGTTGAATTTTTGGTTAATTTGATTAGTTACCCCGTAATGAATAGTGGGGTTACCATCTAGTTTTCTCTACTTAGTCCTTTTTCCTAACTAAAACATTCTTACTTAAATAAACTCTTTTATCTAAACATGTCTTGGTAGGGCTGTAATCGAACAGAACGAACGCGAACGGAGGTATGTTCATGTTCGTTTATTTGATTTTAGTCGAAAAAATAAATGAACACACACACATAATGGAACAAAAATTGTTGTTCGTGTTCGTTTATTTATATTTGAACTAGTTCATGTTCGTTTATGTTTGTTCAATAATAAATTAAACGAACGTAAACGAACAGAACGTAAACAAACATAAATGAGCATAAACGATCATACATAAACATAAACGATCATACATGAACGTAAACAAGCGTAAATAAATTTTTATTGTTACTTATATGGCGTCAAAATCCCCGCTCATTTGAAGACCAGTGCTAAGTTGTCACTTTTTAAGTTTTAAATTTAAATTTTAATGTATTATTCAAGAGAATCAATAAGCACTTAAGTATTATATTAATATATAGTTATGGACCTTAGAGTACGTTATATAAAGTTTATTTTTTTAACATGTGGGGTGTTAATCGAACGAAAGTAATCGAACGTAAACGAATGAAATAAATGAACATAATCACACGGACATAATCGAACTTTCACGAACGTAAATGAACGAACAAAACATTTGTTCATGTTCGTTCATTTAATAAACAAACCAAAAATATTGTTCATGTTCGCTTATTTATTAAATAAACGAACATAAACGAGTTTTTTTGTCAAACGATCGGTGAACGGTTCACAGAATGTTCGATTCGTTTGCAGCCATATCTATTGGGCTCTTAGTAATATTGTGTTTTTATTATAAATGAGTTTTTTTACATATTTGCTAAGTAATAAAATAAATAAGTACTTATGTAAAACAAATATTTTGCACCAGGTACATTTTGAATAAATTAAGATTTTTAGCGAAAATTTACACTACGTGACAAACTGTCATCGGGTTCCCGTAAACCCCCGAGAACCCGTAGGTCCACCCCTGCATACAAGTACAGTACTCTACTACGTATAAATTAATACACTCAAGTGCTTCCCGCCATTTTGTTATCTTTAGTTTCCGGCCAAGTCATTTAATGCAAGTTTGCAAGAGGTACACAATCTAAATGCTTGTACCTAAAAAACCATTTTCTTTTCATTGAATTTATTGTTTATAAAACCGGTTTGTTTTGGCCGGGTCAACCGAATAAAGTGGTTTCATTAATGAATTAAGTTAAATCATGTTTTATGTTTTTGAAACAGGAACACGCCCGGTTTGAAGCAAACCGGGTAAATGCGATTATCGAGACCGACCATGTTTTGATTTTCTTACGAATAAAGCAAGTATACTTGCGAGGTAATGCATGAATGGCGCGATAAAGAGCTATAACGTGAGGTATGGTAAATTTTTTATTGAAGTCTGATTAATTGTTTTTTTGGTAAAACTGAAGATGATTACATGCAATGACAATATTTTAAAGTTGTTTATTACATACTTCTTATTAACTCGATATATATAAAATATAAAATGTTTTCATATTCTTTGTCGCATTATGCAACGCCTTAAAAACAAAAAGATTTTACTTTAACCGTTAAAGCTTGAGGCTTGGTCATGTCGACAAGACACGACTCACTGTATCTATATAACCTTGGAAGTACAGCTAAAGTTATGACTTGTTTCCCGCCATTTGGCTCTCTGTTTTCCCGCCAAGTAAAAGGAAAGCATTTACTATTTTACCAACCATATTGTACAATACTTTTAAGTACTATAAAAGCAGCACTAGTCCATAGTTTCTATAAACCATTCCACTCCTCTCTTATTTATGTTTTCGCATATTGTTTTGTTTCATTTTATTAGTTTTGGGTTTCAAAATAAGCAACAGTTTTTAAAAGATAATGCATATTTTCAAGCATAAGAAGGGTCCAAACTCACACCGCACATACTCCGACCAATTCATACTTTTGCTTTTATTTTACGAAACACATTCAACAAACCTTGTTATCGTTGAAATAGGTGGTCTCGGAAACAATTGTGGTTCATTTGGGTATGCATCATATAGTAGATTTTTTAATTCGGTTTCTCGTTTTTCGGGTCGGTTTATTTTTCTATTTAGATCTGTTATCAGCGGGGTATCTTTTGTTTATACACCACATATTATTATTTCTCTTTTTTATTGAAAGGAAGTATCTAAACTCATCACCATAATATTGAATCATTTTGTCTTTAAATAATTCACTATGAATTCTAAAGTATATATGAAACTTTCAAAAACTAAAATAAATTTAAATGAATCGAATATAAGTATCATAATAGTATAAAAAACAAGGTTACTCGTATTTTTACAATCTATAACCTGTTTTAAACTTCTTTTGTGTAGGTCTTCAGATTTGGAGAGTCATTGATCTGGCCGATCAAGTCCTAAGCATCCAACTGTTATTACTTCTTTGGGTAGGTAATTTTGCTATTCTGTGATTCTCCTTTGGGTAGGTAACTGTTGGTTTCCTTTTGAAAATAATCAATTTATTTCATACTAAATTTTATTTCATACTTTTTAATAAAATATAAGGTTACTTGCATAAAGTCTCGAACCTTATTATTATGCGTTTGAAACATGAATTTGTGTAGATATTAGGTCACTTAGTTTTACCTGTAATTGTAATATTGTACCTATTATATATGAATAATATTACATTGTGTAAAATTTTCATCAGGGCTGCCCAAAGATATGCCATTTGAGATTAGTGCCATTCGGCCCCGTCTTACCAAGTTTAAAGGGGTAAACTCTTTGAGCGTATCCGGGTACATGACAAGCATGATATGTTATCAGATGGATCTAGCAAAAAGACTTGAGGTTCCTCGAGAGAAAAGACTTGAGGTGCCTCGAGAGATAAAAGTATAAGGTGTGTGTGGTAATATTATGCTTCATGTTAAAGAAATGAAAGTATTGATATACTGTATTGTACTAAAAGGAGATTGCTACCCAATATTTCTACTTTTATTTTGCAACACATATTCAACCCAAACACTTGTATTATTGTCGAAATAGGTGCTCTTGGAATACGACAAGTAACATTAACAGCCTATGGGTGGGCAATTAGCTGTGTACATAATCATTTGTCTTTTTGTTGTATTTGGCTGTTGTATACTTGGAAGTTAAGTGTTCTACAATGAAATATGTACTCAAGCTTGTTTAGATTAGGAAATAACTCAAAATCCGGTAAGTCTTAAAGTGACTATAATTTTCAGAAATTTAGTTTCACAGTAAAGTACCGAAATCATCCTCGTGGTTCGATGAAATGACAACTATATTAAGGCAAGTCTAACAAGAATTGTTTTAGTCACAGCATCACACTATGATCTCCATGTGGTAGTAATCAATCTCATTCTACGAAAAATGTCAAGCAAGTAAAAATGAGTCAAACTATAATAACGAGTTTAACTTTTGAAAACTATTAATGCTATATATGATCAAAATTCTAAATTAGATTTTAGATTTTATGAAATGATTACAATCCGGCTAATGGGATGCCTCTATTCGAGAACGTTCATACTGAATGGACGTCTCCACAAGTGATTCTTGATCTTTTGGGAGTTGGACATATTATAAAAAGGTCCCATTGTTGTAGGCATAGTTATAAATAGATCGCTATAGCCCGCCTTAAGGTGTGCTAAATCTTGAGGCGTGCCATTCACGCTACGCAATAGGTCAAGGCGCGCTACGA
Organism: Glebionis coronaria; assembly: GCA_025667525.1. Taxonomy (NCBI): domain Eukaryota; kingdom Viridiplantae; phylum Streptophyta; class Magnoliopsida; order Asterales; family Asteraceae; genus Glebionis; species Glebionis coronaria. The sequence goes on from CM046882.1 coordinate 10,760,043, forward strand.
CATGATGTGCGGTAATTTTTTGAATTTAACTCCAAAAAATAAATAGTGTTACATGTAAGGAGAGTTTTACATCTTTAATTATTATGTATAACATTATTATGAACTTAAAACAAATATAATATTGAAATATAATAAAACAAATATGTGCCGTTATAAGCCACGCTTTAAAAACGCTAAATCTTTGCCTTGGCCGCTAAAGCGTGTAGCTTGGACATGCCGCCACACCACGCCTTACGCTATTTATAACCCCGGTTGTAGGAGATTGTACGAGAAATGCTGTTAATCATACATTCTTTCCGACAAAGAAAGTGAACACATCTTGCTTCAAAGGGACCGTTCCAATGAGTTTCCACACCAATTTTTTTACTGGTTTGTTTGTTTAGATATGTGTTTTAAGCTATCCATTTCAAAATCACATAAGCAAGCGTAATATTAGTGTAAGAATATGTTTGAGTGTACGTTTGGCAATTATAGTTTCATAAGAGTTAAGAATATCACCCAAAATCGGTAGCTTTACTTATTTGTATGAAACTGATTATCAAAAACTGTTTGTTTGGCCCTTAATGACGATGGTAGGCTTGAATATAAACTTTAATTGATTCCACATTAATCTTTAAAATCCAAAGTAAAAGCATCTAGTTAAAATTGAAGTGCTATTGTTACTAGATAGTTCATGCAATCATGCATCGTTCAAATGTAGTTGAGTTGGTCATATACCAGTTAACTGAGATAGGTAATAAACTAATACAGCAACACATGTTCCACCTTTCCAACAATATAAATGTTTAATTTGCTTTTGGGACACAACTTTTAGCTTTATTACCCAACTACAAATAGAACCTCATAATGTTGAGCAATGAAAAGATCTACCTTTAAGTCGTGTAGTTGGAAGTTGAGGGCAAAAGAACATACATTAAAATCCAACTACATAAATTGAATTAAGCTATCCACCATTTTCATCTTACTTAAACCAAACATAAAGAGTAAATTGCATAAATCGTCTTTAAAGTTGGTCAGGTTGCATGTTTCGTCCTAAACGTTACAAAAGCACAAGCTTCTGAGGAAACTTTAATGCATGTATTGTCTTGTGGAGAAAACATTGGGCAAGCATTTGGAGCAAGTTTTTTCTCTAAATCATTTGGAGCAAGTTGTCTTGATGTGGCCACGCCAACCTCCTGCCTGGTTTGAGTCTGTGTGGAAGTGGGCTCAAACACCGTGGATTAGTCGGCCAATGAGTCGAAAATCGCGGTTACCAAAAAACGATCTTTGCATTTTCGTAACATTTGGAACAAAACATCCAATTTTGCTAAACTATAGAAATGACTTGCGCATCACTCAAAGATTAATTAAAAGTTAAAAACTACTACATCGAAGTGCTTCTTGTTCTATTTTCGTGGCTGATGTTGGAAGTTACTAAAGAAGTGGTGGGAATGAAGCTGAATATGGTGGCATTATATCAACTACTATTGGATGAAAGAATGGAGAGCTCAAACAAGTAGGCATATTTCTTATAAAGTTCCATTTTTTTCAAAATATGAATAGCTTACAATTTGGTTAGATTCATAATGGGTAATTTTGTTATCTGACAAGATGAATCCTAAAAAGAGACAATAAATGGGAATTTAGTAAAGTTATCGAGTCCTTCCCTGTGCGTAATGGGCTTACTAAATAAATATTTAGGGTAATTTCATCTACAAGGTTAAAAGCATATCATACCTACACGGCCTGATATTGAAAACCCGGCATGTGATTGATTTTCAGAATATATGTTATTATTCTACACCTAATATGAAACCAACTTTGAATATGTTATGAGTAACCAGACACTCTTTGTAGCGTAAATGACCCATTAGCTGCTTTGAATGATTACAATCATGCTATCCATAAGCGGGTACTTAAAGTTAGGGATTATTGGGTAGTTTTACATTTGCCCATGATCACTGTAAGTCTTCTATAGTATTCACTTTTGGTGTTGTAAAGATTTCAAGAGAGAAATAATATACTATTCCGATTTTTTAAAACTTCAATTTTTCAAAGGGTGCTTGTGAGCGGTTGTGTTGGTGATGAAAATAGAGGCCTATTTATTTTATAAATTGGGGGGCTAATTTTTATTATTCGATCTAAGACGACTATTTCTTAGATGTGGCGAAACGGACGGATCAGGCGGGTTGGGTAACGGGATCTAGTGTTTAGTAGGCTTGGTCTGAACAAGCACATGCCAAATGGGCAATTTTAAAATACCGATCAAATCGGCACATTGCACACATCTAGGTTCTATTAACCACCAAAGAAACTACATGAAGCCCACGAATTTTGTTTGTGTTTAGCTTATTAGTTATTTTGTTGCTTTAGTGTGTATCATGACCAGCATTTAGGATAAAATGCTAGACTACCAAGTTAACATGATGAATGTTAAATAAACTTTAGCCAATAACTTAACTATTGTTTGTAATATGTATTGTATTATTTACTAAAACATGTAATAGTTAGATAGTTAGATGTATTGATGTACAACTAAAAGGACACAAATATATGATTTGTTAAGTTACGTTAATGCTTTTTTTAATGGTATTTTCATTAAACTAGCAAGAAGTTAGAAAGAAAGAAGATTAGAAGGTAATATTACAAGAAAATTTTAGATCACAAATCCAATTGAACCACTCGAGTTTAATATATCTGTTTCTATTAACAATCCAAGAGTGCGAGAAAACCTTGATATCATCCAAGAGAGTGTCTTTCCGAGGAGATATTAAGTCGAAGCAAACTCGATTTCTAAATCTCTAAATAACACCACCACATCAAAACAACTTTTTGTGAAATTGTTTAGGTTCACCATATCTATCCACTTAATTAATGATTCCACGGAGTTAGGAAAACCACTTAACCCTCACCAAGTAGCAACATAACTCCAAATGCTCGAATCCAATGTGCAAACGATGAAAATATAGTGTGTAGTTTCAGTGCCTTCATCACAAATTGGACATCGAATAGAGTGCATATCAATCCTACGAGCATCCAGATTGTGTCTAGTAGGTAACCTATCCAATAAGAGTTGCCAAAAGTTATTATTTACCTATATATTCGGAGCAACCGATACCACCGTATTTGATCTTAATTTGACAAGAGAGTATAAAACTCGATGCTTTTTCTAAAATGCTAATCTTTTATCAAACATGTTACATAACATGTGCATATAAACTGTTGCTAGGATCTTATAAAAATGTTTATGTTAGATTATGTATATATACTACATATTAAATATTTTATGCACACTCTCTTTATTAATTTTTTAAGTAGTACAAATTTTAAAACATATTTTACAAGTCAATTAAGCATCTTATAAAAGAGATTAGACGCTCTCTTTTCATTTAATGTCAAAACATTAAGTAACACAAGAAATACAACATAATGTACAACATATTAATGCAGCAAAAAAATCAGATTTAAGTAACAAAAGATTTTAATGCATATGTACAACTTTATCTCTCTAATATATACAAATCATTAACGTACTTAATTAAAACATAATTCATAATACAATTAAACACCCGATCACCACAATTTACAAGCCAAACAACATATGTACAAACCACTTTTTGGTTGATCTTCTCATTCTAATGTTTAAAAGAAGTTATGTCAATTCTCGCACTTAATTGAGTTTCAAAAATAAAGTTACACATATTAGATATCACAAGTAATAATATCCTTATATCAAAACATAGTTTTTGAGAAAAATTTTAGGTGAAAACTATCGTCATTCATAAAATATTGCTTTGAAAGACGACTAACCGAATAACATTTACTCGCAAGAAAATTTAGTCACAGGGTATCCGCCACCGCATCGCACGGGTACCCTGCTAGTCAATTGCTTAAAGAAATTACAGACCAACCAACTCTATCAGACTATTCTGACCAACTAAAATACTATCTTATGACCCATTACATAACTTGCATGCGAGCTCTATTAGACTAGTCAGAAGTGCATCTAATATTACAATACATAAAACTCTGTTTTAAGTATGCACTATCGAACATTCATTTATTTAGCCATGTTAGAAGTTTATAATGATGTGCCTATTAAAATTAAATACAGACAATGACATACGCAAGATATTATGTGTTCTCTTAAGTTCTTAATGAACTTAAATATTGACGATGATGTGCAGATTAAACAAACTGTTGAGAAAAAAGAGTGTCTGGTTGAATTCTGGTACACGACCTACCCATATCCTAAAAATGAACCATTATTTTTTCTTCCCTATCTGCCCAAATCGATGGTGGATTTGGTGTTCACACATTTAGGAGGGTAGTAGGGATAAATTATATCGCCCATTCTAAGGACTATGAACCTTTTCTAGAGATATCGGTTGTTTGAACCTTATTTGTGATAATTAGGTATAGTGAACCCGTTCTAGAGAAGGGATTTCTCACGAAATCTTGCATACCTCAAAGATGGAAGCTATTGGTGTCCCTTATCATCGAGTGTTTAGGAGGCAAGACTAGCGGTAGGGGATTAGAACAAATTAATGAAAAGGATGCTACCATCCTATACGGTTTAGCTAATGTGGTTAAAGAGAATAGTAGAAAGTGATTTATGATAACTGGTACTCAACGCTAGAGAATAAAAACAAGGGAGAACCATGGTTTACTCCATCTTTATATATCTTAGGTTCAAGTTTAAAATGCATGAGGCCTATAATTCCTTTTGTGACACCCTAGTCCAAATCCAAGTCTTTGGGACCAAGCACTATAGACTTCCAACAAATACCCCGGAAGGACCTCCCTTCACATCTAAAAATGTTAGCCATTTACTATGCAAAGGGGCCAAAAAAACTAAACTTTTAAAGGAAACTCCTCCCTCTAGGGAAGGGATACCACGCAAAAATTTGTGGAGCGAGATCTGGGCACAAAAAGCATAAAGCAGCTCATCATCATTCCTCTATGCCCAGAAAGGAGGCCACCATCAAGAGACTCTAGAAGCATCTAAATCCCCAATTTAAAAGAAATGGAAGTCTCTCACAGCCAGGGACAAAAACGCATGTCAACCTTCAAGTTCTACTATAATAGTTCTTGAAATTCATAAAGAGGCGTGCATGCGACCCATACCTCAACTTCTTTAAGGGTAGGGGTGAAGATAGTGCCCACCCTCAACTCAGTATGTAATGCCAACATCTGTAACTATTTCAGCTCCTAACACTTCTTTCATTTTTCACTCCGTGTCTGCATCTGGGGTTGACCTTAGAAAATATGTTCCTTATGATTAAGTACCTCAACATTAGCTTATGGATTTGGGCAGACGAGGAAGAAAAAAGAATGGTTTATTTTTTAGGATCCGGACGGGTCGTGTACCAGAATTCAACTAAGAATCAATTGAACATATGTTTAGAGTTATGAAGGAAGTCTTTGTACTAAATGCAGTTTGAAATGAATTCTGAAATGAATTCAGAAACAATCTTGAAGTATGTTGATTTTGATGTTAATGGTAAATGGTGACAATAAAATAGTTTGGTTTGGTGTTGTATGTATCAAGAGGTTGTATATTATAGAATATGGAAGTCGAAGGTCATCTGGGACGGAGGGGGGATTTAAGGTGGTGTCTTGGTTTCATGGTGGGGGACATCTCCTCATTCACGGTGTTCGCACCTTTAGATCTTATCACATCCATAGACTTACCCCTGGTCACGGGATGCATAGAAGATGACTTTCTAAAATCTTTTCGCAATGTCTTCTTGGGAAAATTTAGATCGATGGAGTTTCTTCTTTTCTTGTGCGACAAGCGCATAACGCCTTCCTCTTCCTTCTCTTTTTTCTCATCTTTTGACCAATCAAATGGCTGCAAATTCGCACCTTGGTCTTTGTTGCTCTGATTTTGCTTCTTGAACCACTGCGACGTTGAGGGGTTATGCACTCAAAGCTGGTTGAGATTGTGACGACTCTGTTCCGTAGACGTACAGCTCTAACGTGCGATCAGTTGTTGACTCAAGCACAAGCTCTTCTCTAACACGCATGGGTCCCGGTTCCATGCGAACTCTCCTAGGTTTGCGATGACGCACTAGCCCATATATATATCCATTTATGGGACAAGAAAAAGAATATGTTAATTAATTTCATAGGTATACTTACAATTTATAGAGCATAGAAGAAGGATTAAGAACAATTAATCAAAATGATTCATACAAAATAAGCTAATTAAAAGTTTATAATTAAAATGATAATAAATTTGAAGCTTATACAAATCAAATAAGCTAATAATAAGAATAGATTATATTCAAACCTGATGATGGATTCATTATGATTATTAATCTAACTAATCGGTTCGTGATCGATTCGTGATGATGCTTCGTGAGGGATTAATAACTAGATTTTACTAGTAGAAAGTTCGTTGTTCCAGTCTTTTCGAATTGATTACTAGTAGAAAGTGCGAATCAGTCGTCCTTGGTGGAAAATGAAATGGTTTGGTTATCTATTTTAAACTAAAAGTAAATATGAAATGTCGTTGAGTAAAATAAAATCTTTAAAAATTAAACAAAAAATTACTAGTAAAACACTTTATAAAAACAAAACTTAAAACTTTATAAAAACAAAACTTTAACCCCATCGGAATGTCATGTCGGAATAAGATCGGAATCCACTCAATCGGAATATCCAAAAATACTACTGTCGGAATTGAATCAGAATGTACCAATCGGAATACATAAAATGAATGGTCGGAATATGTCAAAGGAAACACAATCGGAATCATGTCGGAGTAAGTGTCTATCGGAAAGCAAGAAAACAAGTCCTATCGGAATGTTGTTGTCGGAAAGAGCTTCCATCGGAATAACAACCAAACAATACAGTCGGAATATCCAATAAGCTCCACAGTCGGAATGTGGGTCGGAATCCCAAAAGGAATATAAAACCCTATTCCGATACCTTGTATTGGAATGATAGTGGTACCCGTCGGAATGTAAAAGCCCTAATCCGATGTATGATCAGAATGATGGTCGGAATGGGGAAACCCCTTTCTGATGAAATGTATTTCGCAATAAGCCAAGTTTTTAAGCTACTTTCAATAAGCTCAAACCAAGACTTAATCAAATTAATAATAAGACGAACTAATAAGTATAAAATAAGAACTTTTTAAACTTTAAATAAACAAAACTTTTACTTCAAACTTTAAAAAGATAAAACTTTTTAAGAAAACTAAAAAGTAAATAAGCTAAACACAAACTAAGCCAATAAGCATGATAAGCTCAAAGCTTAATCCGTATAAAAACTTAGAGATGAATAAAATATAAACTTTTTAATCACATAAGCATACAGATGAAACAAAATCAAAGATTATCACTAATCAAGATCAAAATAAAGAAAGGTAGAAGAAGATTAAAGATCAAAACAAGATTAAACTCTCAAAAGTAAAGGTTTGATTCAAACAAGAAAGGAATAAAAAGATGAAGTTTTCCTAGTGAGAGAAAATTAAACATTTTCTCTCTCTAAAAACTAAACTACAAATTGAAAAATGAACTAATTAACTAACACCCTCCTAATGTGTCATTAGGAGGGTATATATAGGAGGTAGGGAGTGCATGTGTTGCTTCCTTCTTTCTTTCCGTCTCGACTCGATTAAATTCTTTGCCTTCTCGACGTCGTCTCGGGATTTGTCGATATAAATTGAACTTGTCTTATAATTTTCTTCTTCTATTAGACTTGAGTTCGTCGACTTCATTAAACTTCCGTCTTTAGACTTTTTATTTGATAAATCTTCAGAATAGGCCTTGGACTTCCGTTCTTTTTGCACTCTTGATCTTTTGACTTCGTCTTTTCTCGTTTTCTTCGATAAAAGCCCGTGATAGCCCGTGTTTTCTCCCTTTTTCATATTTTTATCCTGAAACACAATAAAAACACAAACCACGCATAATTCTGACTTTTACGACCCAAAATACAGGTTTTGGTCTTGTTATTATTGGAAATAAATGGTAAAAGGATAAGTGTTTTCACACTTATTAAATCCCCTACACTTGACCATTGCAGTGCCCACATGCAATGCATTAATTTCAAAGCACGGATTACATTTCTCATCATAGATAACCCACCTTGACCTTTATTAAATAATAAACTTTAAGGAAATTAAAAAGATAGAAATATGTACATAATAAGTAAAGAAATCAAAGACTTACATTAGGGGTTTGGTTGTCATGAATGTTCATCATCCTCAAGTTTCACGTTCCCCATACCAAGATTAAAAACAAGATCATTGTTATTATAAGTCAGCAGACTAACACGAACTCATGTGGCCCAATTATTCACTTAGACTCCCTTACTCCTAGGTGTATCTCTTATGTTTTAATTTTGTCTTGAATGATCACGAGGATGCATTGTTTGACTTATTTCGATAGTTTATTTAGGCCGAAAATAAAGTGGGATGATTTAATCAATAGTTAGCTAGAGGACAAAATCTTTTAAAACTACTTCTCGGGACCTCTTAAAGTTCATATCTTGGCATAACTCGCTTCACGATTTGAGACCTTTCTCGGACCGATATTTGGCAGCGACTTCATACATCGAATCTTGTGAGACGTTCTTGAAATTATGGTCTTCTCTTCATAATAGGGATTTCTTCACTTGAAGTTTTGAGAGATTCTTCATACTTGGACCACGACTTCTTCATTTTTCTCCAATATTTATTTTGGACTTTGAAATACAACGATCCACCTCCTTTTAGGACTTGGATCTATTTATCCTCATACCTTGTTAGGGCCTTTTTGGATAGACTTCTCCATGATCTTTAGGGGAGTATTTGTTTTTCGTCGTGTGTCTCGATCCTTCATATTGATTTTTGATAAATGATTCTTCACATCACTTTTGGATCTTTAGCAATAAAATGTAGCCCTCATGTCTTGTTAGGACCTTTTCGGACTCGCCAATCTTCGCATCCCGCTTCAATGAGTTATGCCTTGGCTATGAACTCTAATTAACACCGAGCAACTTTTAAACAATCTTGTGCTAGAAGCTAAGTAACTTTTCAAATCGTACAACGTTATTTATTGCAAATATATTTATTAACAAGCGATGGGAGAAAAAGCTTATAATCAACTCACATAAATTCCTGAAAGAATACCAAACTTATAATTGACTCTATCATCTCTCGTTCTCTATAATTTAAAATCTCAAGGAATGAGACTCGTGGATGCTTAGTCAATCAAATCAAAGTTTTGGGTTTTCAAGTCATCTATAGGATCTTGCAAACTCTTAAACTCTTTCAAGTTTAGAATTCGCATTTTAAAGTTCCCTTGATAAACGACTTTCTAGGGTCAGTTATAGGAACTTGCGAAAAGTTCTTGTTCTTAACCCGTAAGAGTTAAGACTTTCGCGTTTTAAATTTCCTATATAAAAGCCTAAAAAAACTTGACTTAAACACGTTAAGGATACTAGCTAGAGTAAACTTAGATAAGTAAACTCGGGTTGTGTCAAAAGATTCACAACGTTGAAAAATTTAAAACCACTTTATTAAAAATTTATTCTAACAAAGAAAGTAAATAACGATAACAAAGGAAAATAATACTAGACTAATAGGCCAAAATAGATTAAAATTTTTGAAAAATGTCGAAGAATTAGATTTTCCGGTTAAAATGAGGACAAATTAATGGAAAAGACCACTTACTTTCGATAAAAGTCCCCCCTACACTTAATATAAACATTGTCCTCAATGTTTAAGCATGTGGAAGTAACCTCCCTTACACTTAGGACATTGTGCACTTTGTTTAAATCTTGCTAAGGAAGAGACAACTAAAGTGATTCCTATTTTAATTTTGAAAAATATAAAATAGAGAATCAAAAGAGTTTAGGATAGAACCAGGAAGACGGGTACACGGGATCACGGTTCGTCAAAAGTCATCGAGAATGGATCTTTGAATCTTTAACCCCTGCACATCATAATAAACAAGACAACAAACACATACGAGGCTCCCCCTAAACTTATTATGAAAACGGTAAAGGATAGATCAACGGGTTGCCTCCCGAGAAACGCTTGTTTTTGTTAACCGAGTCACGAGCCTGACTCGACCCAGAACTAATTCAAGGGAAACATGGTGAGGGATGGAATCATCAAAGTACAGCTTCACACGCTAGCCATTCACTTTAAAATTCGGCCCATTTGGCTGAGAAAGCTCAATGGTGCCATAAGGGAAGACTTTGGCGACGGTGAATGGACCAGACCAACGGCTCTTCAGCTTGCCCGAGAAAATCTTCAACCGAGAGTTAAAGAGTAAAACTTGATCACCCACGTGGAACTCTCGGTTTTTAATCCTTGCATCATGGAGGATCTTGGTCTTCTCCTTGTAGATTAATGAGTTCTCATAAGCTTCATTCCTTAGTTCATTTAGCTCGTTGAGTTGAATCTTCCGAAGATCACCGGCTTTGTTGATGTCAAAATTGGCCCACTTCAAGGCCCAGTACGCCTTATGTTCCAGCTCAATAGGGAGGTGGCATGCCTTCCCGTACACAAGACGATATGGAGTGCAACCAATTGGCGTCTTATATGCGGTACGGAAAGCCCACAAAGCATCATATAACTTATCGGCCCATGAGGCACGATGCTCTCCCACAGTACGCTCTATAATTCGCTTCAATCCACGGTTAGATATCTCGGCTTGACCATTTGTTTGAGGATGGTAAGCGGTGGAAAGACGGTGATTGAAACCGTACTTAGCCATGACTCGAGCAAATTGATCATTGCAAAAATGAGTCCCGCAGTCACTGATTATAGCACGAGGAACACCGAATCGAGCAAAAAGCTGCTTCAAAAAGTTCACAACCACCCTCGCATCATTCGTAGGGAGAGCCTTAGCTTCAACCCATTTAGAAATGTAGTCAACTGCTACGAGGGTGTACTTGTTCCCTTTAGATGATGGAAATGGCCTCATAAAGTCGATGCCCCATACAACAAAGATTTCACATTCTTGTATGAAATTTTGAGGCATCTCATCTTTATGTGTGATCTTGCCTTGGCGTTGGCAAGCATCACAATGTTTAACCATTTCATGAGCGTCATGATAAATGGTAGGCCAATAGAATCTAGAGTCGAACACTTTCTTCGCGGTGTAATTGGGACCAAAGTGACCACCGGTGGGTCATTTATGGCAAGCTTCAAGGATTAGTAACGCTGTCGGCCCATCAACACATCGACGAATGACAAGATCTGTACATTGTTTGAAAAGGTAAGGGTCGTCCCAAAAATAGTGTTCAATGTCTTTAAAGAACTTTTTCTTTTGTTGAGACGTTACCCCTTCCTTGAGAATTCCACCCGCTAAGTAGTTTGTAATGTCTGCAAACCACGGGGTGTCATCAAGATTGAAATTGATAGACATTAAGGCCTCAAGGGGAAAAGAGTCATTGATCTCTTGATTCGGATGATCCCCTTGATAAGGATCCTCAAGTCTACTTAGATGATCCGCGGCTAGGTTTTCGACTCCCTTCTTGTCACGAATTTCGATTTTAAATTCTTGAAGGAGCAAAACCCAACGAAGAAGTCTTGGCTTAGAATCTTGCTTAGTCAACAAGTACTTCAATGCAGAATGATCGGTGTACACGATTGTGGTGGAAAGGACAAGATAGGGGCGAAATTTTTCAAAAGCATACACTACAGCTAAAACTCTTTTTCGGTAGTATTATAATGCAATTGAGCCCCCGTCATGGTCTTGCTAGCATAATGGATTGGTTGGAAGTGTTTGTTCACTCTTTGGCCTAAAACCGCTCCAATAGCAAAGTCGCTAGCATCACACATTAATTCAAAAGGTAACTCCCAATTAGGGGTAACCAAGACCGGTGCCTTATTTAGTTTATCCTTAAGAAGATTGAAAGATTCGAGACACTCTTTAGAAAAGATAAAAGGAGTATCTTTTTCCAAGAGGTGGGTCATCGGGCGAGCGATTTTATAAAAATCTTGAATGAATCGACGATAGAAGCCCGCATGACCAAGGAAACTTCTCACACCCTTCACGGTTGAAGGTGGAGGTAATTTTGCTATGACATCAACTTTAGCACGGTCCACTTCAAGACCGGCTTTTGAGATTTTATGTCCAAGCACAATGCCTTCTTTTACCATGAAATGGCATTTTTCCCAATTTAGAACAAGGCGAGTGTCTTCACACCGTTTGAGCATACGTTCTAAATTGGCAAGGCAATGAGAGAAAGAATCACCGTAGACCGAGAAATCATCCATGAAGACGTCCATAGTTTCTTCAACCATGTCATGGAATATAGCCATCATACACCTTTGGAATGTCCCGGGAGCATTGCATAAGCCGAAAGGCATTCATTTGTAAGCAAATGTTCCATAAGGACAAGTGAATGTGGTTTTCTCTTGGTCTTTAGGATCGATGGGAATTTGAAAATACCTGGAGAAACCGTCTAAGAAGCAATAAAAACCATTACCCGCTAGACGTTCAAGCATTTTGTCCATGAAATGAAGGGGAAAATGATCCTTTCTCGTAGCATCATTGAGTTTGCGATAGTCTATACAAACTCTCCACCCTGTAACGAGACGAGTAGGAATCAACTCGTTGTTTTCATTGGGCACAACGGTGATTCCGCCTTTCTTAGGCACACAATGGACCGGACTAACCCATGGTGAATCCGAGATAGGGTAGATCATTCCCGCATCAAGAATTTTGATAACCTCTTTTTTGATAACGTCGTGGATCTTGGGATTCACCCTTCTTTGGTTTTGAATAGCGGGTTTAAAGTCGTCCTCCATGAGAATTTTATGTGTTCAAAAGTGAGGATCAATCCCACGAATATCGGAGATTTTCCAAGCAATTGCTTTCTTATGATTCTTCAGCACGTTGATAAGTCGAGATTTTTCTTCTTCTTTCAAGTCCTTAGCGATGATGACGGGTAACTTCTTATTGTCTTCAAGGAAAATGTACTCGAGATGAGACGGTAGGTCCTTAAGTTCTAAATCCGGAGGATTTTTTATAGAAGGCGTAGTCAAATTCGGTTCATTGATAGAGATTTCCTTAGGAGATGGTGGAGAAATATGGTTCTCATTGAGAAGTTTCTGAATGGTACGAATGTCTTCATCCCAATTAGAGGGAGGATCGTCATATTGTAAGTCCACATCTCCCAAAGTTGCTTCAAATTCTTTCAAAAGGATATCACTTTCTCCAAATGGAGTTAGTGAAGGAGCAATAGAGGCAACGGTCTCAACAATGGGAAGAGAAGAAGAACCACTTTTACAAGCGTCTTTGAAATGTTCTTCACAAGCCTCATCAAGAACGTTAATGAAATTAACGCTCTCTTATTCAGAAGGCTGCTTAGAAATTTTACCCATGTTGAAGACGATTTTATCATCACCAACTCTCATGATTAATTCGCCCGCGGCTACATCAATGAGAGTGTGACCGGTCCTCAAGAATGGACGTCCAACGATTAATGGAACACGGGGATCCACCTCGTAGTCGACAACAACGAAATCGGCGGGGAAAGTGAATTTGTCAACTCCAACGAACACATCCTCGGCTATCCCCACGGGATAAGCAACCGATCGGTTAGCTAATTCCAATGTCATATGAGTGGAGACTAGCTCAGGTAAAGATAATTGCTTCCACACAGACAATGGCATAAGATTGATACTCGCACCGAGATCCGCCAAAGACATACAATTCTCTACACCCGGAAAATTACAAGGAATAAGGAATCGACCAGTATCTCCTAACTTAACTAGAAGTTTTCTCAAAAGAACGGCAGAACAATTCTCATTTAATTGGGTATTGGCGATGTCGAGTAATTTTTCCTTATCACTTAAAAGATCCATAAACATCTTAGCATATTTAGGCATGTGAGCGAGAGCCTCGGCAAAGGAGATGTTGAAATTCAGTTGTTTAAACATTTTAAGAAAGTTAGAAACCTGAATATCATCCTTGTTTTTCAACTTCTCTTTCCTCAACCTTGAGGGATAAGGTATATTGGGTTTAGATGAAGGCTTTGGAATGGAATTCTCACTCACATCCTTGGGTGGTGGAGGGGTAGAAGTGGAAGGTGGAGGAACCGGTTTTGGAACCGAAGGTGTGGTATAAACTTGAGGTATCGGTGGGACATAAGGTGCAGACGAAGGCATAACGGGTGGTATATCACAAGTAGAAGGAATCTCGGGTCCTTGGTTAGTTGGTGAAGAAGAAGGTTCAACGATGATCTTACCGCTCCTAGTAGTGATAACATTAACGAAAATTCAGGAGTCGTGATTTGCATCGGCGCAATCGGTCCTCCACGTCCGTTCATGGTTGGTTGACAAAGCTCCTCCATTGTTTGTAAGTCGGGTGGGGGAACATTGTTGTTGTTGTTATTGTTATTCAAATTGGGTAGAGGTGGGTTGTTATTATTGTTATGCACACCAGTCATATCTAAATCTTCACGAGTCTCGGGCTTAGAATAAGATGAAGATCTAGTACGCATACACCTGTAAAAGAGAAAGATACCAAAGAAACAGAGAATATATATGGACTTGTAAAAATAAAATCTTTTTGGTGCAAAACTTTGGAAAAGAAAAGCTTTTTATGATTTTTTAATGTTTTTGTATTTTTGAAAATTTTTAATTTTTTATGGATTTTTGAAAATTTTTAGCAAGGAAAATAACGTTCACAAGTGAACGGATCCCAAAATTCAACGCGTCTCTCACAAAAAACCGTTAATCTTAACGAAAAGAGCCGGCAGCGGCGCCATTTAATAACTAGATTTTACTAGTAGAAAGTTCGTTGTTCCAGTCTTTTCGAATTGATTACTAGTAGAAAGTGCGACTGAGTCGTCCTTGGTGGAAAATCAAATGGTTTGGTTATCTATTTTAAACTAAAAGTAAATATGAAAATGTCGTTGAGTAAAATAAAAGCTTTAAAAATTAAACTAAAAATTACTAGAAAAACATTTTATAAAAACAAAACTTAAAACTTTATAAAAACAAAACTTTAACCCCATCGGAATGTCCTGTCGGAATAAGATCGGAATCCACTCAATCGGAATATCCAAAAATACTACTGTCGGAATTGAATCGGAATGTACCAATCGGAATACATAAAATGAATGGTCGGAATATGTCAAAGGAAACACAATCGGAATCCTGTCGGAATAAGTGTCTATCGGAAAGCAAAAAAACAAGTCCTATCGGAATGTTGTTGTCGGAAAGATCTTCTATCGGAATAACAACCAAACAATACAGTCGGAATATCGAATAAGCTCCACAGTCAGAATGTGGGTCGGAATCCCAAAAGGAATATAAAACCCTATTCCGATACCTTGTATCGGAATGATAGTGGTACCCGTCGGAATGTAAAAGCCCTAATCCGATGTGTGATCGGAATGATGGTCGGAATGGGGAAACCCCTTTCCGATGAAATGTATTTCGCAATAAGCCAAGTTTTTAAGCTACTTTCAATAAGCTCAAACCAAGACTTAATCAAATTAATAATAAGACGAACTAATAAGCATAAAATAAGAACTTTTTAATCTTTAAATAAACATAACTTTTAAATCAAACTTTAAAAAGATAAAACTTTTTAAGAAAACTAAAAAGTAAATAAGCTAAACACAAACTAAGCCAATAAGCATGATAAGCTCAAAGCTTAATCTGTATAAAAACTTAGAGATGAATAAAAAGATAAACTTTTTAATCACATAAGCATAAAGATGAAACAAAATCAAAGATTATCACTAATCAAGATCAAAATAAAGAAAGGTAGAAGAACATTAAAGATCAAAACAAGATTAAACTCTCAAAAGTAAAGATTTGATTCAAACAAGAAAGGAATAAAAAGATGAAGTTTTCCTAGTGAGAGGAAGTTAAACACTTTCTCTCTCTAAAAACTAAACTACAAATTGAAAAATGAACTAATTAACTAACACCCTCCTAATGTGTCATTAGGAGGGTATATATAGGAGGTGGGGAGTGCATGTGTTGCTTCCTTCTATCTTTCCGTCTCGACTCGATTTAAATTCTTTGTCTTTCTCGACGTCGTCTCGAGAATTGTCGATCTAATTGAACTTGTCTTATAATTTTTTTCTTCTATTAGACTTGAGTTCGTCGACTTCATTAAACTTCCGTCTTTAAACTTTTTCTTCGATAAATCTTCAGAATAGGCCTTGGACTTCCGTTCTTTTTGCACTCTTGATCTTTTGACTTCGTCTTTTCTCGTTTTCTTTGATAAAAGCCCGTGATAGCCCATGTTTTCTCCCTTTTTCATATTTTTATCCTGAAACACAATAAAAACACAAACCACGCATAATTCCGACTTTTACGACCCAAAATACACGTTTTGGTCTTGTTATTATTGGAAATAAGTGGTAAAAGGATAAGTGTTTTCACACTTATTAGGGATTTTTGATGGATTCGTGATTATAGATCGGGAAGCAACGATAGATTAGTAATAGAGAGAGAAACTAGATCAGAGGTAGAGAGAGAGAAAGAGAGGAACGTGTGTATGTTTTATGAGAAAGAAAGTATAAAAAAAGCTTATATAGTTGTCGGATGAAATGAGAAAATACCACTACAATGTTAAATGATGATTTAATCTCAGCCATTGGATAGTAAAGAGGTAAATGGTGGAAATGAGTCCCTCCGTATCTTGAATAATTTTAGTGTCCAAATGAACTTAAATTCACATTTTTATTGCCTACGCTTTTGGCCATTCATATTTCCTTACACGTTACTTATGTGTGAATATATATACATATCACACTTATCATTTCGTGGTGTATAAACAACACTTTTATAGGTGTCGTTTGGTTTTGTAGATCGGTTTACGCAGATTATTTGTGATCGTCGGCATAAAGAATGACATTCATTCAAACCCTGAACATCCAAATTACATTTTGATAATGAATGTAAACAAGTTAAGAGAAACAAATCACACAATCTGATATACAAACATTCAACAAAAGAGAATATTAATTGAAAGCACAATTTATTGATAAACATATTACACAAAAAACATCAAACAGGTTTAGACAACTTCATGACAACCCAAACAAAAAAAGATCGTGTGAATCAGCGCAATCAGCCCACAAGTGAACATCCAAATCAAACAAGTCCAAATACTCGTCAAATCAACATACATATCCGGCGCCATAATTGTTAACGACTACAAATAAGTCACCAAGAATACCATCATGAACAACGTTGTGATGGTAAGCACCCACATCAAGAACTTGCTCCTTTGTGGAATCCCACTGATAAACAAAATAACTATGGCCAAATAAAATACCATAGTAAACGTATTATACATGACAAACCAATTAAACTGGTCCATATCTACACGGTTTGGACTGCATTTCTAAGCGTATGTTGCCCAATTTGATTTTTTGTAATAGTCCCACCTAGAGGGTTGATCCCCGAGTGAAATGCCATTCCGTCTACAACCAACGTGGAAAGTATTAGTATTCAATGTTGGTTGTCAAACCAACTTTGATCGTTAGCATATCGTGCCCATGTTCTAAATAATATCCATTTTCATTGATATTTGGGGACAACACCATTGGATCTCAAAGCACCATCTTCCATTAGGTTCTCTTGTAGTTGAATTTCGACTATTTCATTAAACTTTGTATCCATAATGTGTATTTGATATGATGAGACAATAAGGGTGTTATTATATACAAGGTTCTTTGGGATACAGGCCCACTACATGGACCAAGTTCATTGAGGGACACCATTTTCTTAAAATCCCACTAGTAGTACATATTGTGTTTGTTTTATGTAAAAAAATTAGATGTCTGTTAATAGAATATAAAGCTCTTAATTCGGTTAGAACTTTAGGGTGTTCCATATGTATGTCTTTTTATTTTTAATATGGCATTTAAAAACATAAAACATAAAAGCTATTTTTCCATTTATTTGTTTTACATCTCTTTGACTGTAAACTAAAAATAAAAAGACATACATGCGTAACACCCTAAAGCTCTAACAAAATTAAGAACTTTATATTATATTAACAAACATCTAACTTTTTTTACATAAAACAAACACTATATATACTAGTGGGCTTTTAAGAAAATGGTGCCCCTCAATGAAGTTGGGCCATGTACTAGGCATGTATCCCCAAGACCCTTGTATATAATAACACCCTTATTGTCTCATCATATCAAATACAGACTATGGATACTGTTATCCGTATTTAAAGTGATGGTCATATAATATACCGTTGCGAAGCTCGTGGAAAATGCTATTTAACGGTGTTGAGAGTTTTAGTATGATGTTATGTGTGTAACGGGAATTAGTCCCGAAAACACAAATGAGGAAGGCCTTCCTAATATGTTAACCTTAGTATAAAAGGCCCCAACCTCCTCATTTGTGTGTGTGTTTTCCATTTGAATTATTCTAGAGAAATAATGGGTGTTTGTTTCTCTCACTAGGAAAAACACCATCTTTGTTTTTATTTTTCTTTCATTAATCTAATCTTTCTTTTTTAGTTTAATCTTTGTTTGATATTCATCCATTTTATCATCTTCGTTAGTTCTTCATCATCACCATAATCGTACTATCATCCATTTCATCCATACATCACGTCTCATAAAGTTCTTAGATTTTCGTGCTTCTTGGTTCGTGTGTAAAGGTCTTACAAGTGGTATCATTCGCCAAGGGATTCGTGGTTAGAGTTTTGGTGGTTTTTGTTGGCTTAAAACCCTTAAAAGTTGCGAAAAATAGTGCCAAAATTTTTCCTTTCTGAGATCCAAGTCTCTAGGAAAACTGCCTTAATTCCGCAATATTTTGAATATTGCGGAATTGTATCATCTTGGAATTCTTTGCGGAATTCATCTATTCTTGCGTATTGCGGAATCTTACACACTTTCCTATTGCGGAATTGTGTTTCTCCACATATTGCGGAATTTTTAATTTCGTAATATTGCGAAATTATTGATTTTGGCTTTGCGGAATCATAACCCATATTGCGAAATTATTACTTGTGATCATTGCGGAATTATCACCTTCTGAGGGATTGCGGAATTGAACCAGTTTAGAGCATTGCGAAATTGTTGATTCTGGCATTGCGGAATTGTTGATTCTGGCATTGCGGAATTGTTGATTCTGGCAATGCGGAATCTTATCACTATTGCGGATTTGCACCATTTCGAGTATTACGGAATTGTGTCCTATTGGAATATTACGGAATTGTATCAAACCACTAATTGCGGAATTGTGACACATATTGTGAAATTATAACAATATTGCGGAATTGTGACTCTTTTGCGGACTTATAGCAAGATTGCGGAATTGTGACACAAATTGCGAAATCTTTGTTATAATTGTGTATTGCCAAATCTTTTCGAATATTCCAACATTTTTCAAAACGTGATTTTGGAAGTACTGAAGTTTTTTTTGGTTTCTCAAGTGAAATTTTTAGGGGATTTTAACTACTACACTTTTAACTCTGCTTGCTACGAATTGAGATCCTTTGTTTACACACGACTTTTACAATGACGTCTCAACAAGATATTTATGCTGCGAGTACTGAGAATCGTCCACCCATGCTTACCAAGGAGAATTAAATAAGGTCCGTATGTTAGAAAAACAATTGTTATACCTGGGGATCCTACGAATGCTGCTAACCCAGTATCTGCGTCTAGCCATGAGCAAATGGATGAAGAATTAACTGAAGCTGAATCAAAACAACTCGATGCAGATGATCAAGCAATTCAAGTCATTCTTATGGGTCTTCCAGAAGATGTGTATGCTGTTGTAGATAGTTGTGAGTCCGCACACGAGATGTGGCTCAGGATTCAGAAAATGATGAAGGGAAGTGAAATTGGCTTACAAGAGAAAGAGACTAAGTTGCTTCGTGAATGGGAGAAATTTACGTCCACTGAAGGGGAACAAATTGAACCTTATTATCATCATTTTTCAGCCCTCATGAACCATCTTAGAAGAAACAAACATGAACCTGCACAAATTGCTGCAAACATCAAATTTCTTGATAAGCTTCCATCTGAATGGTCACGATATGTCACTCTTGTCAATCAAACCAAGGATCTTCATGTTGTGGACTACACTCAAGTATATGATTATTTGAAGATGAATCAAGATGAGGCAAACGAAGTAAGGACGAAACGACGTTCCATGACACAAGATCTATTGGCTTTTATGGCACACTCTTCATCATCTATGTCATATCCCATGGTACATTATCATCAACCCTCCTCAAGCAACTTCATGCCACAACAACAACTCACTACTTATGGTTATCAAGTCCCTGCTCATGTGAGCTACTTACAACAACCCATAGATTGTCTTGATGACATCACCGATCCCACTCATGCGATAAATATTGGTCTTGCTCTTCTTGCTAAGCCATTTAAATTCACCATTAACCCAACGAACAATAATCAGAGAATCTCCTCAAACACCAGAAACAGGCAGATTGCTCAACCATTGATGAATGTGAATCAAGATCGTCAATTGGTAGTTGGAGAGAACACTGGGATTCAATATGGTGGTCAACATACAGGTAATCAGTATGGTCACAATGTTGGGCAAACGGTTAGGAATGCAGGTAATCAGTTTACACAAAACTGTGGTCAGAATTAGGGTAATCAAAATGGGGTAATTGTTGTGCCAGCGATGGGTAATCAAATGGGTAATATAGTTGCTGCAAGGGCTGAGAATATGGGTACGGGGAATGCAAACAACAATCGTCAGGTTCAATGTTACAACTGTAGGGGATTTGGTCATTATGCTCAAGATTCCACAGCCAAAAAGAAGAGGGATGTTGCTTATCTTCAAACTCAGCTTCTTATAGCACAAAAGGAAGAGGCAGGGATTCCAATTCAAGCTGGGGAATTTGATCTTATGGCTTCTATAGCAGAATATGACGAGGAAGAAGAAGTGAATGCCAACTACATCTTAATGGCAAACTTACAGCAAGCATCTACCTTAGGAATGCATGATGATATCGCTCCCGTCTATGATTCAAACGGTCCTTCTGAGGTATACCCACGTTTTGATGATAATAATATATATAGTATTTCTAATCAGGAGGAAGAGTATACTGAGATACTTGAGCCCTACATTGAGACAAATGGGGATCAAACGAATAATAGTAATATTCTTTCGAATGAGCCAAGTGTGGACCTTAGTGAAACTCAAGTCGCCCAACCTACAACCCTTCTTGATACGACACATGCGTATTACAAATCATTATTTGATAAGCTTGCTAAGGAGGTTGACCATGATAAGGTGGTAAATAATAAGTTTAGAGAAACTAATGTCAAACTAACCACTAAGCTTGCGGGGTATAAGGAAAGGGAGAAAAGCTTTAAAATCCATCATGCTAAAATCAAAGAACTTGAACAAGCTCATGCAACATCGGTTTATCAAGAAAAATGCACAACTAAAGATAAGCGAATTGAATGATGAAATCACCTCTCTTAATAAACAACTTTCAACTGAAAAATCTATTATTTTGGATTTAAAAGAAGAACGAAAAAAGCTGAAACATGATTTCAAAATTCGAGAAGATGGGCTTTTTGAGGATTTTTGCAAAGCTCGGGATAGGATTAGGGAATTTGACAACCTTTTGGTAAAACCTGGCCAATCTATGCAGACGATAAATATGCTCGCACCTAAAGTGAATGAGATAAATTACGCCCGTCACAAAATGGCTTTAGATTGTCCTCTTCCTCCCAATCCCGAATACCTTAAGCAAGTTCAGGCCACAAATCAAACTTTATATAATGGTAGTGTGATCTTGTCTGATGAGCATGATCCTCCTAGTGTGCATTATTCTGAGGAAACTACTGAACTTGTTGTAGAGACTCGTTTAAAAATGCAAAAGCTTAATAAAGAAGTGACACCCGTTTATTATCTGAAAGTTAATCCTCCAACTGTTTTTGTTCGGTCTAAAATGAGTACTGAAATGCTTTTGCTACCAAGTGAGGAATTGTCTGATGACCCTCTTAAACCGAGTATCACACGCCGATTTCTAAATGAGCTCAAAGATAATTTTGTCATTCTCAAACGGGTTGTTAACACCAAAATTACTGGAGGAAACTTTACTTCACCCGTTCACACTGAAGTTAGAAAAATTCTTCACAACGAGATTAATCCGCTTATTAATCAAGTTGATGCTAGGAAGAGCAATCTTGAAAATGTTTTTTGAAGGTCTACGCAATTAATGGCCTATTCTAGATCATGGATTTGGTGGATTAATGAGGTTGATTGATTGATAAGTGGAAAATGGAGAGATTAGAGAGAAAGGAGAGAAGGGAGAGAATTGTAGAGAGAGAAAGTGAAATGGAAATGTGATTAAGTGGAAAATGGAATCAACAACCCCCTCCTAACATGCTAGGAGGGGTTATATATAGCCCACCCTACATGTGGGCTATATGGACTATACAATAAGTAAATAGATCACGAGCCCGTTACATAATTATAGTTGGAGCGACCGATCCTTCATAAATACGTAAAACGTATTTCCAACAATCTCCCCCTAAGGGAGGTCGCTCCAAGAAACAAAGTTCTAAATAGTCTATAACTCGTGATCTATGCTAACTAAGATGTGACCGAGACTTTATTGGAAAAAACGTATTTCCAACAATCTCCCCCTAAGGGAGGTCACATCTGTTTACAAAATCTTAAACCTAGCATCTATGCTTGAGTCGTCGATCTTGTTCTTGTGAATATGCTTGATGTGATCTTTGACTTTAGTCTTGAGCATGTTTCCTTGCCTTGACCTTGTGCATTCTTCACTTGTGATATTTTCCTCTTTGTGACTTCATGTTCCACATACTTATACTTTTAAATTCTTGAAAGCTTCAGAGTTTAATACAGCGGAAGACTTGACCTTCAGGCTTTCTTGAATTTGTTGAAGTACTATTTTGTATGTAGTATAAGCATGTGGTGACGACTTCTTCTGGATTGTACACCGCAATGCCACCTTCTTGTTACGCTGCATAAGACAGTTAGCAACAAAACAATATACACGGATGAAATGGCCTTGAACATTTCATTCTAATTCGGTAGCAATTTACCTCCGGTCGGTGAAGACCGTTGGACGATATTAAATATCGTACTTGTGGCAGGTAGTTTCAATAAAGAACCTCCTTGACAAGATTTCGCGGGTAAACCCGTTCTCTTTACTCGACCGTCCAAAGCTGACTGCGAACGTAAAGAGTGAATCATTTGGATAAATATTATCCGCATGATTTGAAGCCGTCAATTCATGTTCCTGGAACAAGTGAAGTTCAATTAAGAACCGCACCATCGTTGCTTTCCAGTTGTCACTAGCTTGATTCATATAGAATCTTGCAAGTTACCTACCAAGTGATGTTTGATGTTAACACTAGAAGGATTTCCATTCGTCACTGTAAATACTTAATAGTATTACTCTGAATGTTCTGGCAAGATCATTAAGATATTGCGTAGAGGCCTGGAACGTGTTTAAATTCATTTAAGAATTAAACCACTGTTGCTTTCCAGTTATCACAAGTTTGATTCATAAAGAATCGCACAAGTCACCTACCATGAGCTTTTTGATATTCACTCAAGAAGGATTTCCATCTTCATTGTAAATACTTTCGTATTACTCCGATGTTCAGGCAAGATCATGAAGATTTTGCGTAGGACTCTTAAGATCTTTCTTACTTGTCACAGTGTGTGAAGAAGCAAGGAAATATGAAAGTGTGTCCTAATGAGATATTTGATGATCTCAAATGGCTCTAGACTCGATCGTGCATTTTGGATTTTAGTGATCGGAGGCTGGAGAGGAGTGCCACCTTTTCAATACCAGTTTATTCGGAGTGAATAAACCAATAGATAACGTGTTGATCTCCGTGTGATTAAAACAAATACCTTTTGAGAGATATTTGAGTTAGCTGGGGAAGGGTTGTGCATTGCATCACTGGGTCCATGATGTCTTTCTTCAATACCGAGAATCATTAGCAAAAATGACCTCAATAGCATATGTATTGACCCGGTTTCTGCCTAAAGTTGTAAGGAGGGCTTCTTTCTTTACACCCTTTATCTTTACATTTCTTTTTCATTCTTCAACCCCTTCAATGCTTACCAATACGTCATCACTAGCACCTTGTTGTGATTGTTCCAGTGCTAACTTAAGTACTTGGTCGGCATTCAGCTACGTTCACAATCTTTCTCCATCTTTCCTAAGGACTACTATTTCTAGCTATGGAATGTCCTTGGGAAGATTCCTCCGGTTCTAGAGAAATCATTGGACTTTAACCTATCCTACCATCCTTATGTCACCACAATCGTCACCGTCGTGAATAGAGATGTTTTTGGGTAAGTGTATGTCACCATGAAATCCACTTTGAAGTGCAAATCCATTTTGCTCCCCTTAACATATGCTACGATATTCGAAAACATTTTGCACATGTCGGGATGAGCTATCACGTTAAGTCAAACCATTTATGATTGATCATATCCCATATTAAATCACATTTTCTCCCCCATATTAAAAATATTAACCCAATTGATGTTTTTAATATCAATTGATTTAATAGCATTTTAAGAAAATTTGGGAAGAAAAATGCAAGTCCAATTATCTTCATGAATTACACAAGCTCCCCCTCAAATTAATGAGGGTGTACTTGAAACGTAAATTAAATACCTTTTAAACACAAGTGTAAGGTATTTATTACGTGCAAAGATCATATATAATAATGAATTCACAAGATTAGCAATGTACGAGGTAGGACCTGAATGATGGAGAACATCATATGAAAGATTCACATGGTTCTTGTTCACGAATGCTGGTCACCTCGTCACGTCCCCGAGAAAATTAATTCCCGTTGTTGAGTCAAAGCTTTCCGGTGAAATGCTTGACTTGATTATGAAAAGCGGGTTGCTATCTGAAATAATAGCAAACCATTTTGAGCATGTTTTAAAAGTTTGAACTTCTGCTCGAACTTTATTTACAACCCCGTGTCATTATTGAATGACATTTCTAGGTTCGTAAATATTATCGATTCCAGAAGACATGCTCGTTTTATCAAAACGTTTTTGAACACACAATTTTGAAAGATTTAGAAAAACCTTTTGAGAAATTCTCGAAAAATTGTGTTCAAAGTTTTGAAAAACAATTACTTGAGCTTAAGATGTTGAATATCTTAAAAGCGAGCTCAAGTCCGAGAAGTTGTGAACATCCCGTTGTTAAGGATAAGTTACCATCGGCGATAAACTTTCCTTTTATCTGAAGGACGAGTCCTAAGCTGACATTTACTTAGAAGTCGTTTTTCATGAACTTGAAAACTTTGACTGTTTTAACGGAAAGCTCATGACCGAGAAAGGTTAATTTCTCGTTATGAAGAAAAGTTCTCTTATTTAAAAGATACACTTTCCTTTCTGAGCTTAAAACTTCGAATGTTTTAATACAAGCTCATGACCGAGAAAGGTGAATTTCTCGTTAAGAGGATAAGTTATCATAAAAGATAATCTTTCCTTTATTTTAAGTTCGAGTTACAGTCTGACATTTAACTGTAAGTCGTTTACACGAGCTTAAAACCTTTGAATGGTTTTAATGTAAGCTCGTGTCCGAGAAAATTTAATTTCTCGTTGTAAGGATAAGTTTATCATCGGCGATAAACTTTCCTTTATTTGATGCACGGGTTATCGTCTGATATTTAACGATAAGCCATAATGCATGAGCTTAAAAACTTGGAATGTTTTTGATATAAGCTCATGCCCGAGAAAAATGAATTTCTCGTTTTTAGGATAAGTCATCATCGGGATGAACTTTCCTGTCTTTGGAGATCGAGTTACAGTCTGTTATGTGACTGTAAGTCCTAGTGCATGAGCTTAAAAACGTGGAATGTTTTTAACATAAGCTCATGCCCGAGAAAAATGAATTTCTCGTTTTTAGGATAAGTTTATCATCGGCGATAAACTTTCCTTTCTTTGATGAGCGAGTTACAGTCTGTTATGTGACTGTAAATCCTATACACGAGCTTAAAACCTTTGAATGGTTTAAATGTAAGCTCGTGTCCGAGAAAATTTAATTTCTCGTTGTAAGGATAAGTTTATCATTGGCGATAAACTTTCCTTTATTTGAAGCACGGGTTACCATCTGATATTTAATGATAAACCATTTACACGAGCTTAAAACCTTTGAATGGTTTTAGGGTAAGCTCGTGTCCAAGAAAACTTAATTTCTTGTTAAGAGGGTAAGTTATCGTTGCGTGGATAAACTTCCCTGTCTCTGAAGTCCGGGTCGTCGTCTGTCATTTAACGAGGAGCCATTGTGCATGAGCTTAAAAACTTGGAATGTTTTTGATATAAGCTCATGCCCGAGAAAAATTAATTTCTCGTTGTTAGGATAAGTCATCATCGGGATGAACTTTCCTTTCTTTGGAGATCGAGTTACAGTCTGTTATGTGACTGTAAGTCCTTGTGCAGCTTAACCATGAATCCCCTGAGACATTTGTTTCTCTGATATCTGCTTCTTCAGCATCCAAACTCTAAGAGTATCCTTAGTTGAACGGTATACAACGATTGGACCGCTTCGTTCTTTTGGAACATCAACTTTGGTACCTGCATTCTCATTAGGAGTTTGTATACTTTTGCATGGGTTAGAGATATCTATTTGTGAAGCACGTGGGGGTTCACAGTTGGCTTTACTTGTTTCAGAGGCGACCTGAGTAGATGATTCACTAGTCTTGGCTGGCAAACGTTTCCTTCTATAGAAAACCTTAAGTTTAGGCGTAAGTGAAGTATCATCTTTATCAGTTTCCTCCCTAGTAGACTTAGTAGAATCGGAGACTATCCTAGTTAAAGGGCACTCGTTTCCTACAAGAGTGAAAGTTCTACCAGTGGGGCGCCACATTTTACCAAAGGGTTTGATTTTAGCGACCCACTGGGATTTAAGTCTAGCACGGGAGTTCACCTCATTAAGCAATTTTTTGATACAAGCATCATGATTTGCCGTAAAGACACATTTTCTACATGTTTTACAAGTAGCATATTTAATGTCCGAGTAAGATCTAGAATCCCTAGATGATTGATTGATGCTCCTAGGATTGGACATGCTACGGTTAGCAGTGTTGGGTAAACTAGAAGGCATCTGACCAGGTTTGAAATTCCTATCTCTTACATGTGTCTTTTGCTTAGCTTCCCTAAGATCAGATTCATGGTAAACGTCATTTGAACTAGTTCTAGACGTGGTCTTGGTATTTTTAGGGAAACTAGAGGCAATCATATGATTTGGTCTTGCTAAAGCTGGAGTGATCACATTAGGCCTAGTTGCTGGAGTGACTGGTCTAATAAGATGAACCAAATCAACTTGGGAGGCAAACCGCGGTCTCGAGGATTGTGGTCGCTCGGATCTAAATGCAGTAGGTTGTCTGACAATCGGTTGTCTGACGAACTGATTTGTAGGCGGTTTCCCCAAGATTGATGGTTTTTCAAGCTTAGTGTCCACACTAGGTTCTCTAGTTTTCCTTAATTCGTTTTTCAACGCAGCTATAGCAAAAACCTTTTCCTGTAATTGGGCCTTTAATGTTTCATTTTCTTTGAGCACGTTATCTTGGGATGCCAACTTAGATTCAAGCAGTTGAATTTGTTTCAAAAGATTATCCTTTTCAGCTTTAGAATCTAGAACAGTTTGATCCAATTTTCTTTCAAGAACAACGTTTGACTTTTCAAGTTTTTCAAAGTATGTTTCAAATTTGTCCGTTTTCTTAGAAAATTCAAGTTTGGCATCCTCAAGATCTTTTGATTGCCGAGCTACGATCGTTTCGAGCTCTTTAATCTTGGAATCAGAAGCAGTCAATGAAGGAGTTATAGGATAATTATCATGATGTTTAGCATTCTGAATAATCTCTCCCCCATTATGACTTACATCGGATGAATCAGAAGTGGTATTGCTATCACTCGTTTCCATCCCATGTTTGTCATAATTAGGTTCAGAATTCTCAATATGCGGCATATCATCAGCATATACATCATAACCAACATCACATTGTACCATGTTTGCAGGCTCTTCGTCATAAATGGGTAAGGTGTCATCAAGAGAAATCTCGTGAATATTTCCTGACGTGCCACTGGTATCATGTTGTCCTCCTGATTCCGTGCTCTTGGCATTGATAGGCTCCAAGTTTTCAACCGTATGACCATTCTCCTCTTGCATCTGCGGCATTGATTCTTGTACTCCATTATCATACGTTTGCTGAAGTCGAGATCTTTCATAAATCGAAGACGAGACCGATGTCATGAGTTTCAAAATTGTATCACGGAAAGCTCTAAACTCGGTATGTGTATCTCGAAGAAATGATTGGCAAATCAATGAACTTTCAGGTTGGATGATATTGAATCGGAGGAAAGGCGTGAGTTGTGTCACAAGAGCCTTATAAGCAAGTGCCGATGCAGAGTGATTAAAATTTTCATTGTTAAGTTGCTCTGCGATTTGGGTCAAGATGGTGAACATTGATTCGATGAATATGTGACGATCTTGTCCAAAGATTGTCACAAATTCGCTCCCTCCTTGAATCCGTGAAAGATTAACTAGATGATACTGAAGCATTCGAAATGAAGTTATACCACTTTCCCTAGCGTTGGCTTGCACGTGATGCGATTCTCCCTCTTTAAGTGTCGATTTGAACGATTCCATTGGTAATCGAGGAAAAATGATGTGGCTGTTGTGGTTGTCGGATTTGAACAATACGACTCGGCTCAAAAAGTGTTATCGGCTCAAAAGATTATGAATAAAACCTGATCAAAAATCCGTAGTCGCTAAAAAATAGAACCCGTCACCTTGACTCGTCACTTTGTCGTCAAATCCGGCCACAAAATATTTTTCCACGTTAACTTTAAAAACATACCTGTCTCGACACGATTTGCCAAAAACCAAGTATACTAAACTAAAAAATATAAAAGTATCAAAAATACAAAAATTTATTTAACTAAAAAAAAAAAAAAATAAACTTAGAAAATAGAATATTTTTAAAAAACAATCTGATATTTAGAAACGAGTGGCTTAAAAACGATTTAGATAATGTTAAAAACAATGAAATGAAACGTGGCCACTTCCTCAACCAATTCCAAACGTGTTCCAATTGTAGAAAACATCGCCCCACTTGTGTCTGTCTTTGACTTTTCGATATACCCAAAGATACTCACAATAAAAACTATGTGTTCTCCTTGTATCCTCCGCCCTTTAATATATATATAAACTCAATTACTTTGTTATATAAGACAAACACCAAATCTCACCTATTTTCTCTCAAAAAAAAAAACTAAACTAGTTCTCCCACTTCTTAGTTTACTCCGCCCCTACCTCCCTGTTTACTGTCAAAAACTATATCTCTCTCCTCCGTCTCTTTAATCTCAAAAAAATACTCCTCAAACCTAATCTATCTATTATCAAACAGCCACCAACAAATAAATCAATCTCAATTAATCCCAACCCTATAACCGTTCAAACAGCCACACGTTTTATGAAGACCAAAGGATTCTTGCGGCTTCTAGATCAAATCGTTGGTCTCAGGTAGGTTTTGCTAATTTAACGTTTTTGTTGAGTAATTGAGTCTCTCTTCTTCTGTCGTGTCTTTCTGGTGTGGGTCTGTGTGTGTAGGCGAGGGTCGAGGGTGGGTAAATGAGTTGGGTGTTTGTGTTTGAGTCAAGCGGTTCGAGAGTGTAGAAGGGTGTGAGGTGTGAGAGATGGTTGTGGGTGGTGTTGAGATGTAACGAGAGGGTGTTTTGTTTGGGGAGGGTGAGTTGGTGTCAGTCGAGAGGTGAGGGAGTGAGTTTTGTTTTCGAGAGTGAGTCGAGGTATAAGAAACGAGGGTGAGTTTTTGGAGTCGGGGCTGTCAAGAGAATGAGGGTTTTCAAGGGTGTTGGGGGGTGACCGAGAGAAATAAAGTGAAACAAGGGTGATTTGGTGAGAGACGAGAGTTATGTGCGAGGGTGAGAGGGGTTTGATTGTTGTTTGTCGAGTCGTTTGGTTGAGTTCGAGAGTGTATTGGGTGGGTGAAAAGAGAGAGTGTGTGTCGAGGGTGTTTGTCTGGGTCGAGAGGGAATGAGTCTAAATAAAAGACGATGATTTGCCCAATTTGTCCGTTATGTTTGAAATGGTTTCATTCGGAAGATTTCGAATCGGAACTTTGTTCTTGATCCGGAAGTTCTTGGTTCGAAAGATCTTGATCCGGAACTTCTTGATCCGGAACTTCTGGCTTGATCCGGAAGTTCTTGGTTCGGAAGTTCTTGGTTCGGAACTGCTTGATCCGGAACTTCTTGGTCCGGAAGTTCTTTCACCCGGAACTTTTGGCTCACTCGGAAGTTTTGTTCACTCGGAACATTTTTTGTTCATTCGGAACTCTTGTATTTGATTCGGAACTATTGGGTATGACAGATTTGATGGGACTGAGATGGACAGATGGACAGAAACAATGGACCAAAAACTGGACAGTAGGACAGAAGGACAGATTAAAAAATTTATAAAAAACTGATTAAAAAATAAACTAAAAAAATAATAAAAAAATAAAATTGATAAAACTAAAAAAAAATTTGTAAAGGACTGATTAAAAAATTTATAAAAAAAACTGATAAAATTGATAGAAAAAGACTGTTAACTGAGAATAGACAACGGATTAAAAAAATAAAAAACAATTTTAAAAAAATTAAAATAAAAACTGATTAAAAAAATACAAAATAGAAAAAAGGATAAAAATTGATAAAAATTTATATAAATTGATAAAATTTAGAAAACATACCAACTTTTTTATATAAATTGATTATTAAATTTGTGATAAAAAACAAATAAAAAAAATACAAACTTTTTATAAAAACACAAAATTAAAAAGAGAAAAACAAAAAAAAAAAAAAAAAAAAAAAAAAAAAAACTTTTATATAAAAAAAAAACACTAACTTTTTATAAAAACACAACTTTTTAAGGTTTTATATAAGAAAAATTTGATTTTTATATAAAAATTTGTGATTTTTTATCTAAAAAGTAAATAAATTTGAAGATTTGATATGTTTTAACACATAAAAACACAAACTTTTTATAAAAAATACAAACTTTTTAAATTTTAAGCATGATTAAATCAAAACCCACCAAAATCAAAAAGAGATAAAACAAGAATAAACCAAACTAACCATGGCTCTTGATACCAATTGAAGGTCTACGCAATTAATGGCCTATTCTAGATCATGGATTTGGTGGATTAATGAGGTTGATTGATTGATAAGTGGAAAATGGAGAGATTAGAGAGAAAGGAGAGAAGGGAGAGAATTGTAGAGAGAGAAAGTGAAATGGAAATGTGATTAAGTGGAAAATGGAATCAACAACCCCCTCCTAACATGCTAGGAGGGGTTATATATAGCCCACCCTACATGTGGGCTATATGGACCATACATAAAGTAAATAGATCACGAGCCCATTACATAATTATCGTTGGAGCGACCGATCCTTCATAAATACGTAAAACGTATTTCCAACATTTTTCTAAAAGAATTAGCCAAATTTGTTGAAGACATTAAATCTTTGGCGAAGGAGGATGATGAATCTCTTGATAGGATTAAAGATTTGGAAAACGATCTAGGAAGTCTCTCGAAAGCTAGTGATTGTGGTGAAATTATAGATACTAGTCCAAGTGCCTTAGATACCTCTGTGTCGCATAATAAAAACCTCCAAGCTGAGCTTGATCTTATGAAAGAGAAAATGGAATCTTATGTCATTAAAAAGGATAAAGAATTCACCGATCTTTAGAATAAATTTGTCAAAAAATGTGATGAATGTAAATATGACAAGATTTCGTACGAAAAATCTTACAATGAAATGCAACAAAAAAATAGTATGTTTTACAGCTCAGTTGGGAGGTGCTCAGGGAAACAATCTGGCTTCTTCTGGGTTAGAAAAGGCTAGTGATGGGAATGTTCAGAAGCTTAAGGCTAAGATTGCAGATTTAGAATCTGTTGTTGTTTCATATAAGCGGGTTGTTGAACAAAGTAAGTCTGTCTATCAGAAACTCATCGATAAAATCTGTGAGAACTGTAAGTTAAAGGCCTTGTTAAAAGATAAGACTTCTGTGACTAACTTGATTGTGGACACGATGATCCAGAAACCAGCAACCTCGGGACCTACTCGTATTGCTGTAACACCTTTTTCCAAGGTTGCTGGAACGAAAGCTGCTGTGATTGCCCCAGGAATGTTTCGTGTTAGTCCCCCCTCTCAACCTAGGGTCGATATCTCTGTGCCTAGCAAACAACGTAAAGCAAGCGTTAGGACAGAACAGACCACTATCTCTCAACCACAAGTCATTGATTTAAAAAGTGCTAGTTCTAATAAACGCGTGTCTTCTTCTACAGGAATAAACAACTACACTAAGAGCAAAAAGCCACAGCCTACGAGCAATACAAAGAATGATAGGGTCCCTTTTGCCTCTAGAAGTAGTTGCCCCAAGATCAATAATGTGGAAGTAGAAGAACACCCTAGGAATTTACCGCTTTTTAATCACAATCAGAATCTTAATTCATCTGAATGTAATGACTTTAAGCTTGCTATTCGGAATGAAAAATCTGAAGTTATTTGTGCTAAATGTAATAAATGTTTCTTTACTTTTAGTCATGATGCTTGTGGCTTGACTATGAATGGGTTGAACTATGGTGGTTACACTCGAATTGACAAGCTGTCAATCAGTGAAAAACATACCACTCCTAAGGCTAAGGTGTATGTTCCAAAAAGTACGCACGTAGGGACCACAGAAAGTCTTGCTAAGCCTAGTAGCCCTAGATTCATCTCTAAATGGTTGCCTACTGGTAGAAATTTTGACTGTAGTGGCAAAATTATCGACACAAGTAGATCTCATACTGACAGTGAAATGTTGTTATGTGATAAGGCGTAATTATCATCTAACCCTACAGGAACCTATTTCATCGGTTGCCAAAATATTTTCTTCTCTTATCATTGGCAGGCTGTTGAAATTTGTCACTGGTGCGTGGACTCGGGTTGTTCCAAACATATGACTGGGAATCGAAGCCTTCTCAAGAACTTTGTTTGGCGATTCATGGGAACTGTCCGATTTGGAAATGATCATGTTGCTGCAATTCTAGGCTATGGTGATCTTCATTGGGGAAATATAATCATCACTAGAGTCTCTTTTTGTAACACCCCCACAAAATGCTATGCGCAGCGAAACTATAACATATGGGTGCTACGTAGTTATCATCACACATAAGCTATATTAAACGACTCAAGAGACGTAAAAGTTCAAACATAAAATTTAACATTATTAAAAACATACAAGTCTACAGTTTCCCAAATCCCAAGAATTATATAAAACAGAGTTGCGTTTAGGTCCCCACTGAATCTCAACCCAAAAATACATTTTCATTCACATGACATAGTATAAAATTTTTAAGTGCAAAAAGGGAGGAAAACAAAGTAGACCGCCAAGCCACCACAACTTCCATCCTCGCATGCTCCGCTGCTATCAATCTTGGTTACCTGAAACACATGCTTAAAATCGTCAACACAAAGGTTGAGCGAATCTATAGGTTTATCAAATCATAAGTTGAACATAAGTATTAAAACCAATCATGATCATTCAATAGCATTGTCGTACTCACAATCTATTACTCAAGGATATGACAATTGTGTTTAAGCTCATGACACTAATCCGTTAACTCAATCACCCGCGTAATAATTACCGGCGTGATTCAGATGAAACCAGTGCCCCTTCTAAAGGCATCAGTTGCAATTATACCTTATCTCTCATACAAGATAATCTACCGCAGAACTTACTCAACGTACAGCTTCTCGGCTAGCATTGGGTCGTTAGCCCCGTAGTACTACAAATTGTATAAGCGGCTATTTCCCCCTACTCGAGGGCATGACAATAGTTAATAGTTCATGAATTTAGGGACTTTTGCAACTAGGTACTCAACACAATTTCGAGGCAACATTCGGGTCCAACAACCAATCAAGACTTATGTTCATTTTCCTTTAAATAGCATGTATCCCCCTCGCGGGTTAAAAACATTTGAATAAAGTAAAGAGCGAGGCTATAGACTCACCTTGCGTAGTAGTAGTAGCATTAGTAGCTACGGCGTAAACAAAATCGATCACCGACGATGAGGATGCCCCGGGAAATCAAATACAACACCTAGCGAATAAACACGTAATGAATCAACACATTCAAGTACCTTCAAGTACTGTATGTATATGATTAAGAACACTCAAGGTTCATATAAACTCACGCCAAAAATCCATACAAGTGATATTTACTAGACACGAACCATTTTATACTTTATTAGAATTATCGCGCAATTTACAACTCTGCCGGTACATACCGAATGTACGGGCTGTTTTACCCCACTTAGACCACTCCTAAAAATCTGGGAAAATTTGTAAAAATCACTTATAATCTGTAGAAACCCCTCACCAAATTTCATAAAAAGTTTTCACTCCTAAGACCTTCTGCCCGACACATCTTTGAAGTACAAAATTCGGACAGTTTTGCACACTCGACTCGTAAGATCGTTTTGACCATCTTAACCAATGCCATTTGAAAATCCGAC
Source organism: Glebionis coronaria (assembly GCA_025667525.1). Taxonomy (NCBI): domain Eukaryota; kingdom Viridiplantae; phylum Streptophyta; class Magnoliopsida; order Asterales; family Asteraceae; genus Glebionis; species Glebionis coronaria. Next base: position 10,794,529 of record CM046882.1, read on the forward strand.
TCTTGATTATGAAAATAGACTCAAAATGCTAAGTTTAGGGCCTGAGAACAACTTCCAAACATTTTTAGAACTCTAGTTACAATCCTAGACATTCGACCTATATTTTGACAAAAACCCGTAACTTGTGATTTTCATCACCCGGTACGCCTCAAACTTTAAAATATCATAACTTTTGACTCGTTTTGAGTTAGGAGCTCTACCTTATACCAAATCGAAGCTAAAAAGAAGCTCTACAACAATATCCTATCATCCCAACACTTATCCAACATCTACTGTACGAAAATCGGGCCTAAACCTACTGATGTAAAACACCCTTTTAAAAATCACATCTACAACCATTTTGACCCATTTTAAACATCATCTATACCTCAAGTATGCTACACCCATCATCTAAATCATCTCATATCATCCCTAAATCACTTGTATGATTAATATTCTCAAAACCCACTACACAAAACATACATGCAATAACAAAAAAATTTAATATATAATAATAATAACACTATCCTTCAACAATAAAATGGATCAAACCTCATGTTCATCATCAAAGATGATTTTGAAAATCAATGTTCTTGCATGTAGAAGATTTTTACACCAAAATGTTCCCCTTTTAATTTCCAACATGGGACTTTAATTAGTTTTTCTTGGATCATCCTAAAAATTGATGATCAAGGGGTGTTTGAGGGGTGGGGGGTCACGGCATAGAGAGGGAGAGAAAGAGGGGAGAGAAAATTTTTAGAGTGAGAAAATGTGTGTGTGAGAATGAGTGGAAGTAAAAAAAATATTTCTTTTTATATAGTGGAGGAAGGGTTAAAGTTGCAATTTGTGCATTCTTTTGGCCTTGTTTAAAAACGACCCCAAATGTTTGCGGGAATGACTCATTAGTCAATTTGGAAAATTTACGGGAGTCGGGTTTCGCCCCGGCTACCTCAAAATGCTTTTAAATGGTTTAACGCACACAAAACGAATATACACATGGTTCCGACTCGACTTAACACGTAATAAAAATAAAATCTCGAAAAACTCAAATATCGATCAATCGATAATAAAAGGTAAATTTTTGGGCATCCGTCGGTATCGTAGTCGTCATCGGTTCTTCTTAAATCGTCAAACGTTAAATTACGACCGTAAACGTCGGTTTCAACTTAAACCGTCAAATATATAGCAAACGAAATTTCTTAAAAATTTCAAAAATATACGTAAAATAGGATTAAATAAATAACGTTGGGCTCGGGATATCACATCCTCAAGTGAGTCGCAACTTAAGAGAGATGCTCATACTGAACAACTCTTGAGACAATTACTTAGCATCATACGGCACTTTCACTGGTGTTACATCCTTCCCCCCTTAAGGGAGCGACGTCCCGGCGCTCTCCGGTTCTTATACTCGCATTTTGTACTACTAGGAAGGTAAATGTACTTCTTCCTAAAGAGGTCTTCATGTTCTGTTCCGAGCTCCGGTTCATGTTTCGGGTTCTATCACATTTTCACCATGGGTATTACACCTTGCTTCAGTCTCTTACCATCTCGATCCATGATCTCCACTTCAATTTCCCAAATTCTTCCTACGGTTATCAACACGTCTCTTTTCAAAGCTTCTCGCGGTTAGCAAGTGATTCTTAATCTACACCATCTCTTCCGTAGCCTCTCGAATCATTTCAAGTCCATTCAACTGACTTTTTCCTGCTTCATTCTATCCAACTGGTGATCTACCTTTTCATCCCATAATCCTTCAAATTCGACACATGAAGAGTATTGTCATTTCTACGGAGTTCATCCAGCAGTTCCAACTAGTAGGCAACTGGTCCAACATACCTTTGGACCCACCTTTCTTATTCTCCAAAACGAATCACGCCCTTCCACGATCTCAACTTCCACCAAAATCAAACACATACGCTCGGAGCACGTCTTTCAACTTTCGGATCGTCCTTTCACTTGGTTCATCGTCTCATAAAAACAATTAATCATAAAGAAAATCACACGGGTCACACATAACCCCTATCGAAAACGTTCAAAATATACAAGACGAAGTAATTAATACTAGTCGTACAAAATCACCTTGTCGCAGTGTTAGGTACATACAAACCTAGTTCGTCAAAAACGAATTTATCGATACGGAAATCATCCGACGCATACATAACTCTCTCGAAGACATCACAATCCAAACAAACACAAAAGCCATTATGAAACACATACGATCACATTACGACATGTTTGCAACATAGCCAAACCATGCCAAGTCAATCCGCTCAATCAAGTTAACCCACGCTTGCTAATCGGCCAAGCCATGATAAAATAAGAAATGTTGACACATTTCTCGGATGAGTCTAGTCAAAAGAAAATTGCAATATTACGAAGATTCACGAGCTTGCTAGCTATGGATGCATATCCAAAAAAAAAGAAATAAAATACATACATATGTCATCGCAGGGTGCTCACACACGGATCCATACCCAAAAGATATTACAAGAACACCATCTCACTTCCGTCCCAAACGTGGTCAAAATCTCAACAAGCATCACCGTCCACAGTTAAATATAAAAAGAAATATATTACATGGCACGTGTTCTCCATGATCGGACTTCATTGGACAATGTCGTCTCAAGTTCTCACAACTTACGATCACTCGACTAAGTCACATACAACATAAACACATAAAAGGCAAGGGTTTACCACAAAAACATCAACTATGGATATCTATCGTTTAACCATCGATAATCAAGGATGGTTGAGTCAAGCAAAGAGGATTCCTCACTTAAATAAACGAAAACGACAATGGAATTGTCTTCTAATTACTGATGCACAGTTGGTAAACTTCAACAGTTTATCGCGTGTCGTTAAACATATCAAAAGAACAAGAAAGAAAATATATAAGGTACGATACATTTGATGTAGGAGAAATCTTCGTCATTTCCCTTAGAGTTATTCAAACTCGGTTTTCCTCTACTTTGGCAGTCTTCTATTCTTGTTTAAAATTTCTTCTCAGTGTCGGTACGAGCCCCTTTGGTATTACATCAACACCCTAGCGATTCCGATGAAATTCGCACGTTACACACAACTCATAAAAACATTTTCCAACATTACTCGGTCGCAGTGACTTACTAAGTCAACGCCAAACAGAAGAAAAGATTTCAAAGAACACAAGAAGATTCAAAAATTTTCTTTAAGAATCAAAGAAAATACGATTACTTGCATAAGGATCCACCATTTTTAAAAACGTTCTCATCCAAACATTTATCAAAAACACTACCGGTTTTTAAAGACGACCAATTTATTTGACACGATAGTGCCCTTCCTAAACTATGCATAATTAGCTAGATCATGCATACTTGAGGATCAAGCAACAACAACCAACAAAACAGGACTCTTCCCGAATTATGCATAGTTAGCTAAGCTGTGCATAATTGAGGATCGAGTGACGACACAAACATTATTAATTACATACCAAATATGACTTACGAAAGTTTTCGACCTAATTTTCAAAATAATTAAACCATTTGAAATGAAATTTGAAATGGGAAAATATTGCTACCATCGTTTTAAGAAACACATCAAACATTTTTCGTCCACTTTGGAAACATACCTTTTGCTTTGCCCCCCCTTTTTTATTTTTTATTTTTTTTTTATGAGAAAATAAATAAATAATTAAATAAATAAATCGACACCCTTTGCATTTGGTTCACCAAAACATTTGACACACTCATACCTATTTTCACAATAGACTATTCACAAAATGACGGTAAGGTGGTTCATGATTAAAGATCATTGCAAGCACAACAAGTGATAAAATTAAGATCAATGAGATCGAACGAGGTAAACGAGCAATATAATTGCCAACTAAAATTAACTACATTAGAAATGAAGATACTTCAAATATATGACAAAAGTCTCGGGATAACAACAACGATCTACGAATACATGGAGTAAAAAAATTTGAATATCAACACAAGCGTCAAAAACAAAACAACAATCATAATTCCCATCGTCTCGAGTTGCACACACATTCCACCAAGGGTATACGGGGAGAGAAGAATAATCACTTGGTTAAATAGAAACAATTTCACCAGGAAGATCGAGTTCTTTCACCTCTACAATTTGGTAAAGCAGCTACGCCTCCTCGCTTTTGTTAAATATAAATAAACAATCACTTTAATGAAGATTTATAACACCATTCAAGTAATTACAGAATTTTAGGTTCCATTAACCGGAAGAAGAAAGTTACGGCGTCCATGAACATGACAAAATATACCGGGTGACATACCCTCATTATCAAGTACTAGCGAAATAGTAGTTTTTAAAATAGTTATAATAATAATGGTTTCATATCATGAAAAATGTTAAAATGAACAGTTTCATTACTACCCAAGTTCAGATATAGACTCGCAAAATCAAAGAACTGATGTCGGACGATCGAACAATCGTGACTCAAAACGTTATATATACATCTTTATTAAATAATATACAAGTAGGCGTGTGTTGTGTAATCCAGTTGCGTATAATAATTAGTGTTACACTATTAAAGAATTTATACCTTTCATCTTTCAATCTTTGCAAAGTTTTTATTTCTGGAAGTTATAATCTCAAGAAAATTATCAACATTAGTAAAGGTGGTGACTCAGTTATCATATTTGATAAAATCATTAGGTTTGAAAATCTCCATACTTGTGTCAAAATCCCATTAGTATCCATATTTTAAGTACCAAAAACATACGTAGTAAGAATTTCCCAAGTTTTACGTTTTTATTATTACGACTTATATTATCACAAATATACACGTATCCAACATGAATCAAACTAGTCCAATTAACTCTTAAAATCAACCTTTGACTTTTATTACACACATGTTTTCCCCAAAACTGTTTTGTTAAATCATATTCGCGTAATTCGACTCAAATGATAAAGAGGTTTCACGTGGTATTATCTCGGATACTTACTGGTTTTAGTCGAGACTTAAATCTCAATAATAATAATATAATAAACAATCAAAATGCTTATCTCAATAATTTTAAAATATATAAAATTCAACTTTTAATCCTTAGCTCGTTATCAAACAATTTTAAAATTAAAACATCTCACAGCGTAATAAAATGAAGAAAAAAAAAATTTCAAATGATTTTAAACAAGCATCATCGAATAATGCATAGTGATTCTCTATAACGACAATTAAATAAACAAATAATTTCCAATGACGTTCCATCAATATTTAAAAATTTGTTTCAAGCGTTATAATTTCATACTTAAAGTGTATATTCCGATTTTATCCCAGTTTATTTACTACAACGAGTGACGAGTTCTAGTTTACACCAATGCATACGTAAACATAACCTTATGTTTAAAATAAACCAATTTTTACAAAGTTTCTACCTCCAAAATATATGACCAATTTTACAGAATCTCTAGTTCCAAAACACATGTCCACATCTTCTACTCATGTTTTATATTACAAGATACGCCAAAAGTTTACTATATTGACCCGAAAATTAATTCATACTAAATCCAAGTTATACATACTCAACAGTCATATCGTGATTTTTATTATAAACTCCTTTTTCAAATTATATTAAATAAATTCTTAACAAGTCCATCACAATCTTTTAGTATCAAATTTTAATATATGAAAACAAAGATTTTACGAGTAATACAAGTTACTTATTACGATTTACCAACCAAGGTTGAAGGAAAATAATCTCACAATGTCCGTTTATTCTCTACACATATTTTACTTGTTACAAAACACATCATACGTCATTTTTATCCGAAAGTTTCATTCACCAAATATTAAATATATAAAACACTTTATGTTTAAATCATTCAATCAACAAAGTTCGATGCTTACTTAACTTGCACAAATGCCGGACCTCGTCATGTAAAATATTAACTTCAAAATAATGAATCAACAAAACAAAATGAAATAAATGGAACGAGAATACGTATGTCAACTAAATGTTGTTATCGGCCTCGGATGAGTCTCGAAATCGTACTCCACAAAATTAACACAAAAACCAACCAAATTCCAAGTTATCGCGCTTGATCGCAACGCCAGTCTATTTTAAAATACATCTTTAAAATCCAAGTAGAATAGTAAACAACGATTTAATGGCAACACGCCTCAACCACGTTTCATAATATACACACATGATTCGCCGCCCCAATGTACGCATCGTCGATTATACTTCGTCTATGTTATAGTTACGTGGACTAACATATCAAACCCATTAGGAATAAAGGAAATAAAGTAATACGTAAGTAAATTACGTTTCAAAAGAAAATGTCCAAAATGACACATCACGGTGCGATAACGACAATCGAGATCGACCTAGTCGATATAAAATATGTTACGAAGCATCATTTACGTATCTAGGATATCAAACGAGGTTCATATTCGGTTATTTGAACAATAAATTAATTATCAAGATTGATAATTAGCGGTAAGGCCGAATTCTCAACAAAACCGCATTTTAATGTACGATAATTACCCAAGGACCATTGCTTCACGTGCAATGCCTTTAAATACCATAGTATATACATACATACTTATACATACCATCATTCCTACATACACGTAGGATTACAACGCGGTGTTTCCATGTAATGCAATGTAGCCCGTTATGCCAATTACATGCAACATATACGAAAATCTTTACAAGAATTTGCAAATTACGATGATAAGTACTCAACGTACAAAACAATATATCTCAATATATATCTCAAAGTATTTACTTACTAAATACTTAGGGAATTCATATCAATTTCGAGGGATACATCTAAAATATAAAGCAATGCTAAAGAATTCTTACCGGAGCCATGCAGGATAGTTGTGTGCTTGGACAATTTCTTACGACACCAAAAGTTATAGTTTAGGATTTTTCAAAACGACCTAGTTCTCTATAACTCATGGCTCTGATACCAATCTGTAACACCCCCACAAAATGCTATGCGCAGCGAAACTACAACATATGGGTGCTACGTAGTTATCATCACACATAAGCTATATTAAACGACTCAAGAGACGTAAAAGTTCAAACATAAAATTTAACATTATTAAAAACATACAAGTCTACAGTTTCCCAAATCCCAAGAATTATATAAAACAGAGTTGCGTTTAGGTCCCCACTGAATCTCAACCCAAAAATACATTTTCATTCACATGACATAGTATAAATTTTTAAGTGCAAAAAGGGAGGAAAACAAAGTAGACCGCCAAGCCACCACAACTTCCATCCTCGCATGCTCCGCTGCTATCAATCTTGGTTACCTGAAACACATGCTTAAAATCGTCAACACAAAGGTTGAGCGAATCTATAGGTTTATCAAATCATAAGTTGAACATAAGTATTAAAACCAATCATGATCATTCAATAGCATTGTCGTACTCACAATCTATTACTCAAGGATATGACAATTGTGTTTAAGCTCATGACACTAATCCGTTAACTCAATCACCCGCGTAATAATTACCGGCGTGATTCAGATGAAACCAGTGCCCCTTCTAAAGGCATCAGTTGCAATTATACCTTATCTCTCATACAAGATAATCTACCGCAGAACTTACTCAACGTACAGCTTCTCGGCTAGCAGTGGGTCGTTAGCCCCGTAGTACTACAAATTGTATAAGCGGCTATTTCCCCCTACTCGAGGGCAGGACAATAGTTAATAGTTCATGAATTTAGGGACTTTTGCAACTAGGTACTCAACACAATTTCGAGGCAACATTCGGGTCCAACAACCAATCAAGACTTATGTTCATTTTCCTTTAAATAGCATGTATCCCCCTCGCGGGTTAAAAACATTTGAATAAAGTAAAGAGCGAGGCTATAGACTCACCTTGCGTAGTAGTAGTAGCATTAGTAGCTACGGCGTAAACAAAATCGATCACCGACGATGAGGATGCCCCGAGAAATCAAATACAACACCTAGCGAATAAACACGTAATGAATCAACACATTCAAGTACCTTCAAGTACTGTATGTATATGATTAAGAACACTCAAGGTTCATATAAACTCACGCCAAAAATCCATACAAGTGATATTTACTAGACACGAACCATTTTATACTTTATTAGAATTATCGCGCAATTTACAACTCTGCCGGTACATACCGAATGTACGGGCTGTTTTACCCCACTTAGACCACTCCTAAAAATCTGGGAAAATTTGTAAAAATCACTTATAATCTGTAGAAACCCCTCACCAAATTTCATAAAAAGTTTTCACTCCTAAGACCTTCTGCCCGACACATCTTTGAAGTACAAAATTCGGACAGTTTTGCACACTCGACTCGTAAGATCGTTTTGACCATCTTAACCAATGCCATTTGAAAATCCGACTCTTGATTATGAAAATAGACTCAAAATGCTAAGTTTAGGGCCTGAGAACAACTTCCAAACATTTTTAGAACTCTAGTTACAATCCTAGACATTCGACCTATATTTTGACAAAAACCCGTAACTTGTGATTTTCATCACCCGGTACGCCTCAAACTTTAAAATATCATAACTTTTGACTCGTTTTGAGTTAGGAGCTCTACCTTATACCAAATCGAAGCTAAAAAGAAGCTCTACAACAATATCCTATCATCCCAACACTTATCCAACATCTACTGTACGAAAATCGGGCCTAAACCTACTGATGTAAAACACCCTTTTAAAAATCACATCTACAACCATTTTGACCCATTTTAAACATCATCTATACCTCAAGTATGCTACACCCATCATCTAAATCATCTCATATCATCCCTAAATCACTTGTATGATTAATATTCTCAAAACCCACTACACAAAACATACATGCAATAACAAAAAAATTTAATATATAATAATAATAACACTATCCTTCAACAATAAAATGGATCAAACCTCATGTTCATCATCAAAGATGATTTTGAAAATCAATGTTCTTGCATGTAGAAGATTTTTACACCAAAATGTTCCCCTTTTAATTTCCAACATGGGACTTTAATTAGTTTTTCTTGGATCATCCTAAAACTTGATGATCAAGGGGTGTTTGAGGGGTGGGGGGTCACGGCATAGAGAGGGAGAGAAAGAGGGGAGAGAAAATTTTTAGAGTGAGAAAATGTGTGTGTGAGAATGAGTGGAAGTAAAAAAAATATTTCTTTTTATATAGTGGAGGAAGGGTTAAAGTTGCAATTTGTGCATTCTTTTGGCCTTGTTTAAAAACGACCCCAAATGTTTGCGGGAATGACTCATTAGTCAATTTGGAAAATTTACGGGAGTCGGGTTTCGCCCCGGCTACCTCAAAATGCTTTTAAATGGTTTAACGCACACAAAACAAATATACACATGGTTCCGACTCGACTTAACACGTAATAAAAATAAAATCTCGAAAAACTCAAATATCGATCAATCGATAATAAAAGGTAAATTTTTGGGCATCCGTCGGTATCGTAGTCGTCATCGGTTCTTCTTAAATCGTCAAACGTTAAATTACGACCGTAAACGTCGGTTTCAACTTAAACCGTCAAATATATAGCAAACGAAATTTCTTAAAAATTTCAAAAATATACGTAAAAAAGGATTAAATAAATAACGTTGGGCTCGGGATATCACATCCTCAAGTGAGTCACAACTTAAGAGAGATGCTCATACTGAACAACTCTTGAGACAATTACTTAGCATCATACGGCACTTTCACTGGTGTTACACTTTTGTTGATGGCTTGGGACACAATTTGTTCTTGGTTGGGTAATTCTGTGATTCAGACCTGGAGGTAGCCTTCAAAAGTCATACATGTTTTGTAAGAGATCTTGAAGGAATTGATTTGTTGAAAGGAAATCGTACCACCAACCTTTACACCATTGATCTTTTTCAAATGTCTCCTGCTTCTCCAATTTGTCTCATGGCCCGAGCCACATCAACAAAGTCATGGTTATGGCATCAAAGGTTATCTCATCTCAATTTTGATGCCATCACCCAACTCGCAAAAGATGATCTCGTTACCGGTCTTCCAAAGTTAAAATATACAAAAGACCATCTTTGTCTTTCCTGTGAGAAAGGTAAAAGTAAGAAGAAGCCTCACAAACCCAAACCTGTTCCCAACTCAACGAATATGTTACATCTCCTACATATGGATTTGTGTGGACCAATGAGAATCAAAAGCATCAATGGAAAGCGATATGTCCTTGTGATTGTGGATGATTATTCTCGTTACACATGGGTTCATTTTCTTGCTTCAAAAGATGAAGCCCTGGTGTAATTATTAATTTCTTGAAGAAAACATCAGTGCTACTTCAAGCCCCTGTCATCATTGTAAGAACGGATAACGGCACAGAATTCACTAATCAGCGTCTGAAAGCTTATTTTGACGAAGTTAGGATTTCTCATCAAACTTCGGTTGTAAGAACTCCAGTGCAGAATGGAGTTGTGGAACGGAGGAATCGTACATTAGTTGAAGCTGCTCGGACGATGCTTCTCTCCTCCAGTGCACCGTTATTCCTTTGGGCCGACGCTAAAGCAACTGCATGTTATACTCAAAACCGCTCCATTATTCACACCCGTTTCAACAAAACACCTTATGAGATCATTAATGGAAGAAAACCGGATATTTCATTTCTACATGTCTTCGGTGCATTATGTTATCCGAATAATGATCGTGAAGATATCGGTAAACTTGAACCTAAAGGTGATATTGGCTTTTTCATTGGTCATTCTTCAACTGCTTGTGCTTACAGGGTTTATAATCGAAGGACAAGAAAGGTAATGGAGACTATGAATGTTACCTTTGATGAACTCTCGGGTATGGCCTCTCAACATAGAAATTCACATCCCGAGCTTTAAGGTCAGACTTCTGGACACGTAAGTTCAGGACTCGAGCTTCAATTTTCACTGTCAGCAATCTCATCGTTACAACCTTCGGAACGTGACTTGGAAGTTTTATTTGGGCTAATTTAAGATGAATATATGGAGGGTCCTTCGTCATTGGTGTTCCTCAAAATGCCCCGGCTGCACCTGCTTCGGTAGTTCCAGAACCACCAATTGCATCTACACCAACGGCATCCGTTTTTGCACCATCTACGTCAACCTCAACCATATTGACTCCAAATATTTTAACCACTTCTCCGACTGCTGACGCAACCCAACAACATTCTCAGCAAATTCCTAATCATGTTCATCTTCAGAATGAAATAGTTGCTGAAAATGCAAACAATGCGATGCTCAACGAACATGAGTTTGTTAATCCATTTGCGGCTTCCACAAGTACTACTCAGCCTTCAATACCATATGTAGATCCGTCAAGCTCGCATCAATTTTCTCATACACTTCCACATGAACACAAATGGAATAAGAATCATCCTTTGAGTGATTGGCAATCTCTCACGACTATTCTCAACACGAAATCAGCTGCGTACCGACGGTGATATGTGTATCTATGCACTATCAGTCAGCACAATGGAACCAGCAAGTGTTAAAGAAGCAATGACCGATGCATCATGGATTGAGTCTATGCAAGAAGAGCTCAATCAGTTCATCTGGCTTGATGTATGGGAGTTAGTACCACGCCCGGACAATATCGATCCCCTTACACTGAAATGGTTATTCAAAAACAAGATGGATGAAGAGCAAATGGTCATTAGGAACAAGACTTGGTTAGTTGTGAGAGGTTATAAACAAAAGGAGGGAATTGATTTCGCTGAATCCTTCGCCTCGGTTGCTCGGATGGAAGCTATTAGGATTTTCTTGGCATACGCTGTACACAAATCATTCACTGTGTATCAAATGGACGTGAAGACGGCTTTCTTGCATGGGCCGTTAAAAGAAGATGTGTATGTATGTCAACCTGAAGGTTTCATCAACACTGAACATCCAAGCCATGTCTACAAGTTGAAAAAGGCAATTTATGGTTTGAAACAAGCACCTAGGGCATGGTACGACGAATTATCATCATTTCTTCTACAAAATCACTTAAGCAAAGGAACCATTGACCCAACGTTGTTTATCAAGCACTACGGCAACAAAATCTTGGTGGATCAGGTGTATGTAGATGATATTATATTTGGTTCTACTAACCCAAAGTTTTTCATATTATTTGCCAATCTTATGAAAAGCAGATTTAAAAAGTCCATGATGGGGGAAATGACGCTTTTTCTTGGTCTCCAAGTTCACCAATCCGCCCGTGGTATTTTCATAAATCAGTCCAAGTATGTGCTTGAGATTCTAACGAAATTTGGTATGGAAAACTGTGATCCTATTGGTACTCCAATGGACACTAAACACAAGCTTGATTTGGATAAGAAAGGGAAATTTGTAGATGCTACAAAATACCGAAGTATGATCGGGTCCCTTATGTACTTAACCTCAAGCAGACCGGACATTGTGCATGCTACTTGTTTATGTGTTCGGTACCAGGCTAAGCCAACCGAGAAGAAACTCAAGAAGGTTAAAAGGAGCTTTCGTTATCTCCGGGGAACCATTCACATAGGTCTCTGGTATACGAAGTATTCTGGTTTTAATCTCACTGGTTTTTCAGATGCCGACCATGCAGGGTGTCATGATACAGTCAAGAGCACTTCTATTGGAGCACAATTCTTAGGCGAGAAGCTAGTGATTTGGTCCTCAAGAAAACAAGATTGTACGGCGTTGTCTACCGCGGAAGAAGAATATGTGTCTCTATCCGTGTGTAGTGCTCAAGTCCTTTGGATGAGAACACAACTCACGGATTATGGCATTCACTTTAACAAAGTTCCTATTTATTTTGATTCACAATCAAAATAAATGAAAGACGAAGTCAAGAAGTCAAGAAGTCAAGAAGTCAAAATAAATGAGAAAACACGGGAATTCACGGGCATTTACGGACTTTTATTGAAGAAAAAGATGAAAGACGAAGTCAAGAAGTCAAGAGTGCAAAAAGAACGGAAGTCCAAGACCAATTCTGAAGATTTATCGAAGAAAAAGTCAAAAGACGGAAGTTTACTTAAAGCCGAGGAACTCAAGTCTACTTTATTGAAGAATTAAAAAGACGAGTTCAAAGAAATCCCGAGCTAAAAGTCATTTAAAGTCCAAGTTCAAAGAAGATTAGAAGAATAAAGGACTAATGGTGCAATTAATGAAGATTAAAAGAAGGAAGGACTTAATCTCGCAATTAAGAAGAAATAAAGGAGGGGAGGAAGCTTCCTAATCCTCCCCTATATATAGATTAGGATGATAATTATTTTTCTTGTTGGCTAAGTGTGACAATTAGTCTTCCACCATTTACTTACCTTGCACCTTTAATTTCCTTGTCATTTAAATACTTGTCAATTTAATTACCTTGTCTTGCACATTAAATTCCTTTAATTTCAAGTAAGTTTCCATTTAATTTTTGTCAATCTTTATTTTATCTTGTTAATCTCATATCTACCTTTCTTGATCTTTGATTTTTATGTTTATGTTTGTGTTCATGTTCATGTTCTTATTTTGATCCAAGTGGTTTTTGATTATTGTGGTTAAATTTGTTTGTTTTGTTGATTTAAATTGTTGTTTATGTTTAACTGTTGTTTTGTTATTAGTTTAGCTTAATCGTTTGTTTTGATTTTGATTAATCTGTGTTAGATTTCTTGTTACTGTTATCCCTTGTTCTTCGGGGTTGTTTGTTTCTGTTTCTTTGTTCCCAGGAAAACTTCCGAACCAAGAGAAGAGAAAGCTTTCATTCGGAACTCAAAAGTTCCGGATCAAGAGTTCTTTCATTCGGAACTTCAAAGCTCAGGATCAAGGGCTTCATCCGGAAGAGTTCCGGATCAGCAAAAACTTCCGAGTCAACATTGTTCATACGGAACTCAAAAAGTTCCGGATCAATAGACTTCATTCGGAACTCAAAAAGTTCTGGATCAAGAAGATTCATTCGGAACTCAAAAGTTCCGGATCAACTTAAAAGTTCCGGACGAAGGACAAGTTCTGAATCAGCCAGATCTTCCGAACCAAGTTCCGGGTCAATAAGTTCCGAGTCAAGAGTGTTTCATTCGGAAGAAGTTCCGGATCAACATCTTTTTGTTCATTCGGAACTTAAAAGTTCCGAATCAAGGTCTAAGTTCCGGATCAAGCCAGTTCATTCGGAAGTTTTGAACTTCCGAATCAAGGGTTCTGTAAGGTTCTTTTTAGTTTTTCTTTTTAAGTTCTGTCTTTTATTTTCAAGCTTTATTTTTCCCGCCTTTTATTTAGTTGCACATTAAATTTGCCTTAGCTTTATTTTTAGACTTGCCTTAGTTTAAGTTTTAGTTGCGTTTTAAGTTTGCCTTAGTTAGTTTTAATTTTGCGTTATTTACTTTAAGTGCCCTCTAATTTCAGTCACGTTTTAAATACTTGCCCTTTATTTTTAATTAGACTTAGATTTAAATTACCTGCCTTTTACTTTAATTGTTTCGCACCTTTATTTTAAATACTACAACGACACATTTTTGTTCCACCAAAATAAAACTGAGTCACATAGAGAACCTAGATCAATTCGATTAGACCAACACAACGAACTTAATTTTCTTACTAGGTGTCGAAAGCCTTGTATCATCAACGCAATTATTCACGATGATATTGGTGTCAAAAGGTGGTTAGGTATTCGTGCTATGATCCAACCAGAACCCGGAGGGATCTTCCCAGGGACAATCCATTAGAACTTAGAAGTCTTTAGGAAAGATGGAGTAGTTGAGTGTACAGGAATAATACCGACTAATGATTAAAGCTAGCACTGGAACAATCACAACAAAATGCTAGTTATGACGTCTTGGTAAGCATTGAAGGGGTTGAAGAATGAAAAAGAAATGTAAGGATAAAGGGTGAAAAGAAAATAGCCCTCCATACAACTTAGGCAGAAACCAGATCAATACATCTACTATCAGAATCACGTTGATGATTTCTGGTATTGAAGACAAAGCATCATGGACCCAGTGATGCAAAGCACAACCCTTCCCATCCTACTCAAGCTTCTCTCAACTTTCTATCAACTTTCTCACTCCGAGATAGTAGATATTAAAAAGGTGGCAGTCTGCTCTATCCTCCGATCACCAAATAAACGTACACTTATAGAGTCTAGAGCCAATGAGATTCATCAAAAATCTCATTAGGACACTTATTCCATTCATCAATTGTTATTCATCATTAGAACACAAGCGATAATTCACATAGTCCTACGCTCTATCCTTGTGGTATTGCTAGAACATTCAGAGTGATACTCTCTAGTATTCACAGCGATCAATGGAAATCCTTCCAGTGGTAACATCAAACAGCACTGCGGTAGGTAATATGTAAGATTCACTTGAATTAAACATATGCTAACTAGAAAGCAAAAGTGGTTTGATTCTGTTTTGATTCAAACTCGTTCCAGGTCTCTACGCAATATCTTTATGATCTTGCCAGAACATTCAGAGTAATACTTATTAGTATTTACACTGACGAATGGAAATCCTTCCAGTTTCATCATCAAACAACACTGCGGTAGGTAACTTGTGAGATTCTTCTATATGAATCAAACTTGTGTCAACTGGAAAGCAACAATGGTTTGATTCTTAATTGATTCAGACTTGTTCTAGGAAATTGAATTGACGAATTAATCAGCATAATGGACCTGCATGATTCACTCCTTACTAAGAATTATCTTTAAATATATTCAAGTATTGAGAATGGCTACCACGCCGGAAACCCTGTCAAGGAAGTTCTTTGAACTTGCCTAATCACAGGTACAGTATTCGTACTGTATAACGGGAAACCGGAGGAATGCAAACGGTGGAGTAATCTCAAGAGTCGTGATTCAAGACCACATACTCAAGTAAGTGAAGAAATCTCAAGAACATCTAAAGACAAAGACTTCTGCTACTCTGATAATCAAGGGAGATTGTTAACAAGCTTTCAAGACAACACAAAATATGAGTATGTGGGGAAAGACACAAGAACACAAGTTGGCAAAGTTTCAAGATCAAGTCAAGGCAAAGATCAAAGATCAAAGATCACACGTCATGAAAGGAACTCTGAAGGAACTCTCAAGACAACGAGCTTCAAAGTCTACAACATCAAAGAAGTGAAGTCACATATTACATGACCACCCCTTAGGGGGAGATTGTTAGCCATATTTAAAGTGATGGTCATATAATATACCGTTGCGAAGCTCGTGGAAAATGCTATTTAACGGTGTTGAGAGTTTTAGTATGATGTTATGTATGTAACGGGAATTAGTCATGAACACACAAATGAGGAAGGCCTTCCTAATATGTTAATCTTAGTATAAAAGGCCCCAACCTCCTCATTTGTGTGTGTGTGTTTTCCATTTGAATTATTCTAGAGAGAGAATGGGTGTTTGTTTCTCTCACTAGGAAAAACACCATCTTTGTTTTTCTTTTTCTTTCCTTAATCTAACCTTTCTTTTTTAGTTTAATCTTTGTTTGATCTTCATCCATTTTATCATCTTTGTTAGTTCTTCATCATCTCCATAATCGAACTATCATCCATTTCATCCATACATCACGTCTCATAAAGTTCTTAGATTTTCGTGCTTCTTGGTTCGTGTGTAAAGGTCTTACAGATACAAAGTTTAATGAAATAGTCGAAATCCAAGCACAGAAAGAGAACCTAATAGAAGATGGTGTTTTGAGATCCAGTGGTGTTGTCCCCAAAGCACAATGAAAAGAAATACTATTTAGAACATGGGCACGATATGCCAACGCTGATCAAAGTTGGTTTGACAACCAACGTGGAATACTAATACTTTCCGCGTTGGTTGTAGCCGGAATAGCATTTCACTCGGGGATCAACCATCTAGGTGGGACTATTACAAACAATCAAATTGGGCAACATATGCTTTGAAATGCAGTCCAAGCCGAGTAGATATGGATTAGTTTAATTGGTTTGTCATGTATAATACGTTTACTATGGTATTATCTTTGGCCATAGTTCTTTTGTTGATCAATGGGATTCCTCTAAGGAACAAGTGCTTGATGTGGGTGCTTACCATCACAATGTTGCTCACGGTGGTGTTCTTGGTGGATGCTTATTTATAGTCGTTAGCAATTATGGCGCTGGATATGTAACACCCCCAAATTACCACGCGGCGGAATACCACTATGGGGCGCTACTCATAGCACATCAATCCATTAACACCCCCAAATTGCCACGCAGCGGAATACCACTATGGGGCGCTACTCATAGCACATCACACACAATCATAGAAAACGAACTCAAAAGAGACGTTAAAAATATTATACAATCTTGTCCAAAAAGTTTCCCATCCCAATATATATATATAAAATCAGAGTAGCGTTGGTCCCAAAAACCGTTACCAATCACAATACATTAAATTCTTAAAAGCAGTTTATTTATTTCTAAGGATGGAAAAATAAACAAAGATTTAGACAAGTAAGCACCAACTTCCTCCTCGCATGCTCTGCTGCTATCCATCTTGATTACCTGAAATACATGTGTAAAATCATCAACACAAAGGTTGAGCAAGTCTATAGGTTTTACAAATCATTTGAACACAAGCAAAGATTTTAAGTTTGTGGCATGCTTAACAAGCATCAAATAATAATTTGCATCAACAATAATAATTGTATATAGCATAAATTGCATCAAGCTCATGGAACCGAGCCCTTAGACACTCCGTTAGGTCTAATAAGACAAGAGATTTATTAATTGTCGTTACCTCCAGATTATTGGTACATTGCCGTATACCTGACTTCTCAATACAATATATTCAAACAGTGTGGAGGTCGGGCCTAAGCTTCTGTGACAAATCCATACAAACTGAACCGGGGCGGCTTCCCCCATAGATCTATTAATTGTACTAGCGGTTAACCCATCATAGGTTAATTAACGGTCCATAATTGAGGCTTTAACAAAAGCAATCACCTAATGCAATTTAAAGGCAACCAAGGGTCCATTCATAGAGGGACAAGCATACCATAAAAGACTTGTGTTCCAAGTTTATGAAAAACATGTATTCCCCCTCGCGGGTTTAAAAACCATTTACAAAATAGTGTAAAGCGAGGCTATAGACTTACCTTAGATGGGATACGAAGCTAGTAGTAGTAGTAGTAGTGATCGCCGAAGTGAAGATGCCTCCCAAATATATACACATCAAAAGCCGCCACCTAACAATTAAGGTGCGCGCTTAGCAAAATACTTAAGTATTTCAAATCATACTCAGTATAATAAAATCAATGACTCAAAATAGTATGTACATAGACATGACCAATCAATGCAAGTGATTTCCTTCTAAACCCCATAACATGTACTAGCTTTCCAAACTAGCACCTTCGATATTGATCCATCTCAAGATGTCAAATCAATACGGTTCAAGTACCCTAAATGGGTCTCCAATCTCAGAATACACACTCTCATACATTACTTATATTCTTTTAGAACTTTGAGAAGCTAATAGATTAGCCTCTCGTCTTAAACTATGACGCGAGGTTAAGTACCTCCCAAAAATACTCAGCCGGTACTTACCAAAAGTACACGCTGTTTTACCATACCTAATCAACTCCGTTTTCGACGAAACTTGGTGACAAACTCACTTAATATCTGTAGAAGACTCAGTTTAAATTTCATCAAATGATTCACATTTTAGAACCACCTGCTCGATACATCTTTAGACATTAAAAACCGGACAGTTTTGCACACTTGTATCGTAAAACCATTTTGACCTTGTTAAACATTTCTATTTACGAAATCGCCACTTGAATTTGAAAATAGACTCAAAATGATAAGCTTAGAACCTAACAACAGCCTTTGATCAGTTTTAAAACTCAACTTATAGTCCCCGAGATTCGATCCAAATATTGACAACAATTTCGGATTGTGTCAATACTCGTCTCCCGGTACACGAATAATAAAACTAGCATAACTTTTGACTCGGTAGGTGTTAAAAGCTCTATCTTATATCGAAACGAGCGTCTCGACGACTACTACAACAATATCTAATAATATCAAACTTTATCCAACATTTAATGTATGAAAAACGGCCTTAAACCTACTGATGTAAAATGACTCTTTAAAAATCATACCAACAACCATTTTGAGCATCATCTACACCTCAAATATGCTATATTAATTATTCCTAACATCTCATATCATTCCTAAATCACTTGCATGATCCATCCTTTCAAAACCCATATCAAAAATCAAGCATGCAATAACAAAAATAAATTATATAATAATAATAACACATCTTACAACAATAAAAATGGATCAAACATTACTTGATCATCATGCTCATTTGAAAATTGAAAGTTCATGCATGTTTATAAAAGTTACATCAAAATGATTACCTCTTAATTTGCAAGATGGGTCTATGATTAGAATTCCTTAAATCAAAGTAGAAAATCAATTATGAAGGTGTTTTGGGTTGATGGTGTACACGGCAAGAATGGGAAAAAAGGGGAAGGTTGGTGATTTTTTTTATTTAAAATATGGTTAGTGGAAGTGATTTGGTAAGAAAAAAAGATATTTATAGTAAGGCTTTAGGGTAGATTTTATAAATAGTGCCTTCTTGTGGACTAAAATGTAAATATTAGTAAAAAAGCCGAAAATGACTATTAGTCAATTTTAAAAATATTTACGAGAGTCGGGTTTCGTAAAAATATAAATCTCGTTTGTTAAATCGATCGTTTTAATAATTAAACATACACAAAACAAAATAATAAAGTTCGACTCGATTAATACGTAATGAAATAAAAATTTTAGAAATATCAAATATCGAAATAATCGATACTAAAATATAATATTTGGGCATCCATTGGCATCGCGATCACTATTAGTACTCTTCAATCATCACAACAATTAAATATAGTCACACATTATCGGTTTCAACTAAAACCGTCAAGTATAATAATACTCGTTATTACTTAGAAATTAAAAATCCGTTATATGATTAGGATAAAATAATGACGTCAAGTTCGGGTTATTACATCCTCACCACCTTAAAGGAGCGACGTCCCGGCGCTCACCTCGCCTCATATTCGTATTACGTTCCACTAGGAAAGATAAGGGAACTTTCTTCTAAAGAAGCTCTCACGATCCCATGCGAATCTCGATCCACGATCTCCACTGGTTCTTCTTACAAAACACAACTTGTCGTCAAGTTGTATCTCACCAAAAGGGGATGAATAAATCCATATCCACCAATCACTCCTTCAAGCTCGACACGCGAAAATGTTATGAATTACACGAAGCTCATTCAATGACAAGAACAAATGACAGGACCTTCGGGTAAATCCAGTCAAAAGGAAGGTTTCAAATTAACGGATATCCATTGGCCGGATAGCCATGAACACACATAAAAAAGAACTGTCAAGAAAAACATTTTCGTTATCAGAGGGTGCTCACACGCGGATCCTTACTCAAAAGATAATACGAATACACCATCTCACTTCCGCTCACGCACATTAGAGTCTCAATAAACATCGTCGTTGAAATTCAAAAAGATATTACATAATATGTGTTCTACATGATCGGACGTCATCGGATGATGCCGTCTCAAGTTCTCACAACTTACGATCATTAGAGTAGATCACACACCATTTAAGTACATAAAAAGAAAAGGTCGAACATAAACATCCAATATAGATCTCCATCGTTGATCATCGAGAAAACCTTGTACGAACCCTTTATAAGACAACTCGATCTCCAAGTCTTTCCACTTGCGGTGTCTGCTAAAACATACTCCTCGAAGTGATAACGAATTATTAATTCCAATCATTAAGAAATTCGGTCCATTGGCGAAGATTCACAATATATCGGCGTATCATTAACTCCTGCTTCAGTGTTCTATATACAAAAGTGTCCCACTAACTTCTGCTTCAGTGTTCATCATACAAAAGCATCCTTCTACTTCATCATTCATCATACGGAGGTGTCCTAATAGTTTATACTTCAGTGCTCAAGGTGATGCATCATATTCCTCGTTTAATTCGTCATGCTGGCCTCCAAGAGTTTCATCATCAATAAAAATCTTCGGTGACCCTTCAATAGTAGCAATTAGAATTACAAAATCTTCATATCCATGATAAGTTGTCGTTGATAACTTGATCCTTAATTAATCCAAAAATACACACATAAATCCTGGTGACGCTTAAACAAGTCGGCTATTCTCATAACGGTCAATCGGTTCTTAACAATTTGCTTATAAAGCTCACGATCATCGAGACACCTTAGAAATGGTCCATTGAAATAAATCAGAATTCGAGAGAAGTCCAACAGGTTACTCGTACATAGATGATAGTCGAGGATCATCATAATGACGACGGCACCTAACGATTCTTACCAACAATATACGATTCGAAGGAAGACGTACGCACACCAAACATCCACAAATCAAGCCAGACATACTTGAGCCCACTCATTTATAACTCCTTGTCTACATCAAAAGGCGTCCCCTTTCATGTATACAAGAGTTTATAAATTTACGGTTCAGGAACTTATAACTTTCTTGTTCAAATGAAAAGGCGTCCCAATCCAATTCAACAAAACGATTATAAGTCAACCTACTCAAGTATTACTATCTCTCAACACGATATCGTATCAAAATACCATGGTAAATACAAGGTGTAAATAAACTTATATCATGATTTCTGTATTCAAACGTCCCATTCCATCTGAATAAGGAAAACACGACAATCTAAGGTCTAGTGGTTTAAAATTTTATTATTCAAATGTCCTAATCCATTTAAATAAGACAACCTTAAACGACTCTTAGTTGGGCGAGTTAAAATCTATATATCTAAATGTCCCATTCCATTTAGATACACAGTAATAAGTCACTCAACCGAATGACTACTACGAGCATATCATTGTTGTACCCAAACTATATATATTTAATTAGGATATATATATATCTTAAGTCCAACATTGGCATCCTCCTTTTCACCAATAAAACATGGTCATATGAAATTTAATCACACGTCGCATTACGTAGGAGATATCGCCTCGGATAAATGATTCTTCAAAATCATAAGAAGTAACGAAAACACGAACGTCGCATTTATCAATTACGTTTCGAAAGGAGATGTCCAAAAATGGCACATCACGATACGATGATCATAATCGAACATAAACAAGTCGATATGCGATAAGTTACGAAACCATATATATACATATTCAAAGTATCAAACGAGTTTCATACTCGTATTCAGATAACACAATCATCAATATCGGTCATTGGCAGTGAAACCAAATTCCGATACAGAACCATATTATAAGATGTACGAAAATCATTCAAGGAACATTGCTTCGCGTGCAATACCTTTAAATACCATAGTATATGCATACATATACATATTACTATTCTTACATACACATAGTATCACATAATCACAATCAATAAAAAGTAATACAAGAATAGCCTTACCGGAGACATGCGGAGTACTTGCGTGCTTAAAACCTTTTAAAACATACCAACAGTTATAGTTTAGGACATTTTCAAAATCGACCTAGTTCTCAATAACTTGTGGCTCTGATACCAATTTGTAACACCCCCAAATTACCACGCAGCGGAATACCACTATGGGGCGCTACTCATAACACATCAATCCATTAACACCCCCAAATTACCAGGCAGCGGAATACCACTATGGGGCGCTACTCATAGCACATCACACACAATCATAGAAAACGACCTCAAAAGAGACGTTAAAAATATTATACAATCTTGTCCAAAAAGTTTCCCATCCCAATATATATATAAAATCAGAGTAGCGTTGGTCCCAAAAACCATTACCAATCACAATACATTAAATTTTTAAAAGCAGTTTATTTATTTCTATGGATGGAAAAATAAACAAAGATTTAGACAAGTAAGCACCAACTTCCTCCTCGTATGCTCCGCTGCTATCCATCTTGATTACCTGAAATACATGTGTAAAATCATCAACACAAAGGTTGAGCAAGTCTATAGGTTTTACAAATCATTTGAACACAAGCAAAGATTTTAAGTTTGTGGCATGCTTAACAAGCATCAAATAATAATTTGCATCAACAATAATAATTGTATATAGCATAAATTGCATCAAGCTCATGTAACCGAGCCCTTAGACACTCCGTTAGGTCTAATAAGACAAGAGATTTATTAATTGTCGTTACCTCCAGATTATTGGTACATTGCCGTATACCTGACTTCTCAATACAATATGTTCAAACAGTGTGGAGGTCGGGCCTAAGCTTCTGTGACAAATCCACAAAAACTGAACCGGGGCGGCTTCCCCCATAGATCTATTAATTGTACTAGCGGTTAACCCATCATAGGTTAAATTACGGTCTATAATTGAGGCTTTAACAAAGGCAATCACCTAATGCAATTTAAAGGCAACCACGGGTCCATTCATAGAGGGACAAGCATACCATAAAAGACTTGTGTTCCAAGTTTATGAAAAACATGTATTCCCCCTCGCGGGTTTAAAAACCATTTACAAAATAGTGTAAAGCGAGGTTATAGACTTCCTTAGATAGGATACGAAGCTAGTAGTAGTAGTAGTGGTGATCGCCGAAGTGAAGATGCCTCCCAAATATATACACATCAAAAGCCGCCACCTAACAATTAAGGTGCGCGCTTAGCAAAATACTTAAGTATTTCAAATCATACTCAGAATAATAAAATCAATGACTCAAAATAGTATGTACATAGACATGACCAATCAATGCAAGTGATTTCCTTCTAAACCCCACAACATGTACTAGCTTTCCAAACTAGCACCTTCGATATTGATCCATCTCAAGATGCCAAATCAATACGGTTCAAGTACCCTAAATGGGTCTCCAATCTCAGAATATACACTCTCATACATTACTTAAATTCTTTTAGAACTTTGAGAAGCTAATAGATTAGCCTCTCGTCTTAAACTATGACGCGAGGTTAAGTACCTCCCAAAAATACTCAGCCGGTACTTACCAAAAGTACACGCTGTTTTACCATACCTAATCAACTCCGTTTTCGACGAAACTTGGTGAAAAACTCACTTAATATCTGTAGAAGACTCAGTTTAAATTTCATCAAATGATTCACATTTTATAACTACCTGCTCGATACATCTTTAGACATTAAAAACCGGACAGTTTTGCACACTTGTATCGTAAAACCATTTTGACATTGTTAAACATTTCCATTTACAAAATCGCCACTTGACTTTGAAAATAGACTCAAAATTCTAAGTTTAGAACCTAACAACAGCCTTTGATCAGTTTTAAAACTCAACTTATAGTGTCAATACTCGTCTCCCGGTACACGAATAATCAAACTAGCATAACTTTTGACTCGTTAGGAGTTAAAAGCTCTATCTTATATCGAAACGAGCGTCTCGACGACTACTACAACAATATCTAATAATATCAAACTTTATCTAACATTTACTGTATGAAAAAAGGCCTTAAACCTACTGATGTAAAATGACTCTTTAAAAATCATACCAACAACCATTTTGACCCATTTTGAGCATCATCTGCACCTCAAATATGCTATATTAATCATTCCTAACATCTCATATCATTCCTAAATCACTTGCATGATCCATCCTTTCAAAACCCATATCAAAAATCAAGCTTGCAATAACAAAAATAAATTATATAATAATAATAACACATCTTACAACAATAAAAATGGATCAAACATTACTTGATCATCATGAAATCATTTGAAAATTGAAAGTTCATGCATGTTTATAAAAGTTATATCAAAATGATTACCTCTTAATTTGCAAGATGGGTCTATGATTAGAATTCCTTAAATCAAAGTAGAAAATCAATTATGAAGGTGTTTTGGGTTGATGGTGTACACGGCAAGAATGGGAGGAAAGGGAAGGTTGGTGATTTTTTATTTATTTAAAATAAGGTTAGTGGAAGTGATTTGGTAAGAAAAAAAAGATATTTATAGTAAGGCTTTAGGGTAGATTTTATAAATAGTGCCTTCTTGTGGACTAAAATGTAAATATTAGTTAAAAAGCGAGAAATGACTATTAGTCAATTTTAAAAATATTTACGAGAGTCGGGTTTCGTAAAAATATAAATCTCGTTTGTTAAATCGATCGTTTTAATAATTAAACGCACACAAAACAAAATAATAAAGTTCGACTCGACTTAATACGTAATGAAATAAAAAATTTAGAAATATCAAATATCAAAATAATCGATACTAAAAAATAATATTTGGGCATCCATTGGCATCGCGATCACTATTAGTACTTAATACTTAGAGATTTTACTAGTTGAAAAGTTAGTTTCTCGGTATCTTCTCGAATTGATTTCCGGCTAAATGTGTGACTCAGTTGTTTTTTGTAGAGAATAAAATTTTTGGTTTT
This sequence comes from Glebionis coronaria, assembly GCA_025667525.1. Taxonomy (NCBI): domain Eukaryota; kingdom Viridiplantae; phylum Streptophyta; class Magnoliopsida; order Asterales; family Asteraceae; genus Glebionis; species Glebionis coronaria. The sequence goes on from CM046882.1 coordinate 10,819,788, forward strand.
GATAAAATAAATGTGCAAAACTTTTAAATAAAGGACGGGTAATTAAAACTAAAACTAGTTGAAAAGTAAACGTTGCAATATTTAAAACTTTGAAATTAAATGACAAGAAATTAAATGACGTAAAATTAAAACTTAACGAAAAGTAAATTGACAATCAAATAAAAATACGAAACGACAATAAAATAGACTAAAAACAAAACGAGAAAAATTGTCACTTTTACTAAAACAAAATATCAAAATAAAACAAAGTAACCAATCGGAATACACCCGATTGGAATCCAATCTGAATCCGATCGGAATGTACCCCATCGGAAAGATGCATGATCGGAATGTTAAAAAGGGACATGATCGGAATACTGGGAATAGATCCAGATCGGAATGTTGGAATTAAGAATCAATCGGAATGTTCGAAAATAAGTCCAATCGGAATAAACTAAAAACCTTACAATCGGAATAACTAACTAATATGTCTAATCGGAATAAGCAAAATTCCCACAATCGGAATGTCAATAAAAACACACAATCGGAATCCTTGAAACCCTTTTCCGATCAGCAGATCGGAATAAGGTCCCTTGGTCGGAAAGCTGTGATCGGAAAATGGTTTTACCCTTTCCGATTACTCTATTGATCCGAAACTTAAGCAAAGGCAATAAGCTATTTAGATAAGCTAACACCCAAAATTAGAACGAATCTAAAGTAAAATGGACTCAATAAGCATGAATAACAACTTATCAAACTTAAGAATAAGCAAACTTTTTAAATCAAACTTTTAAAAAGACTAATACTTTTAAGAAAACTTTAAATCAAATAAGCATTAAGATGAAATAAAATCAAGGATGAACATGAATCAAAGATAAGCAAAATAATAAAGGTAGAAGAAGATGATTAAAAATAAGAACTTGATTAAAAGAAGAGATTCCAAAATTAAAAGACTTACTTGAATTGAAGAAATTAAAAGTGCATAACAAGAAATTAAAATGCAAGAAAATAATTAACAAGAAATGAAAATGGTGGAAGAGTGGGGGTTGTCAAGCCACCAACAACATGAAATGAAATGAGATGAAACTATATATAGGGAGATTAGGGAGGAGCTTAGGAAGCTTCCTCCCTCTTTCTTCTTTTCCTTAATTGCACACTTAAGTCCTTGTCTTCTTAATCTTTTGTTAATCTTGGACTTTAATGACTTTGTCTTGGGATTTCTTTGAACTCGTCTCGTAATTCTACAATAAATTAGACTTGAGTTCTTCGGCTTTTAGTAAACTTCCGTCTTTTGGCTTTTTCTACGATAAATCTTCAGAATTGGTCTTGGACTTCCGTTCTTTTTCCACTCTTGATCTTTCGACTTCATCTTTCGTCTTTTTCTTCGATAAAAGCCCTTGAATGCCGTGTTTTCTCCACTTTTCACCTTTTTGTCCTAAATCACAACAAAAACACAAACCACGCATAATTCCGACATAAATGACATAAAATACACGTTTTGGCTCGGTTATTATTGTACTTAAGTGGTAAAAAGGATGGGTGTTTTCACACATATCAAATCCCCTACACTTAACCATTGCAATGTCCTCATGCAATGCATTAGTTACAAAGCATGTTTACACTTTTCATCATAATCAATCCACGTTGGCCTTTATTAAAGAGATAGAAAATTATAAACATTCAAAGTAAAGAAATTAAAAACATACCTTGGGTTTTTGAAATGTCGTGAATGATCATCATCCTCAAGTTTTCACTTTCTCCAAACCAAGCTTAAAAACGAGATCATTGTTATTATAAGTTAGCAAACTAACACAAACTCATGTGGGCCAGTTATTCACTTAGACTCCCTTATTCCTAGGTGTATCTCTTATATTTTATTGTTGTCTTGAATGATCACGAGGATGCATTTTTGACTTATTTCAATAGTTATTTAGGCTGAAAATAAGGTGAACGATTTAATCAATAGTTAGCTAAAGGACAAAATCTTTGAAAACTACTTCTCGGAGCCTCAAAAAGTTCATATCTTGGCATAACTCGCTTCGCGATTTGAGACCTTTCTCGGACTGATATTTGGCAGCGACTTCATACTTCAAATCTTGAGAGACGTTCATGAAATAATGGTCTTCTCTTCATAATAGGAATTTCTTCACTTGAAATTTTGAGTGATTCTTCATATATGGACCACGACTTCTTCATTTTTCTCCAATCTTTATTTTGGACTTTGATACACAACGATCCGCCTCCTTTTAGGACTTGGATCTATTTATCCTCATACCTTGTTAGGGCCTTTTTGGATAGACTTCTCCATGATCTTTTGGGAGTACTTGCTTTTCGTCGTGTGTCTCGATCCTTCATATTGATTTTCGATAAATGATTCTTCACATCACTTTTGGATCTCTAGCAACAAAATATAGCCCTCATGCCTTGTTAGGGCCTTTTCGGACTCGCCAATCTTCGCATCCCGCTTCAATAAGTTATGCCTTGGCTATGAACTCTAATTAATACCGAGCAACTTTTAAACGATCTTGGGCTAGAAGCTAAGTAACTTTTCAAATCGTACAACCTTATTTATTGCAGATAAATTTATTAGCAAGCGATGGGAGAATATGCTTATAATCAACTCACATAAATTCACGAAAGAATACTAAACTTATAATTGACTCTATCATCTCTCGTTCTCCACAATTTAAAATCTCAAGGAATGAGACTCGTGGATGCTTAGCCTAATAAATCAAAGTTTTGGGTTTTCGAGTCGCCTATAGGATCTTGCAAACTCTTATACTTTTTCAAGTTTAGAAATCGCATTTTAAAGTTCCCTTGATAAACGACTCTCTAGGATCAATTATAGGAACTTGCGAAAAGTTCTTGTTCTTAACCCGTGAGAGTTAAGACTTTCGCGTTTTATAGCTCCCTATATAAAAGCCTAGCAAAACTTGACTTAAACATGTTAAGGATACTAGCTAGAGTAAACTTAGATAAGTAAACTCGGGTTGAGTCAAAAGATTCACAACGTTTGAAAATTAAAACCACTTATTTAAAATTTATTCTAGTAAGGAAAGAAAATAACTATACAAAGGTAAAAACAACTATACAACTAGGCCAAAATAGATTAAAAATTTTGAAAAATGTCGAAAAATCAAATTTTCCGGTTAAAATGAGGACAAATACAAGGAAAAGACCACTTCTTCGATAGAAGTCCCGCCTACACTTAATATAAACATTGTCCTCAATGTTTAAGCATGTGGGAGTAAACTCCCCTACACTTAGGACATTGTGCGTTGTTTAAATCTCGCTAAGGAAGAGACAACTAAAGAGATTCCTATTTTAATATTGAGAAATATAAAATAGTGAATCGAAGAGAGTTTAGGATAGAACCAGGAAGAAGGGAACACAGAATCACGGTTCGTCAAAAGTCATCAAGATTGTGTCTTTGAAGCTCTAATCACAATCTTTGAAGCTCTAATCCCTGCACGTGATAAGAAAGAAAGCAAGAAACACCACGGGGCTCCCCCTACACTTATGATGAAACTAGATAGATAAGTGGGTTGCCTCCCAAAAAGCGCTTGTTTTTGTTAACCGAGTCACGAGCCTGACTCGTCCCTGAATTAAATAGTCCATGGGGAAGCCTCGAATGTGATACCGGGATCAAAGACCTTGTCCTCGTTCCCGGTTGAAATCAACAAAGGAGAGGCGGGGGGATAAGTCTTGTATGGGAGAAAGGTTCTTTCAACATACGTATAGTATGTGAAATCAAGGTCCACGGGAGGTGGGGTGGGTAAAGTAAGCACATTGTCCTCCCCTAAATACAATAGATGCTGAGCAAGTGGCAAAGCCGTATTGTTATCAATCATAGCATAATCAATGTCACCTCCCGGGTCAAAGCACTCATCCTCCGTGATAGTGGCTAAAGGGGAGGATGAAAGGTGCTCGGGAGGGGGACTTGGGACAATATCTTCCTGCAGCAAATTATCAAAAATAATGTCCCCCTCCATGTCAGAATCATCAATACCTGGAGGGATGGAGTGGATATCGATTTCTTCCAGCAATGGGTCATTATCTTCAACGGGATGGATAGATGGAGGTAAAGACTTGGAAAGAGAAGGAGAAGTCAACTCTTCTATTTGAGCAATAAGAAGGTGCACTTTCCGTAATCTATCACGAAGAAGCACGTCTTCCACTTTATATACAAGATCATGTTCATCGGTGAACTTCTCGTAAGCCGGAGAGAATAAATCGTCATCGCCCGCATCTCCCGGTGGAGATTGAGAAATTTCAAAAGTGAAATTCTCATAGCAGAGAGAATAATCGTCATCACTAGGATCGACCTCTTCCGTAAGAGCAACGTCGTCCTCAAGCTCCATAGCAGGTAAGTCACAAACCTCATCATCCAATACCTTGTCGAGACCAACATCACTAAGCTCATTCAACGAATCTAGATCTTTAGATGCAGTAGGAACATCGAGAGTAGGAGCAGCAACTTCAGAAGATTGGTTGAAAGTGTAGACATCATCGTCGTCGTCATCATCATAGATGGGACGAGTCCAGTTAGGAGTGACGTAGTCGGCTAAGTCTTCCTTGATAACCTCCACATCTTTAAGAAGCTCATGCAGCAACTTTTATTGTTCATCGCCCCGAGTATGTTCAATTTCACCAATTCTATCCCACGTTGTAATTAAACATTTTGGTGTAGAAAAGAAGGGAAAACGACTAAATTGGCTCAAAAAGGTGTCGGTGGTTTTCAAGGTTTCGTCCACATCAAGTAACGGTTGCCTTTCCTGATGCAAGTCAGCTCGGAGTTGAGCTAGACCTTCTAGAATATGGTTCAAAGAAGTGAGTTGTTGGTCAAGACTAATTTGCTGAGAGGATTGATGATTGAGGGTGTGATGTGGGGGCTCAAAGTGTTGAAAACCTGAATTATAGCATGGTTGTGGCTCATAGTAGTTCATCGGTTGAGAAGAATTAGAAACCGAGTTTGGTTCATAATAATCCATTGGTGAAGAAAACTGAGGACACGGATGTTGCTCATAATAATTCATTTGTTGACAATAAGAAGTATCGTGAGGACCCCCACAGTTGTTGCAAACGGTTGAGGAGAAAGACTGGGTGCGTCTTGTGGATAGCTATTATCATAGTCATAATTGTACCCTGGTTCTTGCCCGTGACCATACGGGTATCGAACCGGGCACGAAACATGCCAATGAGAATCGCTTCCACAATTGATGCACGGGGGAACAGGAGGTGGATTCAAAAAGGACGAATTAACCGAGTTGCACAAGGGACAAAATCCTAGTTGTGTGTTGTCGATATCGTTTCCGCACCGTTTACATGTACACCATTGACAAGAGTCGTTCCCGTACAATCGTCTCCCACATCCGACGCAATGGACATAAGAATCCATAAAGAAAAATAGATGAGCAAGAAGAATATTTTTGGTGCAAAACTTTGAAAAAGAAATGCTTATATTGATTTTTTAAATGTTTTTGGGATTTTTTTTTTTTTGAAAATTTTGGATACAAAAAAAAATAACGTTCACAAGTGAACGGATCCCAAAAGCCAACGCGTCTCTCACAAAAAACCGTTAATCCTCACGAAAAGATCCGGCAGCGGCGCCATTTAATACTTAGAACTTAGCAACCAAGTATAAAATCTTATCATCCGATCTTTTCGAATTGATTACCGGTCTAAAGTGCGACTCGATTGTCTTTTGGTGAACAAGAGAGTGGTTTGGTTGATTATCTATTTTAAACTAAAAGCAAGTATGAAAATGTCGTTGAGTAAAATAAAAGTTTAAAGATTATACTAAAATAACGAGTTAAAAAAATAAATGCTTGAATACTTAAAGGCAAAATTAGAAAAATACTTGAACACTAAATAAATCTAACATTTGAAAACTTAGCAACACTAATCGGAATATGCCAAAAGAGAATGATCGGAATATGAGAAAAGATCACCAATCGGAATGTTGGAAAAAGGAGTGATCGGAATGTTGGAAAACAGCATCAATCGGAATATGGCCACAAAGCTTGTCGGAATACTGTAATCGGAATAAGGCAATCGGAATGTTGAAAACAATGCCAATCGGAATATCCAAAAAGAACCCAATCGGAATATCTTTAAAACACTAGCTAATCGGAATGTTACAAAAGGGCCAGATCGGAATGTAACCAACTCTCTGCCGTCGGAATAAGTAAACCCTAATCCGATCACTACGATCGGAATAATGGGTGTTGATCGGAAAACAGAAATCCTTTTCCGATTTGACAATCGGAAAGAGGGGTGTGGGCCATTTAATACTTAGAGATTTTACTAGTTGAAAAGTTCGTTTCTCGGTATCTTCTCGAATTGATTTCCAGCTAAATGTGTGACTCGGTTGTTTTTGGTAGAGAATAAAATTTTTGGTTTTGATAAAATAAATGTGCAAAACTTTAAAATAAAGGACGGGTAACTAAAACTAAAAATAGTTGAAAAGAAAACGTTGCAATATTTAAAACTTTGAAATTAAATGACAAGAAATTAAATGACATAAAATAAAAACTTAACGAAAAGTAAATTGACAATCAAATAAAAATGTGAAACGACAATAAAATAGACTAAAAACAAAACGAGAAAAATTGTCACTTTTACTAAAACAAAATATCAAAATAAAACAAAGTAACCAATCGGAATACACCCGATCGGAATCCAATCTGAATTCGATCGGAATGTACCCCATCGGAAAGATGCATGATCGGAATGTTAAAAAGGGACATGATCGGAATACTGGGAATAGATCAAGATCGGAATGTTGGAATTAAGAATCAATCGGAATGTTCGAAAATAAGTCCAATCGGAATAAACTAAAAACCTTACAATCGGAATAACTAACTAATATGTCTAATCGGAATAAGCAAAATTCCCACAATCGGAATGTCAATAAAAACACACAATCGGAATCCTTGAAACCCTTTTCCGATCAGCAGATCGGAATAAGGTCCCTTGGTCGGAAAGCTGTGATCGGAAAAGGGTTTTACCCTTTCCGATTACTCTATTGATCCGAAACTTAAGCAAAGACAATAAGCTATTTAGATAAGCTAACACCCAAAATTAGAACGAATCTAAAGTAAAATGGACTCAATAAGCATGAACAACAACTTATCAAACTTAAGAATAAGCAAACTTTTTAAATCAAACTTTTAAAAAGACTAATCCTTTTAAGAAAACTTTAAATCAAATAAGCATTAAGATGAAATAAAATCAAGGATGAACATGAATCAAAGATAAGCAAAATAATAAAGGTAGAAGAAGATGATTAAAAATAAGAACTTGATTAAAAGAAAAGATTCCAAAATTAAAAGACTTACTTGAATTGAAGAAATTAAAAGTGCATAACAAGAAATTAAAATGCAAGAAAATAATTAACAAGAAATGAAAATGGTGGAAGAGTGGGTTGTCAAGCCACCAACAACATGAAATGAAATGAGATAAAACAATATATAGGGAGATTAGGGAGGAGCTTAGGAAGCTTCCTCCCTCTTTCTTCTTTTCCTTAATTGCACACTTAAGTCCTTGTCTTCTTAATATTTTGTTAATCTTGGACTTTAATGACTTTGTCTCGGGATTTCTTTGAACTCGTCTCGTAATTCTACAATAAATTAGACTTGAGTTCTTCGGCTTTTAGTAAACTTCCGTCTTTTGACTTTTTTCTTCGATAAATCTTCAGAATTGGTCTTGGACTTCCGTTCTTTTTCCACTCTTGATCTTTCGACTTCATCTTTCGTCTTTTTCTTTGATAAAAGCCCGTGAATGCCGTGTTTTCTCCACTTTTCACCTTTTCGTCCTAAATCACAACAAAAACACAAACCACGCATAATTCCGACATAAATGACATAAAATACACGTTTTGGCTCGGTTATTATTGTACTTAAGTGGTAAAAAGGATGGGTGTTTTCACACCTATCAGTACTCTTCAATCATACAATGTCTCAAGAAGGTTATCTAATTCACTTATAGACGAAATTTCAGGTTGTTGTTATTGATTGAGTCGTGTTAGTCCTGAACTGTTATGTTTAGAAATCAACTGCTGCGTTTGCGGATTCTGATATGATATTATCCAAAAAATTGCTTATCTGGTTACTATGGTCAATTATAGTAGAGCCAAATCCAAACACTCTCTCTCCTGCATTTTTGCGTAGTATCACAATGCTTAGCATAAGATGTTAGATAACAATTCAAAACATATTCTAATTCAAATCTAGCTTATTTTATCAGAAAACAAAGTTGGTCAAAAGAGATCCTAAAAGATGTTGCGCCATGCCAAACATACCGTAATTGTTTGTTTTCTTTACGGCTTTCTTTTTTTGTTTTGTTATTGCTGGATTAAAGGAGAAAATTGGAGAAGCTATGAGCAGAGATGATGTGAAAGCAATTGTTTTGATCTGTAATTTTTAAGTACCTTAAACTTTTTGTTTCCTGGTATGACTCGACAACACCTTCAATTCTGTTCACCACAATATCAATGGATAAATCAGGTAGAAGAGATAACTTTCCGGTTTGTTGAACCTGTTGGAACACGTTGATGTCAAATCCACCCGAAAACTTCCCATTTTTGCCTATATGAGATATTAAGAAAATTGAACTCAGCAAGCTAAAATAAATTCATAAATGTTACCAACGACTTAATAAAATCTAAATTTGATAAAGTATGTTCTTTTTTAGATGCAAAGAAGCCTATAGTTGTTGCAATAGAAGGACTTGCACTTGGTGCTGGATTAAAATTTCACCGGTTCATATATTTCGGGCTTAAGAAAATTTAATTTAATTTTTTCTTTATTGTGTAAGCGTTTTTAATTAGTTGTATCAAACAGGGATGCCATGCACGTATTGCAGCTCCGAAGTCACAACTTGGCTTGCCTGAGTTGTCTCGGAATTATTCCTGGTGCCAAAGGTACAAGATTTGGTGATTTGTATACTTGTAAACTTTTGGATTTAAGTTCAACGAATAAGGCACTTAATAAAAAAGCTAAATTACTTTTAAGGTACCCGACGACTTCCTAGGCTCGTGGGATTGCCGAAGGCAATTGATATGATGTTGGTGAGTTCCTTTCCACTACAATAAGTTTAAACATTGCAAAATCTGTATCTTGATCATATTGGTTTTGTATTTTAGTGGCAGATTTAGCGGGTTGGGTAGTGGATCAAACGGGGAAACTTTTTTGTACAAGTCAAAACAAACTAAATGTTTTCGTCATAATAAATTTACATGATAATCGACACCATATGCATGTCAAGTTATATCTAACTTCTAATTAATTACCACAACCTCTTAACTCTGATATATGTATTGTAACATATATGGAGATCGGCCATATCTGATTTTTGGTGAATATTTGACTGGAGTTTTTCTTTCTATAGACATCTAAGCCTATACTCTCGGAAGAAGGGAAAAAGCTAGGTCTCATTGTATCTATTGTCCCTCCTCAAGAGTTACTATAAGTGTCAAGGCAATGGGCATTAGATATTGCTGAAAAACATAGACCGTGGGTCCGATCCCTTCACAACATCGACAAGATTGGCTCCCTATCAGAAGTACATGAGATAATTAAGTTTGCGAGGCAGCAAGTCAAGCAGACCACACCTAATATGTAACACCCCACCATGGCGGAATATGGGGTGTGACGTATGGATATCATCACAACAAACGGTGTCTCTATAGAGAAAACTAAAATGCAAATATAATGTCATAAATGGCGACACAAATGTCATGACAATATCTCAACAATGCAGGAGTCTAGGTAAGTAGGTAACAGTCCTACCACTTATCGAAGACAAACAATAAACATAAACCAAACAAACATATAGGTGCCAACATGTATCACTTATCAAAAAACATAAAGGTAATCTAAGAAGGAACGGGGATTCTCCTTCTATATGCATTCCTAAGCTTCTCCAATCCTAGCCACTTATGTTCTCATGCTTAACCACATTCTCACCTAAAAGAGACACTAAAACACGTCAACATAAAGTTGGTGAGAGTCATAGGTTTAGACTCCAACGCTAAATCAGTTACAAGCTGTGAATAACAATCATCAACAAAATAACATATGGACAATGTGTTACAATTATGTATTAACAACTATCAATCAAGACCAATCATACCAAACCAATCCAAGGCTCCTACCTTGCCAAACAACACCATGGTACCTTAGATGATCACCGTATGTACCTATCCCAAGGCCACTACCTTGGCAAACCACAAGGCCACTACCTTGTCAAACCACAAGGCC